>OU343216.1:40173378-40278149 GCA_910596185.1 Chrysanthemum makinoi | reverse complement strand
TACCTACTGGCGTAGTCTTGTTACAGCGTAAGAATAATCCATAGCGACCTGCAGCGTAAGGTTCTACAATGGACTACTGGCGGTATCACATGAGGATATCGCGTAGCGGTGACACCTCTACGCGCCAAGGTCAACTTCTACGGTAGCCTTGCAGCGTAAGGTTAATCTATGCCCTACGCGTAGCTTTTCGCATAAGGTCTCTGCTCCTTTCCCTCAGGCGTAACACTTCTTAAGCAAGTTAGGATTCTGGCGTAAGTCTACGCTAAGCATATATCATTCTTGTCTCGCATAACTTTTGCAAAACTACAGCAACCACGGATTGACCTTCATGATGAATTGTTACTTGTTCAAACTTGTAAATAAACTAATCATATCATCACGAATCCTAAAATGTCACTAATAAACTGAAATCATTTGATATGTTGTGAACAATAAGTGATAAAATAAACTTTAAAACTTAAAGTTAATTAACTCATGAAACATTTCCGCGGCGTCATTGGACTATTGAATACCAAGTGACTTAGGACTCGTAACAATCGTGACCTTTGTACATTCAATAACTAGACAATAAGACCTACGTTGACTAACATTATGTCTTTGATATGTTGGTTCTTTTGGCTAATGTTATTTGGATCCGCGACATGGCTGAACAAATGAATATGGATGCACTGAAGTTCTCTCCCTTCTTTGATATCTATCCCGTGGCTTATCCAATGAAGATAGGAAAGAATAATCTCCGTGTTGACTTTGACACCCTCACTTGCTCTGAATCTTCGTGCTTAATTGCTATTGACATTAGGACTCATCCGTGTAAGAACATGCTTTCACACTCTGCAAGCTACGGAATACATCCAGTTACGGAACACTATGGAAGGGTCAAGGACAAACTGCGTAGCGGTGACTGAATCACAAACAAGTCACCATTACACTGGAACTTAA
Source organism: Chrysanthemum makinoi (assembly GCA_910596185.1). Classification (NCBI taxonomy): domain Eukaryota; kingdom Viridiplantae; phylum Streptophyta; class Magnoliopsida; order Asterales; family Asteraceae; genus Chrysanthemum; species Chrysanthemum makinoi. The sequence continues at coordinate 40,277,210 of OU343216.1, read as the reverse complement.
GAACGTTCTCCTAATTCGATGTCGATCCAACCAAACTATATGCCGCACTCTTTGAAGAGCTCACTCTCCAATTCTTAATCAATATCGGTTATGTGAGAGGCTCGAGGTAATCACCAAGCATTCTCACGTGGGAGCTTAGAGTATTCCTCAACCACGGAGAACTCTACATGATCATCACCAAGTCTGTTTTGCGGTCGTGGCAGCTACTGAGCACCCTAAGCTCATGGGCGCAAATATTACGGGCATTGGTCAACAAGAAACACATGCTCATGCGAAGCTCGATTTGGGATGACATGATGTCATTCTCAACAAACTTGGCTCAAGATTCCCTACATCGGATATACAAAATTGTTGATCCGAGAGAGCACTTGGACTTCATCGACATTCCCAAGAGGCAATGACCCCAACAATCAGCGACATGTTGACGAACCCATTCTATCAGTAGAATCGGAAAGCGTCTACAAAGAAACAAGGTGCTTTGTGCTACGATTTCCTTCTAGCGAAGATGTCGAAGCTTCGAAGCATTACAAAAGGTATGCGGAAGCGGTTAGACAAGGCAAAGTTGGTCATCTCGGCGAAAAATCTTCGGAACACCTGTAAGAGAACCAAAGAGGAAGTCGCGAGGAAATACGGCAAATCTTGTGAGTCAAAGAAGTTCCCAAGAGGAACCCTCCTTCAAAGAATTGTTCCATCTATCTCCCATCCCAATTCCCAAACCCGGCATAAAAGCTTGTGGGCGAAAGCTCGAAGATGTTGACACGGATGAAGAGATTACCTTCTCGAATGCACCGCGTAACCCTCCCTCGGCTGACTAAACCTCCAAGTCCAATAGCTGAACATGAAAGGAAAGACTCACGTACTTGAGTCTCATGATGAAAGCTCACGAAGAAGAAGAAGAGCAACTGGATCAATCCTACTGGAAGAAGTTTAAATTAGTTAGACAAATTCAAAAAGCTGAAGAATTTGCAAAGATCAAATGGGTGGCCAGGAGGATCAAGTGGTGCTTTATCCACTCTTCACAGTCTCGATCGCGGTTAATCAACCCGATAAAGGATGCGGTGCCACTCTTGTGCAACAACCGCGCTTGTGAAGAGTCTGATCTTAACATTGAGAACGAAAAGAATATATGGAGAGAAAGCTAAGGAGCAGGAGCGGAAGAAGAAAAGCTTGGACATGATGGCGAAGAAGATTATGATGACTTTCTTCTAAAGGTCCAACTTCGTTCAAAGGATATACGCACCTCAAAGGACCCCGAATCTCCTCATGTCCCCTCCTCATCAGATTCTTCATCTCACTCATCACCACCACCATCAAAAGATCAACAAAATCATCATCCAATCATGAAAAACCACCTCGATCTTGGATTTCTCCAAGCTCATAAGCGGATTCACAAAGGCGTCAAACAAATTGAGGAAAAGAAACGTGCTCTACAAAAGCTAAATTTCTTTCTTTGATCACATACATCATATGTATGACGAAAGCATGCAAGATGGAGAAAAGAAAGGGAATTTGTTGAAGTTCATGAAGAGTCATCGTAAAGAAGCTGACGAAATGATGAAGGTTACACTAACACCCGAGGATATCGTTCCTAAAGTCCAAAGGCTGGAAAAGAGCGACAGAGATCATACTCACAAGTTTCTTCTTGACACTGTCCCGGTGTGACGAGAAAATTTTCGGACAACTCACCCCTAACATCAGTAGCATTGGTTAAAAATACAATGGCCAAAAGAAGGCGATCTCTGAATGCGAGTTAATCGCTAAACTTGTGATACAAATGTCAAAGCGATCAGAGCGTTTACGCCGGATGAAGCTAAATTTTTCGAAAATCTACTTGATTTTCAACTCGGATCATCATGCAAAGAGTCACCGATCAACCCAAACGACCAAGAGATGGCGATGATAAGGATAAGGATTCTGCACCTAAGCGTCGAGAAGCGATGCGGTAAATCTACCTCTATGCCACCTCCTCCATCCCGAACTTCTTCTCAACAAAAGTCTCCTCCACCTCGGTCTTCTCTTGATAAACCTCGGGGCGATTCCGAGTTACCACCCGACTCTAAAAAGCGGTGATTACTTTGAGTATACTGGTGGTGGCGATGAAAGATCCTTGAGCCCGACAACAACCCACCTCACCCAAACAAGTCAAAAACGGTATCATCATCAAGGCCTTCCAAAGAAGAAGAAGGCGACTCGGCTGGAGTTGTCTCATGGCTAGATGACGATAAAACCGAAGAGTTTGAATGGTTCTCCACACTTCAATCAAACTCCTACGATGAAGGTCAAGAATTGGTAGGCGGTTCTACATTGGAGCACATAAAACTTTTGCAGAAAAGTTCCATGTGAAGAAAATGACGAAATCTGAATTGAAGCGAATCAAGAATGAAGCAATCCAACTTCTTAAAGCGACTCTGAAAGCGCCGTAGGGGTCGAATATCATCTTGAGAACATCGCCGAGCTATGTCTATGCGACATGGATTGGCTCAATCCGGAAGCAAACATTGACTTCACACAAAGGGACAACCCTCCATACTACACCGATTGGACCAAACCTCTTCCGACCATTGGCCAAGCAGGGCGGATTCCCTCCGATGCTTCTTTAACAGAGACACGGATTTTCTCTTACGGTAGCGATGGTTGGCGAAAATCACGCTACATCATTGACTCTTCCATTCCCGGACTATTTACTCAAAGCTGCATAGCTATCGAGGCGTGCAAATCACTTGTTTTACGACAGCGTGCAAGCATCACGACCAAGATGCATTGTATGGGATTCATCATTGGCTGAGCCGAAGAATCTACTCTGGTACGGTTCGAAGTCTCAACATGCGATTATATAGTTCTAAGGACATCGTGGCCATCAAACACATTGATCTCAAGTCTAAGTGGGACTATTCATTCTTAAAGAATATCATAGTCAAGCGACAAGATGAAACGAGGACTATGGATTCTCGAGGCTGACTTTGAGAACTTGTCCTCAAGCGACATGAAGACATGTACCTTGCCAAAGTGCAGTGCGTATGAGACAATTCTGCCCGAAGTTCAGCGTGAATTTATCAAGTCAGGTTCTCATCTTCATTAGGCGCATGTGATCAAGAGCGTGTTGAAGATATCGGATAGGTGTTGAATCTTATGGGACGGCGTGTCAACCTCACTCCTCAATGCTTACTCTTCGATCTCAATCGGCTACCTCAATATCGCTCATCGGCAAACCTTTGGAGTTGTTTAGCGTGAACTTCAAAGCGCTTAATGGCGTGTAGTGATCTTCGAAATGGGGATCATACTTTGAAGCTGGTTAGGGGCGGATTAGCATACGAGGTTGAAGGATATACGCGAAAGTTGGGTCTCAATAGCCTTTGGAATTCTCGAGGAAAGGAGGGATGTGAGAAGGATCATCACCATGATTGATGAGCGGTTGTTGAGACGGGATCGATTCAGGGCGATTGGAGAGCTATGTTGGTGAGTCGACCGGGAGAAACATCCGACTTTCAAGCATGCAATGCACTCCACGAGAACATCAACTGCACTTCGGTACCCCTTGAATTGTTTCCTTCATAATTTTGGATGTGTGATTTAATATGTCTATAGCTTGTGCACACATAGCGATGTACAACCCGTAATTGTCAAAAAGGACCACGTAGTGCGGCCGATGCCACAATCCTTATAAAAGGAGCGAAAGCTTCTTACTTTTGAGTAAAACCTATCAAACCTTTCATTTTTCAAGGTTTTGCTCAAAAGAACAAGTACTTTTCCTTAAGACTTTCAAAACCTCAACCGTTTATATCACTTGTTGAGGGGGAAGTATTTGAAACTTTGTTCACAAATTGTTCACAGTGGTCATTCTTCCGCAACTTTTCGAAATGGTCATATTTATTCTCAAACGTTTCAAAAATAACACTTTAATATGCCATTTTTGAGGGGAGAAAATTGTGTGATAAGAAATATGTTGTACAAAATGCAAATGAATCTGTGTACCTCAGACTTAACCAGCGAATTGGCGATACTTAAGCATTAGTAACTTCGAAAAGACTTGTCTGGGCGGGTAATAATTTCAAGCTAGTTAGCTAGTGATGTAGCGTGTCTAAGAAAGGACTTGTATGCGAGTAGAAGAGTACCATTCGAGAAACTTTTGATAGACATGAACTCACGGCGGGTTTGACAACCTTCCAAGGTTTGTCTACACCTTCAAGGTAGTTATTAGAGCTAGTTGTCACCTAAAGGCTGACAATGTAACTCTTTAACTATGCAACGTTAGTGTCTCATACGGGGGATTGTCTATCTTGATTGAATCAATTCAAAAGTCGGCGCTCTTTCCTCACGTGCATTTAACCATTAAAACTATTAAGCACATGTGGAGAGTATTTATAAAACATCATCTCTCACAATGGTTCAAACATGTTTTTCATTAACAAACCCTTTGAGACATTTTTCATCACAGTGGTTTTAATGGCAAACATAGGTTAGTCATGGAGTTATAAGGTGACTAAGGTTAGGAATAACCGTCCTATGATCCGCTTGAGCGGAGGATCTACCCAGGACACTACCATTAGTTAGTGTTAGAAGTCCTAGGTATGATTGTAAAAGGAGAAAATGAGAATCGGAGAAAGAAGGAGTTGAAGAATTAAAAGAAATGCAAAGAAAAGGGTGAAAAGAAATAGCCCTCTAGATTATTCAACTTAGGCGGAACACGGGTTCAATTCATATGCTCTGGTTGTCACAGTGACGCCGGTATTGAAGATTAAAAGTCGTCATGGACCCAATGGCGCATGCACTAAACCTTCTTAGCCACTCAAGTTTCTCTTAACAGAAGCTTGTTTCATTCTCACGGGAACCCTCGTAAACTATCGGCTTTCTCTTAGAGATTGCAGGTATTGAAGAAGGAGACCTTCTCCCTAGTCTCCGCTAGGGAAAACCAAAGCGCACTATTGAGTCTAGAGCCACGAGATTCATCAAAAGATCTCTTAGGAACACTTGACATTTAATCACTTGATGATCAACTAATAAGATCATCGGTGGTTCATATCGAGTCCTTCACAGATCTTAGCAATCTGCCGAGAACATTTATGAGAGGTTCACATTTGTGATCCTCGGTGATTGAATGGAAACTCCTGCCAAGGTCAACATCAAACAGCCACGCCGGCGAGTCGCCGGTAACTCCCGTGGATTACGCTTAGTGTGTCTCAAGCGGTCTACGATCGTGAGGTGATGCTTGGTGTACCTCGGCACTCATCGCAATAGATGTACCCGGTTTTATTCGTTATCTCACTTGTGGGACTCGGTTAGAAGCGGCCTTTGTAAAATTAGAGTTGTGTCCTCACACTATCTTGACACTCTCGAAGTTCAAACTTGTAAGTCGGAACCGCTTATTACTAACCGTTTGAAATGTTTTCTTCTTATGGAAGCTCAGGGCCGGGATGATCGTCTTTGATTCTTCTCATGCTCACGCCAACATCATCACTAATGGAAGTTCTATTCAAAAGCAACACAAATCGAATGATTCTTCGTCAAACCAAAGAATCTACAAAGTTAAAGACTTAAAGAACTTCATCGGTATTGAATTCCAACGTCAAAGAGCGTGTAAGCATGTTGAAGAATGGCGTGGGAACAGCGGAGCAACGAAGCGGACTGAGCGGGCTGATGCGGAACAACAACATACTATCACTCTCACCACAAAGAACAATGATCAAAGAACAAAGTTAAAGATGGCGTCAAAGCATAACTGTTCAAAGATAACTATCTCTCTACTTGGGGAGATTGTTCAATCAAGGCAATTCTTCTCACAAGAAGAAGAATGTCGAGGAAGGCGTCTTGCTACTATTACATCAAGCGCCTTCACGTTTTCATTCATATATACTTGAGGGGGAGATTGTTGGAATCACTCCTAAAGAGTATTTCAAGTATTTATATTTCATATGTAATAGGTAGCTTTATTATGGCCTTTATGTTTGTTTAAGGTCAAGCTTATGTAGAAGGCCAATAAGCTTGACCCAAATAATAAGGAATAGGAAGGAGAACTAGGAGTGTTGCTAGCTCCTTCCTATAAATACCATGTAATAACCTTCATTTGAAGGTTGGGTTGTTCTTTTCTTTCACACCTCTCTCTTAACAGCGTATACTATATTGTGTGTGTATGTGTGTTTATACTTGTTCAATGTACTCATCTCCTTTCTTATAACTTGTTTGTAAAACTAGTGACCTAACCGCGACTCACCAAAGATATTTTATCTAAGAGTTGGCTAGTCGGAAAGCAAAGCGGCTTCTAGTAAAGACAAATCCAAATCCGTTGTAGTGGTGATTTGCTCAAAATCACATTTGGTTATCATTGTACCAAGTTCTTACTTGAAGCGAGAACAATTGGCTACTCCATAAGTAATGGCTTTTGGTAAAGAGATTCAAATCCATTAAGTTTTCTCAAAAGATTGCTAGGGACTAGCAATAGTTTAGTGTAGGGGATTGATGAATGTCTAAATACTCATCATTTTAGTCAAATCTGAGCTGCCATTGTTAAAACACTCTAGAAATGCATCAAAAATACGAAAATATTCCAAAATTGTGTTTTATATGTTTGATGCAAATGTTTATCGGATGAAAATCGAGCTAAGTTTGCATAATTGGCGATTTGATCCCTCAACTTTCAAATCTTGACAAAATCAGGTCCACGAGCATTTGTTTTGGAATAAAAGTCAAACCAAGTCCTTTCAAAATCAAAATTTATCAAAAATGATCCTTGGGTAAAAAGTTTGGAGAATTTACAAGTTTGGTCCTTCAAGTTTCAAAATTGGCAAAATAGCCCACGGACATTTTAATTTGAAAATTATTATTTTAGTCCTTGGGAAAATTAAAGCACCTGTCATAATTGGTCCCTATGATAAATTTTGCAAAATGACATAATTGGTCCCTCAAGTTTGGTGAATTGCAACCGGTCGCTGTATTATTTATAAACAAACCTAACCCTTGGACCTTGACCCTCCCTTGAGCCTTGAACCCACCGCCAATATACCCTTGAACCACTCCCACTTGAACCCCCTGTCTAATATTAAACCCGGTCAAACCCATAGTCGACTCCATGACACTTTCCCTCCAAAACCGTCTTCCTCATGTACCGCAACTCTCACCTCACCTCCGGTTCACAACCCACACCTATCCCTCCACCTCACCTAACAAAACAAGAAACAATTAATGTTTCTCCTTCTTGCCTCAAACCCCCGGTTGCTATATCCATTTTGAAAACTCATCAACTTTGCTAAAATCCTCTCTACTCATCCAATGGCTCAACATAAAAGTGGGAAATGCTCGGAAGATGCTGGGAAGAATTTTGATGATAAATAGAGGAAGAAACAGAGTTGAGCGGTAGTTTTTAGTTCAATTTCCTTGTATGTCGTTTTTAATTAAATTGTCTTAATTAGTTTCTAAAACTGTAATCTTAAGCTTTCTTGTATTGAACCTAAGCCATTTAGTCATCACAATTTGCTTTCAACTATTCAAGGTTTTATCTAAGTCTCATGTTTTTATGTTCCTTTGTTATAAAAATGGGTTTCATGCTCTTATATTCAAGCTTCAATTAGCAATTCTAGTTCCAATAAGCTTATTTAAGCCTCATTAGCTTTTAGTATGTGCTTATTGCTAAGGTTCAAGCAAACTTGGTACTTGGTCAACAAAGTCAACATCACAGTTTCATTTGTGACTTGTTTACGAATTCTTGATATGGAGTTGGATATGGGGCATTAAGGTTGATATGGGTTGAGATAAGTTAGGATAGTGGTACCTTTTTGAGCTCATGAGCAAACCATAGTGGATTTGGACCTTTAGTGAGTTTTTACTCTTTCTCCTTTTTCAATGCGCTTAACTAACGTTTCTATTAGATCAAATCTGTTTTGTGTGTTTTCCGTTTAAATTCACTCACATAGGTTACCATTAGTCATAGGAATTGGAATCGAGTTACGTGATGAGTATTATGGGATTTAATTTGCATTTTTAGCATCTGAACTAGTGTTTTTGGATCGAGTGGGTGAATTGAGTTTGAGGCTTGGTTTGTGCTCATGATCAGTTAACTTGGCCTCATTTAGGATCATTGGACTTAATTCAGTGGTCAGATTGCACCTTAGAACACTCAAAGTCAAAATCACCTTCAATCAGTTCTAAGTTGCATAAGCTAATTGGAATTTTTATAGATCAAAAGCTTGTTTTATGATTAGATAATGTTAGAGTAGCCTAATATAACTTCTATTTAGCCTATAACATCATAATCAGCTCATAAATTGGTTTTAAATCTTTCAAAGTCAAAGTTATCAAAGCGTTTATAAAGTCAAAAGTTGAAAAACTCGTTTCACCAACCTTTGTTGATTTTTCATAGCTTCAATATTGGTTCAATTCAAGTGAAATTTTGGGCTTAACAACTTCAGTTGGTCAAGAGTTGAAATCGATTTTGTAGAATTTTGTAATTTTTATAAGCTTCAAATGGAAACGTGTATTAGGTGAAATTGCCACACACAATGCACATCGATTAGCGGTGTGCGTTTGTCTTGAAAGCTCTCAACAAGCTCATGAGAGCTTGTCTTGGTTGGATTTTTGGTTTATATGCTCCTTGCCGGTCTACTTGAGATAGTGATATTTTGGTTTTGGGTTTCAACTAGGTAGAAACTGTACTTATTTTAAGCTTGAAATATTTTACAGTGGTGAACTTTCTTATTTGATTTTGAACTCATAAGCTAGTAGGCCGGTTGTCTAGAGGTTTATAGCGACTGGAATTAGTTGTTTATAGATAAGTTTGGCATATTTTAGCTTATGCTTTCATTTGGTGGTCTTTAGTGCTTATTTGCTTAATTTGAGTGCTTATTTATAAGCACATTTCACTATCTGACTTCATAACCTTGCACACTAGTCTATGTTTTTATATTTTTTATAAATTTAGAATAATATTTTAGACTTTTCCTGAATTTTTCATAATTTTCCATTCTACTGCATTTTGCTATTTTTCTTTTATTTTAATCGAGTTTTAGGACTTTTAAATAGCTTTTAATACCAATAAATGAGAAATCTTCAAAAAATACTTTCATAGATTAAGATAAATATAAAAAGCCAAAAAAATATTTTTCCATAATTTTCCTAGTTTAATTTGTAATTTTTAGTCATTTAATTAGTTTTAAATAGTTTTTAAATCATAGAAATTAGAATATAAATAAAAAAAATACAAAATTAGTTTTTAAAATTCTCTTTAGTTATTTTAGATTTTTGAAAAATAGTTTCACAATTTTCCTCTTTAATTTCATAATTTTTAGTATTTTAATTTAGTTTTAAAGTTTTAAAATTAGTTTTTAATTCAAATTTATAAAAGAAAAATCAAGAAAATCCAATTTTAAAATAGTGATAGCGTTTATTTAATATAATTTAGCTTTTAATTTTCTTTAATTTTTCCTTTGTTATCTAGTATCAATCATAACCTCTTTTTGTTCAATATCACTGGATCAAACGTTTGGTTATTCAATGCACAGCCGTTGGGACTTAACGACACAGGGGAAAAACACTAAACTCTCTGGACTTAATTGCTTTGGTTCTAGGCGTAGACTTTTATTAACGGTTAACCATTCACAAGTGATTTGAAACATTGTAATAAACGGCCGTTGGGGCCGTCACTAATCATGAATGTGGTATGAATGATTTGTCTAATCTTTGTCAAATGCCTAGTTAAAATACATTAATGTTAAAATCAAGATAAGAGGGCTAAAAGGCAAAGCGAAAGAAAGTTAAGCGGTGGAAACCGGGAAGAACATTTAGGAAGATAGGTTATCAATGGATACCTTTGGCCATAAGTGTCGATTACGCCCTGAACGCTAAGACAGCCCACTAGAAAATAGAAGCCTACTTGGTAGAACTATTCCTTTAAGTGAACATACTTTGAATAAGTCAAATGATTACCAATATTTGCATCTATTCCAATGATTCCATTGCTTGAGTTGATATAGGTGTTTCTATTTACGATGTGGGTTTCAATCAGCACATTACTAACCAAGTGGAACCCATTCTTGCATGGGGATCCCAATTATCCGATTATCCATTCTTATCATGTTCAATGCAGATCGTTCAAATCGTTTTGTGGTACTTGGACTCGGTACGTTCCAAGCATATGGCGGAGACCGTCATGGCTCATGAACTTATTGAGGTAAATTCATGGCGGAATTTGTTAGATTGAGAACGACCATTTTGGAGCAATTATGGGTTATGGTGATTATGTTGTTGGCAAAAGTGTAATCTCCGAGGTATATGTATGTGGAACGTCTTGGTCATAATTTGTTCTCTGTTGGTCAATTTTGTGATTCCGATCTAGAGGTGGCCTTTAGAAAACATACTTGCTTTGTTAGACAACTTGATGGTGTGGAATTATTAAGAGGTACTCGTGGTTCTAACCTATTCACCATCTCTCGAGAACATGATGAAGTATTCTCCAATCGCTTTTTCGTCAAAGGCTTAAAACAAAGTCATGGTTATGGCATCGTCGTCTCAATCACCTGAACTTCGGCACCATTAATAAACTTTCGAATGATCTTGTGGGAGGCTTACCCGATTAAAATATGAAAAAGATCATCTTTGTTAAACTTTGCCATTTTGGTAAAAGCACGAAATATGCCCACAAACCAAAACCCACAAAATCAGTAATGGAAGTTCTTCATACCCTTCATATGGATTTGTGCGGACCAATGAGAGTGCAAGCGATAAATGGGAAGAAATACATTCTAGTAGTTGTTGATGACTACTCTCGATTTACTTATGTAAAATTTTTGAGGACAAAGGATGAAACTTACAGATAATCATCATCAATCTAATCAACAGCTGAGGTTGACTCAACAATACGGTCGAATTGTTCGAACAGACAATTGCTACGAGTTTGTTAACAAAGACTTAATTCAGTTTTATGAAAGTGTTGGTCGGTCATCAAGAAGTGTTCCACGAACTCCTCAACGAGCGGTGTAGTTGAAGAGCCAATCGAACTCTTGTGGAAGCCGCAAGAACAATGCTAATTTATTCAAAGGTTCCAATGTTTCTATTGGCTGAAGCCATTACCAGCTTTACTTGCTACACCAAAATCGTTCCCTTATACACCTCTCATGGAAAACTCCATATGAACTTGTTCATAAATGCAAACCTGATCTCTCCTACCTTCGTGTGTTTGGTGCTTTGTGCTATCTAACAAATGACGGTCAAGATTTAGGAAAATTAAGAGCAAAGGCGGATAGGTTTTGTTGGTTATGCACCAAACAAAAGAGGTTACAGATCTACAACAAGAGAACTCGAAATATCATGGAAACAATTCACGTTATTCGATGGCGTAGGTCAAATGGCTCTGGACAATCCATTACGGATCGACACTTCAAAGCAGTCCCATTGGTTCATCACTTGTACCAAACTCATTTCAGGCTGACTCCATATGTACCTCTCCGAGATGATTTAAAAATTGTTTGATCAATGTTTGATGAATACTATGAACAAATCTTTGATGAAATGTCAATTCCATCAGGAGGTGCTTTATCCTTTGTGAATGAAGTCAACCCTTGATCTCAATATCATTAAGTCGAAAGCGCTGTGATCACTCTCTGTCTCATCAACAAATCATCAATCATCAAATGTACATCATGAAATTGTTTATGGCATCAGTGATGAAGTTAATCCCTTTGCTACTCCCGAAGATGCTCCATTTGAAAACATATTTGCTCTGAATCATCGCCGAACCATCTTTATCCGAGGAGACATCGACTCTTCTATGATTCCCACAACAACAACCCACATGAATACCTTAGAGAAATGGACTCATGATCACCCATTAGATAACATCATTGGAAACCCCTCTCGTCCGGTATCCACACAGAAACAACTTGCAACCAATGCTTATGGTGCTTCTTCAACTCGGTACTCTCTAAGGTCGAACCAAAAGACATTAAAACCGCCATGAATGAAGACTGCTGGTTCAATGCAATGCAAGAAGAAATTCATGAGTTTGATCGACTTGATGTGGGGTTAGTACACTCAGTTGTGCTTTATGATCATTGCTCTAAAATGGATCTTCAAAGTGAAACTTGATGAGCATGGTGATGTGTTGAAAAATAAGGCTAGGTTAGTGGCTAAAGGATATCGTCAAGAGGAGGGTATTGAATTTAAAGAATCATTTGCTCAGTTTGCTGCGTATCGAAACTATCAGGAATATTCTTGGCTATCTTTTCAAGTAAGAACATGGTAGTCTATCAAATGGATGTAAAGATGGCATTTCTTAACGAGGATCTTAAAAAAGTGGTATCGTCGGCCAACTTTGACTTTGTGAATCCGTATCCTCTCCCGTCTATGCGTTTGAAGAAGGCTCTTTCGGTTTTAAAGCAAGCTCCAAGGGCATGGTATGATACTCTATCAAAGTTTCTTCTATTCACTTGATTCAGCAAAGGAGATTGATCAACACATTGTTCACGGGAAGTCGGGCAAACATTTAATTCACGTTCAAATTTATGTTGATGATATTATCTTTTGCCTCGACTGACCCCAATGAATGTGATCGTTTTCAAATGAAATGGGTTCCAAATTTCAAATGTCAATGATGGGACAAATGTCATTTTCTTGGGATTACAAATTTCACAAAGTCTCAGAGGCATTTTTATAAATCAATCTAAATATGCAAATGAGATTTTAAAGAAAATTGGATTTGATTCTAGTGACCCTGTTGACACTCCCATGATAGAACATACTAAACTGGATGAGGACCACTCAGGGATCATGGTAGATCAAACGAAATCTCGTAGTATGATTGGATCACGATGTACCTCCTGCGGCTATGACCGGACATCTTGTTACATTTGTGTGCATGTGTGCTAGATATCAGGCTAAGCCTACTAAAAAGCACCTTGAAGCGGTTAAACGGGTCTTTGGTATCTCCAAGGAACCATCAATATGGGACTTTGGTACGAAGGACACGGTATGTCACTAACGACCTATCACGATCGATCATGCGGGATGTCAAGATATACGTGGTCGTCGGGAGGTGCTCAGTTTTTTGGGTGATAAGCTTAGCTTTGGTCTTCAAAGAAGCAAATGAGTACTTCTATTTCCTCTCTCAGGAAATTTGAATACATAGCCATGTCATCTTGTTGTACTCAAATCTATGGATGAGATCCCAATTATCTCGACTATGGCTTTGAATTCAACAAAATCCCTACATCTTTGTGATAATAAAGTGCTATTGCTCTCTCATGCAACAACGTTCAACACTCAAGAGCAAACACATATACGACATTGACATTATTTCATCGGGGAACAAGTGGAAAGCATTGTGGTAGAACTCTATTTGTGAAGTAGGAATACCGGTTAGCAGACATCTTCACCAAAGCTCTTCCAAGAGAACGTTTTGAGTTTATTCTTCCTCGAATTGGCGAAAAGCCTTCAGCGAAAACACTCAAACTTCTTGAGGAGGAAGGCAGGAGTAAAGGTCTTTCCTTCATCTACATTTTGTATATATTTATCCAAAAGCAAAATACAAAGTATAAAAACCTTCTAAAAGCAAATACAAATATAAAAAACTTTCAAAATCCATAAAAATTTGAAAAACTTCGAAAATTTTCTCAAAAAATATTGTCTTTTTGTCATATCTTTCTTGATTTGATATATATCTACGGTCTTTGTGCTGTCATTCAAAAAATGACACGGGACTTTAGATGTTGTTCGAATGTTAAAAAAAAAAAAAAAAAAAAAATTTGGGAGAAAGTAAATGTTGGATCGATATACTCTAACCAAACTAACTTAAATAGCTTGTTAAGGTTTAATAACCTCGGATAAATCCTAAGTTATTAACAATGAAACACTGAACAATCTCTATTAAGTATGCAAAATTTACTTAACAAAGCTAAGAAGAATTATAACTTTAACTTTCAACAACTTTATTAATAACTCTAAATCTTCTTATTATTATCAGACGTTTTAACAACTCTAAAACACTAACTATCAACTTTGTAAATCTACTCTCCAGAACTTTTAATGATACGTTATATCTCTAATGCCAATCTAGGTCCTTTTATAGGCTCGAGGATAACCCTAGATCGGGTTTACAATTTGTATCCTTGTGCGACAAGTAATCTAATAAAGAATATTCTAGAATTACAAGACTTTCTATAAAAGCAGATATAACGAGTTCTTTTTTAGCCTTTGCAGTACTTTGACTTTGACAGCAGTACTTTGACTTCCTCTTTAGCAGTACTTTGACTCTTTGACTTTTTAGATTACTTTGTCATTCTTGGCACTTTCATATCGACAATCCTCCCAACGAATTCTACTTGCTTGACTTCAAGTTCCTTTATGAATTATCTTTAACAGCTTCATCTTTAGGAAGATTATGTCTTATCTTTTGTGATTGTATCTTTGTAGTTTCTTGTGCTTTTATTGGTATTATCAAAGTATCTTTTAGAATTATTGTTTTGACATCATTGACAAGCTCCATCTTTTAAACAACACAACAACAATTGACAATTTGTACATTAATTAGGTTTAAGTTGTAGTCTATTCTCATCACTTCGGTGTGTTAAACTCCTTAGTGAAGTGGAAGTCATTGAAAATTTTAATGGATTTTGATCTCTTTACAAAGCCATTAACTTCTGGAGTAGCAAATGTTTTGGTGATAGTAAGACCATGGTTGTAACATATTGGATTTCACAAACACACTAAACCATAATCACTATGGAAGTACACAGAGTTTTAGAGAGAGAAAGTTAGAGGTTTGAGAACTTTAGTGAGAGAAAGAAAAATCTTATTATGAGCTTCAACTCTCTACCTTGGGGTAGAGGTATTTATAGTACTTACATAAAACATGCCACACGGCCGCGTGGATCAGGCATACGATTGGGTAAAGACCCGTCCGTCCTCCGCGATTGTTACATAACTAAATACTACTTAACATTAAATAACTACGACTACGAGCTTTCTAGCGATTACATATACTTGAGGTGACCGACTTCTTTAACTCTGGATTTTCCAAATCCTAACAATCTCCCCTAAGGAGGTCACCTCAAACACATTAAATTACATAGAAAACAGAACAGGATATTACATTGAGATTGTTCTTGAATTCTTGTTCTGTAGCTCGTAGTCTTTGATTCTTCATTTTAGCATGTTTTGGATAATCGGTGGAGGTCTTTAAGCGATCCGCGTGATCGAGTTTGTGCCGACTTTGAGATCATCGACCACATTAAATCTCGACTCATCCATTGTGGTGTTGGTATTATGTGATGTTGTGACTTTTGGACCGACATGCTCATTCGGATCATGATTTATTCTTATCAGTAGCGGAAGCTTTTGTTGATTCATGATATTGGCGTCAGCGTGCGAAGCATGGAGTGAAAATATTCGAGTCATTGATGCACTAATCATGATTTCTTTAGATATGAATGTGTTGTGTGAGCATGCGGATATAGATTGACCGCTCCATACGATCGGTGCAAGCGTCGGGGTGTACTGCGCAAAGCGATTAGCAATAAAGCGCCGAAAGTGTCTTTGATCACTTTCGATGAATTGAGTACGACGGTTCCCGTTGATCGGTACAAATCGCTTTGTGATCGGTATAATTCGAAGAATTTCCTTGGCGGGTTTCGCGGTACGCTCTAGCTGTTCTCAAACGAGCGTCTCAAAGAAGACAACGGGTGAGTGAACGTGAATAGAGATTCACTAATTGATGAAAAGATTTGAAAAACAATTGTGTATTGCTCAATAGAAATTGTTTTTGCAATACAACGAGGGTTTTAATGAAAATCAATTATCAATCATAAACACCTTTTATTTTGAAAATAAGTACCGCGATCGATGTGCTAAAGAAAAGAGTTTTTAAGCACAACGACCGGTTTTCAAAGGTATCCGTCAATCCATAACCTGAACCAGGATTGATTCAAAAGATTGACTCTCTCCATTGTTTACGTCGGTTGTCACATGGTTGATCTATTGGATAGATCTCACATGCCACCTAGGGAGCTTGTTTGATGTTGGCTCCAGAAGGCTTTCCATCTTCATTGTGAATATGAATGCATATCACTTAGATGTTCCGGCAATACCACAAGGATAATGCGTAGGACTCATAAGATATAATCTCTCTTTCCATTGTGTGAAGCGAGAGTCTTCATTGAAAGTGTCCTAATGAGATTTATTGATCCTGGCTCTAGACTCAATTGTGCATATTTGGTTCCTATCAGGAGACTAGGGAGAGGGTCTCCTTCTTCAATATCAACAATCTCTAAAAGAAAGTCGATAGATTATGTTGGTTCCCCGTGAGAATGAAACAAGCCCTTTTAAGAGGAACTTGAGTGGATTGGGAAGTTGAAGTGCGGTCGTCCTTTGGGTCCATGGCGTCTTGTCTTCAATCCGATGTTACCTTGGTAACCACGGTAGTATATGAATTGAACCGGTTTTGACCTAAGGTTGAATAAATGGAGGGCTATTTCTTTTCACCCTTTTCACATTCAATTCTTTTTAATTCTTCAACCCCTTGATGCTACGAGACTTCATTACTAGAACCTTGTTGGGTTTATTCGATACTAGCTAGTCTCGATCCGCTTCTTCCCATATCTCACTTTTCTCCTTTTTTCATCATACCTAAGGACTCTACTCTAACTAGTGGATTGTCACAGGTAGATCCCTCGGTTACAGCGGATCATGGGACCTCAACCTAACCTTATCATCCTTATATCACCATACATAAAGTAGAATTGGTGGTCTTTTGGTATTGTTCATCCGCCATTGGAACCAATTGAAAACCATTTGAAAATCAATCAAGATACTTGTGATATAGAATCAAAGCATTTTGTATCTTAATTGTTTTGATATTTTAGAAATGCCCCCTCACATATGCATAAAGATTTAGAAATTGTTTAGCACATGGAGGAAAGAGATCTTTGAAATCGTTAGATTAAGAGTGAAAGGTTCAATCTTTTGATTAACATTTTCTAAAATCATCATCATCACTTCCCAATCAATTTGAGTAGATAAAACATTTTGAGGAAGGATGAGGTTTTCAAAAGTTTGCTCCCCCTCAATATGTGCCTCGAATTTTGAAAGAGTTTTGCACATATTAGAGGGATCCGCACTTAGAACAATTGATCACGTTTCAATAATTTGAGGTTTAAAATAGTTGCTCCCCCTCAACATGTGCATGGAAAAATTAAAATCGTTTGTCACTTTAGGGGGAGGCAAACATGCTAAACACTTATGAAACCATTTATCAATTATCGGTTTAAATCAATTTAAATCACAAATTCTCCCCCGATCACAATTATCAAATCATTTGAGATTTGTGATCTGTAGATTTAAATTGATTTTGAAAGCTTTTAAGGAGAATTGTGACTAGTTTGTGAAAGCGTTTTTAGCGATAAGGATATGATTTTGAGACTTTAAACTCCATTGATTAAACATGCATAATTATCTTTTGAAAACATAATAATAACCAAGGTCTGGAACCAATTGTGTAACATTTTGTAAACCATTTAGAGTAGACCTTACTCATTTAAGTGTAAATTGTTTGAAAAGAACACTTTTTGATTTAATTGAAAAATCATTCTCCCCTCAATGACGAGTTGTTGATTGATGAATGAATTTTGACACTTGATAAGTTCTTTTGATTTTCAAAAATAGAGTCAAAGTGTTTTCAAACAATTGAGTTTTCATAAGATTGCAAATATTTTTCAGAAGAATCATTAGAAGGAAAAATATTTGTAATAAAACATTTGTCTTGTTGATGACAAAATTTGTTTTAGAATCGAGCATTAGGTTTGAAATATGAGATAATACATGGCTCGTTCTTTGAAAAGCGGGTTCTTGTTTGAAATAACAATAAACCATTGTTTCTCTTTCTCCCATTTTTTTTTTGGAACATTGAACAACATCTAAAGTCCCATATCATTCTTTGAAGATAGCACATTAAGACCGTAGATATTATCGAATTGAGAAAATCATGACAAAATGACAATATTTTTGAGGATTTTTCGAATTTTTCACATTTTTATGGATTTTGAAAGTTTTATATTTTTCTATTTTGCTTTTTTGGATAAATATATACAAAGAGTATAGATGAAGGAAAGACCTTTACTCCTCGTCTTCCTCCTGAAGGCGTTTGAGTGTTTCTGGTTGAAGGCTTTTCAAGCCAAGTCGAGGAAGAATAAACTCAAAGCGTTCTCGGAAGAGCTTTGGTGAAGATGTACGCTAGCGGTATTCGACTTCAAAATAGAGTTCCACCACACCGTTTTCCACTTGCTCCACGATGAAATGATGTGGATGTCGATGTGTTTTGCTCTTGAGTGTTGAACGTTGTTGCATGAGAGAGCAATAGCACTATTATCACGATACAGAGGATTTTGTTGAATTCAAAGCCATAGTCAGATAATTGGGATCTCATCCAAGGATTTGAGCACAACAAGATGACATGGCTATGTATTCGACCTACGTAGAAATAGAAGTACTCATTTGCTTCTTTGAAGACCACTCACAAGCTTATCACCCAAAGCGAGCACCTCATGTACTTGGCGTGTATCTTGACATCCATGATCGACATCTTATGCATAGGCTGTTAGGACATCTCGGTGTCTTCGGGTACCATAGTCCCATATTGATGGTTCCTTGGAATCTAGAAAGACCCGTTTAACGCTTCAAGGTGCTTTTTAGTAGGCTTAGCCTGATATCTAGCACACATGCACCGGCGAACAAGATATGCAGTGCTGCTTGTGAGGTACATCGAGGGATCAATCATACTACGATATTTCGTTTGATCTACCATGATCCTGAGTGGTCCTCATCCGTTGTTCGTTCAATCATGGGAGTGTCAACGGTGTCACATGATACAAATCCAAATTTCTTTAAAATCTCATTTGCATATTTAGATTGATTTATGAAAATGCCTCAGGGACTTTGTGAAATTTGTAATCCCAAGAAAATGACATTTGTCCCATCATTGACATTTGAAATTTGGAACCCATTTCATTTGAAAATGATCACATTCATTGGGGTCGGTCGAGGCAAAAATAATATCATCAACATAAATTTGAACGTGAATTAAATGTTTGCGACTTCGGGTGAACAATGTAGGATCAACGCTCCTTTCTTTGAATCCGAGTGGATAGAAGAAACTTTGACAGCGTATCATACCATGCTCTAGGAGCTTGCTTTAAACCTTAAAGAGCCTTTTCAAGCGATACATGAGTAGGATGCTCGGATTCACAAAACCCTGGTGGCGTAAACCACCTCTTTCAAATCTCCATTAAGAAATTTTTTTTCATCCATCGATACTCGACCATGTTCTTCTTACTAGCGCATTAGCAAGAAGATTACGATTGCTTCGATCGAGCAACATGAGCAAATGATTCTTCAAAGTCAATACCCTCCTCTTGCGGTATCCTTGGCAACCAATCGAGCCTTGTTCTTTAAGACATCACCATGCTCATCAAGTTTCACTTTGAAAATCCATTTCAGAGTAATGATCATAGCACAATCGGAGCGGTACTAATTCCATACATCAAGTCGATCAAACTCATGAATTTCTTCTTGCATGGCATTGAACGGCTGATCTTCATTCATGGCGGTTTTAATGTCTTTTGGTTCGACCTTAGAGAGTACGGTGTTGAAGAAGCACCATAAGGCATCGGTTGCAAGTTGTTTCGTGTGGATCTTGGGCGAGAGGGGTTTCCATGATGTTGTCAATGGGTGATCATGTGTCCATTTTCTAAGGTGTTCATGTGGTTGTTGTTGTGGAGGCGAAGTAGCGAGTCGATGTCTCCGATGAAGATGGTTACGATGATTGAGGAGCAAATATTTTCAAATGGAGCATCTTAGGTTGCAAAGGGATTAACTTCATCATTGATGCGAGAAACACTTCCATGATGTATTTGATGATTGATGATTTGTTGATGAGGCAGTGATCGGCGGCGGCTTCTTGACTTAATGAAATTGAGGCTGAAGGGTTCTTCATTCGAGGGGATAGGGCGGCCTGTTGATGGGGACTGACATACGACATGGGTTCATAGTGTTCATCAAACATTGGATCAAACAATTTCTTTAAATCATCTTATGAAGGAGGTACATATGGAGTTTTCGGAATGAGTTTGGTACAAGAGATGAACCAATGGGATTTGTTTTGAAGCGGTCAGGCTGGATTGTCGGGAGCCATTTGACGGTCGACTCATCGGCGTAGCGTGAATTGTTTCCATGATATTTTGGGTTCTCTTGTTGTAGATTCGGTAACCCTTCTTGTTTGGTGCATAACCACCAAAAACTCCAATATCGCTTTTGCTCTTAATTTACCTAGGTCTTGATCATTAGTTGGATAACACAAAGCACCAAACACACGAAGGAATGAGAGATTAGGTTTTCTGTTGTGGACAAGTTCATATGGAGTTTTCCATGAGCAGTGTGAATCAGGGATCGATTTTGGGTGTAGCATGCGGTGGCGATGGCTACCCGAGAAACATTGGAACCTTTGAGTAAATCGCATTGTCCTCTGGCTTCCACAAGAGTTGATTTAGTCTTTCAACTACACCGTTCGTTGAGGAGTTAGAACACTTCTTTGATGGCAATTCCATATCTCATAAAACTCACTTAGTTGTTTGTTAACAAACTTAGTTCCATTGTCGTTAGGATGATTGACCATTTTGTTAAGATGAACTGCGCTGTTTGTTGATGAGTTTGATGATGATATCGGAGTTTCATCCTTTGTCCTAAGAACTTTACCGGTGAATCTCGAGAAATCATCAACCACAACTAACACATATTTCTTCCCAAAGATACACTCTCATGGGTCACATAAGTCCATGTGAATGTATGAAGAACTTAGCTGAGTCTTTGGGTGGGTTTATGGGCATACTTCTTGCTTTTTCCCAATTGGCATCCTGAACAAAGATGATCCTTTTCATACTTAAGTCTAGGTAAACCTACAACCAAGTCCTTTCTAGAGAGATCATTGATGGTGCCGAAGTTCAAGTGATTGAGGCGACGATGCCATAACCATGACTTTGTTTTAGAAGCCTTTGACAACAAATTGGTGGAAGACTTCATCATATCTTCGATAGAGATGGTGTATAGATTTGAACCGTGTTCCTCTTAAAGTTCCTTACCATCAAGTTCTCTACGAAAGAAATAGTATGTTTTAGAAGGCTACTTCTAGATGAGAATCGCAGAATGACCAACGAGAGAATAGGTTATGACCAAGACCTTCCACATAATATACCCCGGAGATAACACTTTTACCAACAACATAATCTCCATAACCCATAATTGCACCAAAATGATCATTCCCGAATCTAACTGTCCCCGATGAATTTGCTCACGAAGTTCATGAGCCGCGACCGGTCTCCAGTCATATGCTTGGAGCGGCTGAGTCGGTACCACTAGAGCGATTTGAGCGATCTGCTGATTGAACAGAACAAGAATGGATAAGCTGGATAATTGGGATCCCCATGCAAGAATGGGTTCCATTTGGTTAGTAACAATGTTTGGAACACCCACATCGAAATAGAAACATCCATATCGAGTGAGGCAATGGGATCATATGAATAGATGCTTTGTACTAGTGTCCGATTTTGCCCTATTCAAAGTATGTTCACTTCTTAAGGGAATAGTTCTACCAGTAGGCATCCATTTTCTAGTAGGTGTTGCTTTGATTAACTTTATAATACAGGTATCCATTGATAACCTATCTTACTAAATGTTCTTCTGTGGGCTTCCTTGTTTCTAACTTTTTAGCCTTTGCCTTTTGCCTTCTTAGCATGATATTTTGCATTAACAATTTTAGCGGGCATTTGACGGTATTAGACAAAGCATTCACACCACATTCATGATTAGTAACAGAATTCAAGCAGACATCATTACAAGTTTTGCAAATAGTATCGATTGAATTAATTACGATGCTGCCTATGGCTAATACTAGAATCAACACGATTCGTTTTATTCAACTCAAACTTAAAGTTCCTAGATTGGTCTTCTACTCTCTTCCAATGCACATTTTAGCTTGCAAGGTCCTATCATTCCTTGTATTGTCTTGAGACTTTGACTTGCTTGCTTTAATGTCCTGATTACTCTGTAGAGGGAATAGGAACATTAGTTGGTTGATCTAATTTTGCATTCTGAACTTGATGTGCAGGATCGAACTACTAGAAGGCACATTAGTGTTTACTTTCTTAAGATTTTGAGCTATTTGCGGGCACACTAAAATTCACTTTCTTAGCACTAACATATCGGAATGAACTACTTGAAGGCACCTAAGGTTCACATTCATAACATTGGGCATAGAGCGGTTTCATGCTTGGCACTAGGCATAGAACAACGCATCACAACTTTGCCTTTTGCACCTAAGGATTTTGGACATGTTGCAATTACACATTCAAGCAGATTTTGAGATCGTTTGGCACGAGGCAAGCAAACCTAATTTCTCTATCAAGAGGTTTATTAATGAAATCCTCTTCAACAATCTCATGGAGACATTCTAGACTATCCTTAAGGTGAGCACAATAGTCATGAAATGCAGGTTCATTATTCCTAAGATGAGGAGGAATATATTTAACCGTCACATTGTATTTCTGATCTAAGGGTGACTTTGAAACAACATTCTTATTAAAAACAAGTGGCGGTTTCCCATTTTCCTGACTTCTCAGATTCTCAATTTCCTTTTGTAAAGACGTTATTTTTCGTTGTTTTGGTCACGAGTGACTTTCATTGAATCATATAACTCTTTAAAGTGTCGTTTAAATTTTTTCATTTTCTTAGAAAACTCTCGTTTTCCTTTTGTAAGGCATTAACTAAGTTTTGAAGATGAAAAGTTTGAAATCTTGGAATCTAAAGGAGGAGGCATTTGGGATCGGTCACATTGTTCTTTCACCCTTTAATTGAGAGATTTGGGCTTTCAACTTTCTGATCGTGTTGCAATGAGCTCGAATCACATTCATCCGCGTTGCTAATTTCAAAAGCGCATCAAATTCCGGGCAAAGGATGTCTTGATATTTGAGGTTTTAACATTTTCTTTTAGATGTTGATATTTTAGTTGTAAATCAAAATGTTCAACTTCTAGTTTAGAAAGATGCTTTACCAAATTATCGTGATCATCCCGATCAATTTTCTCATTAAGTTTTGAATTAATCTTTTCAAGCTCAATGACACGATCATGGGAGACTTTCAGAGCAACAGATAATTCATGAAATTGAGAAGTATTAATGGAGCAATTAAATAGCGATAAAAACACATCTTGAGCAATACATTCTGAAATAAGATTCTCATTCAAGGTATGCAAGTTCTTCCTCTCAATCTCATTATATTTTAAAGCTCGCTCATGGTCACTAACCTCAACTATCATTGCATCAAATTCCTTTTCCATTCCTTTAATATCTAAATCTATCCCATTTTTAAGACTCTCAAAATGATCTTTTAGTAGTTTAAAGAAAGGCATGACCTCGATTAGATAGCATTCTTTTGTTTGCTCAAAACCCCTTTCCCCTTGAGTTATCCGATTGGGTGTGATCCTTTTCTTACAAGTTTTCTCAAAATCGACAAATAGTTGAAGAATAACATATTGGGTGATTAAGGTCTTGCTCTTAGTGGCAATAGTTCTAGGAACTAAATGCATTGGTGAATTTGGAGGATACACACGGTCAGCTGCAAGCATTTTCCTAAGGGAGGGTTTGTTTCAACAAGATTTTCAGCTTTTGCTTATCTAAATCCTTTTTCGAAAACTTGCGGTGTTAACAACGTTTGAGGCTTAAATTTGTTTAAGGAGATCCGTTTTCCTTAATCATGGGTTTGATCGTGATGTTATTCTTTTTGCATTAAGGATCTTCTAGCTTCTTATTCATTTTCACCCTAGATGCATCATCTATTTTTCTATCTTCCTTAGTGCACTCAACTAGGTTTCTGCTAGGTTTAAGAATCTCATTGCCATCATAAATTACATTTTGAGCGCCTTAGCTAACTTCTTGTACTGGAGTTGGGTTTATCTATAATGGGAACACTATGCTTATCGCTTAAAACTCTGTGCTTAGTGACCATATGAGCTGATCTGAATGGTATTCCCTTGTGCGTACAACTTATTTTCAAGCTTGTTCTTCAAAGTTTTTAGATTAGAAAAATCATTCAAAAGTTTTGATTCCTTGGCATGAAATTCTTGCTTAAGCACTTTAACATTTTCTTGAAGTTCTTGTTTTTGCTTAGCGGTTTTTGAAAGCTTTTCTTGTAAAGAATTTAACTCTTGTTTTAACACTTCTTCTCTAAAATTACTTTTTCTAATAATTGTACGCATTTGGTTATCCACTCACGCTCCGCAGTAGTTAGCTCAAACTTAGCACGTTGTTCATAAATGGCAACTCGTTCTTTATAGGCATTAAGTTCAGAGATAACAGAATCATAAGGTACACATGCAGTGTATTCATCAAAAACATAGTCATCGTCGACTGCAGAAGATGCATCACTTGGTACAACTTCACTTTTACTTTGTTTCACATATTGATCATATGGGACAACATTGATATTACCCACATTTTCAATATCTGACTCAATAGTTTCAGTTGATTGTACTTTGTCATGCATCTTTTGCCCATCAGCATCATCGTATAGTTTCAATACCTCAGAAATGAGTTTGTCTTTGGATGGACCAACTTGTGGTGATGAAGAGACTTTAGGAGAGACCATTGGAGAAATGCTAGCCATGAAAATGGTTTGTGCAGTAGGTTCATCATCAATGTCAGAGTCGTATGCATCACAATCAGCGACTTGAAAGGCATTCTGATGATTGTGACCTATCTCACGAATTGGTGCTCATCCACATGCATCATAGGTCTTGGCATTGCCTCGGTGAAACAACAACTCTCTTCATCTAGGCACCATTGTCTGAGCTTGTGCAAGCAACATCTTGTCTATGAAGTATTACTGATTCGTGGGCGTTTTGGAGATGTGCAGTTCCTAGCAATATGTCCCTCACCTCCACAGTTGTAACACTTGATCGGCTTTGCTTGTCCCTGATTTCCATTCCTTCCCCTTTTCTAATTTGTCACATAGTAAAAACCCTAAGTCGATTTTTCTCTCTGGCGACCAAAGGAAAACGAAACCCTTATACGCAAACAACGATCTCCTCCGCTCTTTTCTCTTAATCCTTTACTCTGTCTGTTATTCTTATGCAATTACTTATGTGATTTGCTTAATTATTCGATTTCGTGATCGCTTAGGAGTTAGGGGTTCTTAGTTTGTTAGGGTTTTGGATTTTTTGTTTTCTTTTAGGTCTTTATTCGTTCACCAGATGGTATATACATGATTAATTGATTGTATCATCATAACATGGAGCCCTGGTTAGTCTTTGTGGATTATCGCTTAAACCCTAACATCCATTGGGTTTTCTCTCTAATTTATTTTGGTCGTTTATGAGTGCTGCAGGGTTTGTCATATTTACGTGGGTTTGTGTGGGGTTTTAAATTGTCATGGAGAAAGGGTTTTCAACAAGGAATGTCCGTGCGAGAAATTTGCTAGTCCGACACCAACTGCCCGATCAAGTTGGGTCCTCTTAAGGAACCTATGCCTTCTTACGGTTTTGGTTGACATTAATTTGGGTGTGGAAGCGTTAACATGATCTTGGTACTATTGGTGGTATGGATTCGATTGTTTTCTTCGCGTCCGGCAAAGGTACACCTCTTGTTGGTACCTGATGGACAAGTGGGTAGGTTTCACAATTCAAGCCCTAGTCATGATATACATACGATTCGACCTCTAATGTTTCAAAAACTTGCCTAATGTGAGCGGTTGATTGCTATGCGCCGAAATTTGATCAGCAATGAATAAGATTAACGGTGATATTGCTAAGATGGCTTCATCTTCGATGTGAGGAACAACTCGAGTGGTATTAATGGTACTAAAGTTTATTCTGCAAATACTCCTCTGTCGAGTTTTGATGTGGCTATGCAATCCCAAATGTATGGACACTAATCATAGTGTTACTTCTGATCTTAATGCTTCGTGGATGGTAAGAATGCTTCTACTTAAGTCTTAATGTGAGTGATAGTATACACAATGAAGTGAGGTCGCTTTGCTAATGTGTTAAACTGGAGCGTGTCTCTAGGAAAGTTAACTTCCGTTCATTGGTGAATGAAGTCGAATTGATAATCATGATCAGATTCTTCCTAAGGCGCTATGGAGGGTGTGTTTAACGCTATGATAATACTCTTGTTTGACTTCTTGTAAAGAAATATTGCATTCGATTGGTCAAATTATGTCACCAATACATGGGGTAAGTTTGGTTTAAAGAAACTTATGAAGAATGATGATGGTGTATTTCTCTTTAAATTTGATTCTAAAGAGGTGTGTTTAGAATGTTCTTTAAGCGAGGACCTTGGATAATTCGTAATTCTCTATCATTCTCACTAAATGGACCCCTGCGTGCTATTGTCCAAAAGTGAGGTTACCAAAGTGCTGTGTGGATTAAATTGCATAATGTGCCATTACTTGCATATTCGGAAGACGGGTTAAGCCTTATTGCTACTTTAGTGGGTGGTGCCGATCATGTTAGATGCATTCACTAGCTCCATTATGCGTTGAATCATGGGGTCGTATTAGTTTTGCTTTCGTGCTCTTGTTGAGTTATCATCGAAGCGATCTTAAACATGTAACTATGGCTATCCCTAAGAAGGATGATAGTGGTTTTATGACGGCTAGTATCAAGGTTGAATATGAATGGAAACCTCCACATTGCATGGAATGTAAAGTGTTTGGGCATGATAATGCTTGCTGTCCTAAGTCTCCTAAGAAGCATCATGCGATGCTCACACCTGACTTGGATGTGAATGATGATGGTTTTAAGGTGGTCTTTGCTCGAGGAAAATACCCCAAGGTCGAAGTTGTCTAGTGGTATTAATATGGGTAAGGGTCCTAAATTTGCTCCTAGGAGCAGGTTTTATATCCCAAAAGAAGAAAAGCCGGACGTTGCTTTCTTGCTAATGCTGGTACTCATTTACTACTTCTAACTCTTTTGGGACACTTGAGGTGCATGAGGACAGGGCATTCAAAGTCCTGTGGGGATTCTAATACTTGAGGAATGATTGGGGATTCTCTTGGTTGATCTAAGGAAGCAGATGTGGATAAAGTGCATTTACAATGGAGGTTAATGAGGATGTGTTAAAATAAGGCTGGTTCTACATCACATGTTCCGCTTGTGAGTGATTCAATGGGAACAATGGATGTTGGTTCTACTCCCATTGTTGAGAAAATTGGTAAGATTGAAAAACTACTTATTGCTGGAAAAGCTACTCTTGTGGATGATGATGGTCACCTATTCGGCTACCTCTTCTACTAAGAGAGCCAACCCTTTTTCTAAAGTGGGAGAGATTGTGGTGTCACGATTCAGAAGATGAGGTTGTTGCTAACCCATTTGATGAGTCTGTTAATATATTTGGTGGTGGACACGAGTTTGAAGATGAGTATGATGACTATGATTTAAACTGACTATGCGAAGCGGGTTAAGGATCTTCCGGGAATTTGGATACCTTTAATGCCATGTAGCATGCACAAGTTTCAAGGTCCTAGGAGTAATTTTTATTGTTATATGTCATATGTTAGCATTTGGTAGTGGTTTGTTTTTCTTGTTTAGAGAATTGGAAGTGTCTTGTTATGTAAGCTTTATGCCTATGTAACGGGCTGAGATATGGGACTTCACTCATATCCATTGTACTTAAACGTTTATTTGGTTAATATATTTGCCAGGGTGCAGGATTACTCCCCTTTACCCTAATTTGTCACATAGCCTCTACCGACTCCACCTCTTCCTTGTTCATACTGCCTTTCTTGAACTGGTTGCACATAACTTTCCCATCTCCTCAGTGGCTTGATTGTGTGGATTAGATGTTGTTCTGAGGTTATTGTTGGTGTGTGGGAGAGAGTTCATGTTTTGACTAATCAGGAGATCCAGTTGATTAATGAAGTTACCCACGTGTGCATCAGCATTAGCTTGTTTGAACATTGTATCGGGAATGAGTTTGTGAGTTCCATCACCCATGGGTATAACTTGTGAAGCTTTAGTGGTAATCCCAATGTTTGAGTAGAAGGCAGTTGAATCATTTGATGAACTTGTCTCTCTGGATTTGTTTTGAATTGTTCAAGAATCCTCTTTTCAAACATGGCATGTCTCTCATTCCGAAGAAGGAAGGCATAGAGTTGCTCATAGTTTGTATTCTTCAATCCTTTGGTTAGCTTCACAGAGGTGACAAACTTGTGCCATTCGGGATTCATGTTGTTCACAAACTTTGAGTTCAACAGATGTTTGGCATAGTCATTCCGATGTTCCTCATGTCATTAACAAGCTTGTGGAATCTCACGTAATACTCATAGACACTCTCATCAGGTTTCATCTTGAAGTGTTCAAATTCATCATATAATTGAGATTCTGTCTTCAACAGATTAATTCAGAACCGAGAAGCATCTTTACATTATCCCATTGCCTTTGCAGTGTTGTGATTGATAAGTTTATAGATGTCTTTTGGAAGACCTTGCAATATGATGTTAGAAGCCACGATATCGCATCGAATCTCTTTTTCTCCTTATCATTGAGCTCATCATACGTCTTTGGTCTGTCTATTCCATCTTCAGTTGTATCAATTATGTCTCTAGTAGTCTCAACTCTATACGGTCCTTCATCAATCGATTTGAGAATGTTGGCCCCATTTTCCTTTCAAGGCAACAATCGATTCTTTGAGCCCAAGAGTCGTAGTCAGTTCTGTCAAGCATAGGTGGACGAGTAGCCCACCTGGCTTGAACGTCTCACGACTCTGAAAACAATAGTAGGAACTATGTTTGCCATGATTACAAGTTCTATGGGATTTTACAATTCTTTGATTAAACTGGGAAATTGATTCTTTCACGGGATTTTACTAAACCAAAAGAAAAACCGTAAGAATGTATCACGAAGAAGTGACAAGTCTAAATTTAGACAAGTAGTAAAACACACTCCGCAGTTATCCACTCGTTAAACACCCAACTCGCTCAAGGAGACAACTGCTAAGGAATCAACTCGCTAAATAGCCAAGTCGCATTAGCATCAATTCGCAACACTCAACACGCAATGGAACAAGTCGCTAAATAGCCACTCGCTTAGTATCAACTCAAAGACACACAACTCGCTTAATGAAACAACTCGCTTAGAACCCAAGTCGTAAGAAAGTCAACTCGCTAAATAGCCAAGTCGCATATACTAACTCGCATACAGAAACAAAGCAACTCGCTATGAAGAAAACAAGTCCCAGACTCAACTCGCCGTCCTATGTTCACAAATAACCACTTTATCAATCAAAACAACCAAACCACAATGATTTAAGCCTTCCAATTCAAAACATAAGCACATATGATGATCCTAAACACAAAAGTACAAGCAAAATTCAAACTTTAACACTAGAATTTGTCCAAATGATTCAAACTCTCCTAAACCCTTAATACCCCAAAAACCTTATGAAATCCACCAAAACAAAGAGCATGAAAGATAAGTGATCAAACCATGGCTCTTGATACCATTTGTAACATATAGGATTTCACAAACACACTAAACCATAATCACTATGGGGCGTACACAAGAGTTTTAGAGAGAGAAAGTTAGAGGTTTGGGAACTTTAGTGAGAGAAAGAAAAATCTTATTATGAGCTCCAACTCTCTACCTTGGGAGGTAGAGAGTATTTTATAGTACTTACACATACGCCACCTGTGGTACTGTGGATCAGGCATACAGTGGGTAAAGACCCGTCCGTCCTCCACGGTGTTACATAACTAAATACTACTTAACATTAAATAACTACGACTACGAGCTTTCTAACGATTACATATTCTTGAGGTGACCGACACTTTAACTACTGGATTTTCCAAATCCCAACAATGGTACATTGATAACCATATGATTTTTAGCAAATTATCAGCTATCAACAGATTTGATTTGTCTTTACCAAAAGATGTACCCTTCTGGACTAGTTAGTTCTTTCATCTATGGTGAACTAATTACCAATAATGGTTTTTCCACAGCCTTTAGCACAAGTCATTTTCTTGTGGGCTAGCCAACTCTTCACATTTGATATGGTGAGTTGATTACCATACAACTTATTAGCAAGTTGTCAACTAAAACGGATTTGAGATATCTTTACCAGAGCCGTTTGCTCATGGATTAGCCAATCCTTTTGTAACCATGGTGGATTAATAACCTATTGATGTTGCCATCTCAAAAACCATTTGTTTCAAAATATTTGTCACTTAACAAAAAGTTTCTTTCAAAAATCATTTAACTGGTTAAAAGGCACAAGCAGTACTTTGATGAAAGTCTTGTTTGATCGATATTACTTTGAATAAAGTACTGATATATCAAAAAATTTATTCAATTAAGATTCATACCAGTTATTCATCATCATCAGCCATAGTAGTCCAGTTGATAAACAATTTGATGACCATAAGAGCAATTTCATTATCATCTTCAACTTCCATTCCATGCTCTAACATCCTTCTCATAAGATCTGCCTTGTAGCGGATATCTTCTTCTGCTAACATGTGAATCATATTCCATATTCAAACTCTAGAACATGTACTCCAGTGATTCTTCAAAGAATCTCCACTAACAATCTCCCAATTCTCTTGATTCTTCCAAACTTCGCAGTGCTTTGTTCTTGATTTCCCATATCAGTTGTAAGATCTCCAAGCAATACTAAACCAATTCCTTCTGATGGATTGTGTTCAAAATAGTCTCGCACCACATGATATAAATAAAATAAATCCACTCTATCTATGATATGCAATAAATCCCATAGCTGTGTTGACACTCGAAACTTTCATCTTCTCTATGAAACATCAGATAACTTCCATCTTTTGATTCTACAACTTCAAAAGTAATAATTTGAGATTTGTTCATCTTCATCTCAGCATCATCTCTAGAATACTCAAAATCTACTACTCTTAAGTAATTCCTTAATTCATCAGTAGTATCAGATAATAACTCAACTTTCTCTTTCTTTGATGATTGTATTTCTTCAATTTCAGTTTTTCTTTTTATTTTTAAGCTCCTTTTGCTATCTTTTTCTTTCCAAGCAGCATCATCTTTATAATCTTTGATGCTTTCAACACTTTTCTTGTAAGCTTCCCTAACAGCATCATACAATTCTTTCATCTCAAAATAATTAAACCTCTGCAATCCTTTATACCATTGACTTTTTAGATAAGCCATCATTGCATTTCTGTCCTTAGCTCGATTTGGTCTTCTTGGTAGAAAAGAAACAGGAATAGGTAACTCTAATGGTTCATCAGCTTCAGCATTCAATTCCTCTTGCAATTTCTTAGTCGCTTCTCTATTCGAGCTTCTTCAGTTTCCTTAGCTTCTCTATCTTTAGCATTTAATTCCTCTTGAAACTTTCTAGCTGCTTCTTCATTCATAGCAATTTGAGCAGCTCTTATCTTAACTAAAGTAGGTTTCTTTTTCTTCTTTTGTTTCTACCAATATACCTTTTCCTTTATCTTTAGGATCTATTGCAGGTTGAGAAACTTGTGGTTGTTCTTCAATAACTCTTGGTATGCTAACACCCCTTGGTTTTGACAAGTCATGCAAGATCTCAGCAATGGTTTCATCATCACTTGCAGTGTGAATAGGTTTGGGTGTATCAGCTTCCTCTGGTATGACAGTTGTTGAAGGACCAGCTTCTTCTTCAAAATCTAACAACCTTGGAGTAATTAATCCTTGCTTGTACGTTCCTTGAACAACAGTACTTTGATCTTCAGTACCTTGATCATCAGTACCTTGAACTTGAACATCAATAACTTGCTCCTCAGTTCCTTGAACTTCAGTCCTTTCTTCCTCAGTACTTTCAATATTAACATATTCTTCAGTACCTTGAGGTTCATTCTTCTTAACATCTTCTTTCAAATTCTTTTCTTCTAAATTCCTCCCCAATTGAACGAAGATTGTTTTGGAACCTTTTGGCGTTTGTCTTCTTAACTGCCTTTTGCTCCTTCTTTTTAGATTTTACCCATAGACGATGATGTTGAACCAATGGCCAGATAAAATTCTTGAGTCGTCGAAAACTGAGGCTTCAACTTCTTAATCTGTTTAGCTTGAGCATCAGTTGTTTTCTTCAATTTAACTAACTCCCTTGTCAGAACATAATTATCCAATGTCAAACCTCGAGGTATATAGTTGAATCATCTCCTAATTGGTGAATGTTCTTCTGGTTGAGAATCATGAGCAGATATTTGTGGAGATGGAGAAGGTGAAAGCGCAACATCTTCTTGAACTTCTACTTTGGGAAATAGTACCTTAGGATGCAGTACCTTCGATGCAGCACGAGATGCAGCACTTGCAGTACCTTGTGTAGAAGCAGTACCTTCGCTATCTTTCTTCTGCGACATCTGGACAACTGAACAACTTCCATCATAGAAGTAGTTAATGGAGTGTCCCTTCCAGTGAGTAAATCACTCTTCCTAGCCATGAAAGTGAAAATCTTGGCTTGTTGTACCGCAACAGGTAAAAGACTTGGGGCTTAGAACATCTGAAAGTTGTTTATTGAGAAATACTTGTATAAACCTTGGATACATCAGCCATTTTGAACCATGAGAGATGTGTGAAAGCATTCCATCTAGAATTAGCCTTGAAAAGTTGAAAACACGATGTAGCCAAACCCCTATAGCAGATGCTATGTTAGATCCAAATTGCTCCCATGAAGTACTTTTAGCACTAATACAATGAAGCAACACATGCACCAAAACTTCCAGTGAGGACAAATAAGGTTTTCTGAATGTTTGTTCAGTTAAGGACCCTTCATAACCAATGTGCCCAAAAGTATCCCAAATCAGTTGCTTATCAAAACGAACAGCCCCATCAGCATCATCAAACAATAAGTCTTCACGAATAGAGGCTTCAGTAACCTTGATATTTCTCCCAACAACCATAGCATGAATATATTCTTCATCATTCTCCATATGAACCCTAGCAGTTTCCCAAAATTGTTGATTCCAGGGCTCAATAACATCTGGTTCTACTAATAGCGCATAATGTTGGCGATCAGTAAGAAAATCGATGATGTCATAAAAGATTACATTCACTTCAGTTTTGTCTAAATTCGCCACCATGTTGTGTTTGGAAATAGTATTACGATTCGCCATTGATGATTATATGATCACAGTAAGAAATAGAACGAATAATATAGGTGAAAGTGTGAAAAATATGGAAAAGATTTGAAGATATCAATATGAGAGGAAAATTCGGAGAGTAGTTATTTATAGTTGAGATTTAAAAAATCACAACCATAAATAACAAAGTTACCGTTAGATGTAATTACCCCTCAATATTACCGTTAGAACAGTACTTTAATAAGACAAACAGTACTTTCCACGTGTGCAGTACTTTCCAAGCAGTACTTTCATAAAAGTAAAAAACAGTACTTTTCCATTCTCTTTCTTACAATAGCATATACAACAAACAACATGAATATCCTCCCCTCAAGCAATGCATAGGACTATACTTACACGAAATAATCCTCCCCTTAAATGTAGCTCAGTAATTAATCATGCTAATACTCACCACCAAGTGAGTAAATCTTGAAACATCAAATCCTTTGGTGAGTAAATCAGCTACATTATCATCCGTATGCACCTTGACAACATTGATGAGCCTATGCTCATAACAATCTCGATGAAGTGGTGCTAATCTGAATATGCTTGGTCTTGGAATGATAAACTGGATTCTTCACAATGCAAATGGTACTCTCATTATCAATATTGATGGGAGTATTCTTGAAATTGAACCCATAATCAAGAGTGATTCTGCATCCACAACACCTCCCATAACAACTTGCAGCAGCCACATATTCTGCCCGATGGATGATGTTGCTGCAATTGTTTGCTTCTTACACTGCCATGAAACTAATCTTCTTCCAAGATATTGACATCCACCCGTGGTTGATCTTCTGTCATAGTTGTCACCTGCATAATCACTATCTGAGAAAGCTTCCAAGTGAAAAGGTGAATCCTTTGGATACCACAACCCCAACTTAGGTTGTTGTTTCAAATAACAAAAAATTCTCTTCACTGCATTCATATGAGAGATCTTTGGTGAGACTTGATATCTTGCACATAAACAAACTGCAAACATGATATCAGGCCTTGATGCAGTAAGATACATAAGACAACCAATCATGGATCTGTATAACTTGACTTCAACTGGTTGTCCATCTTCATCCTTGCCCAATGAGTTAATAGATTTAATAGGAGTAGTTACTGGCTTCATAGCATCAAAGTTGAACTTCTTAAGTATGTCAGATACATACTTGTCTTGACTTATGAAAATTCCCTCCATAGACTACTTAACCTGAAGTCCCAAAAAGAAAGTTAACTCACCCATTGAACTCATTTGAAATTCATTCTGACTTCTCAAACTCCTTAACCATGGACTGTTTAGTAGCTCCAAATATGATATCATCAACATATACTTGAACTAACATGATATCCTTCTTATCTT
Organism: Chrysanthemum makinoi; assembly: GCA_910596185.1. Lineage (NCBI taxonomy): Eukaryota > Viridiplantae > Streptophyta > Magnoliopsida > Asterales > Asteraceae > Chrysanthemum > Chrysanthemum makinoi. Next base: position 40,242,727 of record OU343216.1, on the reverse strand, counting down.
TCTTGATAAACAAAGTCTTGTCAGTAATCCCTCTGTAACCATGTTGCAATAAGAAAGTAGAGAGCCTTTCATACCAAGCTCTAGGTGCTTGATGTAAGCCATAAAGAGCTTTGACAACTTTGTAGACTTTGTTAGGATGTTTAGGATCTTCAAAACCAGGAGGTTGCTTGACATATACTTCCTCTGTAATCTTGCCATATAAAAAGGCACTCTTAACATCCATTTGATAAACCTGAAATCCCATATAAGAAGCAAAAGCAAGAAAGATTCAAATTGCTTCTATCCTTGCTACATGTAACACCCCCAAATTTGGTTTAGCGGAAGCATACGTGTTATTTGGGAGCGTTACGGGATCGGTGAATCATAACACAAGTAATAAAGAACGGAATACACACTCCGTTTAATTCCATAAAATATTTTAAAATATTATCTTACAATATTGTTTTAGATAAATGGGCACATCCCATTAGTTTTAGTGGTCCCAATGTAAAACATCATTTCGTGTAAAACACTTCTTTAATACTACTACGACCATCTACCCGCTTCTTGCCTTGCCTTCATGAACATAACTTAAACACCTGAGAAAATATGCTAAAAAGGTCAGCTAAAAGCTGGTGAGTTTCATAGGTTTAAGTTAATAGTAGTGTTTAGACCAAAGCAAAGTCATATAATCATTACAACGGATATAATGATATATGGATGAAAGTCTATTACGTTAGCTCTAAGTTCATGCAACCGATACTACGACAGTTTCCGTATGCTAAAAGATGTCATACAATATAGGGGCCCATAGCAAGTGTTTTGTCCCTCTACACTCGGTTCGACATGGTATCACGTCTGCGCCTTGGCCTAAGCAAGGCCAATCGAACGGAGGAGTCACCCTCAATAGATCTATTTATAACATTCGCGCTTCCCAATGGGAATTGACGGTTCATGAAAAAGGGCATTCTCTAGGGACATAAGGGCTTAGGCTAAACCACGTAATAGTAATCATGTAATAGTTTTGGTCCATAAAAGGTTTTGCATATTTCTCACCCCAAAATGTATAAAACAGTTTATCACGTAAAAGACGGGCTATGAAAACTCACCTTGGCAAATGTGCAATCCAAATGTGGGATTAGTGATGATTGTGAGCGGCACCCGACACGGAAACCCAGAATAGAGGGTACGTTTTAGTTCATTGTTTTAAGTATTTGCTTACTCAAAATAGTTTAAGTGTATTAAAGCTAAACTTTAGTTTGTAAAAGTTATAAGAATGATCTTACTAGTAAGTATACGAAATATATATACTCTTCATGTTGACATTAATATGGTTTTAATATCCAAAGTTTGATATGAAAAATAATTATAACATTCCACTAGTAAGTATATAAATGTGTATATACTTATTTAAGTTGACACAAAATGGTATTGTCAAACTTGTATATATATATAATTGATTTATTTTCTAATTGTATTTAGAAAATATTCAAGTTACATTTGAAGACTTTCGAATTTAATCTATGATAAAATGATATAGCGGTCTTTATTTGTTTGTCAAAAATTGCTCCCGAGATACATGATTTTCTTCTAATAGATCCCTTGACATATATATGTGTTTACTCGGTCACGTTAGACGTTAACTTTGACGTAAAAATTTATTATGTAGACTATGCTGTAAAACATTTGTTTCATTGTATCATCACATTTCCCTTTTGTTTATTTGACGTTGCATATGAGTGTAAGTCTAAGCTAGACGACTTGAATATGTAGTAGACGAGTTATATTTATAACAATTTTCCGGTTTACGTTAGGTGTTTCATTTTTGTTGTTGACTTGGCTAAGCTACCCAACGCACTAGTATGTATGTTGAGGCCCGATGCTCAAAGTGATAGGATAGTCGGATTGGGCCTAGGCCCGAAGTGGTTTATACACAAGGAAGGTTTCGGCCCATAGTGGTCTAGGAAATTCTTTTGAGGAAAACAGAACTGTGACCCAATATGGTTTTCAAACAGGGGAAATACCGAACTATTGGTAACATAACACTACTCTAAGATTTAGTGCTAGAGATGTTCTTTTGACGCGGGGTCCAAAACAACCAGTTTAGACCCATGATACCAATCAGGTAACAAGTACACACGCGTCGTAATTAAGCTTATTACCACCATTTTGTTAACTTAAAGGCTATAACAAGCGGTTCATATTGTGGAGTGACAATACTAATACTAATCGTTAAGGAAGTTTTTGAGCTCTCGACCAAGACATGCATCAAGTTTCTCCTTTGGAGCAAAGGTGATAAAACCCATTCCCATGCCCACTGCAAGGTCGATAACTCGAGGATGATTTAAAGGACTCGAGTTGACTAGGACTAACTTCCTACTTAACCATTTTAGCAATGCCGCGGGGTGATCTCGACTTCACACAAGACTCGGATATGACCTATCTAACTCGACAGTTGTTACTTCGACAAGAAAATGTCCAAATCAGATTTCGAGTGACACTTTCATTTAACATAATCGCAAGGTTTGACAATTCTTTAGGAGCTATTTAGCATATCATCTTTCATTACGAGTTCGACAATTATAGATTTGACAACGAACAGGTTAACAACAAGTCTCAGGTTCTATATCAATGAGACTCGAATTCTTATAACCCTTAACTTCTAGTTTCCTTGTTTCCCCTACATTCGACAAGAAAACTTAATCAAGCCAGATTTGCAAATGACCACTCAAGCCTAAGGTAACATAGATTGTTTATCAAGCATCAAGTATCACTAGTTCTTAGTCTAAGTTTTACAAAACTCAACTTTATTTTCTTTGATTCATAACTCGACAAGACCAAAACAAAAGAACCCAACAACACACCAAGTTTACATGAAAGTTTATTATTCACCACCAAACATAAACATCAAAACACTAAGTTTCATAATCAAATAACCATTTTCATTCAACTCGAATAGAAATTTTAACAAGATGAGATTTAGTAAATTTCTTACAACAAACTTGAGGACAATGAATCCGAAGGCCAACCCAAGAGTTTACCACCGCTACAACTTCCAATCGACCTAGAGCAAAACACAAATGATGTTTCTTCACCCTTAGAGCTTTCTTATCTTTTTGTGGTGGGACTTGAAGTGTGGCACTCTTGGGGTCTCGGCTGAAATAAAAAGGGAAACACAAGAGGAGTTTTTGGCCAAGCTTTCTCATCTTGTAACTTGGTTTGAAGCCAAATTTAGTTAACTTCCAAAACTAAACGAATCTTGGACATAGGCTCAAGATAGATTGGTGTGAAGATTTGTTTCTCTTAGGTGGTTTATCTTGATTTTCCTTGGATTCCATTGAAGGGTAGTGGCGCATCAAGAGGGAATTTAGGAAGTAAAACTTTCATGGATTTGGTATGAGAGAGGAAAGGTAGGATGGATGAATATGTTGGGTTATCTCCTTTTGGGGAGATTCGACGTAGATGGGAGGCGCAGGACTAGAGGAGGAAGAAGATATGATATCTTGATATCCTGTTTTTAGGTTTGGCTTTGTCGTGTGTGGTATAAGAAGACAAGAGAGTGATTATTTCACTTTTTAAATGAAAAGTTTATTTTGTATGATAAGAGTATGTATGTATGTATTATACTTATAGTATAAATTGTGAAAATGTATGTATATACATTACACTTAGGTATTAATTGTATTTGAGTCTTACAAGAGTTATTGTTTAAGTTATAGTGTGTTAAATATTTTGTGCCGTGAAAGTCATATTGTGACCAAAGTATCATTGTTTGATAACTTTTAGATGTAATATCTTATGGTTATACATCGGCGATATCATTATTTTTGTGATATTTTTCATTACGGTAGTTTGTCATTGGTTTTATCAAGTCCTTATCGTAGTGTCGGTACGCGTGCAGTGTCGGTCACTGAGGAAAACAAGATAACCTCTCGTCTTACAATTTAAATCATAAGACAAAATGAAATATTCATAAAATAATATGAATGCAAGAGTGGTGAAATTTTTAATGTATGCGAGTTATCTACTCAAATGATCAGGCAAAGCTTATGCATGCTTCATGACTCATGCTTAGAAATAATAAATTACTAATTTTCAGTTAAATTTTAGTTAAAATTTACCGTGTGTCACATCCTCCCCACCTTGGAAGAGAAAACGTCTCGGTTTTCAGTTAGGATTACTTGTTGAAGCAAAGGAAAGGTGTGGGTATTTCTGCTTGAATTGGTCTTCAGCTCCCCGTGTATTCGGACCTCTTTGAGAGTTCCAACGGACTTTGACGATCGGAATGCGGCTTTGCTTAAGCCGTTTGATCTCTCTATCCATAATTTCAATGGGTTCCTCGACAAAATTTAATCTTTCGTCAACTTGGATTTCTTCCAAAGGAATAGCAAGAGTTTCGTCGTGAAGAGACATTTCTTCAAGTTGCATCACGTGAAACACGTTGTGTACGCAGGCTGAGTTCTTGTGGTAATTCGAGTCGGTATGCTACCGGTCCGATCTGCGAAATTTTGAAAGGTCCAATATAACGAGGATTTAACTTTCCACGTTTTCCAAAACGGATAACGCCCTTCCACGGCGCAACTTTGAGCAAAACTTTATATCCCACTGAAACTCAAAGTGGTTTCCCTCTTTATCCGTAGCTCTTTTGGTCATGAGCTACTTGTAGTCGGTTTTGATTTGTACAATCTTCTCGGTAGTTTCTTGAATTGGCTCGGACCAGTAAGTTGACTTTCTCCAACGGCCCAACACGGTGATCTACACTTTCCGACCATAGAGTGCTTCATATGGTGCGGCTTTGATACTTGTGTGATAGCTGTTATTGTAAGAAAATTCAACTAGTGGCAAGTGCTTATCCCAGCCATTTCCAAAGTCTATCACACATGCTCTTAGCATGTCCTCCAGTGTTTGAATGGTTCTCTCGCTTTGTCCATCGGTTTGAGGATGATAAGCGGTGCTCATGTCGAGGTTAGACCCTAAAGCATCTTGAAGTGATTTCCAGAAATTGAGGTGAAACTAGACTATATCTCATGCGAGATGATGAAGATTGGTACACCATGGCGTGCGATGATCTCCTTCATGTATAGTTGTGCAAGCTTGTCCATTCCGTCACTTTCTTTCATCGGTAGAAAATGTGCTAACTTGGTGAGACGGTCAACTATTACCCAAATAGTGTCGTAGCCTTTAGAGGTTTTAGGTAGCTTAGTGATAAAGTCCATTGTTATACGTTCTCATTTCCACTCGGGAATTTCGGGTTGTACTAGTAGACCGAGGGTCTCGATGTTCGCCTTTAACCTTTGAACAAGTTAAACATGCTGACATATGTTGCTTGATCGGCTTTCATGTTTGGCCACGGTACAATTTCTTAGATCAAGGTACATTTTGTCGGATCCGCGTGTATGGAGTATTTATACTTGTGGGATTCGTGCATAATAATGTCGCGGATTCCTCCGTAGATTGGTATCAACTTCGCTCTTCAAACACAAGGTTCCATCCGACCTTTTCACTAATCCATTTTCACTTTACGCATTCCGTAAAGGTTCTCATTCGACGATTCTCCTCCTGAGTGCTTCTAATTGAGCCTCAAGAATCTTGGTTGGAAGAGGTGAATTAATTGTCATACCCAAGGATCGACTCTAAGGGTTTGGTCGCTTTCCTTCCTACTTGAGCATCGGCAATTACATTCGCTACCCGGATGGTAACGAATCTCACATTAAATCAACGAGTAATTCCAACCATCGGCGTTGTCTCATGTTGAGTTCTTTTCGATCCAAAATGTGTTGTAGACTTTTGTGATCGGGTGTATACATTTACACTTAGGTGCCATACAAGTGTCTCCTCAAATTAACAGTCAGAACAACAAAGTCTTCACTCCTAACTCCAAATTAGGATGCGTTGTGTAGGTTTTTCTCGCAGGAGTCTTCAATGAATCTGAGCGAGAAGGCGTATGCTATCACTTTATCTCTCTTTGCATTAACACCACTCCTAGCCCCTTGTGAGCCAAGCGTACAGCAATAAACAACAAGAGTCTTCACTACCTTGAGTAAGGCGGGAATGGGTGCACTACACAACTTTTCTTTAAGGAGTTTAAAAAGCTTCTTCTTCTTTTCTCCCAGTCAAACTTGGTGTTTTTCTGGGTTAGCTTGGTTAAAGATTTGGCAATCGTTGAGAAACCTTCAATGAATCTTCTGTAGTATCCAGCGAGTCCTAAGAATTGGCGTATTTCAGTAGGAGTTGTGGGTGTCGTCCAATCCTTTATTGACTCGATCTTAGCGGGATCTACATGAATACCCTGATTGTCGATTACATGACCTAGGAATTGCACAGTAGATATCCAAAACTCACACTTCGAGAACTTCGCATACAGTTCTTCCTTCTTCAATAATTCCAAGATCAATCTAAGATGCTCTTCGTGTTCTTTCACACTCTTGGAATAAATTAGGATATCGTCAATGAATACGATCACAAATTTATCCAAGTAGGGTTTACACACTCGGATCATGAGGTCCATGAAACAGCTGTGCATTGGTTAACCAAAAGGCATGACTTGGAACTCGTAATGTCCATAACGAGTTCTGAAGGTGGTTTTGGGAATGTCTTCTTCCCGAACTCTTAGTTGATGGTATCCGGATCTTAAGTCGATTTTTGAATAAACGCTTGAACCTTGAAGTTGATCGAATAAGTCATCGATTCTCGGTAGTGGGTAACGGTTCTTAATGGTTAGTTTATTCAATTCACGATAATCGATGCACATTTTGAAAGTTCCGTCCTTCTTCTTGACGAATAGGACTGGTGCTCCCCATGGTGATGAGCTTGGTCTAATGAACCCTTTTTCCGCAAGTTCTGACAGCTGGTTTGATAACTCCTGGAGTTCTGTTGGAGCTAATCGATAAGGTGCTCTTGCCACTGGTGCGGCACCGGGCACTAAATCGATTTGAAATTCAACCTGTCGGGTCGGCGGGAGTCCTGGCAAATCTTCGGGAAAGACTTCAGGAAATTCTCTTACTATTGGCACGTCTTCCAGACATTTTTCTTCTTTTTCTCTTTCGTCCTTTCTGGTGACTTGTGCTAGGAAGATGTGACATCCTTCCTCGATACACCTTAACACCTTGGTACAGGAAATGACATGCAGTCTTGAAGCGTTTCTTCTGTCACTTATGTCCCCTTCTATTGTTAGGACTTCATCTCCATAGGGTAGTTGGACTAGCTTCTCGTCACAAATGATGGCAGCATGATATTTTGCTAACCAATCCATTCCGACGATGACATCGAAACTACCCAATGCTACTGGTATCAAGTCGATATTGAATGGGTGGTTTAACAGGTTAAGGGTGCAACCTCTTATGATGGTATCTACCCTTTCTACGTTACCGTTAGCTAGTTCCACGTTGTATGCATTTCCTAATGCAGTTGGGGCAATATCGAGTAGTGGACTAAATGCATTAGAAGCAAAACTCCTATCGGCTCCCGTATCAAACAATATGGATGCATAATGGTTATTTATAAGGAACGTACCCGTCACAACATTCGGGTCTTCCTGAGCTTCCACTTTGGTTACTGCATAGACTCTCCCACGAGCTCCTTCTCCATTCCCCTGATTACTCGTCTGTCCAACATTTCCCTGAATCCTGCCATTCCCATGGCTTCCTGGATTTCCTCGGTTTCCTTGATTTCCTCCATAGCCTTGGTTTCTGGTCTTTCGGCATTCATTCTTATAATGCCCTTTTTCACCACAACCAAAGCATGTTATAGCAGCTTTTGGGTCCTGAGCTGGGGCTGTTTGAACCGTCGCCAATGACTTGGACCTGCAGTTCCTGGTTAAATGTCCGATTTTCTGACAATTACGGCACTTGACTGTACACTGTCCCTTGTGATGCAGTGTGCATCGATTACACAATGGTGCAGTCCCTGAGTACGGTTTCTTTTCCCCAACACCCGCTGCATAAGCTCTAGCAATATTTTGCCTCTTGCTTTGATTGTTGCTGTTGTTCCTACTGTTGTTGCCACGGTATTTATTGTTGTTGTAGCCTTGAGAATGGTCGTCCCATTTCCTCTTATTGTCAACCACTTTGTCCATGGAATCCTCAATCACTTGGTCTATGAGTTTGTTGGCTACTTCGATAGTTTCATGAAGATCAGCAGCCTTAGAAGTGGTGACATTGCCCTTGATAGGTTGGGGCAGTCCTCCGATGTATCTCTCTAACAATCGGGTCTCAGTGGGAACCATTTCAGGACACAATAAGGCTAGTTCTTGAAATCGCTGATTATAAGTAGCCATATTGGTGCCTGTTAGGAATTAGAAATTCCAGGTATTAAAGAGTCGGTCACCTCAAGTATATGTAATCGTTAGAAAGCTCGTAGTCGTAGTACTTCTATGTTAAGTAGTATTTAGTTTAGTCACACCGTGGAGGACGGACGGGTCTTTACCCACTGTATGCCTGATCCACAGCCCGTTGTGTGGCGTTTTATTGTAAGACTATAAATACTCTCTACCTTCCAAGGTAGAGAGTTGGAGCTCATAATAAGAATTTTCTTTCTCTCACTAAAGTTCCCTAAACCTCTAACTTTCTCTCTCTAGAATTCCACTTATACGCCTACTTTGTGTTATGGTTTGATGTGTATGTGAAATCAAATATCCTACAATTGGTATCAGAGCCAAGGTTATTGTGTTATTTTTGATTTGTGTGGTTTCGTACCATGGTTGCTTGTGTTTATTGATTTATTGTGGTTCGAAGCTCGTGTTTATGCTGTTTTTATTCAAGTACTGATTGGTCGGAATATATGTTTTTGCTGATAACAGTTTTTGGTGATATGGGTTTAGTGTATCCTTTGATTTGGTCAAAATATTACATCTGGTCATTATTTGTGTCTAAGTCCATTTATTTGTTTTTGTCCAAACATGTTGTTATCATCTGTATGACTGTTACAAGTGGTCAAATGGTTTCTTTTTGTTGGTCAAACGTGGTCAAATGGGTCTATATGATTTTTCATAGCAGTTTTTTTGGGTTTCTTTGAAGATGGTCAGAAATATGGTCTGTAAACTCATCAGAATCTTGCTAGCGACTTGTCACTAAACTGTAGCGACTTGTATTAGCAAGTTAGCGACTTGTGTTTTGATAAAGATGTAGCGACTTGTTCTGAAAAACTGTTAGCGACTTGACTAGCTAAAATACCTAGCGACTTGTATTTACAAGTCGTAGCGTCTTGGTGACTTGTGACTGAAAAGGTTATGCTAGCGACTTGACATATGGTTAGCGACTTGGTTTTTAAAGGTAATAGCGAGTTGGGTTATTTGACTATTGAGTCAAATAAAAGTCTTAGCGACTTGTTACACAAAGAACAAGTAGCGACTTGACACAAATGCTAGCAACTTGACTCATGTTTTGAAGACCTAGCGACTTATCTGTTTTGGTTAGCGACTTGTTTTGGACAGAAAGGTAGAAGGAGAATAGACCAAGACCATAAACAATATATCATCATACCAAAAATTGTATCACGACCTCAGTTTCATCATAACCTCATCAGTCAAACATCTTTTAAAACAGATAAAGACCATATCCAACTCTCATTCATATCAATGACTCGAAACAACTAAATGATAATAGATCTCAGTTTTCTCAAGTGATTCTCAATGAATATTCAACCTTAAATGATTGTTCACACTAAAGAAATCCATCATAGATCCAATCTAACTCACTGTTAATATTCGAAACACTACATGAAAAGAAACAAGCAAATATGCTCTTTCTTTTAATTGATTCGATTTCTGTATAATAAATTATCCAAGTCTCAATTCAAGACCGGTTTCGATATCAAAATCTTCAAGAGATCTCAGATAATTTGTGTGTTTACTAACAATAGGACCATAAAAGATCTCTCACACAAACTTATCCATCATTAAGTAATATCCGAATAACTGAAGTTAGAACAAAACCAAGAATGATTTCATTCCACTTCTTGTTCGGTCACAAAAGGTGAAAACAATTGAAGGATTAATGATTACCTATCCATGGTCCTTTCGTTAATGATACTTGAAGTCGTTACTTAAGCCATCCTTGTGGCGTGTATGCATGACATCAAACCATCCCTGTGGTGATGTATTATTTAAGAGGGAGGCGCCTTTCTTGGATGAGATTTATTAGGGTTGGGATGCTGTGAGAATAAGATGGGGGCTGTGTATTTTTCTTGAGAGTGTTTAGGGTTTCTTAAGTTTAGGGCAAGAGTGTGAAAGTGAGTATTTATACCCGTGCTAGGGTAGACTACTTTTTGGTAATATGCTTTGGTAAACTATCTTTGATATCTGTTATTGGACCAATTTTAACTCTCAAGGGATGGATTGGACACGGGCTTGATAGGTGTCAGTAATGGGCCTCGTGTGATATTGAGTGAAGTGGGCCGAATTTTTGGTGTTAAATCACTGAATCATGTTATTTTGAGATAACATTATTTTTTCATATTTGGAAATTTTGGGTGATACTCTTTGCCGAGAATGTAAATGGGCCAGGAGGAACTGTTTTGGTCGTTGGCTAATATTGAAATATCAATTGGACCGAAATTTATGCATCTTGGTGTTAGTGATATTGTTGGGGAATTATTGGGCCTCGTATAATTGACATGGGCAGAGATTTTGTTATTACTAAATCAAGATCCTTCTTATTGATATGTGGTATTTTGAAATACTAATGGCTCGGGTATATGAGTTGTGGTGCGATATTGATATGCTGAATTTATTTGGATGTGCTGACTTATTGAGGAGGTTGAGACTTGATATTGAGATTTGGTACGATGATGAGAGTTGGTTATGAGAGTTGATACTTTGGGTTATGCATTTTCACGAAATGTTGTATGTCTCGGCTTGGATTGATGATTGTTCAAAGTGACTGCGGGGTTGGTTGGATGGTATTTCTTATATGGATTTGAAGTAAGGTCTTTCCAGGCTCGTTTACTTATTTTGTCTTCTTTCTTCCTACCCTTCTGCGAAGATGACTTGTTTGGGCATTTACAGAGTGTGATAAAGACTTGGCTATTTAATTACGTTTGTGATTCTTTCTCGTTTAACCCACAACGTAATAATCACTTCGGTGTCTCACGCAGTTGAGGATATGTCAAGAGGTTTTGTACATTGGGTACACCGTTTCTTCCTCACAAGGATTTGTACAAGGTTAAGTAACAAATCTGGGGAATTCTACTTCATGATCAAGTTTGGTATATCGGGTTTACTTCTCCATGTGGTCAATACAATAGCCGACAGAATGCGTGAATGATGTGTTTACCAAAGTGTTGATTGGATGGTTGATGATGTTAATGTTGATGTTGAATAATGAACCGTTGATGAACCGCTGCATGTTCCCCTAAAACAAATATTCACTGAAACCAAAGTTGTCATAACACATTCAAACTGACATTGTTTACGGTTTTGTCTTGATTTTGTAAAATCCCGCGAAAGAACCTATTTCTCGGTTTAAATCATAGACTTGTAAAATCCCGTGACAATGGAAACATCCTGGTTATAGTAAAGTGCATTTCCGGATCTATCTTACGGTTTATTCTTGGTTTTGTAAAATCCCGCGAAAGAAACTATTTTCGGTTTAAACCATAGAGTTGTAAAATCCCGTACTGATGGAACCATTCTAGAGAAATAGAAAGTGTATTTTAGGATCTTATTTGATGCTGGTGCTACGGTTTCTACTTCAAAGAAGGGATAAAAAGGGTGTACTTCATGAATTGGGTGTGTGTTTGGGTTGTCTTCATGGCAGTTTGGTTATTACATGGTTTTACGGGGTTATGTGCTTTTAACCTTGGTCGGGATGAAAACCATTATCAGAGTTCACTTCAAACGTCAAAGGAGGCTAAAATTGAGCTTTTAACCAGAAGATGTGACAACGGAGTTAATTCACTATTATTTATTTGAAGTTGAAGTGAATTATCACGGACGAGTGTACTTAGTATCTGAAGGTATCGGGGATGGATGGATGAAGATTCTTCATGATCCTTGTTCAAGCTTATTTCCAAAAACGAAGACTTGAAAATCTAGTTATTTTTTAGAGTCTATTTTTTCTGGGGGAATTGGGCTCTTTTTACCACAAAAATAACTATCACTTTAAGGAGTTACGTTGTAGTGCTCAGTGTCACATTCAATTGTGGATTTTCAAGAGGTAATGTACGTCTAATACTTGATGGTTGGTTGGTTGAAGAGTATAGAGTACTTAAGAGATTCAATGGAGCAAGAATTCTCGGCACCTCTCTTTGTTACATGTGTGCAAGTTTAAGTCACGAGTTCGGGTTAGTTTACTTCAGGGTCAAATTCATCATATTGGGTTTTCTCCATCAGCTGTCACGACAAAGAGCCTACTGAATGATAATGGGGTTGATTACATGTTTTGCTAAGAGAGCTGAAAAGAGAGAGATTATGACGTATGAACACAACAGTTCATGCCTCGTACTCTAAAGAAAAGAAAAGTGTACGTTTCAGTGCGCTTTATCTTCTGAAGAAGAGAAATCTTCTTATGACGTATGAACACAACAGTTCATGCCTCGTACTCTAAAGAAAAGAAATGTGTACGCTTCAGTGCGCATTATCTTCGGAAGAAGAGAAATCTTCTTATTATGACCATTCTCATCAACATGCTTCATACTTTTTCATGCGCTTCAGTCATCAAGTGAACCGGGCTACCACTGATTGTTTTCTCATTCCACGTGCTCGATTATAATGAAGATGGCAACACAATAAAGGGTGATCCAGAGATTTACTGTGGCTGATGATCTCAATGAAAGCTCGAAGATCATCAAAGATGTGGATCATTTGAAAGGCCTCCACTAAAGTACAAACTATGCGGACTTTAAAGTATCACTGATTAAGCACAAAGATTGCGGAATTGAAGAATTGAAGTCTACGAGCTCAAGAACAAAGTCAAGAATAGAATGCTAGGATTTGAAATGTAAAACATGGGGTGACCTCCCTTAGGGAGAGACTGTTAGGAATTAGTAAATTCCATAGTAAAGTGTCGGTCACCCCAAATATTATCTAGCATAAGTTAGCTCGTAGATTCGTTATTAGTTACGTTATTTAGCAGTTTATTAGTTAGTTTGTAGCGTAGTTTAGTTTAGAGCAACACCGTGGAGGAAGGACGGGTCTTTACCCATTGTATACCTGATCCACAGGCCGTTAGGAGGTCGTATTTCATGTAACTATAAATACCCCTTCCATCCATGGAAGGGGTGGTGCTTTTCAATCTAACCTTACAACTTTTGTGAACCAAGTCTCTACCAAGAAATCTCCCTCTCTCTACTTTCTCTCTCTAAAATGTCTAACATGTATTTTGATCATCCAAGACCACCCGAATCATCAAACACAATAATATATCGATCCTACAATTGGTATCAGAGCTCTCCTTCCCACATGTACAAGCTCTCCTTCCCACATGTGACAAACGATTTCAAATTTTCCATGCACATGTTGAGGGGGAGCATCTATCTTAAACCTATGATTTGAAATGTGATCACTTATCTCAATGTGCAGGTTCCCTCTAGTATGTGCAAAACTCTTTTCAAATCTCGAGGCACATATTGAGGGGGAGCAAAATCATGAAAACCTCATCCTTCCCCAAAATGCTTTATCTACTTGATTCGATTAGGGAAGTGATGTTGATATTTTTTTAGAAATTGGTAATCAAAGAAGTTAATTCTTTCTCTTGCCTCCGTGTGGAAAACTATTTCAAATACTTGATTCACATGTTGAGGGGGAGTTCTTCTTCTAAAAATATCAAAAACAATTCAGGTACAAAATGCTTTGATAATATATCATAAGTATCTGGATTGATTTTCAAATGGTTTTCAATTGGTTCCTATGGCAGATGAACAATACCAAAAAGACCGACCAACTTTACATTATGTATGGTGATATAAGGACGATAAGGTTAGGTATGTGTTCCCATGATCCGCCAGAACCGGAGGGATCTACCCAGGAACTATCCACTAGTTAGTGTAGAAGTTCTTAGGTATGATGATAAAAGGAGAAAATGAGATGTGGGAAGAGTGCGGACTGAGTCTGAGCTAGTACTGGAATAAACCCAACAAGGTTCTAGTTATGAAGTCTCGGTAAGCACTGAAGGGGTTGAAGAATGAAAAAGAATTAAATGATAAAAGGGTGAAAACAAATAGCCCTCCATTTTATTCAACCTTAGGGCAGAAACCGGGTTCAATACATACGCTACTGGTGGTTACTTAGGTAACTCTGGTATTGAAGACAAGACGTCATGGACCCAGTGACGCACTGCACTAAACTTCCCAAGCTACTCAAGTTCCTCTTAAAAGGGCTTGTTTCATTCTCACGGGGAACCTACATTATCTATCGACTTTCTCTTAGAGATTGTTGATATTGAAGAAGGAGACCATCTCCCTAGTCTCCGATATAGGATCCAAAAATGCACAAATTGAGTCTAGAGCCACGAGATCATCAATAAATCTCATTAGGACAATTTCAATGAAGACTCTCTGTTTCACACAATGTGGAAAGAGAAATTATATCCTGAGTCCTACGCATTATCCTTGTGGTATTGCCAGAACATCTGAGTGATGTGATTACATATTCACTATGAAGATGGAAAGCCTTCTCGAGCCAACATCTAACAAGCTCCTGGTAGGTGGCATGTGAGATCTATTATACGATCAACCATGTGACAACTGAAAAGAAACAATGGGGCGATTCAATCTTTTGAATCAATCCTGGTTCAGGTTATGGATTGACGGATACCTTTGAAAAACCGGTCTTTGTGCTTTAAAACTCTTTTTCATTAGCACGTCGACCGTGTACTAATTTTTCAAATCAAAAGGTGTTTTATGATTGATAATTGATTTTCATAAAACCTTCGTTATATTGCAAAAACAATTTCTATTGAGCAATACACGATTGTTTTTCAAATCTCTTTTCATCAATCAGTGGACTTAAATTCGATGGTTCACTCACTCCGTGTTGTCTTCTTTGAGACGTTCCGGTTTGAGAACAGCTAGAGCAGCTGCGAAACCCTGTCAAGGAAATTCTTCGGAATTATACCTGATCACAGGCAGTACTTATACTGATCAACGGGGAACCGTGGGCCGTGTACCTCAATTCATCGAAAGTGATCAAAGACACTTTCGTGCTCTTTATTGCTAACTGTCTTATGCAGCTGATCAGAATGGAGCGGTCAATCCATAGCCGCATGCTCACACAACACATTCATATCGAAAGAAATCATGATTGGTGCATCAATGACTCTGATCTTCTAACTCCATGCTTGCTACGCTGTGCCAATATCATGAATCAACGAAAGCTTCCGCTACTCTGATGAGAAGATATCATGATCCCGAATGTGAGCATGTCGGTCCGAAAGTCACAACATCACATAATACCAACACCACTATGAATGTATCAGAGATTTATATTAGCGGATGATCTCAAAAGCTGGCTCAACATTATTATCACGTGGATCAGTAAAAGACCTCCACTTGGATTAACCAAACATGCAATGAGTGGAATCAATGACTACGAGCTTCCGAGCAAAGTACTACATCAAGAATGCAAGATCAATTGTTAATGTAATATCTGATTGTATTCAATGTCATTTTAGTATATGTTTGAGGTAACCTCCCTTAGGGGGAGATTGTTAGGAATTAGAAATTCCAGGTATTAAAGAGTCGGTCACCTCAAGTATATGTAATCGTTAGAAAGCTCGTAGTCATAGTACTTCTATGTTAAGTAGTATTTAGTTTAGTAACACCGTGGAGGACGGACGGGTCTTTGCCCACTGTATGCCTGATCCACAGCCCGTTGTGTGGCGTTTTATTGTAAGACTATAAATACTCTCTACCTTCCAAGGTAGAGAGTTGGAGCTCATAATAAGAATTTTCTTTCTCTCACTAAAGTTCCCTAAACCTCTAAATTTCTCTCTCTAGAATTCCACTTATACGCCTACTTTGTGTTATGGTTTGATGTGTATGTGAAATTAAATATCCTTCAGTGCCTTGAACCTGGAGGTTCCAAAACTCGTGCTCGAGCTTCTTGATCTCATTACGAGGACAATACTTTCGAAGTACCATTTCCTTGAAGTTCTCCCATGGCATGGCATAGGCAACATCGATACTAGTAGATTTCTGAAAATTGTTCCACCAGGTCAAGGCAGCATCTGTGCAAGTGAATGATGCATACTTAACCTTAGAATCTTCTTCACAATTGCAGATTCGGAACACAGTCTCGAGCTTTTCGATCCATCTAGTCAGACCGACAGCTCCTTCGGTTCCACTAAAGCCTCCAGTCATGGTCTTATGAAAGTCTTGATAAGTACAAGTGCGGCTGTAAGTGGGTGGTCTCGAAGTTCCAGCATTAGTAGACGAGTGGTTTGCTGCAGCTAAAGCGGCGTTCACTCTCTCATTGACTAGTTGGTCAATCATGGCTTGATTCATGATAGGCTGGATTGGAGTAACCCTAGCAGGAGTAGTGGCTTCAGCAGTCTGATCATGTGTGACTCTGTTTGGAACAGCAGCGTTTGCAGCTTGGTTGCGAGTAACCCTCGCTGGAATAGGAGCATTGGAAGCTCCACCAGGGTTGGTATGTTTTGATCTTCGTTTTGGCGGCATTTCTGCAGTGAGAAAGGTGGTAAGATATAGAACCTTTTGAACAAGGTAAGTGCCAAGTAATGGTGTAAATATCGCAGATACAATCTATAAAAGAAGAGACAATTTGGATAGGAAAATAAGTCTGACATAGATAGAATTTCGGTTACAAGGTTCCTAAAGTACATGATGAGATACTAGATGGAATACAACGGAAATACAAACTGTACAAGAGAAATAGCTAACAAAACTGTTATAAATCCAGTTTAGTGTGATACATCATGCAATCGTATCTAAGAATGTCCATGCTCGGTACGGAGTCGCTCAATGGTAGCAATCAACTCTCGCTGCGTATCCTCCAAACTCGCGATACGTCTCATTTGAGATGCTAACATGGACTCTAAACCAGTAGTCCTCTGCCACTCCTCTCTGGCAGTATCTCTAGCCATCCACTGGGTGCGCTCTAGCTCCTCTAATCGTCCGTGCATCTGGGCTTGACCTCTGCCCAAAGCTCGTGTCCTGCTATTCAACTCTCTAACATCCTAGACCTGAGCCTCAACCTTAAAACCCAGTCGAATCCTCTCGTGTCTCTCGAGTTCCATGCTCTCAAACAATACATCGGTAAATCAGTCTAAACCCTCAACACACTGCTCGCAAGCTTGCAAGCGTGTTGGATCGACTCTCTCTAGCTGATCAGTATGGACTCCTAGCAGAGTCTCATGAGAGTCCAACTGAATAAATATCCTCTCAGTGAGGGTCAGATCACCATCTGGAGATCCTGATAGGTCTGGCACTGACTGTGTCTCAACTGGTGTAGCTTCCTCGATAGTCTCAAGCTGTCTAGTGGCGCGAGCAAGGCGCTCCATGTCTGCTGCATATGGTATGAATGAAGGTGATGATGGACTGTAGCTCGGACTGGCGATATGTGGTACCGAACTGATCACGCAATATCCTCCAAGTAATCTCACTACTTTCCTCCTGACTGTGGAGGAAAGCAGCCCTCTACCCTAATCCAAATGGTGCATCAATGTCCATGTCATCGCTCAATCTCTGAGCCACCCTGGAGCTTTGTCCTAGCTCCTGAATACTATGGACAATCTCCAGACCCTGTGTACTCATATCTGCTGCTGTGCTAACATATCCGGGAACACTCTTAATCGGCATAGGCTCCGGTAGTTCCTCCTCAGGATCTTCTTCCGGGTCTTCCTCTGAGTAGGAATCAGTAGATCTCCTGAGTCTCTGATGAGGTGGTGACTCAGTGGATGATGGTGTCAGTGACTCTGAAATAGTAGAAGGACCCATGTAAGCAGCGCGGGTCATCCGAGAAGCTAGTGCAGGCATGAATGAATACCGCTCTCTATATCCAGGTACTCTCACGATCATGCGGGGTTTTTGCCTGCGTGTCAACAAAGCTGATGGAGTGGTGGTAAGGGTAGGTATAGATGGAGTAGGTGCAATAACTGGCTGAGCTGCTAATGTGGCCTGAATATACGGATCAGTGGCTAAGTGTGCAAGCTGACGGATGGTAGGTGAGTGAGAAAGTAGGATGTCCTCCTGAACATCGTGAGTGAAGGCTGGTGAAGGCATAGTCTGTGACAAGACGGTGCATATGTGTAAGTATGTGGAAAAATATGCTCATGATGAATATGAAATAGTGCATAAGTAAATAGGAAATAAAACATGTAATCCTATTTAAATAAACTCTAAGTAAAATGGCAAGTAAGGCAAGCAGCAATTGGCGGTCGTAGTATGATGTTTTTTGTGAAAAGTAGTTATAGTTTAGGGTTTATATGTACCTAGTTCTCTATAACCTTGGCTCTGATTGCCAATCTGTAACAACACCCCAAATTTGGTTTAGCGAAGCATACGTGTTATTTGGGAGCGCTACGGGATCGTGAATCATAACACAAGTAATAAAGAATGGAATACACACTCCGTTTAATTCCATAAAATATTTTAAAACATTATCTTACAATATTGTTTTAGAGAAATGGGCACATCCCATTAGTTTTAGTGGTCCCAATGTAAAACATCATTCTTGTGTAAAAACACTTCTTTAATACTACTACGACCATCTACCCACTTCTTGCCTTGCCTTCATGAACATAACTTAAACACCTGAGAAAATATGCTAAAAAGGTCAGCTAAAAGCTGGTGAGTTCATAGGTTTAAGTAAAATAGTAAGTTTGGACCATAAGCAAAGTAATATAATCATACAACGAATAATATAAGATATATGGATGAAAGTCTATTACGTTAGCTCTAAGTTCATGCAACCGATACTACGACAGTTTCTGTATGCTAAAAGATGTCGTACAATATAGGGGCCCATAGCGAGTGTTTTGTCCCTCTACACTCGGTTCCGACATGGTATACGTCTCGCCTTGGCCTAAGCAAGGCCAATCGAACGGAGGAGTCACCCTCAATAGATCTATTTATAACATTCGCGTTTCCCAATGGGGAATTGACGGTTCATGAAAAAGGGCATTCTCTAGGGACATAAGGGCTTAGGCTAAACCACGTAATAGTAATCATGTAATAGTTTTGGTCCATAAAAGGTTTTGCATATTTCTCACCCCAAAACGTATAAAACAGTTTAACGTAAAAGAGGGCTATGAAAACTCACCTTGGCAAATGTGCAATCCAAATGTGGGATTAGTGATGATTGTGGAGTGGCACCGACACACGACCTAGATAAGGAGGGCAATGTTTTAGTTCATTGTTTTAAGTATTTGCTTACTCAAAATAGTTTAAGTGTATTAAAGCTAAACTTTAGTTTGTAAAAGTTATAAAAATGATCTTACTAGTAAGTATACGAAATATATATACTCTTCATGTTGACATTAATATGGTTTTAATATCCAAAGTTTGATATGAAAAATAATTATAACATTCCACTAGTAAGTATATAAATGTGTATATACTTATTTAAGTTGACACAAAATGGTATTGTCAAACTTGTATATATATATAATTGATTTATTTTCTAATTGTATTTAGAAAATATTCAAGTTACATTTGAATACTTTTGAATTTAATCTATGATAAAATGATATAGCGGTCTTTATTTGTTTGTCAAAAATTGCTCCCGAGATACATGATTTTCTTCTAATAGATCCCTTGACATATATATGTGTTTACTCGGTCACGTTAGACGTTAACTTTGACGTAAAAATTTATTATGTAGACTATGCTGTAAAACATTTGTTTCATTGTATCATCACATTTCCCTTTTGTTTATTTGACGTTGCATATGAGTGTAAGTCTAAGCTAGACGACTTGAATATGCAGTAGACGAGTTATATTTATAACAATTTTCCGGTTTACGTTAGGTGTTTCATTTTTGTTGTTGACTTGGCTAAGCTACCCAACGCACCCCCGTATAGTATGGGCTGAGGCCCGATGCTCAAAATGATAGGAGTTGTTGGGCCTAGGCCGAAGTGGTTTATACACAAGGAAGGTTTCGGCCCATAGTGGTCTAGGAAATTCTTTTGAGGAAAACGACTATGACCCAATATGGTTTCAAACAGGGAAATACCGAACTATTGGTAACATAACACTACTCTAAGATTTAGTGCTAGAGATGTTCTTTTGACGCGGGGTCCAAAAACCAGTAGACCAATGATACCAATCAGGTAACAAGTACACACGCGTCGTAATTAAGCCTATTACCACCATTTTTGTTAACTTAAAAGGCTATACCAACGGGTTCTATATTGGAGTACAATACTAATACTAATCGTTAAGGAAGTTTTGAGCTCCGACCAAGAAGACATGTCAAGTTTCTCCTTTGGAGCAAAGGTGATAAAACCCATTCCCATTCCCACTGCTGGGTCGATAACTCGAGGATGATTTAAAGGACTCGAAGTGACTAGGACTAACTTCCTACTTAACCATTTTAGCAATGCCCGCCTGGTGATCTCGACTTCACACAAGACTCGGATATGACCTATCTAACTCGACAGTTGTTACTTCGACAAGAAAATGTCCAAAACAGATTTCGAGTGACACTTTCATTTAACATAATCGCAAGGTTTGACAATGGTTTAGGAGCTATTTAGCATATCATCTTTCATTACGAGTTCGACAATAATAGGTTTGACAACGAATAGGTTAACAACAAGTCTCAGGTTCTATATCAATGAGACTCGAATTCTTATAACCCTTAACTTCTAGTTTCCTTGTTTCCCCTACATTTCGAAGAAAAACTTAATCAAGCCAGATTTGCAAATGACCAATCAAGCCTAAGGTAACATAGATTGTTTATCAAGCATCAAGTATCACTAGTTCTTAGTCTAAGTTTTACAAAACTCAACTTTGTTTTCTTTGATTCATAACTCGACAAGACAAAACAAAGAACCCAACAACACACCAAGTTTACATGAAAGTTTATGATTCACCAACAAACATAAACATCAAAACACTAAGTTTCATAATCAAATAACCATTTTCATTCAACTCGAATAGAAATTTTAACAAGATGAGATTTAGTAAATTTCTTACAACAAACTTGAGGACAATGAATCCGAAGGCCAGCCCAAGAGTTTACCACGCTACAACTCCAATCGACCTAGAGCAAAACACAAATGATGTTTCTTCACCCTTAGAGCTTTCTTATCTTTTTGTGGTGGGACTTGAAGTGTGGCACTCTTGGTGGTCTCGGCTGAATAAAAAGGGAAACACAAGAGAGTTTTGGCCAAGTTTTCTCATCTTGTAACTTGGTTTGAAGCCAAATTTAGTTAACTTCCAAAACTAAAACGATCTTGGACATAGGCTCAAGAGAGATGGGTGAAGATTTGTTTCTCTTAGGTGGTTTATCTTGATTTTCCCTGGATTCCATCAAGGGTAGTGGCGCATCAAGAGGGAATTTGGGAAGTAAAACCTTCATGGATTTGGTATGAGAGAGGAAAGGTAGGATGGATGAATATGTTGGCTATCTCCTTTTGGGGAGATTCACCTAGATGGAGGCCTAGACTAGAGGAGGAAGAAGATATGATATCTTGATATCCTGTTTTTGGGTTTGGCTTTGTCGTGTGTGGTATAAGAAGACAAGAGAGTGATTATTTCACTTTATAAATGAAAAGTTTATTTTTTTATGTATGATAAGTATGTATGTATGTATTATACTTATAGTATAAATTGTGAAAATGTATGTATATACACTACACTTAGGTATTAATTGTATTTGAGTCTTACAAGAGTTATTGTTTAAGTTATAGTGTGTTAAATATTTTGTGCTCCGTGAAGTCATATTGTGACCAAAGTATCATTGTTTGATAACTTTTAGATGTAATATCTTATGGTTACACATCGGCGATATCATTATTTTTGTGATATTTTTCATTACGGTAGTTTGTGATTGGTTTTATCAAGTCCTTATCATAGTGTCGGTACGCGGCATAGTGTCGGTACAGAGGAAAACGATAACCTCTCGCCTACAATTTAAATCATAAGACAAATGAAATATTCATATAAATAATATGAATGCAAGAGTGGTGAAATTTTCCTGTTCGATGTTATCTACTCAAATGATCAGGTAAAGCTTATGCATGCTTCATGACTCATGCTTAGTAATAATAAATTACTAATTTTTCGTTAAATTTTAGTAAAAATTTACCGTGTGTCACACTACAGGAGCAAACACTTCATCATAATCAACTCCTTCTTCTTGTCTGTAGCCTTGTGCAACTAACCTTGCCTTGTTCTTGATGACATTGCCTTTTCATCTCTTGACTCAAAACCATCTAGTTCCAATAACTCTCTTCCCATCTGGAAGATCACATAATACCCAAACTTCTTGAAGTTTGAATTGACAGAAGTTCTTCCTGATAGCTTCAACCCAACTTTCTTTAGTCAATGCTTGAGCAATATTCTTGGGTTCTCTCTTGAGATAAAATAAGTAAAAAGGTGTGTTTGATGGTCCTTATGATTCACTGTTTTGTTTATACACAAAGCTAAGTAAAGCATTGTGGGTGTAGTAAAACTTTAGCTTTGTGTCTTGTCATTACTCCGTATAGAAGGACCAATGATTTGATCAGAAGGACGATTCTTATGAATTCTTAAGTTTGGAGACTGTGGAACTCCATAAGCATCATCCAAATTAGTGAAATCAGCATCTTCATTGGAATCTGAGAAAATACCTTCATTTTCAATGTAAAACATCATTTCTGTGTAAAAACACTTCTTTAATACTACTACGACCATCTACCCACTTCTTGCCTTGCCTTCATGAACATAACTTAAACACCTAAGAAAATATGCTAAAAAGGTCAGCTAAAAGCTGGTGAGTTCATAGGTTTAAGTTAAAATAGTAAGTTTGGACCATAAGCAAAGTAATATAATCATTACAACGAATATAATGATATATGGATGAAAGTCTATTACGTTAGCTCTAAGTTCATGCAACCGATACTACGACAGTTTCTGTATGCTAAAAGATGTCATACAATATAGGGGCCCATAGCGAGTGTTTTGTCCCTCTACACTCGGTTCCGACATGGTATACGTCTCGCCTTGGCCTAAGCAAGGCCAATCGAACGGAGGAGTCACCCTCAATAGATCTATTTATAACATTCGTGTTTCCCAATGGGGAATTGACGGTTCATGAAAAAGGGCATTCTCTAGGGACATAAGGGCTTAGGCTAAACCAAGTAATAGTAATCATGTAATAGTTTTGGTCCATAAAATGTTTTGCATATTTTCACCCAAAATGTATAAAACAGTTATCACGTAAAAGAGGGCTATGAAAACTCACCTTGGCAAATGTGCAATCCAAATGTGGGATTAGTGATGATTGGGAGTGGCAACCGAACACCACCTAGATAAGGAGGGCAATGTTTTAGTTCATTGTTTTAAGTATTTGCTTACTCAAAATAGTTTAAGTGTATTAAAGCTAAACTTTAGTTTGTAAAAGTTATAAGAATGATCTTACTAGTAAGTATACTTAAATATATATACTCTTCATGTTGACATTAATATGGTTTTAATATCCAAAGTTTGATATGAAAAATAATTATAACATTCCACTAGTAAGTATATAAATGTGTATATACTTATTTAAGTTGACACAAAATGGTATTGTCAAACTTGTATATATATATAATTGATTTATTTTCTAATTGCATTTAGAAAATATTCAAGTTAATTTGAATACTTTGAATTTAATCTATGATAAAATGATATAGCGTTCTTTATTTGTTTGTCAAAATTGCTCCCGAGATACATGATTTTTCTAATAGATCCCTGACATATATATGTGTTTACTCGGTCACGTTAGACGTTAACTTTGACGTAAAAAATTTATTATGTAGACTATGTGAAAACATTTGTTTCATTGTATCATCACATTCCCTTTGTTTATTTGACGTTGCATATGAGTGTAAGTCTAAGCTAGACGACTTGAATATGTAGTAGACGAGTTATATTTATAACAATTTTCCGGTTTACGTTAGGTGTTTCATTTTTGTTGTTGACTTGGCTAAGCTACCCAACGCACCCCCGTATAGTATGGGCTGAGGCCCGATGCTCAAAATGATAGGATAGTCGGATTGGGCCTAGGCCCGAAGTGGTTTATACACAAGGAAGGTTTCGGCCCATAGTGGTCTAGGAAATGCTTTTGAGGAAAACAGAACTATAGACCCAATATGGTTTTCAAACAGGGGAAATACTAACTATTGGTAACATAAACACTACTCTAAGATTTAGTGCTAGAGATGTTCTTTTGACGCGGGGTCCGAAACAACCAGTTTAGACCAATGATACCAATCAGGTAACAAGTACACACGCGTCGTAATTAAGCCTATTACCACCATTTTGTTAACTTAAAAGGCTATACCAACGGGTTCATATTGTGGAGTGACAATATAATACAATCGTTAAGGAAGTTTTGAGCTCTCGACCAAGACATGTATCAAGTTTCTCCTTGGAGCAAAGGTGATAAACCCATTCCCATGCCATCTGGGTCGATAACTCGAGGATGATTTAAAGGACTCGAGTTGACTAGGACTAACTTCCTACTTAACCATTTTAGCAATGCCCGCTGGGTGATCTCGACTTCACACAAGACTCGGATATGACCTATCTAACTCGAGTTGTTACTCGACAAGAAAATGTCAAATAAGATTTGCGTGACACTTTCATTTAACATAATCGCAAGGTTTGACAATGGTTTAGGAGCTATTTAGCATATCATCTTTCATTACGAGTTCGACAATAATAGGTTTGACAACGAACAGGTTAACAACAAGTCTCAGGTTCTATATCAAGAGACCGATTCTTATAAACCCTTAACTTCTAGTTCCTTGTTTCCCTACATTTCGACAGAAAACTTAATCAAGCCAGATTTGCAAATGACCAATCAAGCCTAAGGTAACATAGATTGTTTATCAAGCATCAAGTATCACTAGTTCTTAGTCTAAGTTTACAAAACTCATATTTTGTTTTCTTTGATTCATAACTCGACAAGACCAAAACAAAAGAACCCAACAACACACCAAGTTTACATGAAAGTTTATGATTCACCAACAAACATAAACATCAAAACACTAAGTTTCATAATCAAATAACCATTTTCATTCAACTCGAATAGAAATTTTAACAAGATGAGATTTAGTAAATTTCTTACAACAAACTTGAGGACAATGAATCCGAAGGCCAACCCAAGAGTTTACCACCGCTACAACTTCCAATCGACCTAGAGCAAAAAACAAATGATGTTTCTTCACCCTTAGAGCTTTCTTATCTTTTTGTGGGGGACTGAAGTGTGGCACCTCTTGGGGTCTTGGTGAAAAAAAAGGAAACACAAGAGGAGTTTTTGGCCAAGCTTTCTCATCTTGTAACTTGGTTTGAAGCCAAATTTAGTTAACTTCCAAAACTAAACGAATCTTGGACATAGGCTCAAGAGAGATTGGTGTGAAGATTTGTTCTCTTAGGTGGTTTATCTTGATTTTCCTTGGATTCCATCGAAGGGTAGTGGCGCATCAAAGGGAATCGGGAAGTAAAACTTTCATGGATTTGGTGAGAGGAGGAAAGGTAGGATGGATGAATATGTTGGGTTATCTCCTTTTGGGGAGATTCGACCTAGATGGGAGGCTTAGGACTAGAGGAGGAAGAAGATATGATATCTTGATATCCTGCTTTTGGGTTGGCTTGTCGTGTGGTATAAGAAGACAAGAGAGTGATTATTTCACTTTATAAATGAAAAGTTTATTTTTATGTATGATAAGTATGTATGTATGTATTATACTTATAGTATAAATTGTGAAAATGTATGTATATACACTACACTTAGGTATTAATTGTATTTGAGTCTTACAAGAGTTATTGTTTAAGTTATAGGGTGTTAATATTTGTGCTCCATGAAGTCATATTGTGACCAAAGTATCATTGTTTGATAACTTTTAGATGTAATATTTATGGACACATCGGCGATATCATTATTTTTGTGATATTTTTCATTACGGTAGTTTGTGATTGGTTTTATCAAGTCCTTATCATAGTCGGTACGCGTTTCGCTGCAGGTTCGGTCACGAGGAAAACGAGATAACCTCTCGTCTTACAATTTAAATCATAAGACAAAATGAAATATTCATAAAATAATAGAATGCAGAGTGGTGAATTTTTTACAGTATGCGAGGTTATCTCCCAAATGATCAGGTAAAGCTTATGCATGCTTCATGACTCATGCTTAGAAATAATAAATTACTAATTTTCAGTTAAATTTTAGTAAAAATTTACCGTGTGTCACACTACAGGAGCAAACACTTCATCATAATCAACTCCTTCTTCTTGTCTGTAGCCTTGTGCAACTAACCTTGCCTTGTTCTTGATGACATTGCCTTTTTCTCTCTGACTCGAAAAACCATCTAGTTCCAATAACTCTTCCCATCGGAAGATCACATAATACTAATAATTCTTGAAGTTTGAATTGAAAGAAGTTCTTCCGCATAGCTTCAACCCAACTTTCTTAGTCAATGCTTTAGCAATATTCTTGGGTTCCTCTTGAGAGATAAAATAAGTAAATAGGCATGTTTGATGGTCCTTATGATTCACTGTTTTGTATACACAAAGCTAAGTAAAGCTTGTGGGTGTAGTAAAACTAGCTTTTGGTCTTGTCATTACCCAGAGTAGAAGGACCAATGATTTGATCGAAGGGACGCATTCTTATGAATTCTTAAGTTGGAGACATGGGGAACTCATAAGCATCATCCAAATTAGTGAAATCAGATCTTCATTGAATCTGAGAAAAACCTTCATTTCAAAATCACTCATCAGTTCCTCTAAGCCGTGCTTGGTAGGATCATCCAAATCATCCAGTGTGTAACAGTGCATCAGACTTGGTCAAAAGTAATTACACGATGTGAGGATACTCTGCAGTTTGTTCTTTTTGTTTTTTCTTCATAAGCTCTTCTGATCATCAGATAAGAATGTGCCATTACATCTTGAAAAGCATCTGATTAAGTCCTCTCTGAATAGCTTGATCCTCGCGGATAGTGAGGATATTGGTGCATCGTTACTTTGCTTTGGTGAAACAGTAAAGGTTCTCTTATCAGAACAACATCAGGTCTAAGATGAACTCCATGAACAACATATCAGAATCTCTCCATTGTACAAGTGTTGATTCTTCTCCAAACAGTACATAGTTCATAGAAGGAGTCAACACTTCAAGATCAAACATCCAATCAGGACCTTTACCCTTTTGATTCTCTTGATCTTCTAAAAATTCAACATGAAGACAATCTTAAACCTTCTTAGTGACTCTGTTGTATACTCTAAAGCCCTACTGTTGAACAATAACCAATAAATATTTCGACTTGCCATCAAACTTTCCAGATATCAATTGTGTTTAAAATAGTTAGAGGGCATCCAAAAGGCTTCATAAATCGAATGTTGGGTTTGTTACCCATCAGTAACTCATAAGGTGTCTTCTATCTGGGTTTGGGACGATATATGTTAAGTACATAGCAAGCAAGTTACACAGCTACCAGAATGAATAGGTAGTGTAATCTGTAGCATTGTTCTGGCGCTTCAATCAAGTCCTATTCTTCCTCTCGCAACACCATTTTTGCTTTTGTGGTGGTGTTCTTGCACAACTCACTCTCTGATTCCTGTTTGCACAAAATTCATCCATAAGCTTGTTCTTGAATTCCCATTATCACAATCTAATACCCAACCTTGAGTCTCAATTGGTTTTCAAGTGCTATTATTAGAGTCGAATAGCATCAAAGTATCATCTTTAAATCCCAAGAAAATACCCAACTAAATTCTGTCCAATCATCTATAACAACTAAGCAAGACTTTTCTTGTTTAAACAAATACATATGTAACGGCTCCAAAGGTTCTCTAATAGTTCTTTCCTCAAGCTTCTTGCATGAAGCTTTGTGTTGTTTACCCTTCGTGCACGCCAAACATGAGTGCATTCTTGTAAGTCTTTGAAGGTAAACCTTTAACTAAATTCCCTTTGACCAATTTGTTGATATTCTTGAAATTTACATGGCCCAATCTTCTATGCCACGGATGTGCTTCTCGGTGTTGCTTTTGCCACTCAAACATGTGGGTCTCCCATAAGAATGAAGACTCTTCATATCTAGACTATACACATCATTGGTTCTTGGTACTCTAAGGACTACCAAGCTATCTTCAACAGGCTTGAATTGTGAGAAAGGATGAGACATTCTGGTCATTGTGAATAACACAGATGCTGTTATCACATTTAAGAGAGTGACAATAAGTTGAACTTGAGCTCCTTCACATATCTAACATTCTCAAAATCTATACGCCTTGCTTTGATGGTTCCTTCCCCAGTAATCTTCCTCCATTAGGATCATTCCCAAATGCAACTCTTCCTCTCACACATAGATCTAAAATCTACGGAACTCCTCTCCTTGTTCTCTCCATACTACCGAGAAACCACTATCCATAATAAGATGATCTTTTAAGCTCCTCTTACGGTTTCCTGAACATAAGATAAAAGAGTTAGTGATTTTAGGAACCCAATCTATACTAACTTGTGTTCCTTGTGGAGTTACAAACTCAAATTCTTTGAGTATGTAATTTCCACTATTTTTCAAAACATGATCCATAATTATCTTTTGATTTTTAGCATGTGGATTTTCAAACTTTCAGTTTCAACACAACTCTCTTTTTTAATTTCATTCAGCTTTTCTTGTATCACAAAAACATGATTCACTTTTTGTTGAAAGTACGTCGTCCCTCGGCAGTACTTTCTCTCTTAACTTCCATTTAGTTTGAGCAGTTGGTTCCTGTGATCTAGATACCCTATGTGAATTGTAATTCCTTCTAGGTTGATAGTAGCGAGATCTCTAGAGTTTACATTTCCAAAGAGGTGTTATCGATACCTTGTTTTTACGTGGTACTTTGAGAAGGTACTAGTGTTTTTAAATAGGTCTTAGGTGGGGGTACCTATGATTTGGTGAAAATTGCTATGATTGACCCTATTTGATTATTCTAGACTGGTTTGTTCTCTACAGGTTCGGTTGAGGACCTATTATTTGGAAATTTTAAGGTATTAGAGTGAAATTCACAATCCTTGATTAAATGATTAGGACTATAACACACAAAACACAATTTTTGATCCATATTCCCAACATGACTTCTTCTATATGCGTGACCAAAACTATTATGTCTTCTAGGTGAATGATGAAAAGCTGTTTTTGACCAATTATCCCAAAGGCTTGCGATGTTTTGAAAAGGTTTTCCTAAAGTGCTGCTTGTAGCGATACTTTGGTAGAAAGTCTGCTTGACTTTGAATATTATCTTTTGTGTTTTCAACAGTTTCTTTGGGATTCGAGACCTAGATTGACCAATAAACTTTTCACAGACTCTAAAACTCTCTTTCCAAAGAGAAACATTAGGCCTAGGGGGTTGATGGCTGATTAGGATGAGGCGCATGATAACCATTATCTTTCTTAAACTTCGGGAGGTGTTTCACTTATTGAATCTCATTACTAGATGTTGTCACATAATTAATGAGTTCATAATGAGTAGTGGTTATATCCTCAATCACATTCATCGATCACTAGGTGGGTTTTCATCTATTTTACTAAAGTCCATACAAACCTAGACCGGTTCTAATGTAAGCTCTTCTCTGTTTTTCAACATAACTAACATGAGAAAGTCCACTTCACCCCAAGCGGCAAACCTAGCTAACAAATCATCTCTTTCCTTGAGTCGGTTTCTCAATTTGAAATTTTACGGTTTAATTTCCATTCAACAGTTTTAAGCCCATAGTCACATTGTTCATACTTTTACCTTGAAACTACTTCATTATTTTCATGTGTTAAGATTTTGGCTTCCATTAACTCTAAGGTTATTTGATAACCGACTACCTCAGACCTAGCCCTAACACAATTATCTCTTTGTCACATAGCGCCAGTAATTTTTTGATAAAAATCATGACAATTTGAGCATACCTCAGAAATAGGGGTGAACTTGGTGAAATGGCTACCATTGCAAGTAGAACGGGATCATCTTCACACTCCAAGCTCCAATCAAATCCTCCTAGAAAATCTCTACGGATTCCAAAAGCGGCATGTTCGGGTTCCTCATCAAAGGCGCTGGTCAATTCTTGTTGAATCTTCAATGCTTCTTCCGCTACTACCACTCTGATGAGTTCTTGGTTCATCATCAAACTGGCACTCCGATCAACCTCTGATAAACTTTCTTGAGCAACCAAGGCTTTTGTTTACGTAATAGGAATTTCTTTGAGCTCGAAGCTTTGGTTTCTCAGTCAACTTTGTTTCTTGATACTTGCAAACCTACACTCCCTGCAAAATGTCAGTCTTTGACAATTGAAGCATTCAATTTTAATTTGTCAAAAGTGAATCCATTTTGGTTTGAAGCCAATGTTCTTTCCTGTTTTCTTCATGTACTTCTTGATCCTTGCAGTGATCATTGGAACTTGCCACACGATATCAATTTCTTCTAAAGCATCTCTTGAACGTGAGATCTTCTATAAGTTCACAGGTAAAGCTTTAACATTGCAAGAAAGAGCATACAACTTCATCTGAGTGCATGGTAGTAGTTGGTGGGGTTTGTTGAGCATAGGTGGGTAGTATCGAAACAGTACTTTGAGCGCGTACTTTGAGTGGGGAAGCGATACTTTTGGTGGAATTCTGCCCTTCTTTTGAATGAGAAAAGCAATATTGTCGATTTAGAGCGTTTGGCCATTCATCTCATGCTCATACACCTTGAATGATTTTAGAGATCATCAAAATCCATGAGTGTCAATCAGTGTCCTCACGATCATTGTAGCTATCACATGCCATGTAGATGGCAAACTCACTAAGAACTTTAGATTGGCATCTTCAATAGATACTACATGTATATCCAACATGTTGAGGAGATTTTTGAAATCTATCATATGCAACATCAAGACTCTCTCTTTACCAGCTGTGAAAGTTTCAAGCAGTTGCTTCTTGATTTCTATGCATCTTCTTGACTTCATTCCCTCAAATCTGTCTTGAGAGCGAGCCCAGGCTGCTTTGCATCTTAACATCATGAAACTTGGTGATATACATCGGTATAGCGAGATAAGAGTATGTTAAGAGCCTTCTCTTGATCACTTATAATTATTTCTTTGTGAGTAAGGCTGGTTTTGGGTGGTTTAGGTTGTCCGGCAATCTCCACGGGTTAAAGGAACTACTTCATTACCATTGACAATTACATTCCATAGTGCATGATGCCTAATGGCAATGTCTTGCCTCATCTTCATACACCATAGGTGCGTATCTCCTTCTGATGATTGGAATTGAGTGTGGTGATTGATGGTGAATGAACAACCGATCCCGAAATCTTTAGGTTTTGTTGTAGTAGGATTTTAGGGTTCTTGTCGAGTTTCCACATAGCTCACGATACCACTGTTGGATCGATATACTCTAACCAAACTAAATAGCTTGTTAGGTTTAATAACATGGGATAAATCTAAGTTATTAACAATGAAACACTGAGTAATCTCTAATGGTATCTTTGAATTTACTTATGAAAGCTAGAAGCATTATAACTTTAACTTTCAACAACTTTATTATACTCTAAAGCTTATTATGCGGACCTTTTAACAACTCTAAAACACAACTATCAACTTGTAAATCGTACTCTAAGAACTTTATTAATATCATTATATCTCTAATGCCAATCTATGGGTCCTTTTATAGGCTCAAGATAACACTGAGTGGGTTTACAATTTGTATCCTTGTAAGAAAAGTAATCTAATAAAGAATATTCTAGATTACAAGACTTTACATAAGCGAATATACAGTTCTTTTAGCCTTACTTGATGCTTTGACTTTGGCGGTACTTTGTGTTGGGAATTATGTGAAGTCACAATGCTATTTGAATGGATTACTGAAGGGTATGGATTCTGCTGAAGACATAATTTTGCTGAAGATTAGTTTGTTTCTGCGGAAGTTATTATTGTTTTAGTATATTTAGTTTGGATATATATGAGCTTTATTAGGAAGTGATTGTGTATATCTTATTTAGTTTTATGTTTATACGTTTCTTGGGAAACGGTTTAGGGTTTGTTTAGGGTTCCTTGTCTATAAAAGGAACACAATAGAATAATTATGTCGTGTGCTAAACAAGTTATTAATATAACGATCCATAGAGGATCAAAAAGTTCTTAGTTATCTGTGTTTTATACTTGTGTTTATATTCCGCTAGAATACAAGTTGTAGAGATTTTCTTTTAGTTTGTTTGTGATTACACAAGCGATACTAACGATCTACGAAGCTCAAGATCTATCAAGGTCTTCAAGTTTTCAACAAGTGGTATCAGAGCCTCGTGGGAGTCTCTACGATACTAGGGACAGTTTTCCAAACACCAATACAACCAAAACAAAACTTACCATGCACGGATCAGGCGTTGATGTTGAAATCACCAACAACAAAACACCACCCATCTGCAACACTAAGTCTCGAACAGCAATGCTAAGTTTCCTTACCTTAAAAGGGAGGAGTATGACCTTTGGGCGATGAAGATGCAAAACTGGATCTCCAACATTGATTGGAATCTGTGGGAGATAGTCTTGAAGGGCAGTTTGAAGAAAACTACCACTGATCTGCTGGTAAGATGACTTATGTTCCTCCCAAAGCTGCGAAGAGTTACTGGGTTCAGAGAGAAACCAAGGTTAAAACCATTCTTCTTCAAGCTATTCTTGAGGATCACTTGAGTGATTTTCACTTCATGCAAGATGCCAAGGACATATGGTTAGCAATTAAGGCGAAGTTCGGTGGGAATGAGGAGTCTAGGAGAATGAGAAAGTCCATGCTTAGACAACAATTTCAAGACTTTCAAATTTCAAGAAGGAAGGAATACATAAGGGCTATGACAAGTTTCACAAGATTTTAAGTCATTAATCAATTGCTGAGCAAAGCCAGATAATGATGATTGTAATTCTAAGTTCTTGAGGTCTTTACCTCCATCCTGGCTACAAGTGAGCATTGCTTTAAAAGCAAAAGGTGGATTGGATATGCTTACTTTTGAGGTATGCAACAAACTTAAAGCTCTTGAACATGATGTAAGAAGTCCTTTTCGATCATCATCTACTGCAAGTCACACAACATTCGTTGGAGCCTCTAACCCTAAGATGAGTCATGGTCCAAGTCCAATTTACTCATCATCATCTTACACTACCACTCCATCAAGTTCTAAATCTGGAGGTATCATGGAAGATGTGCTTGGATCCTTCTTTGCTGATTATGATCCTCAGCAGGACTGGCATATGAGGATTTAGATCCAGTGAATCACCTTTGGAGATGGAAGATGAAAGCTGAAGTTTGGCTTCCAAGGAAGAGATCCAGCGAGGTTTGACAAAAGGAAGGTCAAGTGCTTCACTTGTCAACAGATGGGTCACTTCTCGAGAGAGTGAAAACAGGAAAGCTGGTGATGAGACGAGATACTCTACTTTGAGAATCGGGAACGCTGGAACTTCAAAGGGATCAGTAGCGTTGGTTACTCTTGATAGCAATGTGGATTGGATGCAACATGAGCAGAAGAATAATGGTCGACATTGATAATGTTGGTTTGATTGCAAGCTGTACCTCAGAGGATAGTCATGATCAGATTGCCTTGATGGGCATCTCTCAGGTACAAAACTGTTTGTTTGGTTGTAGTGAGCGTTATAATGAACTCAAAGAAGCTTATGATATTTTGAAACCTAAATATAATGAATACTTTGTAGAAGTTGAAGCTTATAAACAGGCTTTAAAAACACTAGAAAGACAAAAGGTTTGGTTTTAGAAGAATCAAATAGCTTATGATGAGAAAATAAGTGTGTTGGAAAGGGATCTTGAATGTGCTAAAAATGAGTTAAAATATTCGAGAAGTTGAGAGATGTAGTGTCGAGAAAATCTAGAGCTAAAAGAGAAACTAGATACTGAAATTGCTAGGCATAACGAATGGTTGTTAAATGGAAATAAGTTAGCAAGTCACATCTATGCTAGTCAAACTTCAAATACTTCTATAGGATTAGGCTTTAAGAAGTATGTAGGGTTAGAAGCTAGGGATGACACACACAAATCTACACCAGCAGACCTAGCTAATTTTGTGAAAGAAGGTGCTCTACATGCTGTGCGTGGACCTATTAGAGGTGAGCACATGCCCATTGACCTTTCCATTCGCATTGACTTTGATGGATCACACCATCTCTATGGCAAAAAGTCAAAGACTTGCCGGACCCGATACTTCTTCTAATGACTTTGTCTCTTGTGTTTACAGTGACAAGTCCTCCGAGCAAGGGTCTACAGAGTGTGATTCAAATGACAAGTCTGACTTTCCCAAGTCTTCACCCCTGCCTGCACCCAAGACTACCAATAAGCATGTCGAGTTGTCGCCAGGAATCCTCTTCCAAGACAGTTGCCTCTGAAGACTTGCTTTTAATTCTTTGCATAATAATACTGTTAAAACAATTCTTTTCATGGTTTTGGTTTGAATACTTCCGCTTGTAATAGAACATCTTTTGGTTTGAATAAATCTTCTAAACAGAAGACCTGTTTTGTGTGTAGAAGTAAATTTCATTTAATTAAGGATTGTGATTATCATGAGCAAAGGATGGGTAGGTGTGGTGATTCTAGGACATCTAGACCAATGTGGACCAATGTTAATGCTATACCCCCTTATGTTCCACAAGAAACTAATTCTCCTTTTCCTTGGAAAAGACCATTGCAAGACCATATGTACAACCAACAAGTTCATATTTTAAGAATGGTTATTGGCCTGGATATGTTGACTTTATGACTGATGGGAAAGGGCTGGGATCTGCTGTCAAGTCCTCAGCAGGTTGTTCTTGGAATAAAAGGGACCTAAATTTCAATGGAAACCCAAGAACAATAGTGGATCCTATACATCTGCATGGCATGATTCATATGATCCACACAAGGAGGTTCAAGTCAGCAATGACTTGAGCCTCAATAGTGTACTAATATTTTGTATATTTTTGTTGTTGTAGAATCATCCTCTTAAGCATAAAGATGTTGGCATTGTTGATAGTGGTTGTTCAAGAAGTATGTCAGAAACAGGGATATGATGCATAACTTTGTATCAATTGAAGGAGGAGGCAATGTAACCTTTGGAGGAAGTGATGGAAGGATTACTGGGAAAGGGACCATCAGAACACCTCAACTGGACTTTGAGAATGTATACTATGTCAAGGAACTCCAACACTTCAATTTGTTCTCGGTCTCACAAATCTGTGACACCAAGAACAAAGTACTCTTCACAGAGGATGAATGTCTTGTGTTATCTAAAGACTTCAAACTCCCTGAAGAAACTTCAATTCTGTTGAAAGTTCCTCGGAATCACAATCTTTATACATTCAACTTAACGATGTTAAACGGGTGACTTAACTTGTTTGGTGGCTAAAGCATCCTTGGATGAGTCTACCAAATGGCATAGGAGGATGGCCCATGTCAACTTCAAGACCATAAACAAGCTCTCTAAACTGGGTCTTGTTGAAGGTCGTCCTTCCAAAGTCTTCTTAATGATCATAACGTGTTTTGCAACAAAGGGAAAGCAACACATAGCCTCATACAAAGTTGTGACTGCTTTGTGAGCATTATTTGAACCTCTTGATTTGCTTCATATGGATCTGTTTGGTCCAACTCAAGTTAGAAGCATTGATCAAAAGTATTTTTGTCTAGTTATCACTGATGGTTATAGCAAATTTTGTTGGGTATTCTTTCTAAGGACCAAAGATGAAACATCTCCAGTGTTGAAAGACTTTATTACCCTTATTGAGAATCAGTTGAACAAAAAGGTTAAAGGAATTGGGGTGTGATAATGGGACATAGTTCAAGAATGCTATCCTTATAGAACTCTGTAGGTCAAAAGGGATCAAAAGGGACTATAGCACTCCAAGAACCCCAAAACAAAATGGGGTGGAGAAAAGAAAATAGGACCTCATAGAGGCTGCAAGATCAATGCTGCGAGACTCTAAGCTACCCACCATGTTTTGGACTGAAATTGTGGCACAACTTGTTATGTATTGAATAGAGTGTCCATTACTAGACCACACTTCAAAACACCATATGAACTTCTCTATGGGAAAGTTCCTACTATTCATTACCTTAAACCTTTTGGGTGTCAAGTGACTATTCTGAATACAAGTGATCCATTGGGCAAATTTGATGAGAAGATTGATGATGGTTATATTGTGGGATATTAGCTCATAGTAAGGTACAAAGTTTACAATTTATCTGCTAAGAAGATTGAGGAGACATTGAACTTGAGGTTTCTAGAAGACAATCCTAATGTTCAAGGACGGTCGTCATGTTGGTCTTTTGACCTTGATTACTTAACAGATTATTTGGGTTATTCTAGACATATGGTTACTCAAAATACATGTACTCAAGAGTCTCCAACAAAAGCGGTCAGATACCACGGATGCTGATTCGACAGTGAGTTTGAAGATGATGAACAACCCATTGTAGTGCCTTCTTTCTCCCCTAACAATTTTTCAGGTGACACTTCTAAAGTTACTTCAGCTGAGAGTGAAGACGAGTCCATTATGCAGAGGATCTTGCTAGGCTGAAGAAACAAGAGTATCAGCTAATCTAGATCTTTGAGGAATCTGAGGAGAGTGCAAGTGAAACAATAAGTGGAAACCTCAATTCTACTGAACGTGATCCGGTTTCTCCTATCATCACCAATTCTGCTGAAGGCTATTCTGTTTCTACTCCCATTTCTACTAGAGTGTCCACAGACTTTGGAGATCCTTATACTCGTTTTCCAAGACCCTCAGATCTTGTTAATCATCAACCCAAAGTGGAATCTTCTCACCTTCTTCTATGACACGATTTTGAACCTACTATGACTAATCTTGATTCTTCCATTGAAGTCAACACCACTGCTACTAAAAGGATTCACAATACTCATCCACAGTCAAATATTATTGGTGATCCTACTGCACCTGTTAGAACACGGGTGCGGTGGCAAGTTCTAAATATGGTCAAGTGGCTTTTATCTCTTATGTCTCAAATCAGCAAAGATCATACAGAACTATGAACATTGTCTGTTTGCTTATTTTCTTTCTCAAGTGGAACCAACCAGTGTTACTCAGGCTCTTGAAGATTCAAGTTGGCTTGAGGCAATGCATGAAGAGATGCAACAATTTCAAAATCAGCAAGTTTGGATATTGGTACCACTATCTGATGGCAAGTATGCAATTGGTACTAAATGGATTTTGAAGAATAAGAGAGATGCAAGAGGTGTTGTCATTAAAAACAAAGCAAGATTGGTTGCTCAGGGTTATAGACAAGAGGAGGGATTGATTATGATGAAGTGTTTGCACCTGTGGCTAGAGTTGAGGCCATACGGATTTTCTTGGCTTATGCATCCTACATGGGATTTATGGTATATCAAATGGATGTTAAAGGCGCCTTTCTGTATGGTGAAATAGAAGAGGAGGTTTATGTCACTCAACCTAAAGGATTTGAAGATCATGATCATCCTACTCATGTTTACAAGGTAGTCAAAGCTCTCTATGGACTACATCAGGCACCACGAGCTTGGTATGCTAGGCTTTCATCCTTTCTGCTGAAGCATGGATATCGAAGAGGTGCCATAGATAAAACACTTTTTCTGAAGAAGAATTCCACAGACATTATTCTTGTGCAAGTGTATGTGGATGACATTATTTTTGGATCCACAAAGGAAGCTTGGTGCAGGGAGTTTGAGGAGCTAATGAAGGGATAATTTTAGATGAGTGCCATGGGAGAAATGACTTTCTTTTTGGGTCTCCAAGTTCAGAAACGATGGTATCTTTATCAGTCAGGACAAATATGTGAGGGACATCTAAAAGAAGTTTGGTATGGAGAGTGTAAGGACTGCCACTACACCTTATGAAGCTCCAAAGTCAAAGATCAACAATGAAATAGATCCACCAGTGAATGTACATCTTCTGGATCTATGATTGGTTCTTTGATGTATTTAACAGCTTCCGGACTGATATTACTTTTGCTATGAGTGTTTGTTCTCGACATCAAGTTACTCCACTTACTTCCCATCTCAATGCTGTTAAGAAGATCTTTAAGTACCTCAAAGGCCAACCTCATTTAGGCCTTTGGTACCCAAAAGAATCTCCATTTAAGCTGGAAGCATATAGTGATAGTGACTATGCTGGTGCAAATCTGGATAGGCGGTCCACTACTGGAGGTTGCCAATTCCTTGGAAAAAGATTGATTTCTTGGCAATGCAAGAAATAGACTATTGTGGCTACCTCATCTACTGAAGCAGAGTAAGTTCTGCTGCAAATTCTGTGGACAGGTTCTTTGGATTCAAAATCAATTGTTGGATTATGGGTATAACTTCATGAACACAACAATTTTTATTGATAATCAAAGTACCATATGCATTGTTAAAAATCCAGTTTTTCACGGTCGAACAAAACATATTGAAATCAGGCACCACTTTATAAGAGATGCATATGACAAACATTTGATACAAGTGGTTAAAATTCACCGCGATGATAATGGGGTTGTTAACAAAAGCTTTTGATGGACCAAGGTTTCAACACCTTGTGGTCCATATTGGTATGCTTAACCCTTAACTGCAAAGTTTAAGGGAGGCATAGGCCTCAGGGGAGGCATATGCCTCGAGGAGGATTTATACTTTGCATTGTTTTATGTAAATTTGTTTGATTTTGTGTATACTTTATGATTACGTTCACTAACACTAACCACTAATGTAATGATAGTTTGTTTGTCTTTGTTTGGTTTGTGTGTTTCTCTGTGTTTGTTATGATTTGCAGATTGGTTATTCAAGTTGGAATTTACCATGGTTGTTAAGTTGAAATATGGTCAAGAAAGGTCTAAAGCTTGTTTCTCACGAATTCAAAGTCTTTGAAGTGAGTTATTTGTTTCCAGAAGAAAATATCTGAAGTTACTATGTTCATTCAAGAGAAATACTGAAGCAAATTGTTCATTCATTCATTAGAAAGCGTTTACAGCTTACACTTAAATACAATCAACATCAAATGCAACTACAAGGAAAGTGCTTTACATGATCTACTAATGAATCTTGTTTATCATCTATTCCAACATCTAACAGGCATTGGATATGCATGATTGCTCACATCTCTCACACTAGATGCTGGATATGCGTTTGTGAAGTCTTGCATAACCACCCATTCATTCTATCTCGATGTCTGGATATGCATGACCGGTACGACGAAGAAGCTAAGGATCAAAATGGGAAGGATGGATTGATGGCGATGATGATGAAGATGACCACATATGTCCTTTGTGCTTCATCTGCTGATTTCACAAAAAAGCAATTCTTCCACCTTCCTTGACTCCTTCCTTTATACAATATGTGATGATGCACCATGATATGAAGCAGGAAGTGCTAGAACCACCTCTTTATCCTTAGGGAGTGGCGGATTTCTGCACGTGGCCTTCGTTGGTGAGTCTTTGGAGGTTGGGGTAAGATGTTCTCTCCTTATAGGAGTCATCGAGAATCATCAGCAGATCACTTGGATTCACTACACTATCTTCTTCGAGAAGAAGATAAAAGGTGATTTAATTGGTCGTGAATATGGTTGAGGGAAAATGTAAGGCCAGGGTTTGAATCATCACTTGATGATGATGATGATGAGAATGATGTTGTGAGATCTATGATCTCAGGTTTAGTACTCATGGTTGATTGTGGTTAATTTTGGAGCATTGATGCAATTAGGGTTTGTGATGATATTTGGGGTTTTGGATGAAGAGTTATGTGTGCATTGGGATTGTTTTATAGAGCTTTCAAGACTTAATGAGATTTAATGCGTGCGGGTGAAATAGTAAAAGATATTTACTGAAGCTTCTTGAATACGTGATCTGTTTCTACTGAGTAGTATTCTTCAGCAGATTGATTAGTGTTTCTACCGAAGTTGAAAGTTGATTTGGGGAAAAGTAGATACATCGACTCTGGTCAACATTTGACCAAAATTGGGAAACTACTACTTATTCTCTGTTCGCATATCTTCGTCTCAAATTAAAAGTTTCCCTCATTACTCACATTCAAAACACTTCCACTTGTGTGACTCTTAACCCTAACTTACAATTTTTCTCATGGCGCTTCAATTCAAGCATGGTCATAATAAAGTCGCTTTTAAGGAACAGCGAAGGGTGATGAGTTGTATAGACCAATGGTAGAATTCTTCTGAGAGATCCAAGATTCATTATGCTTTAACACATTCTCGAATGCAATATATATGAATCGTTGGTTACTCAATTTTGGGCATTGCTACAAAATGGGTGATCAGAGATTGTTGCAATGATTGATGGAACAGAGCATGTGGTGACGAGGCGATGAAGACAACTTCATTTGGATGATGAAATGGGGTTTCGCATTCTAATGCGGTGGACATTCTTCTTTGGACTAAGAGCTATTGGATATCGGTGAAAGGGCCGATATGTGGTTGAAGAATCAGTTGTGTCCTATGTGGAGATTTTGGTTCACACTGATGTATGAGCAATAAATCGGAGGATGGGATCAATTTTCTACTGCAGTGGGATGTGGTATTGTTTGTCTTTCTCGGGGTTTGACTTATAATTTCTCTAAGTATATTTTTGATAATATGGTTGAAAATATAGATAGGAAAAAGCATAAGTTTTGATGTACCCTAGGTTTCTTTAGATAATTTTAGACATTACCACACAAGCCCAAGACTTTATCCCATAGGAGCTTTATTTACTAAAGTATTTGCTAATGAGAACTAAGTATGAGGGGGCACATCATCCTTTGCTAGCGGCTATGTTGTCTTAGGACAATGAATCTGTGAAATGTTGTTGGTTCTCTCCACTCTTTTATTCTTTGTGATGGGAATCCATTAGTGAAATAGATGAAGCCCTTATAATGTTGAAACCCATCTTGTTGCTCTGAACAACATTGTCCACTCCTTCACCTAGACCTAGTCCACCATCTACACAGTTCCTCATGATGAGGTTGGTGACTTTAATAGGTTGCCTACTCCTAGTCCATTAGAGATCAGTTGATGATAATGTTTCATTCATAGAGCATGTTGATGTTTCTTCGAAAGGCCCAATGATGTCCCATTCCAGAGCAATCTTTGGTAGTTGAGGACCCTATTACACTTACATCTATATATGCTTTAGTAATACGGTATGGTGAGATCCTGATCTCAAAAGGAACTGGCAGAGACTAAATCTAAGCTTGGTGGTGAGATTGTAGATTTGAAAAGAAAGGTTAAGGATTTGGAAATACAACGAGTCAGAGAAAAAAAAAGGAGATGGATGTTTCTTCGATGAGGAGGATGTGAATGCTCAGTTTAAGTCACTTGATATGTTGGCTAATGTGGCTCAAGAATCTAATGTCTCTATTTCAATGGTTGGTACATCTGTGCAGCAAAAGGAGCCAATTTTGTTTACTAGGCGAAGGAGAAAGCAATCTGTGCATAAGGATACAGTTCAAAGTGAAGATGTTTCAACTCTGAAGACATGTTGTTGCACGATATGTGGTTTATTCTTTGGTGGATGTTCAAGCTTCAAATGTGCTATCTGAATGCATACAGTTTTCCTTCTTTGGAAGTTTAATTTGAATCAGTAAGATGTATTTTCTACACTGTTGAAGATTTCTCAAACATGTTTCTTCGAGCACATACGGACAAATCTTCGAAGTTCCTTTTATGGATACTCCTTGGTGATGCTATTTTTGATCTACGATAAAGGGAAAGGAGTAATGGTTGATCTTGAGCTTGGTCCGATCTAGTCAGTGAACAGGAAAGGTTAGCACAACAGAGGATGTTAGATGAATGTGCCAATTTGAAGAAAAGTTCTGAATTGGCTCAACAGAGATTGGCTGAGTCTATTTCTAAATTGACCCTGAGAGAAAAAGAATTAGATGCAATGGCTACTCGGATGCTGAACACAGGATGTGTATACTCAGCAAGCATTTCTAATCCTTCAATTGCTCGAGTATTTTGGGAGCGTGACTTTAATAGTGATGATTTTGTGGCTCGGATGATGGCTCTTGGACAACAAAAGAAGAAGAAAACTGGCAAAGAAGCTATTCAAACTCAAAAGAACATGACTAAGAAAATGAGAGCACAATCTGCTGCTCCAACAAAAGATTATATGAGGAAAGTAGTGAAATATCGAGTTGCTCTCCTATAACTTGGTATATGAAGCGAGGTTAAGGCTTTTACGATCTGAGTTAATAGTTATTATAATAAGATTATGAAGTTTACTTCATCTAGTCTTATTCGCATCTACTTTGAAAAGAATTGCTGATGTTTGGATGCTCCTAAATCCAAAAGACCAAGGATAGTTGAAATTGTAGATTCTTGAGGATCCATTTCAAAGTTAAGTATACATTTTGCTTCTTATCTCCGAAGCTATTCCTTCAGTATCTCTTGAAGCTATTCCTTCAGTTGTTCAAGTTCATAGCTGAACCTTATGTTGCTTCATCTAGAATATCATCTTATGATGCAGTACCTAAAGTTGATCCTATTGACAAAGTTGGAAGAGAGTTGGGTTGTCAAGGCGAAATACAGGACTAAATCTAAAAAGGCGAGCGAGTACGAGAAGATGTATGTCTTCGTGGTGTTGTTCCAATGCGGGATGATTCTATTTCTTCCAGCAAATTAAAGATGTTCTGAAGAACCTATACCATCTTCGACATTTATCTACCAGGTAGGAGGAAGAAAGAATGGCTAGAAAACGATCGGTTCTTTCGGAGATCGTGAAAATCTGTTGAGGCACATACATCTAAGGTTAAGGAATCTTCAAGGGTTAGTTCTTTGGATCTCAATGCTGTTGAGTCAACATTTATTAAAGAGGATCTTCGATGTTTTTCCTGAAGGGTCTCATGATGTTTTGGTTAATTGGTCATTGCAAAAGGATGAACTGAATGTGATTCACCGGTTGGATCAAACGACCATGGAATTTAATTTTTTGAAGGAGATCTTGCATCGGTGGATAGGGAGATTTGTTACGCTATATACTCTTGTCAATAAGTATTATCATTCTAATGCACCAAAGGGTTACGATTTATATTTATTGGGTGATCTTCATGTTTTGTTTGATTCAATATCTCCCAATGGTAAAGGACATTTTATTTGGAAGAACTCAACATGGCAGGTTACATCTTGGAGATTTTATCCTCTGCCTCGTGTGCATGTAGTTGAGATGAAGGGTGGTATTATGCGCATGTTTCTGAGAGAACTTATCCATTATCGTGAAACTATGGAAAGAATGCTTCTTAGAAGTTGGAAGTTCCTCCAGATCCTGTTGGCAAATCTTTTGCATCTTGAACAATGTGTCGGTGTTATTAAGAATCAACTTATGGCACATAGAAGTTCCTCATGATTATGGTACTTTGTAATTTGTATGATTTGTAATTTCTGTTTCTTTGTTTTATTCTTAGTTAAAAAAAAAAACTATGTATATGTTTTGTTTTACTAACTTTTATGCGGGTTTGTTGTATCTTATTGCGGTTATTAACTCACCAGATATACCTTGTATGTCAAAGTTAGCTAGTAGTCCAAAGGGTACAGCTTTGGTAAAGACATCAAATCATTGATAGCTTGTAATGGTTTGCTCAAAATCATAGGGTTTGCAACCACCATGCTTAATTGCTGAGTGTTGTATGGTCATCAATTCACCATGGTTTATTCCTTTTGGAATCCAAGAATTGACTAGCCCACATGTATATGGCTTGTGGTAAAGGCAGTGGAATTCCATGTTTGGTAATTAGTTCACCAATTTTAAGAATTGACTAGTCCTGAGCAAACGGCTACAGGTAAAGACATTTCAAATCCGTTCATGTTTGCTGATTTGCTAATAAATCGAGATGGTTATCGATGTACCATGGTTTTCGAACTTAAACATTTGGCTACTCCCATAGTGATGGCTATTGGTAAAGAGACATCAAATCCATTATTTTCAATGATTCACCTCTCACAGGAGTTAACACACTTGGATGTGATGAGAATAGTTTGAAACTTATATGTTTTGATGTACATGTTGTCATTTGTTCTTTGCAAAATATGGAGTTTAGAGTTTCTTCTTCAAAGATGTTTTTGTTTTGATTCTTTGCAATGTCTTTGTTTGACTACAATCCTCTAGTGTTTCAAGGTTAGAGATCTATCAAGAAACTGGATATTAACCACGTCAAATTCAGTTTAGGGAGAATTGTTGGGAATTATGTGAAGTCGAATTACTGGAATGGATTCTGCCGAAGGGTATGGATTATGATGAAGACATAGTTCTGCTCAAGATTAGTTTGTTTCTGTGGAAGTTATTATTCGTGTTTAGTATATTTAGTTTGGATATATATGAGCTTTATTAGGAAGTGATTGTGTATATCTTATTTAGTTTTATGTTTATCGTTTCTTGAAGCGGTTTAGGGTTTTGTTTAGGGTTCCTTGTCTATAAAAGCAATAGAATGAATTATATACGTGTGCTTAAACAAGTTATTAATATAACGATCCATAGAGGATCAAAGAAGTTCTTAGTTATCTGTTTTCCATACTTGTGTTTATATTCCGCTACATCATACAAGTTGTAGAGATTTTCTTTTAGTTTGTTTGTGATTACACAAGCGATACTAACGATCTACGAAGCTCAAGATCTATCTAGGTCTTCAAGTTTT
Organism: Chrysanthemum makinoi; assembly: GCA_910596185.1. Lineage (NCBI taxonomy): Eukaryota > Viridiplantae > Streptophyta > Magnoliopsida > Asterales > Asteraceae > Chrysanthemum > Chrysanthemum makinoi. The sequence continues at coordinate 40,198,054 of OU343216.1, read as the reverse complement.
CCAACTTGCGACTTCCTCTTTGCAGTACTTTTGACTCTTTGACTTTTTAGTATTACTTTGTCATTCTTGACACTTTCATATCCCAACGGTAAAAACAATGGTTTTATTTTCATTTCGAGCGTGTCCGTTTTCAAAGAAAGAAACGAGCCATGTTTATCTCGTATTTCAAACATAATGCTTTCACGATTCTAAAAGCAAATGTTTGTCATTAACTAAGACAAATGTTTAATTTAAAATATTTTTTCTTACAAAGTTCCTCTGAAAAATATTTTAATCTTATGAAAACTCAATTGTTTTGAAAACACTTGGACTCTATTTTGAGAAAATCAAAAGAACTTATCAAGTGTCAAAAATGTTCTCATCGATCAATAACTTTCGTCATTGATTGAGGGAAGAATGATTTTAATTAAATCAAAAATGATACGTTGAACAATTTGCACTTAAATGAGCAAGGTCTACTCTAAAATGTTTTACAATATTTTACACAATTGGTTCAACACCTTGGTTATTATTATGTTCTCAAAAGATAACTATGCATGTTTTGTCAATGGAGTTTAAAGTCTCAAATCCGATCCTTGCTCAGTTAAAATGTTTTCATAATCAATTAATTCTCCTAAAACTTTCAAAATCAATTTTAAATCTACAGAGATCCACAAATCTCAAATGATTTGTAATTGTGATAGGGGAAATTTGTGATTTAAATTGATTTAAATGATAATTAGATAAATGGTTTCATAAGTGTTTAGCATGTTTTTTCCTCCCTTTATGTGACAAAGCGATTTCAAATTTTCCATGCACATGTTGAGGGTGAGCATCTACTTTAAACCTCAAATTATTGAAAGCTGATTGAATTGTCTCTAAGTGCAGGTTCCCTCAATATGTGCAAAACTCTTTCAAGCAGAAATATTAAGGAAGCAAATTTTGAAAACCTCGTCCTTCCTCAAAATGTTTTATCTACTCAAATTGATTGGGAAGTGATGATGATCATTTTAGAAAATGTTAATCAAATATTGGACAGCATTCTTAATCTAATGATTTCAAAAGATCTCTTGCCTCCGTGTGCTAATAATTACATTTTTATGCATATGTTGAGGAACATTTCTAAAATATCAAAAAATTAAGGTACAAAATACTTTGATTCTATATCACAAGTATCTTGATTGATTTTTCAAATGGTTTTTCAATTGGTTTCAAGGCGGAAGAACTACCAAAAGTGACCAACTCTACTTTATGAATGGTGATATAAGGATGATAAGTTTAGGGTTGAGTTCCCGTGATCCGCCCGAGCAGGAGGATCTACCGGACAATCCACTAGATAGTGTAGAAGTCCTTAGGTATGATGGAAAAAAGGAAAAAAATGAGATATGGGAAGAGTCGTTGAGCGAGCTAATCTTGGAATAAACCCAACAAGGTTCTAGTAATGAAGTCTCGGTAAGCACTGAAGGGGTTTAAGAATGAAAAAAGAGCTGAATGAGAAAAGCGGTCGTTGTTGCTAAAACTCTTTTCTTTGCACATAATTTGTGTACTTATTTCTCAAAATAAAAAGGTGTTTATGATTGATAATTGATTTTCATTAAAACCTTCGTTGTATTGCAAAACAATTTCTATTGAGCAATACACGATTGTTTTTTCAAATCTCTTTCTCATCCAATCGATTGAATCTCATTTTATTTGGTTCACTCACTCGAGTTGTCTTCTTTGAGGCGTTCGGTTTGAGAACGATAGAAGCATTTGCGAAACCTGTCAAAATTCTTGAATTATACGATCCCACAGTAGGTACTTGTCTTGATCAGCGAGAGCAGTGGGCGTGTACCTCAATTCATCGAAAGTGATCAAAGAACACTTTAGTGCGCTGTTACTAAGCTGTCTTATGCGGTACACCCCGGCGTTGCAGTGATGAATAAGCGGTCAATCCATAGCGCATGCTCCTCAACACATTTAGTTTCAAATAATCATGATTAGTGCATCAATGACTCGATATTTTCACTCCATGCTTACGCTGCTGCTGCTGCCAATATCATGAATCAGCGAAAGCTTCGCTACTATGATAGAATATATCATGATCCAGAATGTGAGCATGTCGGTCCAAATGTCACAACATCACATAATAACAACACCACAATGGATGAGTCGAGATTAATGTGGTGATGATCTCAAAATTTGGCCCAAAAATCATTATCCGTGGATCATTAAAACCTCCACTCAGTTATCAAACATGCGAAAATGAAGAATCAAGACTACAAGCTCTGGAACAAGAACATGAACAAGAATCCAGAACAATCTCAATGTAATCTATTTGTATTCTATGTGTTTTGTATGTGTTTAGGTGATGACCTCCTTGGAAGATTGTTAGGATTTGGAAAATCCAGTAGTTAAAGTGTCGGTCACCTCAAGTATATGTAATCGTTAGAAAGCTCGTAGTCGTAGTTATTTGATGTTAAGTAGTATTTTGTTTAGTAACACCACGGGTCTTTACCCACTGTATGCCTGATCTACAGCCCGGCAGGTGGCGTTTTATGTAATGACTATAAATACTCTCTACCTCCCAAGGTAGAGAGTTGGAGCTCATAGTAAGATTTTTCTTTCTCTCACTAAAGTTCCCAATTCTCTTCCATTTCTCTCTCTAGAACTTTCTCTCTCTGTACTAAACACATTTATGCATACTCATATTGTGTTTGGTTGTATTAACTTGTGAAATCTGATATGTTACACTTCTTGACACAGAGACATCTTTCACTAATGTCGCTAACGCTACACTTCTTAGAAAGAGAACCATCAACAAGATAACTTCATAGTCTTGATGATGAGAAGCTTATAACAACTCATGGACTTGAGCTTGCTTGACTTCAAGGTGTTGATCTACTTTAAGAGGAACTAGGATCACACAAAAACAAAACTACATACATAGATCACTTGAATCTGGGGTTAGAGAGTTTTTAGCTCAAGGAGAAAGTATGTTAGAAAGGGGTGAGAAACAATGAAGAAATGACTCACTATTTATAGAGAGAAAATGTCTACTGTTCCATGGATCCCACGGATTCTTCCCTCAAGGGATCTGTCTAGTGTAAAGCTAGGGATCCGTGGGACGCTCCTCTTTGCCCATGGGTATTTTGGTTATGGGTCATGGGTTATGGGTTGATCCATGGGTATCTCTTTAGATACAATGTACCTAATGGGTGCAATGCATCTAGTCAAATGTGTATGGGTCAATACCATGGGTTGTAGTTTTTACCCATTTATAATACATACTAGTTATGTATATATTTGCCCAATATGTAAACACTAGTTTGTTGTACATATGTATTACTAAATCATAAAATCACTTATACTTGTTTTAGTGTTTTATGTGAAAACGTAAGTGTGTTAGAAAACTATTGGCTCAAGCTATATACGTATTTTATTTGTTTCGTTAAAATGATTTTACATTTGTCATCGACAAAACATTAGATGATCGTAAAATATAAATAAACTTTTTTACGGCTTATTTGTATTAACAATCTCCCCTTTTTTTGATGACAAAACATAAAATTATTTTAAGGAAAAGCTAAAATTCGTAAAAGTTTGAATTTGTTTTACTTTCTTACTCCCCCTTTTTGTGAAACAAAGAGCTTGAAAATAAACTAACACATTGTTTTAAGAAAACATGTGAGAAAAGAAAAGAAAAATAAAGAAGCGTAGCGGAAAAGATCTCGTCTTAACTCCTTGGCGAGTCCATCCTATGTGAGGCGTCGAAAAATAATACTAAAAGCTAGTTCATTTTGCAACTAAGTTTGCAAAAGATTTAGTCTATGTGGCGAATATAATCCCCACTTGATGATTGCAACTTTGCAAAGGGGCGTCATGACGTAATCCTAATATTGCAAGTGATTTTGCAATGTATTGCTTTGACCATAAGCTCCCCTAGCTTTAGGGTGTCAAAGTCTTCATATGTAAATTGAATAACTACAAAACAAAGGTTAGAAAACAAGTATAATGCATAATTTCACATGAAATTACTCAAGTTAGTAGAAAAATAGTTTTTGTTGCACGGATCCACGGTTCCCTCCTGGGGATCCGTCTAGAAACAAAATATCGAGGGATAGATGGCTGATGACTAAATTCAGCAAAGGTGATATAACAAATAATGTTAACATCAATGTGAGATATGTATTATACAACATAATCATATACTCGGAAATATAGCAAGTATCATGTAATTTCATTTAATAAAACTAGAGGTATGATATACATGACTCTAAAAACTAAGAAAATGAGCGATACATGACTTGGAATTACTAGTCTTATCTAAGTAGCGGCTTGATACTAGGACACCACTAAAATCCTCTAGCTCAAGTTTGTTTAGGTTTTATCTGTCAAAGCGTTCAAGGAGGTGATAGAACATGAAAGCGTTGATCTTCGTACTTCATGTATCAAACTTTTAACATGTTGACAATGATAACAATCTTTGTCATGGCTAGGTAGTGGTGGTGGAAGACAAGGAATTTCTTGATCGCGAGGATCAGAGTAAGCGGGTTGGGGAGCCTCAAGCGGCGGAGGATTGGTGGAGGGCATTTGAAGATGGCTAACCAAGAATGATAGGGTGGTAGAGAGTGTCAACTTCCAATGGTCGGGTGGTTGACTTTGATAATTTATCATAATCAAATGGGATTATTTGATGGTGGCGGCAAAAAGGAAGCCTGAGTGTTGACTCAACACCTTGATTTTGTACCATTATTCCTCCTAATGAGGAGAATGTTGCCAGTGGAGGAGGATGAGGCGGCCTAGGAGCCAAATCTTCTAGATTGTGAGGTGTGGTGATGAGGTGGGTACGTGAATGAAATAGCTCAAGGCACCAGTGGTGATGGTTTAGTGGAAATGGAATTGTTTGGTTTAGGAGGTATGGTAGCATTTGGCATAGGTAGTTTTGTGGGAACTACCCTTTTTAGGATTGGTTTGATTGGTGGAGGATAAATCCTTGCATTTGTGGATTGTAGGAGATGATTCGGTTGAAGAAATTTAGGTGTACAATACGAGCAATTTTCTTGGGTGGTCCTTTGGTGGATGAGTTACCACTTGGAGCTTTCCTCATGATGAGATGATTCAAGGAGGTTGGTAAATGTTTCTAAGTGCTGAAAATGAGGATGAAGATGATGACTTTAGGAGTCCTAATAATGTGGTTTATAAAGCAAGAGATTTAGCAAGTGCATTCAAGACTTAAGCCACTAAACTTCCTTGGAATGTGATGATGAGCATGCACAAGAGTCAACTTGAGTTGTCTTGATCTAGGAACTTATTTAAGATGAGATGGAGTGTTTAAGTTAGCAAGATGAGCTTGAAATGATTGTTTTAGCCAGAGTTGACATAAATCGTCATCACGGATCCCACGTTCCTTTAATGAGGGATCCGTCTAGGTTAATCCTAGGGATCCGTCTCTCAGCGACTAGGAAAGGGTAACAATGATGTTTGTAAGATCTAATGCCTATTTCTCTTTGAGTGTTTGATCCATCTAAGTGTAAATGATGGTACTTAAATACTCAAGGGTAATGAGTGATGTAGCTAATGATTGCCTTTTATGGAAGAAGTTGGAACTTTTAAGAGTACCAATGAGTGACCAAAGATGACACTAAAGTTTTGAAAGTGTCAAATGGAACTAAATGATCCTAGAGATCAGATAGTAACTTAGGATAATGTCTTGGAGGATATCCTAAAAATGGAAAACACTAGAAATTTGATCAATTTAGACCAATTTTTGGGGTAGGATGATTATAATCAAGTTTTGAGAGATATCCAAGCTAGATGTTTAACATGTGCGGGATCATGTGTAGTATATGAGCGGAAGATTAATGAGTTTTGGTAGGATGATAGATCTCGGGTGTTTGAGTGTGATCTAAATGAGTTATGTGTGAGTACGAAAATTTTACTTAGCTTGATAAGGACTCAATTTGCCTTAAGGCACTATGTCTTGCTTAGTGTGAAGTGATCTAAAGACATGTTTGAAATACAATGATTGCAATGCATTTTTACATTTCCGGATCTCACGGTTCCCTAGAGTAGGGATAAAATTAGCACAAACTTTGGGATAAGTCTATCACGTGCATGAACCTTTACAAAAGGTATGCAATGATTTTGACAATGCATCATATTTCAATCTTAGTTTAAGAGGTTCTAACACTAAGATATCAAATGTAGGTGTTTATTTCATGAAAGAAATTGTATTACATTGATAAAAACATGGATATAAGGTTTGACCCTATTTAAAAAGAGGCTAAGTTCCTTGGCGTTTTAAGCTAGATGGATCATCAAATGGTTGATGAGTGTTTGCGATTTAGGAATGAAAAGTCTTCATGAGAGATGCGTTTGAGGTTATCATCTTGTTACTTGAAATGCATTACAACGGACTTTGAAATTGAGGATGGAAGTACATGATGTTATGATAAAGGCGCGTCAAGAACATTCCATAAGGGATTAGTTTATTCTCGGAGCCTTGAAGATTTAATTCTCACTTGCGAAGAAGTAGGCGAGATTGTATGGTTGTTGTGTCAGCAAACAATACATTATGTGAGCACAACAAGTGGGAAGGATTTCGATTTCCCTAAGGCTCAAACATTTTCCGCGTAGGATGAGTGCGAGAGGCTTGTACTCTTCTCGGATATCCCGTGCATGGATAATGTTTGGATCCGGATAATAAGGGGGCATATTATGCGATTCAGTCTTCCGGAAGGTATGTGTGAACAATATGGACTATTTTCTTCATGAAAGGTGAAGAGAGAATCAAGAGACCAATCTTCGGTGAAGGCACATTGTCTATGATTTGGAATTCGGAGGATGTGAGCAAATTGCCCAAGGGTTAAAACAAACTTTTGGTTTTAGATCCAAAACCAAAGAGATAGAAGCGTACTCGATTACGAACGAGTTCAACTTGACGGAAGAATTCTAATACAAACCTTGCCATTTTTCTCGTTAATTTAGAAGACATTCTAGTCTATGGCTCGGAAGAGGAAGTATTGATACCTTCTTCGAATTGTAGAGGGTGTCAAATAATCGTCCCGTGGAAGTGTGAGGGTTTTGAGATTATTGAACCCACGGAACATAGATGCCAGTGTGTTGGGCTCAGGAGATGTTAGGAGTGTAGACGCTAGTGAGTGAAAAATCAAACTCATATTCATGCGACATAACAAAACCTATAGGAAAAGAAAGTTAATAGGATGTGGTATTCTGGGTAAAACAATGATTACTAGTTTTTATAAAGATGTTTAATGCCATTGACATTTAACTCCACTTATGTTTGACATTCTAATAGAACATTTCTTTTAGGAAGAAAGCGGTTTTATTTTGCATGAAAATTGACGATGTGAGGACCAATTATAGACATTAAGATTGTTGAGTGTGGGTATGACGAGTTTTTAAGAGATCTTTAAGTAAAATAAAACAATTCACATCAACGAAGCGAAAAATTTCATTTTAAAAAGATCTTTTGGGTTTTAAATAAAATCATACCATGACATAACATTAAATTTTTATATCACCACTTATTTTGTACAAACGGACTTGATTGATAAAATATTGTTTGAAAGTATTTTATTTTAAATCACTCTCCCCTCAATCGTGAGTAATTGATGATTGAGTGACTTAGATTTGATAAAATGAAGTCAGGTGATTTTCAAAATTTAGTCAATTTATTTTCAAAACAAATATTTTCCATTTTCAAGCGGTATTTTCATAATGTTTTAAAATATTTATCACCTTACTTGTCTGCACAGTACATTTAGGTGGTTGAGACTTCTACATTTGTTGTTGTAAGGCTCAAATAAAAACCCTCTAACGATGCAGTGAGACTTCTTCGTTGCATATTTTCATGCCAACTCTCATAGAGGTCAAATTAGCTCGTTTCATTTTGATGATGAAGAAAACCATATGTTGATCTTGTGAGACCTCTTACGTTGCATTTTTTCATGCCAACTCTCCATAGAAATCAAATTAAGCTCCGTTTCTTCATATGTCAACCCAAGATATAGTTACCCTTTCCTTTGTCAATCATCTTTAGTGTGGGATGCGGATGGGGGCATTCTTATAACCATCTATCACGCATACGTTAGTAACGGATAGACATATATGGTGGTCGACAACACTTAAACAACAATCGACTAATAAAAGTCGATTCAACATAACAATCAGATCATATATAGCATGGGAATAATGTGTTTATCAAACTCTAATCATCTAATCCTAAAAATCATATCCTACATTCTAGTCCTTGACATGGCAAATATCATTTTAGTTACGAGGATAATTAGAAAGCTCGTTTAGATGATATAGATTTGAAAACATTCTCCCCTCAATCAATGACTTATTTTGAAGAGTTTAAATGCAAGTCATTATTGAGTTTTCAATTACAGCTCTGGCCGATTGATTTACAAAGCGGCACAATTTTCATTTTGAAAAACAACAAATATTTTTCAGAAGAATTTTAGAAGGAAAAACATTTGTGTAGGAACAGCAGTCTTTTGACGACATGCTTTCCTTGTTTTGTTTTAGGATAAGTGCACGAAATATTTGAAAATTTGTTTAGTGCAGCACTTTCCTTTCGAGCGGGTTGCTATCGGAATAATAGCAAGCCATAATTTTAAGCACGCGAGGGTTACAGTCACGAGTAACTACAAGCCATATTTTTGAGACATTTTTGGAAAGAATATTTACCTCACCTTTCGAACTTCATCTATGATCGTGCCATTATTGAATTACATTTCTAAGACGTAGATATTATCGATACGAAGACATTTCTTTAGAAAACATATTTTTGTCTTTTCAAATTTTTGATTTTTATGGGTTTTTGTTGGTTTTATATTTTTTCTATTTTCTTTTTGTTGGTTTTATATTTTTGTATTTTGTTTTTGATAAATATTTACAAAGATATAGTAGATGATATAGTTTAAAGGATGATGATCACAGTACGAGATAAGGATATCGAATAGCCGTCGTAGAAGATAGAATTAGTCATCTCTTAAACTTCCACCACCAAGGGCTCGAGAATAGAAATAATAGAACATGAGCCTTTGACTTTGGCATTCCCTCCAACCTAAAATCCATTAGATGAGCAGATTGACTCTATTTCAAGCTTGCCTTAGCCAAGTGCCTGAGAGAAGCACCACTATCATAAATCCTTTGCTCCTTTTAAGAACGATCATCGATTCTCTGTTGGGGTTATATCATCAGGTAGAAAAACGACAGCGTATCATCCCACATATAAATAATCATGAGGGAATGAAAACACCTACCCATATTTCATTTTCTTCCTGATGATGCGTGTAAGAACCCGAAGTACACCAATACCCAGAACTCGAATACACATCATGAGGGAGAAAACACCTCCCAATGTTCACATTTTTCTTCCCACATGATGATGCGTGTGAAATAGGCAGTACACATATTCGAGAAAGAATAGTGATAACACCTCCCTCATGTTTACACATTTATCTCCCGAATATGTCATACTGTAATACCCTCTTTTATCCCGGACACTATCTTCCATCTCTTCCCCATATAGTTGGAATTAGAACACTAGAAGCCACGAGTCAAAACTGAGTTTCTCGCGGTCATGACATTTTCTTCCGGGATATATTCAATCACTTAGAAGAATTAAGTTCGTCAAGTTATTTCGTTGTGCTTTTGAATATGTGTCTCCTTCCCCCTTCTTTGTTTGACACTTAGGACTCAGCAACACATTTAAGCCATATAGAAATCTTTTGAGAAGACCATTTTAATATTTGTAATCAACTTGCGAAGAATGTGAGCAGTCTAATTGAGGATTAGATCGACATTTCACGCTCCCCCAATTAGTGCTCTCCCCTAAACTGACAATCTTTATGATGAATGCTCAAATTAAGAAGAAGTCTTCAGATAATCAAATGCAACTCGTCTTTAGTCTTCTAACATGCAGCAGAAAATGTAGAATAGACTGTAGGACTAACCTTCTTCAAGACTAGTTTGGGGATCAGAAAGTTAACATCTTCTTCTCACCACATGCATTCCGTTAACTGATATAGCAAATCGCCTTAAATCAAATCCTCCAATCCAACAAACAGAGAAAGATGTTCATCAAAAGCAGCCCATAACAAGAAGCACTTTGTCATTAAACTCATAGTCAGTAGAGAAGATGTCAACCAAGCGACTCTTAGAAGAAACTCCATGTAAGATGACCCGATAGAAGAAGCTGGTTCTTACATGAGTTTGGAGCAAATATGACCATATTCTCATAGATCAATCAACCATAAATTATCACACTTCTTCTCCCCCTCAAAATTGCATCTGTGAGATGCCATTCTTGATTAAATAAGTGAAATCATCCAAATGTAGTCTATTCACACTTCTCCCCCTCAAAGGTAGCAAATGTAAGCCATCTTCATTATAATTGAGCAAGTGGGATAAGAGAACAATCATCGGTAGTCCGGTTCCTTGATAAGCGAAAGTAGCGTGGAAAAAGTATGAAGCTGTTGGTATGGTCATAAATAAGAAGATTTCTCTTGCGGAAGATAAAGCGCCTTTGAAGCGTACTTTTCTTTTCTTTGAGGTCGAGGCTTGAACATTGTCCAAAAATCATAGAGGTTTCTCTTCTTTAGAAGATAAAATAGCGAAAAATACACTTTCTTTTTAGATGTGAGGCTTGAATTGATTTCAAGCGTCATAATCTCTCTCTTTTCATCTCTCTTGGCACCTGTGAAACCCATTATCATTGATGTCTTTGTCGGTGATGGAGAAAATCCAATATGATGAATTTGACCTAAAGTAAACTAACCGAACTCGTGACTTAAACGCACATATGTAACAAGAAGCGGTGCGAGACTTCATCCTCATTGAATCTGAGTACTCTATACTCTTCATCCAACCAACCATCAAGTATTAGACGTACATCACCTCTTGAAAATACACAATTTAATGTGACGAGGCTCTACAACGTAACTCCTTAAAGTGATAGTTATTTTGTGGTGGTAAGAGCCCAATTCCCCCAAGTGGTAAAAGAAAAGTAAAAGTCACCCAACAATAACTAGATTCTCAAGTCTTCATTTTTGATAATAAGCTCGAACAAGGATCTTGAAGAATCTTCATCCAACCATCCCCGATACATTCAGATACTAAGTATACTCTTGAAGTGATATTTCACTTCAACCTCAAATAAATAATAGTGAATTAACGTCGTTGTACATCTTACGGTTAAAAGCTCAAATCTAGCCTCTTTTGGCGTTTTAAGTGAACTATGATGATGGTTTTCATCACCATGGTTAAAAGTACATAACCCAAAGTAAAACCATGAAATAACAAAGCTGCCAAAGCAATCCAAGCGGACACCCAATTCATGAAGTACACTCTTTTATCCCTTCATGAAGCAAAAGCGTAGCACCAGCATCGGATAAGATCCGAAATACACTTTCCTTTCTCCCGGGATGGTTCCATCATCACGAGTTTACATTCTATAGTTTAAACGATAGTATCTTTCAGGATTTTACAAAACAAAGAATAAACCCGAGAGATAGAGCCGGAAATGCACTATTTACACGGGATGATTCCATTGTCACGGGATTTTACAAATCTATGATTTAGAAATATGTTTCTTTGGTATTGCAAATCAGAGACTAAATAAGTAAACAATAAACGAATGTGTTATGACAACTTTGGTTTAGGTGGAAAATATCATTTTAGGGAACATCAAAGTGGTTTATCAACGGTTCTTTCTCCATCTTCAACACTATTATCAACAATTCTTTACCCATATGTAGACAACTTCATAAACCGTACTAAGTCAAGTAGTATAAACTACTTCCCTGGAAGTTTTCCGTAAACCAAAGTTGCGTTTCTCCCCATGATGGTTTTGAACTTTGAAAGCATCATAACTATTCTACCATTTGCATGAAAAGTTCTTGTCATAAGCAAGCATCTTGAGAAGTCATGAAAGACACTAAGGATTCTTGAAAAAGTATGGTCATCATTCTAGTCATAATCATCATGATAATGATATAATGACATTCGAAGCTGTGTGAGATCACAGGAAGTGATAACTCGTTGTGGGTTTAGCGAGAAAGAATCACAAAGCGTAACAAAATATTCGATCTTTATCACAATCCATAAATGCCCAAACAATTCATCTTCGGAAGTGTAGAAAGAAGAAGACGAAATAAGTAAACGCGCTCGAAAAACCTCACTTCAAATCCCAATGAGACATATCGTACAAACAACCCCGTAGTCAACTTTGTTCAATAATCAATTCAAGCCATGAAATATATCTTCGTGAAAATGTAAGTGTCAACCCTCATACCACAACAACTCTCACTATCATACCAAATATCATAACTTTCGTCAAATCTGTTTGGGATATGAAAGTCTTTGAAGAATGATAAAAAGTCTTTGAAAAAGTCAAAGAGTCAAAATCTTGCTAAGATAAAGTCAAAGTCTTTACCAGAACAAGAAGCATTTTATTAGTTTATAGAAAGTCTTGTAATTCTAGAATATTCTTTATTAGATTACTTGTCGTACAAGGATACAAATTATAAACCGACTAGGGATATCCTTGAGCCTATAAAAGGACCCTAGATTGGTATTAGATCTAAGAGTTCACAAGTTTAGAATCTGACATTATTAGAGTTTTTAGAGAGAAGTTCGATATTATTAGAGTTGTTAAAGAATCTGCATAATAAGAAGAGTTAGAGTTAATAATAAAATCGTTCAAGTTAAAGTTATTCTTCTTAGCTTTGTTAAGTAAATTCCGCATACTTAATAGAGTTTGCTCTGTGTTTCTCTGTTAATAACTTAGGATTTATCAAGGTTATTAAACTTAACTATATTAAAAGTTAGTTTGGTTAGAGTACATCAATCCAACAAGTGGTATCGAGCTTGTGTGGAAACTCGACTAGGAAGAAACCTAAAACCCTACTATAACAAAACCTAAAGATGTCGACTGAAGTTGTTCCACCACCATCAATCACCTCACTCAGAATTCCAATCATCAAGAAGGTAGAATATGACCTATGGTGCATGAAGATGAGGCAGTACATTGCCATTCAGACCATGCTATGGAATGTAATTGTCAATGGTAATGAAGTAGTTCGAACATGGAGATTGTTTGGACAACCTAAACCACCCACCAGTCTTACCAGGCTGACTACCTTAAGGAATCAAGAGAAGGCTCTTAACATTCTTCTCTGCTATACACGATGGACATCTACTGAAGTTTCATGATGCTAAAGATGCTAAGCAGCTCTAGGCTGCTCTCAAGACCGATTTGGAGGAATGAAGCTTCTAAGAAGATGCACGAAATCTGTGGCAACAATTTGAAACTTTCTTTGTTGGTGAGAGAAAGTCTTGATGCTGCATATGATAGATCTCCTCAACATGTTGAGTTATACAAGGCAAAGTTCTGTTGAAGATGCTAATCTTAAGTTTTTAAGGAGTTTGCCATCCACATGGCATGTGATTGCTACTATGATGAGGAGGACAACCAGGTTTGGATATGGACTTTGATGATCTCTACAATCATCGAAGGTGTATGAGCATGAATGGCCATCGGTTCCAAATCACGAGTATTGCTTTTCGTCATCTGAAAGAAGAGGCGACTTCCACAAAAGTCTTGCTTCTCTCAAAGTATTGTTGCTCAAAGTCTGCTGTTTACACACCTCTCGGCAAGTCCATAGACTACTACTATGCACTCGGATGAAGTTGTATGCTCTTTCTTTGCCAGACAAGCTTCTTTGCAACCTATGAAGAAGATCTCATAGATTGAAGAGGATGCTTTAGAAGAAATTGATATCGGTGGCAAGTTGCAATGATCCTGCAAGGATAAAGTACATGAAGAGAAACAGGAAAAAGCATTGACTTCAAACCAAAACAGGGTATCACTTTTGACAAATCCAAGATTGAATACTTCAATTGTCAAAACTTGGACACTGGGAATGCGAGGTTTGCTAAGTATCAAGCAAACAGGGTTGGTGAAAAACCAAAGTGGAGCTCAAAGAAATTCCAATTACTGAAACAAAGGCTTTGGTTGCTCAAGAGAAGTTATCGAGGTGGTGGAGTGAGTTTGATGATGAACCGGTGACTTATTGTATGGTAGCGTGGGAAGAAGTAGCTGAAGATTCATGGAAGAATTAGGCTGAACCTTGTTTTTGATGAGCTGAGACATGCTTTGCTTTGGAATCTAGATGGTTTTGGAGGATTTTATTGGAGCATGGAAGTGAAGATCTGTTCTACTTGCAATGGTGGCTACTATAAGTTCACTATCTCTAGGTATGCTCAAATTGTCATGATTTTTATCAAAAATTACTTGGCGGTTATGTGATTGAAAGAGATAATTGTGTTAGGGCTAGGTTAGAGTGGTAGGTTATCAAATAACCTTAGAATCTATGGAAGCTAAAATCTTAACACATGAAAATAAGGAAGTAGCTTGGGCTGAAAAATATGCACAAGGACTATAGTTAAAACTAAGTGAATGGAAATTAAACTGTAAAATTTAAAATAGAAGCCGACTAAGGAAAGAGATGATTTGTTAGCTAAGTTTCTTTGCTTGGGGTGAATCTGGTCTGTCACATGTTACTTATGTCCAAAAACAGAGAAGAGCTTACATTAAAGCGGCTTAGGTTTTGGAATGGACTTTGATAACATAGAAGAGAATCAATCTGATGATGACCTAGAGGATATAACTACTAGTGATGATGAACTCATTAATTATGTAGACACATCTAAATGATTCAATTAGTGAACCACCTCACAGTATAGATAGATAAATGTTATCATGCAGTTCCCCATCCTTTGGAAGTCATCAACCTAGGCACGATGTTTCGTTTGGAGTAGGCAGTCTAGAATTTAGGAAAAAGCTAGTTGGTCAGTCTAGGTAAAACCCCCAAAAGAATTTGAAAATAATGTTCAAAGTCAAGCGGTACCTTCAACTCAAGTCTTGCTCCACAAGCAGATACCTTCAGGAAAAACTTTTCAAAAATCTTGCTAAACCTTTTGGGATAACTTTGGTCAAAACAAGTTTAATCATTCACCTAGAAGGAATAATAATTTTGGTCATAGACATAGAAGAAGTCAATTTGGGAGTATGGGTCAAAAGCGTGTTTTGTGTGTTTAGTCCTACTCATTTAATCAAGGATTGTTAACATCACTCGAATACCTTATTCCCAAAGAACAGTTACCAACCCAAACCTAGAGACCAAACCATGCGGAATAATTCAAAAAGGATCAATCACAACAATTTCTCACCCGGATCATAATTTTACGGAAGACCTTTTCTAGATCACGGTACCTTCACGACGGTACTTTCTCAAAATCTGCTCAAGAACAAGTCTTGCTAACTTCTTGGAGCGGGTATCCTAGGAGATCTTATTACTATCAACCTAGAAGGTATTATAATTCACATAGGGGATCTAGATCACAGGAACCAAGTGCTAAAACAGAATGGGTTAAGAGAAAATGCTGAGGGACACAGTACTTTCAACAAAAAGTGAATCAGATGTTTTTGTGATACAAGAAAAAGAGAATGAACTTGTAAAAGAGAATTGTTTTGAAAATCCAGAAAGTTTTGAACATCCACATGCTAAAAATCAAAAGATAATTCTGGATCATGTTTTGAAAAACATTGGAAATTACATACTCAAAGAATTTGAGTTCTAACTCCACAAGGGAACACAAGTCGTATGGCTTGGGTTCCTAAAGTCACTAACTCTTTTATCTTTGTGCGAGGAAACGGAAAAGGAGCTTAAAGATCATTTGATTGTAGATAGTGGTTGCTCTGGAAGTATGATAGAGACAAAGATCCTCTCGATTTTAGATCTATTAGTGGAGGAAGAGTTGCATTTGGGAATGATCCCTGGAGGAAGGATTCTTGGAAAAGGAACTATCAAAGCAGGACGTATAGATTTTGAGAATGTTATATATGTGAAGGAGCTCAAGTTCAACTTATTATCGGTCTCTTAAATCAGTGATAAAAACATCTGTGTTATTCTTGACCAGAATGTCTCATCCTCTCTCTGAATTCAAGCTGTTGATGACAACTTGGTAGTTCTTAGAGTACCAAGAACAAATGATGTGTATAGTGTAGACATGAAGAGTCTACATTCCTATGGAAGAGCCACATGTTTGGTGGCCAAAGCAACATCTGAAGAAGCACATCAGTGGCATAGAAGATTGGGCCATGTAAATTTTAAGAATATCAACAAACTAGTCAAAGGGAATTTAGTTAGAGGTTTACCTTCAAAGAATTACAAGAATGATCATTCCTGTTTGGCGTGCAAGAAGGGTAAACTACATAAAGCTTCATGCAAGAAGCTTGAGGAGAGGACTATTAGAGAACCTTTGGAATTGTTACATATGGATTTGTTTGGACCATTTCTTGGCAAGTTTAAACAGAAAAAGAATCTTTGTAGTTGTAGCGATGATTGCAGTAGATTCAGTTGGGTATTTTTCTTGGGATTTAAAGATGATACTTTTGATGCTATTTAGACACTCATAATAGCACTTGAAAACCAATTGAGACTCAAGGTTAGAGGTATTAGATGTGACAATGGAACTGAATTCAAGAACAAGCTTATGGATGAATTTTGTGCAAACAAATGAATCAAAAGGGAGTTCAGTATTGCAAGAACACCACGCAGAATGGTTGTTGAGAAAGGAAGAATAGGACTTTGATTGAAGCAGCCAGAACAATGCTAGCAGATTCACAATTACCTATTCAATTTTAATTTTGTATAGAAATGCGCTTGCTATGTATAACAGAGTCTGATTACTAAGCCAGATGAACACCTTATGAGTTGCGATGGGCAACAAACCCATATCGTTTTATGAAGCCTTTTGGATGCCTTCTTATGAATACAATTGATAATCTGGGTAAGTTTGAAGGCAAGTCAGAAGAAGGATACTTGTTATTGCGGTAAGGGTTGAGTGTACAACAGAGTCACTAAGAAGGTTCAAGATTGTCTTCATGTTGAATTTTTAGAAGATCAAGATAATGAGGATTGGATGTTTGATCTTGAAGTTTTAACTCCTTCCAAGAACTATGTACCTATTAGAGAAGAAAATCAACACATGCATGATGGAAGACTTACGATTATGTTGTTCATGGAGTTCATCTTAGACGATGATGTACATAGAAGATCCTGTAGTCAAAGCAAAATCTTGATGCTCAAAACAAAAGTACTAATGAACCAAAATCCTCATTGTCTTTGAGGATCAATCTATTCAAGAAGAACTTAATGATTGCTTCTTCAGATGTTTTAGCACATTCTTATGATGATCAAAAAGGCTTATGAAGAGGCAAAGAAGAAGAACAAGGCGAAGAGTACTCTCACGATACTTTGGGCAGTACTTTTGAACAAAATCTTGCTACACCGATTACGATGCTTTAGATGATTTGGATGATCCTACCATGCACGGCTTAGAGGAAAGCTGATGATGAGTTTGAAGATGAAGGTATTTTCTCAGATTCCAATGAAGATGCTGATTTACTAATTTGGAAGATACTTATGGAGTTCCACAGTCTCCAAACTTAAGATTCATAAGAATCATCTCAGTCAAATCATTGGTCCTTCTACTTACGGAGTGATGACTAGACCAGAGCTAAGACTTTTCTACACCTCCTGCTGCTTTGCTTTGTGTATAAAAACCATGAATCATAAGGACCATCAAACTTGCATGTTTACTTGTTTTATCTCTCAAGAGGAACCCCAAGAATATTGCTCAAGCATTAACTAAAGAAAGTTGGGTTGAAGCTATGCAAGAAGAACTTCTTCAATTTAAACTTCAAGAAGTTTGGATATTATGTGATCTTCGGATGGAAGAGAGTTATTGGAACCAGATGGGTTTTCAGAGTCAAGAAAGATGAAAGAGGTAATGTCATCAAGAACAAGGCAAGGCTAGTTGCACAAGAAGCAGACAAGAAGAAGAGTTGATTATGATGAAGTGTTTGCTCTGTAGCAAGGATAGAAGAAATAGAATCTTTCTTGCTTTTTCTTCTTATATGGGATTTCGAGGTTAGCAAATGGATGTCAAGAGTGCCTTTTATATGGCAAGATTACAGAGAGGAAGTTTATGTCAAACAAACTCTGGTTTTGAAGATCCTAAATATCTAACAAAGTCTACAAGTTTTCAAAGCTCTTTATGGCTTACATCAAGCACCAAGAGCACGGTATGAGAGGCTCTTTACATTTTTATTGCAACATGGTTATAGGAGAGGAGCTATAGACAAGACTTTGTTTATCAAAAGAGATAAGAAAGATATCATGTTAGTTCAAATATATGTTGATGATATCATATTTAGAGCTACTAAGCAGGTCCATGGTCAAGGAGTTTGAGAAGGCGATGCGAATGAATTTCAAATGAGTTCAATGGGTGAGTTAACTTTCTTTTGGGACTTCAAGTTAAGCGATCAAGGAAGGAATTTTCATAAGTCAAGACAAGTATTCTTGACATACTTAAGAAGTTCAATTTGATGACATGAAGCTGTTACTACACCTATTAAATCAATTAACTCATTGGGCAAGGATGAAGATGGACAACCAGTTGAAGTTAAGTTATCTGAGATCAATGATTGGCGGTCTTATGTATCTTCGCATCAAGGCACGATCATGTTTTAGGTTGTTTATGTGCAAGATATCAAGTCTCACCAAAGATTTCTCACATGAATGCAGTGAAGAGAATTTTCTGTTATTTGAAACAACAACCTAAGTTGGGGTTGTGGTATCAAAGGGATTCACCTTTTCACTTGGAAGCTTTTGAGATAGTGATTATGCAGGTGACAACTATGACAGAAGATCAACCACAGGTGGATGCCAATATCTTGGAAGAAGATTAGTTTCATGGCGGTGTAAGAAGAAAACAATTGCAGCAACATCATCTCTTGAAGTTGAATATGTAGTTCTTTGCAAATTGTTGTGGACAAGTTTGGTGGATCTTGAGAATCAACTCTTGGACTATGGGTTCAATTTCAAGAATACTCCTATCAATATTGATAATGAGAGTACCATTTGTATTGTGAAGAATCCAGTTTATCATTCCAATACCAAGCATATCTGATTAGGCATCACTTTATCGAGATTGCTATGAGAGCTCATTAATGTGGTTAAGGTTCTACGGATGATAATGTAGGTGACTTACTCACCAAAGGCTTTGATGTTTCAAGATTCAATCACTTGGTGGTGAGCATTGGCATGATTAACTACTGAGCTACATTTAAGGGGAGGACTATTTAGTGTTAGTATAGTCATATGCATTGCTTGAGGGGAGGATATTTATGTTATCTGGAGGAATTTGGAAAAGTATTGTTTTTTATGAAAGTATTGCTTGGAGAAATCTTTTGCATCGATGGAAGTCTTGTTTGTCTTATTGAAATCTTGTTCCAAGCGGTAATATTGAGGGTAATTATTACTTGGTAACTTTGTTATTAGGGCTGTGATTTTTAAATCTCACCTATAAATACTCTCGATTTTTTCCTCTCATATTGATACTTTAGAATCTTTTCCATATTTCTCTCACTTTCACCTATATTATTCGTCATATCTCTTTAAGTGATAACATAATCATCAATGGCAATCGCCTACCAAAGCACAATATGGTGGCTAATTTAGACAAAGCTGGCGAATGCAATCTTTCATGACATCATCGATTTTCTTACTTGGGTGCAATCAATTATGCACTATTAGTAGAACCGGATGTTATAGAGTGGATTCAACAATTTTGGGAAGCATTTAGGGTTCATATGGAGAATGATGAAGAGTATATTCATGCTAGAGTTCTTGGGAAAAATATCAAGGTTCTTGAAGCCTCTATTAGAAGATTTATTGTTTAATGATGAAGATGGGGCTATTCGTTTTGATAAGCAACTAATTTGGGATACTTTTGGACACATTGGTTATGAAGGGTCTTTAACTGAACAAACATTCAGGAAACAACTATTTTGTCCTCAATGGAAGTTTTAGTGCATGTGTTGCTTCATTGTATTAGTGCTAAAAGTACTTCATGGGAGCAATTTGGATCTAACATATCATCTGCTATTGTGGGCAACTCACAGTCGTGTTTTCAATTTTCAAAGCTCATTCTTGATGGAATGCTTTCCCAAATCACTCATGGTTCAAAATGGGATGTATCAAAGGTTTGTTCAAGTATTCTCGATAAACAACTTTCAGATATTCCTAAGCCAACAAGTCTTTTTACATTTGTGTTCAACAAGCCAAAATTTTCACCTTTATGGCTAGGAAGAGTGATTTATTCCTTTGGAAGGGACACTCCTTGACTACTTCTATGATGGAAGTTGTTGAAGCTATTAGAGTGATCTTTGAAAGAGAGATGAAGCTAGTGCAGTCTTGCATCGCAAGTACTACTTCTCAAAGTGCTTGCATCTCAAGAAGTCTTGCATCTCGAGAATGCACTTCCCCAAGAATCTTGAAAAGAAGATGTTGCGGTTTCACCTTCTCCATCTCCACAAAAATCATTCTGATTCTCAACAGAGGAACATTCACCAGTTCAAGGAGATGATTCACATACTATATCCCCTGAAGATTTAACATTGGATAATTATGTTTTGACAAGGGAGTTAGTCAAGTTGAAAAAGACTAATGAGGCTCAAGCTAATGATTAAGAAGTGAAGCTCAAATTTAGAAGGCTCAAAATTTTGTGCGCCATTGGTTCAACATCATTATATGGGTCAAATCTAAAAAAGAAGCAAAGCAGTCTAGGAAAACCAAAGCATAAAAGGTTCACAAACAATCTTCTGTCTAATTGGGGAGGAATTTAGAAGAAGCGAGAATTTGAAAAGAAATTGTTAAGGAGAATGAACACGAAGTCTTGAAGAACATGAAAGGCCCGAAGAAGCAGTCATTCAAGCTGAGGAACAAGTTATTGATGTTCGGTTCAAAGTGCTTGATCAAAGTCTTGCTTTTCAACAACAAGGATCCTAGGGCAAGAATTGATTACTCAAGGTTGTTAGACTTTGAAGAGAGAGGTCCTTCTACATGAAGAAGTTGTTGGTACCTCAACATCATACAAGAAGAAGAAGATACACCCAAACCTATTCATCTGCGCAAGTATAGAAACCATTGTTGTAATATTGCAAGGTTTATCACCAAAGGGTGTTAACCGAGTTCAAGAAGAGGAACAACAAAGATTCAACCTACAATAGATCCAAAGGATAAAGGTAAGGGTAAATTGGTAGAAGTAAAGAAGAAGAAACCTACTTTTACGGATAAGAGCTGCCCAAGAAGCTTTGAATGAACAAGCACTAGAAAGCAGAGAGGAATTAAATGCTAAAGATAGAGAAACTAAGGAAAATTTGAAGCTCGAGAATAGAAGCGACTAAGAAGTTGCAAGAATTGAATCTTTGAAGGTGATGAATCATTAGAGTCACTATTCTGTTAGATTATTACCAAGAAGACCTAATCGAGCTAAAACGAGCAAATGTTATAGGGATTGCGGAGGTTGAATTATGTTGAAATGAAACGATTGTATGATCTCAGAGAAGCTTATAAGAAAAGTGTTGAAAGCATCAAAGATTTTAGAGATGAAGCTACATGGAAAGAAGAAGAGAGAAAGAAAAGTTTAAAAGAAAAGAAAAGCTGAAGTTAAGATGTACAGTTCTCAAAGAAAGAAGTTGAGCTAAGATCCGAGACTAGGGATGAACTATAAATTATCTAAGGATAGTGGATTTTGAGTATTCTAAGGAAGATGTTGACATGAAGATGAACAAATCTCAAATTATTGCTTTTGAAGTTGTGGAATCCAAAGTTGGAAGTTATCGATGTTTTATAGAAGATGAAAGCTTCGAGTGTTCAGTTGGGATTTATTGCACATCATAGATAGAGTAGATTTATTCTATTTATGTGGTGATTACTTTGAACAAAATTCATTAGAAGGATTGGTTTAGTTCTGGAGATCTACAACTATATGGGAAGCTGAAGAGCAAAGCGATGACATTTGGAAGAATCAAGAGAATTGGGAAATTGTCTGGAGATTCTTTGAAGAATCGGAGTTCATGTTCTAGATTTTGGAAAATGGTACAATGATTTACATGTTTGCAGATAGAAGATATCCTCTTACATAAGATCTTATGAGGAGGATGCTAGAGCATGGAATGGAAGTTGAAGAAGACAATGAAATTGCTTGTATGGTCATCAATTTGTTTATCAACTGGACTACAATTGCTAATGATGATGAATAAGCTGTATGAATTTTAATTGAATAAATTCTTTGAAATAAATCATTACTTTATTCAAAGTATTGCTTGGTCAAACGTACTTTATTCAAAGTACTACTTACTGACTTTAAACGGTTAAGTGATTTTTGAAAAAACCTTTTGTTAAGTAACAAATATTTTGAAACAAAGGTTGAATAAAATAAATGGTTTTGAGATGGTAACATCAATAGGTTATCAATCCACCATGGTTACAAATGGATTGGCTAATCCATGAAACGGCTCGGTAAAGATATCTCAAATCTGTTTTTAGTTAACAACTTGCTAATAAGTTGTATGGAAATCAACTCACCATATCGGTATGTGAAGAGTTGGCTAGCCCACAAGAAAATGGCTTGTGGTAAAGGCTATGGAAAAACCATTATATGGTAATTAATTCACCATGATGAAAGAACTAACTAGTCCAGAAGGATACGACTTTTGGTAAAGACAACTCAAATCATTGATAGCTAATGATTTGCTAAAATCATATGGTTATCAATGTACCATGTCTTACACCTGCTTTTGGTAAAGAAACTTAAATCCATTAAATTTTCAATGATTCACCTCTCAGGAGTTAACACACCGGAAGTGATGAGAATTGTTGGGAATTATACAAAGTAAATTATCAATTGTCATATTTTGAAGTGCTATATGATTACAATGCAAGCAAAAGATCATAGAATGGTTTAAATTTTGATATTATATTTCGATATATAGTTAAAGTGAGGGTTATTTTGCATTAAATAATCCCAGGACACATCGACCATTAGATTCAAAGTTAATCAATGGTGAGATTAAAGACACTCTTCACTAAAATAAAAGCAGGAGATTATAATAAATCACACCAAATATTACATAATCTTCATTTACCACATTCACTCGCTAACTAAACACACACTAAAAAACATACTTTCCATTTACACGATCAGCGAAATCGTAAAAACTTTCAAAATCACCCGGAGAAGATGGATGATACAACCCATTTGAAACTATCACTTAAAGGAAAAAGGAACTACGACAAACAACAAGCCAAGGAGAAAACCGTAAAACCTTGGGGGTATAATCTTGCTGTAAACATCTATTTCAATATCTAGCTATTTATGATTATATGATGTTTTCATTTGCTTATAGGTTATTGATGAAGAAATGTGCAAATAGAAGTTAGGTTTTAACAGTTTAGAAGCTAGGTTTGCAAGATTAGAACTGTTTATAGATTTTGTGTTATGATTAGGAGTTAGGTTTTAATAGTTTAGCCAGGTTTGGAGATTAGAAGTGTTTATAGAAGTGTATCGGCTAAGCCCGACAAACCGCACTCAGGCTATTAAGTAAAAGAATTCAACAAAGCGATGCAGACTAAGAAAAGGATTAGCAGAGAAGATGCCTTTGGAAACCAAAGGCATCTTATCGCGTCAGGCTGGCTATTAGGCTGATGAATGCAAAAGGATTCAACAAAGCATTATTTGGTGACCAAGGTTTAGCAGCTTGAAAGTGCCTTGGCATGCCAGGCATCTTATCGCAGCTAAACTATTTCCGACTATCAAACTTTGAATGGAAAAAGCTTAACATATGTAGAAAAGGATTAGCATAAGATGCCTTTGGCAGCCAGGCATCTTATGCGGCAACAACTAAGCCCCGAGGAAGGTGCCTTTTGGCTTCGCCGAGCATCTTATCTGACTAATCCTTTGGCTTCGGCCATTGAAGGTGCCTTTGTCAAATGCTGTCGCCAGGCTAAACCTATGAAGCTTAATGAGAACATGCCTTTGGCCGCCAAAAGGCATCTTATCGCTAAGCCTTTTGCTTTACATAAGATGTTTTAGCACAAAATGCACAAAATGCTTTGTGGGGATATAAGATAACTTAAAATAAGCTTTTAAATCATTTTTTATTCTATATCGGATATGATATACAAACATTTTCTTTTAAAATAGCCTTTTAAATATGTGATAACTTAAAATTTCCTTTAAACAAATGATTTGGCTTGAATCTGGGCATAGCCTTTGGAAAAAACTTCAAATCATTAACATTTGCTTAGCCAGAAGCATAGCATTCAACATTCCACAACAAAATACATGTTTGTAACATATTTCTGCACCAAAATTTTATGTTAAATGTCACATATGATATAATAAAAGATGTATTCTTTGTTGAATTGACTAGGGTCTTGAATAAGCAGGCTTAATACGGGCATACCTTGGCTTTGCCAAACTATGCAATGGCTAGAATTTGACAAAATGAACAATTATTAAGTAGCTAAAAAATATTTATGTTGAATATCATATATGATATTATAAAGAATTTTGGTAATATCTGATAGCCTCTAAATTTACAAAAATAGATATGCACACCTAATCCTTTGAGTAAAGCGTCGGGATATTAATTAATTGTTCATTGTTGAATGTAGGAGATAAAGAAAAGCGATGACGGAGAAGATGATGTTGGGCATCTAATCTCTAAATTTACTACAAAAAACAGAAGAGAAAAGCCCGATAAAGG
>OU343216.1:40098120-40173278 GCA_910596185.1 Chrysanthemum makinoi | reverse complement strand
TGGATATTGATAGTTAGATATTGAGAAACTATAATACGAGTAAGAGTAAAGAAAGATAAAACCATTGACACAAGTATTTATAGTGGTTTGGCTACAAGGTAACCTTCCTTTCCCTATTCTACTCTCCGAGTACCCAAATCAATAGTTCGTAAACACTACACCACAATCTCCTTATCTTGGCGGAGAAGCCTTCACAACGTTGCTTACAAATCTAGATATCGGGTTCTTCTAATTGGTAGAACCAAACATACGCCACCTACACTTTATCCGGTACAAGGCTAGATACCCGGTTCTTCCACAAGGTAGAACCAAACCTAAATAAACACACTTTATCGATTTTTTCAAAGCTAAATACCGAATTCCTTTGTATTGGAGGAACCACAACCCAACTACACCAACTATCACAACACATCTATGACATACTTAAGAAGAATCAACAACAAGAAACACTTCTTTGATATTGTGATGATGATGAAGCCTAGCAACCCATTTCTTCAAGCTTGCAAGTCTTCTATGCAAATGATCGTGATCTCGCCTTTAAGAGGAACCTAGAGAATCATTAAGATAAAAGCTACATGGATGATCCTTATATCTAAGGTTAGAGATGTAAGAATATATACAGAAGATATATCTAAAAGGGGTGCAGAGAAATGAAGAAATGGCTCACTATTTATAGGTAAATGGTGTTCTGATCACACGGATGTGACGGATCCCTTGAAAAAGGGATCCGACCAGTGTAAAACCAGGGATCTGGTAACTGGGTCAGTCTAGTCCAAATTTTGGGTTACAATTTTGGGTTTTAGGTTATGGGTCATGGACTATAGGTTATGGGTCATGAACTATGGGTTATTGGTACCCAACATGATGTCATGCATGATGCAAAGCATATTTTGGGTCATGGGTTATGGACTTTAAGTCATGGGTCATGGATTTTGGGTCATGGGCCATGGGTTTTAGCCAACTTGACATCATGCCTGATTTAATGCACATGGGCCATGGGTTTTGGGTTATGGATAGTCCAATTTACTTAAATGTTTATTTAGTTAGATTTTAACTATGTATTTTTATAAAAGTGTAAGTAACAAATGTACTTATAAGTGTTTTATAAAAATGGTTTTGGCTTTATATAAACTATATTATTAACTACACATGTTTGACGGTTTATTTGTTTAGTTAAATGAGTTAGAAAAATATTGGCTCAAAAACTTACTTATATATTTATTTCGTTAAAATGATTTTACGATTGTTATCAACAAAATATAAGAAGATCTTAGGATATAACTAAACGTTTTTACGATTTATTTGTATTAACAATCTCCTCCCTTAAGTAAAAATAAATTTTGTAAATATTTTGAGTTAAGTTTTTACTCCTTTCTCCCTATTTTTGTCGAAATTAAAAGAGTGTCGAAAAGAAACTAACCCGAGTGAAATGAGATTAAGAAAAGGAAAGCGTGAAATAAAAATGACAAAAGGTATTTGTAGAAAACTAGGGGGGTTGAATATTTTTGCCGATTAAAACTTTGTTTTAAAGTTTTTAGATCGACTATGTCAATCCATTTAGATCGTGTGTTGGATATTGATAGATACATATATAAATAAATAATGCAAAGAGATTGATGTAGGATTTCTGACCAAGTTTTAATATTTATAATTGTCTCATTTACCTATGGTCTACCTTATGCACTCACGGGCAGGGTACCCGGTCGTGTGTAGTATAGTATTCGATAAAGCCGAGGTCGTCCCAAGAGCTATGTGGATCGGAAATTAACTTAAGTCTATGTCACGATTTTTAGAGATTTTTGATTGATTGATTAAGCTAAAAATGAAATGCGAAAATAAAATATATTTGGATTCAATATGATTAATAAGCATGGTTTTCATGGCAAATAAGCTAATGGGAAAGATTGTGATGATTCTCAAACCAATTTCATCCATAAATGGATCGTGGCAAAGGTCGGTAGAATCCTATGGTCAATTCATCTACCATATGATTCTTAGAATCCTCACCAAGATGAACAGGTCACCTTGGACCATTCGGCAATCTAATAGCAGTCATTAAGATCCGGCATTTACTATCGCATTACATGGGTTCTAAAAGTCACTAGATTCCTATTTCAAGTGGGGGTTTAAGTCGCTGGGACAACATTTGGTCAGTTCGTTCTAACCTATCAGTAAAGGCTTCCACCGGAGATAAAGCTACTACCCTTGAAAGTCCAGTTGTTTTTAGTCCCTTAAGCCAAGTCATTAACTACCACTACATACAAGATTCATAACAATGAGTACCCAGGCGCTAGCATCTTAGACACCCATATCTAACTTCTTAAGTTCATCCAAACGGAAGGGTCGTCAGTTGGTCAATTCTTACCCTCCTCAACTCAACATAACTAGTTAGGGTCAGTTGGTCAATTCTCCTAAGCAACTAGATACGACCGCCATTCAAAACTACTGAAGCTAGGGTGGCTACCTACAAACTATGCATGTATATACTAGAAAAAATTAATAAACGCAAAAGCATTAATAATAAAAGAATCAAAACTAGGGTAAGACCTAGTTTCCACATTACCAAAATACCATAGTGGAATGACGAATAAAACTTCAAATGCAACAATAAATAAACAAAGAATAAACATTAATAATAATTGACTAATAATAAATTAATGATCAATTAATTAAGAACACAATAAGAATTAATTCGCCAACAATTAATTGGAATCAAAATTAATATTTTAAAATAATGAAACCAAATTAATAAAAAGAGTTGGAAAAGTCATTACAAATCGTGCCAATGAAAAGCTATCAATCCCCTAGTTGAGTACCGGAGAAAAACCACGAAGGGTTTGCCCCTTAAAAAAACACGACATCAGTTGTTCTAAGAATTGCTTATACACTAAACAGCTGCTTATATACGCTTACTAAAAGACTGTCTTTTGGCGGCTGACCTACGAGATGCAGCCAAAGTGAATTGCCAATTTGATGATCTCCTTCTTCTCGTATAATGCCAACTATTTATAATAATGGTTATGACAAATTACAAGTTGGCCCTTGAATTCTTGGTGAATTACACTTCGGTCCTTGGCTTATTTAAAAATAGCCGCATTTACCAGTGGAACCAAAACCCTTTATTCAAAACCCCCGATCTTCTTCCAAAACCCTTTATTCAAAACCCGCGATTTTTACCAGTGGAACCAAAATTAACCAAAAGGGCCCGAACCATGGACATAAGGAAACTACAGGGTAGGCTAGGCGATAGGTGTAACGAAACAATTATATTGGGAGAACAAAATGAAAGGAATGGTTTAGACGGGTGTACTAGAGGTATCTTGCACTAATAATGAGTACAACAAAATGGGTTTAAACATGGGGATTGATTGATCGATATGAAAAGTCAATATACACAAACATAAATGATGGGCTATTTGGGTTTAATTCTAAAATTGCCTTATATCCTAGCTGCAGCGATCACACCAAGTTACCTCAGTGTAATGCTAACGATAATGGTCTCGAAAAGATATGCAAGGCCAAGTTCTAAAGTCTACTACAACCACCGGCACACTCATTTTTATGGTATTATGTATAAGGGGAAAATGGAAGGGTTTATCCTCACACAATGGAAATATAGGGTAGGTGTGCTCAGTTTAGATTAATCCAGTTAAGTAATGAAAAACATGTCAAAATTTTAAAGATGAAACATTTTTCACTAAAAACTAGAAAAATAAAGGCAAGTAAAATCAAGTGGGTGTCAATGTCTAATCCCCTCCCCCCACTTGGGTCATACTAAGCATATAATTGAAAAATAAGAAGGGTTAGAGATGGAACGAAAAACTCCCCTAGATTTTCTCGGCATGATAAAAAATGCATGTTAAAAAACATGCTCCAAATGTGCCTCCTCGAGCAACATCCAACTTCACATCCTTGCAATGACCATCATCAACGGAACTCAACTAGCCGGATAAAAAGTGTTTCCTTGCAACCAAATATCTTTCCATATTCATCAACCTGTTGCTGCAAGAAAAACTAATACCAAAAAGCATAATTCCGGATAAAAAAAAATAGCACGAAAAATAAAAACAAAATAAAACCTAACTTACTTTCTTAGGAATCACGGTTGCATTTAGCGCATGCAACAAGCTTTTTAAACCACTTGGTGTCCCAAGTGGACGAGTGTAGTCTCGTGAGGGCTTACAGGGAATATACCCACAAAGTTCATTTAAAAACTAATACAAGTTTATTGCGTTAACATTGGAAAAATTAAAACTGCAGGTTAATTATGGCGTAACCCTTTAGAGGAGTTACGCCTTAATTGTGGTAAAACCTGGCAATCGGCTACTGGAGCATGGCTACGACGTAATCATAGAATGGGATTATGCCGTAATGGTTTATAACCTGGAGAGAATCGCCACTGAGGAAATGTTACGACGTAACCACAATGATGAGTTACACCGTAACTGTTGGACAGAACAGGTCCCTGTTTTAGATTACTTGCGAATTCAACTCCAAATCCTGCAACATGTTAAAAACACAAAACCCAACTATACTAATAAAATGGAAAAGAAAAGATAGGCATGGGGTGCCTCCCACGAAGCGCTTGTTTTTGTTCGAGTCACGAGCTTGACTCCACCCTTATTTACTATGAAAAATGGTATTCATCCCCTCACTTGAATTCAAGTGTGGATGAAAATAGCTATAAACACTATGAGGGTGTGAATTTGCTAAAGGATGGGGAAATGATGAATAATCATTCCGTAAAGGAGATGTCATTTCCCTCCTTTCCATACCCATTTTAGTTGATGGCATTGATGATTGGTTCCCTTGTGATGTGGCTGATTAATCGGCTCATATGTCTCCTCATTAATCACTAAGGTGTCCAAGATTTTGTCTTCTAATTACTTTGCAAGATCAACTAAAATTGGTTAAGTAGCCGGTGCTACATAACCATCGACGGGTGATGTGACGGGTTGCACGATTTCATCCATAATTTCAGCAACCTGTATAGAAAAACAAGCAAGATTGTTAGGAATAAAAGAAGAGCTAGAAGTCATACCATTTTGTGTTGTGGTTGATTCCTCATTAGCTTGTGGAATTGCTTCATCACCCTGTAAGCTCGTTGCTTCCATCTTTTTCAATTAATCATTGCTTGTTTCTTCTTTTCTCACAATCTTCAAACATCCTAGAAATGGGATAGGTGGTACATAAGGTAAATCACAAGGAACCGGCTCCTCGTTGACTTCTATCATTTTTCCCACCGTTGCTTTGATAGTTCCAACAACATTCTTTTTTCTTTCCAGGACCTTTTGGTTTAATTCATCAAGCTTAGCCTCCAAACTTTTCCTCTTAGTGTCAAGGTTTTTTAAATTTAAGTCCGCGCCCTCCATGAATTTCCTAATCCATTCGTCATTCAAGTCGTGCATCCTTTTTAAATAATCCGAGTATTTATTGACGGCTTCCTCCAATGACTTAATATACCTGACCTACTAATATGCTTTGCATTCTTCATGGAGAGAATGCTCTTGTATAGCATGAATGTTTTCCTTAACCATCTTCATATCACATCCAATTTTGTTAGTGCAAATATTACGATATTTAATCTATACAGTCTCGTTTGTTTTGTTGATGACAAACATGTAACTTGTAATACATAACGTAAAATGTATAAGTTACATGTAATTATATTTTGTCTCAACAAACTTTCAACACCTCTCGATGACTCAAGTCCTTGTATGCTACAACACAGGTTTGTAGATGTTTGTTATGTTGCGTTATGATCAAACCCCTAACAAACCATTAAATATGTTTAGTTAAATACTTTATAATACACTTAAGTAATTTTGGTTACTTACATTTTAAAAAATACATAAACATAAGTAAATGTTTTGGGTAAAACCTATGACCCATGACCCAAGACCCATAACCAAGTGTCTAGATACATTGTACCTTGGTGGGCACTCAAGTCCATGACCCATGACCTATGATCCATGACCCATAACCCATGGGTAGAGGCGTCCACGGATCCTTGGAATTACAAGGGCGGATCCTCGAAGGGATCCTTGGGGAGAAACATAGTCTGGTCTTTTGCCTATAAATAGCAAGCCACTTCTCACCATATTTTCACACCTTTACACATAGTTTCTCTCCACCATTTCTAGCATATTTAGATCATTAGGAAACATGTAAACCACCCTCATCTCATATGATCATAATGCTTCTAACTTTCATTTGTTGTAAGCATACTCCCGAAGTGATCCTCCAAAGCAAGCCTAGAGATCTTGCATCCTTACCTACTGAAGTGATCACCCATCACAAGCATACAAGCACATGAAGATCTTATACGATAAGCTGAAACTTGTCATCTTCATTCATAGAAGACTAACTACATCATGCTTTGTGTTCTTGATGTTTAGTGTAGGATTTCATATCCATTAGACACATTGTCTTGGATATTGTCTAGTATCATATTCTTGTATCTATAACTAGATTAGATGGTTTATGTGTTTATGCCATAAAACACAAGGTTTATTATGTTGGGCCACAAAACATAACGAGTGTCATAGATGTGTCGTGTTGGTCGGGTAATGGTTCCTCCTTTGTAATGGAATCCGGTATCTAGCCTTGTACCGGATAAAGTGTAGGCGACGTTGTGATAGGTTTGGTTGTACCTCGTGGAAGGACTCGGTATCTAGCCTTGTACCGGATAAAGTGTAGGCGACGTTGTGATAGGTTTGGTTCTACCTCGTGGAAGGACTCGGTGTCTAGCCTTGTACATGATAAAGTGTAGGTGACGTTGTGATAGGTTTGGTTCTACATCGTGGAAGAACTCGGTGTTTAGATTAGTACCGGAAAAAGTGTAAGCGATGTTTTATTGCTCTAGTGAAGTAACTCTCGAGTTCGATACTCGGGGAGTGGAGTAGGGCAAAGAGGAGATTCGTGACCGAACCACTATAAATCCTCGTGTTGGTTTGTCTATCCTTTTACTTATCGCTTTACTTTTATTCTTGCTTTATATTGTTGTTTGTATATGTGGTTGATGTTTATGTGTGTGATGCATACTTGGTCTTTCATATAGTCATAAACGATATTTAACACTTTACATATTATGACACGCTTGATCAAGAAAAACAAACCGGACTAATAATGGTGAAACTTGATTTATAATGAACCATTAATCTTGTGGAATCTTATGTGATATTAAGGGGTTGGCCTTACATGCCCTAATACGTTAAATGCATCCTCGCGTCGAGACAAGCAAATGCGATGGTTTATACTATATTTGATACAAAAGTTTTAAGTTTGAAGCAGCGATATTCACCCCCTCCCTCACATTTTCACAATGGTATCGGAGGGGTAGCTCTAGTTTTTAAAACAAATGGTTTTCAAAACGAGTAAGGTCCTTGTATCTAATTTTTGGTGAAGTCAAGCATAATATGAAAAGTGTTTTGTTATTTTTTTCTTTGAAGTTTTGTTGTTAGATATCTTGTTAATCAAGCTTGAATAAAGATCAAAATGGGTAATATAACTTCACAAAAAAGTCTACAAAGGTTAAACCTTTTCGTCGGGTCAAAACATGCATTTTTGTAAATTTGTGTCAGTTTCGCGGATCCCTTCGCTATCAGAGGGCGGATCCCTTTTGGAAGGGATCCGGCTGATCTGTGGTACGGAAGACAGTTTTTGTCTAAATTTCAAAAATTCATAACTAATTAACCGTAAGTCCGTAGAAGTTGTGCCACCTATCGTTTGAAAGGTATTTGAGTCTACTTTCATTTAAAAATAATTTCATAAACTAATTCAAAACAAAATTTTATAGAATCATTGATTTATAATAGAAAGTCATTTTTTGGTCATAACTTTTGCATAAACTTTTGATCTAATTGGAGACGGATGTTTTCGTCTTTGAACAACAATGTGTCTTCTTTTGAAACTAAGGTTTTGATCATATTTATAAATATAGAAGAAACTAATCAAGCTTGGTATACATGTTTATATTTAACACAAAGCGATGAAAAGAACTTCCGTATGTTATGCTAAATGATTAATTGTCTTACCTTGCATTACTTGATTATTTGCTTATCTCAAATAGTTTTTGTTCTTGTTTTTTTGAATAACATATGTGGTTTCCTCACCTTGCTATTCATTCTCTTGTTTGTCGATTTAGTAATATTTTATTAATCAATGTGCTATTTGAAGGAGTGTTTGGGATAACATCTAGGTGTGCCGAAAATGTTAGTTTAAATACTTAGATAAGTCATATAAGTTGAAAAATGTTTGAAACATGTAATATACTAAATGGCTTCTAGTTGAGTTTGTCATGTGTGCAACATAAATGTTTTATGTGCTTATATGATTTCTTGATTTCATATTTTCTTGTGTCGTTTTCTAAAAACAACAAGAATGTACATCGGATCATAACCTACACTTGTATTGATGATGTACTCTCCCGTTTTCCTTTTCATGATCGGTTTTCAAGCTTCATAGTAGGATTGACAACTTGATTATTTCATCCGATATACTCAAGTATATTATTGCAACGCAAAATATAATTGTTCATATCCGAAAATCCTAACTCGAGCTTTCCAAAAATATATGTTGAACTAGCTCATCCAACCATTTTTGTTCACCATATGGACAACCTTTAATTTTTTTTAAAACATGACAACTTCGTCACCTTAGTTGTTTCAAGCATAATATTAATAAAAACGAATCAAGGTATCATCATTGTTACTCTTCGATAGGCCATTGTAGGAATATAAAATTTCCTAACTTGAGAATGAATACTGGAGAACTTATTGCACTAGAAACTCAATTTGACCTAACGGTTGAATTGCTTCCTTGATAGAAGTTGGGTATGCGGAATTGCCCGGAAAAATGGTAGTGTTTAGCCGTAATTGAGCACCGCTAGTAATAGTCTCATATTCATTCTCTCACTTGAGAAATTTATACTCATATATTTTCCTAAAGTAAGTTTACAATGGAAATACTTTGCATTGTGTTAGGATTACTAATCAAACAAGTTGTAAAATTAATTTTTCTTTTAAGTTAATCACAACCACTTGCCTCAACAAGCGATTATCTTGCTTTGATCGAGAAGAACTATATAACTTCATGGACGAAGCTTATTGTATGTTAATCACCATCCGTAATGACTATACATAGTTCATTGCTTCCGTTGACCAAAACACTGTTCTAAAACAATTCACTTTCTTAAGGACGCATATACATGTGTTTCTTACTCTTCAAATACCAACACATAGGCAAACATCTTTTAGCCAAAACCAACTAACAAAATAGTACTTACTTCAAGCCTTTCTAAATCCAACACTTACTCTTCCAAACACAATTCCTTCATCTCCACAAATAACAACTCCACCTTTTGGATCTAAAGATAGTCTAGATTGTCCTAAACTAGCACCTCACAACTCTTTCTAGACACATACCTTGCATCTCATTGTGTAAATGATTTACTAATCTAGACCGTAAATCTATTTTTGGCTTCTTGAATAGTGCTTGTTACGTTTGCTAAACCTCTGTGTTATTTGTGAGCTCAATCTGACTTGATTGCCTATATGTTATTTCTACATGCTCTCCTTGCTATGCTTAACTTGTATATATGTATACTTGCTGTAGAAATCATTAGTTTCAAAATTTGAAATATAGAGAAAAATTTTGCAACTATTTTGTTAAGAAAATTTGTCTCAGACGCCGGATCCCTTAGATATAACTAGACGGATCCCTCAAGTGAAGGATCCATGGGATCCGAGTGTAAAGAAGTTCCTTTTTAGCCTCCTTGCATCAATCCAACCTTTCAGACCTTATTGGACTAGTTAAACATGCTACATTAGGATCACTTAGACTTTCCTTAGGCTTAGTTGATCTCACATTTACTCATAGATGACTTAGGATCACATTCAAAGTATTTTTGATTTATCATTACTTCAAAACTCATCATCTTTCCGTTACAATGTTTATGGTTGGAGTTACTGATGGATAGCAAAGCAGATGTTTTTGTTGCTTGGTAATGGAGGAACTGATTCATGATAGAGAAGATTTAAGGAACTCCTTTAAAATCTTTCTCTTGAAGTCAGTCCTATATCTGTACTGAACATGAATTGATGGTCATTTAGTTAGTTAGATAGTAACTGATCTAACTCACTCTTTACCATTCTATCTTTGTATAGTGTGATCAGTCTATGGAGATCCGGTTTAGAGAATAGCGAGCAAATGTGAATCTAATACTTTTGTGTTAGAGGCAGCACCCGCCACGAGCTGGAAACCCTGTCAAGAAGGCTCTTTTAATGAGTCTATCTAATCACAAGCAGTATCTTATACTGAAATCATTGGTTCTCAGACAACCATATTGATTAAGTGTCTTCCTTTACACTTAATCCTTTCAAACTCTTTGAGTGCAATATTGTTTTAAAATAAAATTAAGTTAATACTTATGAGACAAAAAGTTTTTGACAAACTTAGTACTGCTAGGCTAAAACTTAGTACTGCTAGGCTAAATTTTTGTACTGCTGGGTAACCATTAGTGCTGTTTGGGAAGAGCTGTTTTTTAAATACAGCCGTTGAGGTATTTTTGTTACTTAATTTGCGTATATGGTTCTTAACTTGGGTTGTTTATAATCTTTCTTTAACTTATAAGATTTCTTCACAATCAAGCAACAATTTCTTAAGTCGGTGATGTGCTCACCGTATGCAAGTTTTCAAAATTTATAAACATCAATTATCTGGCAATTACTATAAACACATACGAGCAAGTACACTCGTTCGCGATAGCAAAGGTGGGTAAGTTGAGATCGTCCCAAGAGATTTGCGTTTTAATTTGTTTTAAAAAATATTCGTAACAAGAAAGCTTGTCAAGGCTTCCTCAAAATTATGTTTTAGTGAATATCAATATTAAGAAACATATACTTGTGTGAAGTCTATAGGCAATCATAGAAATGTTCATGAAGGCTTGGTGTAAACTCTTGATGTGATGCAAAAATCATAAGCAAATGATTTCCAACCCATGGTTTATGTTTTGTAAAATCATTTTAAGAACAATAACATGTCGGTAATCCTTTCGGTCCTTATCCTAATGATTATCCTTTATAAAATCCATTTGTTTGCAAAAGGTTCTTATTAAACTTGTTCCTACGAATCTTTCGACCTTTCGTGATGAAAATGTTTCTATTCTTGTTTCAATAAGTAAACATGGTGGGTGTCAATCACCATATACCCATACTAGTTTGTCACTTAACTTTTTGGAATAAAACACAAGATAAATCCTTTCGGTCCTTTTTCTTAAACTTGTTTTACCGACAAATCAAACAAGACTAGTAGTTTTCCAACAAACTCATTTAAACAAGATCATTTACATGCATCACATATAAGAACACTAATATAATTTCCTACATCCTTACACACAAGTACATTCAAGATTTACTGCATGACAATCATAACAAAACATAAGTAGTAACAAGGTAATTCAAATAATTCAAGAGAATAGAAATTCATAACAAGTTCCATAGAATACCTAAGCTTTTGGATTACAAGAATTAGAAATCGTGAAATATAGCAACCCTTACGCCTCCCGATCGTCTATCTAACCGTACAACTCGAATGATCAAACAATGGAAGAGAAAGGTCTCTCCACCCTCTTGGTTTTACGGCATAGAAAAAGACTTTTGGGATAAATAATAAGGGTTGGTAATAGCTTTGGTGTAAACTATTACACTTTTGGTTGTGTCACACTAGACTACTAAGTCTAGGTTGTTGGAATCACTCCTAAATCTAAATCAAGTGTTAGTGATTCACATGTAATAGTTAGCTTAATTATGGCCTTTATGTTTGTTATTAGCCTTATGCTTATGTAGAAGGCCCATAAGCCTAGGCCTAGTCCAATAAGGAAAAGGATGGGAACTAGGAGTGTTGCCCTAGCTTCCCTATAAATACCCCTTGTAAACCTTCATTTGAAGGTTGGTTGTTCAATTTATTTCTTTCACATACTCTACGCATAACGGCTACTCATATCGTGTGTGTGTGTTTGATTTAATGTTCAATCGCCTTTATCTCTTTCTATTAAGCTTGTGTTGTAAATCTAGTGACATAACAGTGGTATCAATAAGCCTCTTAGTTGGGTGAATCGTTATTGCTTTTGAGTAGTTTTGTGGGTCATACACGTAAAGGTAACGAGATCTTTGGTTCGCTTAAAAACACGTTTTTTACACTTTTGAATCCAAGATTCTTGTACTTTCAATGTTTTAAGGTGTTAAAATAAGCGTTTTTGGCAAAAGGTTCAAACTTTATCGTGGATCATAGTTTTTAAGCTTGTTTTTGTTGGGTGGGTGTCGTTCTACCCATAACCGTTTTAGCCCTTTTGATTCATCAAGTTTCAAACTTTTGTGTTATTTTGGTGCTATTGAAGCTATTCCATAACAAAAATCTGGTTTAGAAACACACTTTGGGCAAAATCACTTTTCAGTAAGCTACGTAACTAAAACCCTTTTTACTGCGTCTCACTCCTTGGTTTGATCTTCAGTTTAGTGGTTTACTCCGTGGTATCTTGCTTGGATAAACCGGAACACGTCGACTTTGGATATATTTTGCCTTGATAGTGTAAAAGATCCTTTGGATAAAACCCTAAACTTACGCATAAGCATAAAGCTTCGCGTAGAAATCCCGCCGATTCATCTTATGCCTAAGCCTAGTCTTACGCATAAGGTAATCCTACGCCTAGCTTTCTACGCCTAACTTTGTGTCACGCCAACTTTAGTGCCTTTTACCCTACTGCAGCGTAAGCTAAATTCTGGCGTAACTCTCTTGTTACGTAACTTTGGTGTTTTAACGCATAAGTCCTACTTGGTTTATTGTGATTTCTACGCCTAAGGACACTTCATCAACAAAGGTTCATTCGACTACAAAGATCCATTTTTACCAACACAAGTTTATCAACATGTCACAACAAACCATACTCTAACTATTTCCCTTACACTTATTCTCAACGTCAACAACAACTAACTCCCAACATCAACAATGGAATCAACAACAAGCAATTTATCAACAACAATTTAATCAACAACATACTCCACAACTTGCCGCAATTCCACAACCTCAAATGGTTCAACCACCACCAAGTCTTCAAGTTCAAACCTACACAAATGACTTCAATCAACATCCATCAAGGAACACTATGAAGGAACCCACTTGGTTTGTAAAGATGTGTGAAGCTTTAAGTAGCCAACAATCAATTCATGAGGCTGGATCACTTGATAGACCTCAATGCTCACTCGAAACTACGATCAATGGGTGATTAGGTTCTTTAGGTTTTGTGATCAGAAGAAGCCACATGGAAAGTTCTTAAAGAAGGTTATCTTGGAAGGTCCATTTCAAATGCCAACGTCATTGTACCCGGCGATCCAAATGCTAATCCACCAAGAGATGAACAATCAAACATTGCTATTGTTGCAGACTTGAATGCAGAAGAACTTCTACACTATGAAGGTGATGAGCTTGCAATGCAATATATCCTTTAGGATTACCAAACCCAATTCTTCGAAGTGTTGATGCTCAAAAGACTGCAAAGGCAATTTGGGAACACATTCATCTTCTTATGGAAGGATCTCGCACTCAATCAGGAGGATATGGAATCCAAAATTTACTTGGCTTATGAACACTTCATGATTGAACACGGAGACACTCGAGTCTTATCATCACGATTCTCGAGACATCATAAATGATTTGGATAAACACAACATCATCATGCCAAAAATTGCTGTTAATACTAAGTTCCTGAGTAGTCTTGGTCCTGAATGGGAAAAGTATGTCATTTTTCTCCTTCATGCAAAGAACATGCATCATTCTACATACGGATTATTGTACGATTACTTGAAGCCTCATGAAAAGGAATTTGATAGGGAAAGGATTCTCCGTGCTCAAATTGCTTCAACGTCAAATCCGGAAAATCAACAACTTACCTTGTATGCTCAAACATTATCCTCCTCAACCGGCAACTCAACCAACGCTACAATCACACCATATGATCCTTCACAACAACAATCTCAACAAACTCAATTGGTTCCATACAACAACAATAATGCTCAAGCACTTTTAGGTGAAGCTAATGAGGAATCTGATCCTTGAAGCATTGCAACAAGTTTGTTATGATTGCTAATGCTTTCGCCGTTATACCAACAAATCCAACAATCATTAGTTCCTCATCTAACACAAGAATCAATTTGTGAACAATGGGCGAGTTGAAGTTCAGAATCATGGTTATGGTTGTCGGATGGTGGTGGTCAAGGGTTTAATGATGGAGGTAGGAATAACAATAGAGTTCAAGTGGTGGAACAGGGAAATGCTCAAACTGGGTTGAATGGTCTTCGATGCTACAAGCGCAATGAAAGGGACACTGGCTAATGCATGCCCAAATCCAGGACAAAGGGTGCTTATCACAAAGACTCTTCTCTTGGCTCTTAAGGATGAAGGCTGGTGGAACTCTCACGAGACAAAGCAGAGTTTTATGGCAAATGCAAACTCGAGATGATGATATGGAGTTTGCGGGCCAATGCATTTATGTTGATGGCTAATATGCATGAGTTACACATGAGTGAAACAGCCCGATGTATGACACTGATGGCTTGTCTCAGTACGAACAAACCATATTCATCTCCGATCTAATATCTCCGCCAACATCTGAATCCGGCAAGGCTCAGAATGTTCAAAATGAGTCGTCCACATCTCATTCCAACGATTTTCAAATAGACCCCGTCGTCACATTTGACGATCAAGATGACCTTATGGTGTCTTGATACTCAAATTGACTCAGTGGTTATACTTGAGGATCTTAGTAATGATCATGTTGAGACTCACGTTGTACACGCCGAACTTTTCCTCATCCGTTTTGCTCGTTTAATACAAGACCAACAAACCATAGTGGAAGAATGTCGTGCAATTAATCGGGACTTGAAAAGTAAAAATGCAGTTAACTAAGGATTTTGAATGTTTACAAAAGCGAACTTTTCAAAACTCAAGAAAAGAAAAGGTTTTGGCGACCTTTGCTAAATCTCATCAAAATAAAAATATTTAGAGAGAGATCGTGATCTAGCCGCTTGAAGAATGCTGTTGTCTGAAATAGAACAACTGAAACATGAACATAAAAAGCAAATTAGCGCTCTCACCTTGGAAAATCAAAAACTAAAGGGTGAGTTGTTAACTTGTCAAAAACAGTTCTCGGCATACAAAAGCATTCAACGAAAGGAATAGATGATCATCTTGAAGAAATCATCGGCTTGCAAAACAAACTTAAAGAGTTTAAAGCGTTGTTTACAAACATGGTGAGTCGGTCACAGCTATTGAAAAGTTTACTTTAAAACCAAATCCAAATGGCCATGGACCAAATCTTGCTGATTACAAACCTAAGCTTTCAACTAAAGCATTCAAACCAAATCACGGTTTCGGTCGCGAGAATATAAAATTGATAATTACGTTATGAGTGTTGTCATCGTCGAAGGTTAGATGCGAGAGCGAGAGTCGATCAAAATTAGAAAATATTGTTTACAACAAACCTTTTAACTATTCAAGCGGTCACTTTCGTCACACCAGCGGTTCGTCTAACACACCAAGTTATCATAAAACTTGAGTCTTCTAATGTTAATCCAGCAGTTATCTTATGCCTTTTATGGTCCTTTATCTTCCATCGATGAAGTAAACTCAAAACACGAAAATGAAATTCTTCGATATTTTGACCTTTTCATGGCTGACCTCAAAACTTTACAACATGAGATAGAATATCATTCAGAAATCAAAGTTCAACATTTTCAATCGCCTCTGGCGCGAGAACAAAGAGATATTTTTCAGAAAAATCTTTTACAAAATGTTAAAAATTTGAAAAGTTGTGCATTGTCTTGGGAAAGGGACTTTCATAAGGAACTTGGGTTAATGAAGGTCATTTTAGAAGCGAAACATCTATTTCTAATACTAAGCGTAAAAGCTTGTTGAGAAAAGATGTTGATCGACTCTTGGAAGATGTCATCGTCTTTGATGTCCATAATCTTTGTTCTTGAATTCTTTGTCATATGCATTTGATTATATCTCTGGCGATCTTTGTTGATTCTATGGTAAATGTTGAGAACGATAATGTGCTTGGATCGAGTCCTTAAAGTTGAAAATAAGCGATTGTCAAATGAACTTTCAAATGCAATCATCGTCTTAACGGTGTCAAAAAGATATTCACGATCAACAACTTGCTTTTCAACACAAAATCACCCGATTCGTGCAAAATCTTTTGATCCTAAAATTGAGCAATTGGATGATCGCGTTTCTTTTAAGTGTCAAATCTCAAAATATGAACAAGAACTTGTAAAAGTTAAAAGGAATATGGTGTCATATTTGATTTACTCAAAAGACTCGTGATGAAGCATCAAATGAACTTGATCATTATCTTGCACACACTAAGGAAGTTATGCATTTTCTTTGGAAATATTGATTCGAAAATCAAGATCGATTCACACTATCTTCAAGTTAAGAGAAATGTTAGGCAAGTATGAACAACTTCGCTAAGTGATTAAGAGAATAGCCCGGTAACACTTAGTAATCGTGAACTTAGAATCCCTCTTGCCAAATCACAAGTTGCTAGCGTGCTTCCTTCTACTGAAACAGGAC
The DNA here is from genome assembly GCA_910596185.1 of Chrysanthemum makinoi. Lineage (NCBI taxonomy): Eukaryota > Viridiplantae > Streptophyta > Magnoliopsida > Asterales > Asteraceae > Chrysanthemum > Chrysanthemum makinoi. The sequence goes on along the minus strand of OU343216.1, from coordinate 40,156,646 downwards.
TAGTTGCGTCTTTTCCAAACGTCACTTCACAGCCTAGGAGCACTACATCGAAGAATAGGAAGTTGCGACCTAAAGTAGAAGAACACCCTAGGACAATGAATAAGTATCATTTTTCTTCCACTATAGATATTGCGTCTGGAAAATGTAATAGAAATAGTGATGTAACGAATGCTAAACCTCTAAGTACCTTTGATATTATCGATGCACCTTGTGTTATTTGTCGTAAAAGTATGAATTTTGATTGTCATGATAAATGTGTTTCTAAAGCTATCATCTCTCGTTTAAGGAATCCTAAGAACCGGAATACCTCTAGGCCCACTAACATTTCTAAGTCAGTGCTTGGGCCATGCTCTTTAGATTCTAGCAACATTGCTGTCCCTGTAGCTCAGGTTTCACCTCCTAGGATGTAGTACCACCTAGTGCATTCACTAAGACTAAAGCAAATACTAGTTGGAGATGGTAGAAATGGATATATAACACACTAGGATTTAAATGGATACCTAAAGCTATTTTTGTGTGTATGTCTACTCTTGCTCGAACCCTCTAACATTTCGGGTTCCACATCTACTTCTATTCCATCTGTCATCGTGGTAATGCGGTGTACTGAATCATTCTAGTTGTTGATAGCGGATGTTCCACACATGAAGGACAATCTTAAGCTGTTATCAAACTTTATTGCAAAGTTCATTGAGCTGTCGGATTCGAATGATCACCAGCGGCTATCATGGAACTATATCAATGGGAACATCATTGCGAGAGTTTACTATGTGGAAGGCCTCGCCAATCTGTTTTAGTAGGTCAGTTTGTGATGGAGATTTAGAGGTTGCTTTCAGGGAGAAATCTTGTTTCATTCGTGATCTACAAGGAAGCGACCGAGTGCGGCTCGCGTAATTCCGATCTTTACACTATCTCTATGCAAGACATGGTTGCTTCATCTCCCATTTGCTTACTTTCAAAGGCAACATCAACAAAATCATGGCTATGGCACCGTCGTCTCTCACATCTAAACTTTCAAACCATCACCAACCTTGCTCGACACAAACTAGTTGAAGGACTCCCGATTCGATTCTAAAGATCACCTTTGCTCAGCTAGTGAACAAGGGAAAAGCACTCGTGCTCATTTTCCTTCAAAGGTGGAACCGACTCTCGGCATGTGCTTCATCTTCTTCACATGGATTTTGTGGCCCGATCTTGTCTGCAAACAATCAATGGCAAACGCTACATCTTAGTAATTGTTGATGACTATTCACGCTGGACATGGGTCTACTTTCTTGAAGCAAGACCAAGCTCCACAAATGATCATCACCTTTCCAAAAAATGAGGTTGACTTGAAACAGTCCGACAAATCGAACAGTGAGAGGAACTGAATTTTTTAACCAAACTCTTCGTGAATTTTATGAGAAAGTGGGGATTGACATCAGGCATCTATTGCATTACATCGAAAAACGGAGTTGTTGAAAGACTAAACCGAGCGTTAGTGGAAAGCAGAACAATGATAATCAATGCTAAACTTCAGTTACTTATGGTGAAGGCATCTCTGCATGCTATACTCAAACCATTCTATGATTACAAGCGCCACAACAAAACGCCTTTCGAGCTTATCCACAATGACCGAGATCTCAAACACTTTCATGTATTTGGATCTCTTTGCTATCCGAATAATGATCGTTATGACTTTGGAAAGCTCAAAGCCAAAACATTGAGTCTTTATTGTATATTGTGATAAGTCTAAAGGTTTCCGAATCTGGAATCGTCGAACAAAGGAGGTTATGGAAACGATTCATACTCATTTTGATGAACTTGCGGAAATGGCTTCGGTATATGACTTAGAACCGGTCACAACCGCTTAAACTTCCCCAAACCCCATCATCAGTGAACAAAGCCCCTCACACTCGTCAACAAATGGAAAGATTATTTGCTCCTCCGTTGATGGCGATATTGATGAGCGTGCTCTAGGTGTATCGATCGCGGCAAAACGATCAAGTCTAATCACCTGAGGCATTCACTGTGAATGACCAGCCGTAACTGGAGAAAAAAAGCGCTTAAGCAAAATCAATGAAGATCAGAGGAGTATAGGGTCTCCCGGTCGTTATTTCCCGCGAGCTATGCAATGGATCAATCAACGAATAGTGATCGAGAAATTTGAGCGAAAAAAGATTATGAATTGATTATTATAACTACAGAAATATCAAACAAATACAAAGGCTTAAATGCAAATTAAAGGAAATTAAAAAGATAAAACCTATTAAATAGCGCTATCACTATAATTAAAATGATGTTTTGTTTTATGTTTTTACTAACCGAAATTAAAATCTACGTGACGTCTAAAATAAAAAGTGAAACTAAAGCAATATTAACCCTAAAAATATGAAAATGATGTTTTTACAAACCTAATGATAAAAGAAACTTTATAGAAAAAGAAAATTATTTTTAAAACTAATTATCTAATTTAAAACTATTTTTAACTATTAATTAATTACCTAAAATACAAGAAAATAGGAAATTAGGCTAGAAAAATAAGATTAAGACTTGGAAAAACCTAAAATATCAAAATAGAATTTTCAAAACTATTTTTGTATTTTTCTGATTATTTTCTATTTTCTAGGAATTTTAAACTATTTAAAACTAATTAAATTACTAAAAATTACAAAATGACTTATGAAAAATATGGAAAATTACTTTTTCTACTTTTTATATTTATCTAAACCTAAGAAAAATGAAAACTTAAATTTTTGGACCTTTTCTGAATTTTTTGTAGTAAAAGCTAATTAAAGTGCAAAACTAATAATAAAATCAAGAAAAATAGCAAAATGACTTAGAAAAATATGAAAAATTCAGGAAAACTCTAAAATTATATTCTAAATCTGAGAAAAATATAAAAGCAGGGCTTATATGGAGAAATATAGAATCGATGTTGAAGTGCTTATTGAAATAAGCACGATAAGCCAAAAGCTCACCAAAAGCTACCATGATAAAAAGAAGCTATAATAAGCTAAATTAACCAAAATGCTATGATTTTCAACAAACTAATACTACTGATATGCAAGATAACAACAGATTGATGTTTTGATGATAAGCAAAACAGTTGCTAGGTACGACTTTAGACACTAGCAAGCTTAGAAATAAGCTCAAAATGAAAACTCTTGGTTGGAACTTGGAAAAGACACGGGTGAGACCAAGTGTACCAAAAATCATGCCATGAGAAGCTCTTTTGAGCCACAATGCACAAAAGGCTGCAAAATCTCGAGTTAATCTTTGAAACAGGGCGAAGGAGAATAAAGACCTAAAGTACAAGCTTGTTTAGAGCTTATACAATATTTGCAAAAATTCACAAAAATGCTAATAAGATAGAGAACCAGTTGAAGTTTTTGAAACACCAAACCTCACTAAATTTGACCCACAAATGAATCAAGGAAAAATCCTTGTAGTTGGCTCAAAAACAGACTTTTGCCAATTTTTGACTTTTGAAGAAACTTGAACAGTTGACTAAACTGAACTTTAGATCCAATTTTATGATTGATTATGATTTGTTATGATGTAATGAAGCTATTACAACCTTTGTTTATGACTTTTAATCACAAAATGAGTGATTAGCTCTTCAAAAATCCAACAGTGAACACTTTGGATTCAAATGATATGGATGTTGACTTTCTTGGATTGAGGCACAAAGTAAGACAGATATGAGTCTTTAATGACTAAACAAACTTGAACAAACAAAAATTATACACTAAACAAGTCCTGAACACAATTAAATGGCAATTCCAAACACCTCTTAATGCAACGCTTAACAAGTAAAACGATCAAAACACTAATCCACTTGTAATGATCAAACCAAGTATAACTATCCTAAATCTGACTATTTGAACAAGATTTGCACTGGTTTGGACAGTAAAAACATATTATGCTTATAAACTAAATGACAACTTACAAGATGTCCAATAGCCACTATGGCTTGAATCCAAGAACCAGAGAACTACAACCCTAAGTATCCACGGGACACTAAATCAACCCATTTGAATTGTTGCACCAACTAACCCATTTCCATAGCCATTTGCTCACCCAGTTGACTTTTGTTGACCCGGATACAAAATGAATGGAAACTTGAATTTGAGCTTGTACAATGCTTTCATAAGCTCATTTAAACTTATTAGACGGAAAACAAGTATATTGAAGCTTTTGAGAGTGATTTGGAAATGGAAAATTTCAACAGTGGACAGTTAAGATCAAATGTAAACTTAAACTGAAATTGATGCTTGAATTAAGTCTCAATACACTTTAACACTTTAACTTGATACAATTTAACAAGAAATTACAAGTCTTACTCTAAATTGAAAGTTTTAACATAAAAACGACATAAGTAAAAAAGGTAAAAACTAGTAGACTCCTTCTTTGCTTCCTTTTTCTTTCTTTTTATAATCCAATCTCTTTGCCTCTCTCCTCTGAATCTTTCCCATCAATCATAGCCATTGGATGGCCTTGAATTAATCTTGACCATTCAAATCAGATTTTGGCGCCATTTTTCTTTTCTGCCCATTGGGGGCTGAGATGGTGGGTGAAGAAGCATTTAATGCTTCTTGGAGGCTTGCGAGGTGGAGACAAGGTGTGGTGGTGGGAGATGTAGCGTGGAGGAGGAAAAGCGGGGAAAAGGTGGTTTGACTTATCTGTTATTTGACGAGATATTATATCAAGGGGTCCAAAATTGATTATGACGAGTCAAATGGTGCGAAGGGTCCAAATTGGTTTAAATAACAAGGACCTATGATGTAAATTCTGAAAACACAAGGACCTAAGCTGCCATTTCATCAAAGTTACTTCAAGGGATCATTAATGACAAGTTTCAAAACAAGGGGACCATCGTCATTTTCCAATTTTCCAGGGGCCATTTCTGCCAAATTTCAAACTTGAAGGACCATTCTTGCAATTTTCTCAAACTTTTGACATTTTTCACCAAAGGACTAAATTTGACAACTTATGATTTTAAAAGGACCTTTGGTGACTTTTGCTTTTGAAATTATGGCTCAGGGACTATTTTTGACAATTTTAGAAACTTGGGGGACTGAAACTGCCAAATCTGCAAACTTTGCTCATTTTTCATCTGATTTTAAACATTTTGCATCGGAAACATATAAAATGCAATTTTGGAATATTTTCAGTATTTTGATGCATTTGTGAGCATTTTTAAACGTTTTGCAGTTCAGATTTGATTAAAAATGATGAGTATTTACTCATCATCCCCCACACTAAACTATTGCTAGTCCCTAGCAATCTTTTGAAAAAAACTTAATGGATTTGCATCTCTTTACCAAAAGCCATTACTTCTGGAGTAGCCAAATGTTTCAGTTCAAGCAAGAACCATGGTACACCGATAACCATCCGATTTATTGGCAAATCATAAACCATATAACGGATTTGATGTGTCTTTACCGAAGCCGTATACGGACTAGCCAACTCTTAGATAAATTATCAGAATTATCTTTGGTGAGCTGAATACCAATTATGGTTTTTCCACCGCCTTTACCACAAGCCATAACCTTGCGGGCTAGCCAACTCTTCACTTTTAGGATATGGTGAGTTGAGAACCATACAATTTTGGGCAAATTGCAAGTATAAGCGGTTTGAGAAATCTTTACCAAGAGCCGTTTGCTCTGGATTGAATCCTTTTGTCTTCTAGACATGGCGGTTGATAACGGATGAAAGTGCAAAACACTTGCTCCAATTTTTTGGCCAAAAAGGGGAATTGGGGGATAATTACATGATAAAAGTGAGAATTCCCCCTAGAAATGAATATTGCCCTCAATATTCAAAGTACCGGCGGTTATGCCGAAACAAAGAACGTAAGAGGGAAATACTACGGCCATTATTTAGAAAGGAGTTTTTTTTTTTTGAAGACTTTATATACAAAACATGCGGGCAACCCCACTAGGGTGGTAGAAAGATAGAAAGAAGTCAGAAATATGGGTGAAAAACCCATATGGCATGCTCTTGTTTTGATTCGAATTACTATTGACTCGATCCCGTTCATTGGTTCATGGGGAAAGTTTGTAAGTCCGGGACAACACGGGGAATGTCCTCTCCAAAGTAATACTTCACTTTCGACCATTCACTTTAAAATTAGGACCATCGGTTTGAGATAACTCAATGGTACCATAAGGATAAACCTTAGTGATAGTAAATGGACCAGGACCGGCGGGATTTTAATTTTCCGAAAATCTTCAATCTTGAGTTGAAAAGAAGGACTTCGATCACCGACGTTGAAAGCGGTTTTGATTTTGAGTCCAATCTTCTTTGTCTTTTGTTTATAGATCAAAAAGTTCTCGTAGGCTTGATCACGGAGTTCATTTAATTCATTCATTTGAACTTTCCGATGATCACCCGTTGTCTGAATATCAAAGTTAGCATGCTTCAAGGCCCAGTATGCCTTGTGCTCGAGCTCAACTGGTAGATGACACGCCTTCCCGTACACCAGCTTGTATGGAGTGCATCCGATGGGTGTTTTGTAAGCTGTACGGAAGGCCGAGTCGTCATCTAGCTTATCCGACCAAGAGGCCGGTTTTCACCGACCGTCTCTCCGAATTCTTTTAATCCCCGGTTGGAGACTTCCACTTGCCCACTTTTTGTGGGTGGTACGCGATAGAGGTGCGGTGAGTTACACCATACTTTTGCATGACTCTTGCAAATTGGTCATTGCAGAAATCGCATTACCCGATCGATTATGGCTCGTGGAGTTCCAAACCTAGCAAATAGAGATTTCAAGAATTTCACCACAACTCGGGCATCGTTGGTGGGTAAAGCCTTAGCTTCAACCCATTTCGACAAGTAGTCAGCGGCCACGGTATGTATTTGTTACCACGGGGAAGGAAATGGCCCCATAAAGTCAATGCCCCAGATGTCAAAAATCTCACACACTTGAATGGCGTTTTGCGGCATTTCATTCCTTTGTGAGATATTCCCGTGACGTTGACAAGCATCACAGGTTTTGGCGAATTCATTGGGCATCCTTGTAGATTGTGGGCCAATAGAATCCGGAATCAAACACCTTCTTGGCGGTGTAGTTTGGGCTATGATGTCCCCGGTAGGTCCGAATGGCAAGCTTTGAGAATGTCAATAGCTTCGACCATATACACATATCGCGATGACTTGATCCGCATGCAAATTTTAAACAAGTAGGGTCGTCCGAATAATGTTTCACATCTTTAAAGAATTTATTTTTACGTTGGGACGACATCCCTTTCACCACAAAGTTACCCGCATGGTAATTTGCAAAGTCAGAAACCATGGGGTAGAAGAGTCTCCGAAAAGAAACCATATTGAGTGTTTGAGAGGAAATGTTTCATTAATTTCCTTTTCTCTAACACATCCTGGTGAGGGTTCTCTAATCGGGATAGATGATCAGCGACCAGGTTCTCAGCTCCCTTTTTATCACGGATGATGATATCAAATTCTTGTAGGAGGAGAACCCAACGGAGCAATCTCGGCTTTGCATCTTGTTTTGCAAAGAGATATTTGAGTGCCGAATGATCCGTATACACCACGCATTTAGTCAAGATGAGGTATGGCCGAAATTTCTCAAACGCATACACCGACTAATAATTCTTTTTCGTAGTGGTGTAATGGGTCTGACTTCAGTCATAGTTTTGCTTGCGTGGATCGGCTGAAAATGCTTAGTTTTCGTTGCCCCAAGAGGCTGCACGATAATCACTTGCATCGCACATGAGCTCGAAGGGTAAATCGGTCGGGGCAACTAGAATGGGTGCTTCCGTAAGCTTTTCCTTAAGTGTTTCAAAAGCTTCGATGCACTCAGGAGAGATAAAAGGAGCATCTTTTCTAGAAGATGGGTCATAGGCCGGCGATTTTAGAAAATCTTGAATGAATCGACGATAAAACCGGCATGACCTAGAAAACTCCTAATACCTTTGACGGTAGTAGGATGAGGCAGTTTAGCAATAACATCAACTTTTGCTCTATCTACCTCAATCCCGTTCTTAGAAATCTTATGGCCAAGGACTATGCCTTCTTTGACCATAAAGTGGCTCTTCTCCCAGTTTAGACATAGATTGGTGTCTTCACACCTTTTAAGCATTTTGTCTAAGTGGGAGAGACAGGTCTGAAACGAGTCCCCATGAGAAGTCATCCATAAACACCTCCATAGTTTTCCCGATCATGTCGTGGAAAATTGCCATCATACATCGTTGGAACGTGCCAGGAGCATTGCATAAGCCAAAAGGCATGCGTCTGTAGGCAAACGTCCCGTATGGGCAGGTGAATGTGGTCTTTTCTTGATCCAACGGATCAATGGGGATCAAAGTAACCCGAGAAACCATCAAGGAAACAATAGTATTCGTTCCCTGCTAATCTCTCAAGCATTCGGTCCATGAAGGGTAGAGGAAAATGGTCTTTACGGGTGGCTTCGTTTAACTTACGATAGTCAATGCACACACGCCATCCCGTAACCAATCGAGTCGGAATTAACTCGTTTTCTTCATTCGTGACAACAGTAATGCCACCCTTTTTAGGAACGCAATGAATTGGGCTAACCAAGGACTATCGAGATCGGGTAGATCAAGCCGGCATCAAGAAGTTTGAGAACCTCTTGTTTGATAACCTCATGAATCTTAGGATTCACCCTTCTCTGATGTTGGACTGCTGGTTTGAAGTCATCCTCCATTAAGATTTTGTGAGTACAAAACTCAAGGTTGATACCCTTAATATCGGAGAGTTTCCAAGCAATTGCTTGCTGGTGTGACTTCAAGACCTTTATGAGAGCAGTTTTCTCCTCTCAGTTAAGTCTTTAGCAATTATGACGGGTAATTTATCATCACCCTCCAAGAATGCATACTCTAGATGAGGAGGTAGGTCCTTAAGTTCAACCTCGGGAAATTCATCAGTAGATGTTTGCACTGATTTGATTTCCTCAATCGTGATTTCTTTCGGAGGAAGTGAAGGTAATGGATCTTCATTAAGCAATTGCTCAAGATAGAATATCCCTCCGAATCATACACACCATCAATTCGGCGGAATTGATTCATCGAGAACAAGAAATGCATCGATCTCTTCCGAAGGAAGTCACCTCCCTCAAACGGTGAGAGAGGGGAAGAGTCGGCAATGAAGGTTGAGAAGATGTGGTGGAATCCCCACCTGAGAATATGAAGATAACCAAGAAACTCTTAAGAGTACTCCTCTGAAGCAACATCAATTAAATCGACTCGATTAACGATTCATATCATAATTTGAGGAGTTTCGGTTGATCAAGGTTAAAAAATAGCAGCTTCATTACCCACGCAGTGATCTCTTGCTCAAATACATCGATAAAACACGGCCCGTCCTCGGGAAGCCCGCTTACAATGAGGGGAACTCGAGGATCGACATCGAAATCAACGACCACAATCAATTTGGAAAATGGAACTTTCCTACTTTCACGAATACATCTCGGCAATGCCGGGGCCTGAGATAGAACGATCTGCAAGCTCAAGAGTCATGCAAGTAGGAATAAGTTCCAGGAAGAAAGTTTCTTCCACACGAATATGGCATCGATTGATGCTTGCACCAAGATGCGAGAGCAAAGCATTCAATCATCGGGAAAAACACAGGGAAGAAGAAATTTTCGGGATCTCCTTCGAAGCTTCTTTAACAAGACAGGTGAGCAATTCTCATTCAAAGGAGTTTTAGCCATTTCAAACAGCTTCTCTTTGCTCAACATATGTTTGAGAGTAGATGCAAACTTGGGCATTAACATGATGGCATCCTGACTTATGTCAAAGTGTAGCTCTTGGAAATTTTGAAAGAATTTTTCCATTTGATGACTAGCTTTCTCGGAGAGCTTCGCTTTCATGTAATAGCGTGAGGGTAAGGAATAGAAGTTTTGGATTTAGGGTCAACAAGCGGAGGTTCAAAAACAACTCAGTTTGGTTTTGGGACAACGAGATGGACATTGTTGGCACTTCCGTTATTAGTAGGAAGTTCCTTGTCTTTCGTATTTCGGGTTCGCTTTCCACTACCCTGGAGAGAGGAAGAAGAGGTAGTAGGAACGGGTCCAGCATAAACACCACTTCGGTTGTCGCCTTTGCATCGCCCTCGGATTAGCGATCGTTGTTGCTAGGTAAAGTACTGAGCCGAGGGTCGATCATTTAAAGACTTCTTGATGTCGCAATCGGCTAACCAACAACCGATTCATTTCTTCTTGGGATTTCATGAATTGTTTCAACAGCTCATCAGATGATGGTCCAGTTGGAATAATGGCTTGAGTTTGCCGGAAAATTACGGCCTCTATTGTTAGGATTAGGGCCTTGATTACGAAAATTCCTGATTATTGCCATGAAAATACCCTTGGTTGAAATTTCCGACTGGGTTTCTGTAATTTCCTTGATGTTGGAAATTTTGATTACGATTTTGAAAACCGTTGTTTTGATTGAAATTACCTTGGTTTTGAAAACCTTGGTTTGGTCTATTTTGATTCGATTAGGTTTGGATTGAAACGGGAGGTCCAGGTAGTGGTTAGGACGGTGGTTCGGTCTCTGAGGAGCCCGATATTGATTGCCTCCTTGATTAGACATCCCGCCCACAGCATTGGCTTCAAAAGGGTTACCATCGGTGGCCATACAGTTATAGTAAGCATGGGGGCCACCACGTACTGAGACTTCCACTTTCTTAACTTCGAGGAGATGAAGTTTGTGGAAAAGAGACTTTCTTTTGATTGGAGAGAACCAAAGCTTGGATAGCTTCCGTGAGTTTATCAATCTTAGCATCGGTGCTAGATTGACTCACGGGCGATGAAGAAGAAGAAGGACCAACACGACCACTTGGGAAACAACCGCTTGCTTCGTGCGGTCGGACTTTAGACTTGTTTTCGATGATCGCTAAAGCTTCTTTGACAGTTTTGCTTAGGAAATTTCCTCCAGCGGAGGAATTGAGAGAATCTTGATCAGATTGACTCACTCCATTGTAGAAAGTATCGAGTTGCATCAACTCGGAGAAACCATGGTGAGGACATTTCTTGCAAAGCAATTCCTTGAAACGATCACGATTCATGAAGGATTCATCAAACTTACGAAGTGAACTTGATGATTTCATTTTTAAGACTCGTGGTTTTGGAAGGTGGATAGAATTCATTCACAAATTTCTTCACCAGATCTTCCCATGTCTCAATAGATTGAGGGGGTTGTTTTTCAAGCCAAATCCGGGCTTGCCCCTCAAGAGAAAATGGGAATAGAAGAAGCTTAACAAACATCGAAGGACATTCTTATACTTGATGGTAGATGCAATCTTGTTAAACCATCTAATATGAGCATGAGGATCGTCCCGCTCAAAACCGTAGAACTGATTTGAGGTTACAAGATTCAGATAACCGGTTTTGAGCTCAAAATTTTCAGCCACGATGGTTGGTACAACGATAGCATCTCCATACCCGTCGATGGGTGCCTGGAGAAGCTCGCACATAGGCGTTCTCCGCCATGGTAACGGAAGTAGTGCGAAGCATCCGGATCTCGAGATCCGTGATGGAGCGAAAGTCTGAACACGCCTTCTTGGAATCTTGTCAAGCTCACGAAATGGGCCGTAGATCTAGAAGTCTTGCTATACACTAGAGTTAACTCTAAGGAAACTCGAGTTAGGAGGAGAAATGGGAATTATGAAAATCTTTCAGATGAGAATGAGAATTATGAAGACGTTTTTATAAAAATCAGATGAGAAGAATCTTTATGGGTTTACGGTTCAAAGCGTCGATATCACAACAAAATCAATTAACACAAAATCGAGGCAAAACAACAGTGAACTTAACCAATAATCACAATATGAATGGCTTCTTTGGAAAAGGTACACCAATCACAAGGACACAAAGGCAAGTTTTAAATCTTTAGTTCGGGAACTGATTATGGTCGCACCCCAGGTTAGGTAGTGCAATCTTGCCTTGGTTTCGGTGGTAATCTTTTAAGTTGTTAATTATTAAAGAAAACGACGAATCTTTTTGTATTTTTATATTTGATACATATATAGAAACAAAAGGAAAATATTTTGTTTTTATATCGTTTTTGGTGTTTTGGGTTTTGGATTTTTAGAAGAAAATATGGATATATATAGATGATAGATGATGGATGATATAAACAAATGAGTGAGGATTCAAACAACTAATCTGCTACACGGAAAATAGATAAACCAGACTCCCCAAGCGGCGCCAAAAATTTGATGCATAGAAAAACCGGGTCTAATCCACGAGGCGGTCACTTGTGAATGACCAGCCGTAATGGTGAACTTAAAACAGCTTAAGCACGAAATCAATGAAGATCAGAGGAGTATAGGGTCTCCCCGGGTCGTTATTTCCCAGCGAGCTATGCAATGGATCAATCAACGAATAGTGATCGAGAAATTTGAACGAAAAAGAGATTATGAATTGATTATTATAACTACAGAAATATCAAACAAATACAAAGGCTTAAATGCAAATTAAAGGAAATTAAAAAGATAAAACCTATTAAATAAACGCTATCACTATAATTAAAATGATGTTTTTGTTTTTATGTTTTTACGAAACTGAAATTAAAATCTACGCGACGTACAAAATAAAAAGTGAAACTAAAGCAATATTAACCCTAAAAATATGAAAATGATGTTTTTACAAACCTAATGATAAAAGAAACTTTATAGAAAAAGAAAATTATTTTTAAAACTAATTATCTAATTTAAAACTATTTTTAACTATTAATTAATTACCTAAAATACAAGAAAATAGGAAATTAGGCTAGAAAAATAAGATTAAGACTTGGAAAAACCTAAAATATCAAAATAGACTTTTCAAAACTATTTTTGTATTTTTCTGATTATTTTTCTATTTTCTAGGAATTTTAAACTATTAAAAACTAATTAAATTACTAAAAATTACAAAATGACTTATGAAAAATATGGAAAATTACTTTTTCTACTTTTTATATTTATCTAAACCTAAGAAAAATGAAAACTTAAATTTTTGGACCTTTTCTGAATTTTTTGTATTAAAAGCTAATTAAAAGTGCTTAAAAACTAATAAAATCAAGAAAAATAGCAAAATGACTTAGAAAAATATGAAAAATTCAGGAAAACTCTAAAATTATATTTTAAATCTGAGAAAAATATAAAAACAGGTGCTTATATGGAGAAATATAGAACTGATGTTGAAGTGCTTATTGAAATAAGCACTTGATAAGCCAAAAGCTCACCAAAAGCTACCACACTGATAAAGAAGCTATAATAAGCTAAATTAACCAAAATGCTATGAGTTCCAACAAACTAATACCACTGATATGCAAGATACAAGCAATTGATGTTTTGATGATAAGCTAAAACAGTTGCTAGTCTTGCCGACTTTAGAACTTAGCTACAAGCTTAGAAATAAGCTCAAAATGAAAACTACCTGGTTTGGAACTTGGAAAAGACCTGGGTGAGACCAAGTGTACCAAAAATCATGCCATGAGAAGCTCTTTTGAGCCACGTATAAAGCATGCAAATCGCGAGAAAATCTCGGTTAATCTTGAGACAGGGAGCAGGGGAATAAAGACCTAAAGTACAAGCTTGTTTAGAGCTTATACAATATTTGCAAAAATTCACAAAAATTCTAATAAGATAGAGAACCGGTTGAAGTTTTGAAACACCAAACCTCACTAAATTTGACCACAAATGAATCAAGGAAAATCCTTGTAGTTGGCTCAACAATGACTTTTGCCAATTTTGACTTTTGAAGAAAACTTGACAATTGACTAAAGAACTTTAGATCCAATTTTATGATTGATTATGATTTGTTATGATGTAATGAAGCTATTACAACCTTTGTTTATGACTTTTAATCACAAAATGAGTGATTAGCTCTTCAAAAATCCAACAGTGAACCTGTTGGATTCAAATGATATGGATGTTGACTTTCTTGGATTGCAGGCACACAAGTAAGACAGATATGAGTCTTTAATGACTAAACAAACTTGAACAAACAAAAGTTATACACTAAACAAGTCCTGAACACAATTAAATCAGCAATTCCAAACACCTCTTAATGCAACTGCTTAACAAGTAAAACTGATCAAAACACTAATCCACTTGATATTAATGATCAAACCAAGTATAACTATCCTAAATCTGACTATTTGAACAAGATTTTACTTGGTTTGGACAGAAAAAGCAGATTATGCTTATAAACTAAATGACAACTTACAAGATGTCCAATAGCCACTATGGCTTGAATCCAAGAACCAGAGAACTACTACCCTAAGTATCCACCCACAGGACCTAAATCAACCCATTTGAATTCTTTGCACCAACCCCTAACCATTTCCATAGCCATTTGCTCACCCAGTTGACTTTTGTTGACCCGGATACAAAATGAATGGAAACTTGAATTTGAGCTTGTACAATGCTTTCATAAGCTCATTTAAACTTATTAGACCAGAGAAACAAGTATATTGAAGCTTTTGAGAGTGATTTGGAAATGGAAAATTTCAACGAAGGGAGTTAAGATCAAATGTAAACTTAAACTGAAATTGATGCTTGAATTAAGTCTCAATACACTTTAACACTTTAACTTGATACAATTTAACAAGAAATTACAAGTCTTACTCTAAATTGAAAGTTTTAACATAAAAACGACATAAGTAAAAAAGGTAAAAACTAGTAGACTCCTTCTTTGCTTCCTTTTGCCTTCTTTTTATAATCCAATCTCTTTGCCTCTCTCCTCTGAATCTTTCCCATCAATCATAGCCATTGGATGGCCTTGAATTAATCTTGACCATTCAAATCAGATTTTGGCGCCATTTTTCTTTTCTGCCCATTGGGGGTTGAGATGGTGGGTGAAGAAGCATTTAATGCTTCTTGGAGGCTTGCAGAGGTGGAGGGAACAAGGTGTGGTGAGGTGGGAGATGGTAGGTTTGTGTTGGTGGCTGGAGGAGGAAGTAGCAGACATGGGGAGGGAAAACGGGGAAAGGGTGGTTTGACTTATCGTATTTGACCGGATATTATATCAAGGGGTCCAAAATTGATTATGACAGGGGGTCAAATGGGTGCAAGGGTCCAAATTGGTTTAAATAACAAGGACCTATGATGTAAATTCTGAAAACACAAGGACCTAAGCTGCCATTTCATCAAAGTTACTTCAAGGGACCATTAATGACAAGTTTCAAAAAGTACAGGGACCAAATCATACATTTCCAATTTTCGAGGGGCCATTTACGCCAAATTTCAAACTTGAAGGACCATTCTTGTAATTTTCTCAAACTTTTGACATTTTCACCAAAGGACTAAATTTGACAACTTATGATTTTAAAAGGACCTTTGGTGACTTTTGCTTTTGAAATTATGGCTCAGGGACTATTTTTGATAATTTTAGAAACTTGGGCTGGCCAAATGCCAATCGCAAACTTTGCTCATTTTTCATCTGATTTTAAACATTTTGCATCTAAAACATATAAAATGCAATTTTGGAATATTTTCAGTATTTTGATGCATTTGTGATCCTTTTTAAGCGTTTTGCGATTCAGATTTGATTAAAATGATGAGTATTTACACACTCATCATATCCGCTATTCGTTGCTCAATCGATACTACTCTTATACGATACACTGCATACAACTAACTAATGTTGAAGAAGCACCACCATTGACTCCCACCAGCAGCAGGTTGAACAAAATGCTTCCAACAATGATGAACCGGTGATGATGTTCGAATGAAGTACCCCACCGGATTTTGATCCAAATGCGTTCTTTAACCCGCTTGCTAATGAAACCTGCGCACCGGATGTCGCGGAATCTTCAACAAGCCATTTGAATCCTCAAAATCTGCACAACGTATATCAACATCAACCCTCCACACATAGATGGACAAAAGACCATCCGTTGGAAAATATCATTGGCAACCCGAATCAACCAAGGAGTTACGAGACAACGTCTTCACACGACACGGTGAACATTGCATTTATGCACTCACATGCTCGCCAAACTGAACAAAAACATTAAGGATGCAATGACAAAAGATAACCGGATTGAATCCATGCAAGAAGAACTCAACCAATTCAAACGTCTTGAAGTATTGGAACTGGTTGAAAGACCAACAAGGGTCTTCGTCATTGGTCTTAAATGGATTTGGAAAAACAAATTGATGCTAAAGGAACGTTATCGAGAAACAAGTCACGTCTGGTGGCTAAGGGTTATAGACAGGAAGAGGGTATTGAATTTGAAGAATCATTTGCTCCAGTTGCTCGTCTTGAGGCTGTTAGGATTTTTTCGGCATTTGCGGCACACATGAACATCACGGTCTTCGGATGGATGTAAAACCGCTTTCTCAATGGACAACCGAAAGAAACGGTTTATGTTAGTCGACAGAAGGATTCATTGATCCAGAGTTCCCTAATCATGTCTACAAACTAAAGAAAGCTCTCTACGGTCCCAAACAAGCCCCTCGGGCATGGTATGATAAGCTATCATCTTTCCTCATTGCCAATTATTTTACCAAAGGTTTAGTAGACCCAACTCTTTTCATACAATATCACGGGAACATATTTTAATTGTTCAAATTTATGTGGATGACATCATTTTTGGGTCAACTCATAAAAGTACTCAATCGCTTTTGCAAAACTAATGAATAAACATTTTGAAATGTCCATGATGGGTGAACTTACGTTCTTTCTAGGACTGC
The DNA here is from genome assembly GCA_910596185.1 of Chrysanthemum makinoi. NCBI lineage: Eukaryota > Viridiplantae > Streptophyta > Magnoliopsida > Asterales > Asteraceae > Chrysanthemum > Chrysanthemum makinoi. Next base: position 40,140,005 of record OU343216.1, on the reverse strand, counting down.
AAGTTCATCAATCACCCCGTGGTATTTTCTTGAGTCAGTCCAAATATGCCCTTGAATTGTTACACAAATTTGGAATGCAAACTGTGACACCTATGCCACACCAATGGCTCATACCAAGAAGCTAGGACCGATTTACATGGGAAATGGTGGACCCACAATACCGTAGTATTATTGGGTCTCTCATGTATCTAACGCACTAGCAGGAGACCTCGATATTGTCTTTGCTTGGTATACCTTTGCTCCCGTTATCGGCGACCAACTGAAACCCACCTCTCGAGGCTAAAAGAATCCTCGATACATCAATGGAACCATTAATTTGGGAATCTAGTATCCGAAGGATTACGGTTTTGAACTAATCGCTTTTCGAGCTGGCCGACCACGCGGGATGCTTAGACTCACGGAAAAGTACTTGAGAGCTTTATAATTTCTTGGTGACAAACTGGTGTCTTGGCAATCGAAGAAGCAATATTGTACGTCGCTGTCCTCATCTGAAGCAGAATATGTTGCCATGTCCGCGTGTTGTGCTCAAGTCATTTGGATGAGAACACAACTCAAAGACTATGGTTATATTTGACAATTCGATGTACCGCTGCACGACAATCGAAAGCGCTATTGCGATCTCGTGCAACTTTGTTCAACACTCAAAGTCAAAGCACATCGATCTTCGATATCATTTCATCAAGGACCACGTGGAGCAGTGGTAATCTTTGTTGAATTATATTTTGTGGGTACAGAATACCAAATAGCAGATCTACTCACCAAAGCTTTGCCTCCTGCTAGGTTTAATGAGTTGGTCCACCGGATTGGTATGAGGTGTTTGACTCAAGAGGAATTGGATGACCTCCTAAAACAGTCTTAAAACCTGTCAAACACCAAAATCTCTTTTGTAAATATTTTTCCAAAACAAAATACAAAAATATAAAATCCGATAAAACAACAAAAATATTCTTCTATCTATTTTCTTTCAACATTGCAAGTACATTCCATCCGTCAACACTATAATCTTTCAAAATTCAGTATTTTTCTGATCAAGTGTTGAGGGGGAGAACATAAACACTTAACTGTTTCAAAACATTCATGTACTTGCATGTTACCATATTCTGGTTGTTTCTTTTATCAATGGTGGTAAATTTTCTGGTTCATTGACACTCCTCGGACTAAAATTTATAGCCTTTCATTATTTTCTTAAGTCAAGGGGGAGTGTCGTCAAGTTTCTTTCTTAAAATCTATCATTTGGTAACCAAAATGGAAGTTAAATGGCTTTGGATGTAAATGGAAAAGGTAGAGGGACTAAAACCGCCAAAAGCTTAAAGTCATTTTAATAAAACACCCCACCTAACACTTTCACTTCATTTATTTACCTAACCAAACAAATCCTACGCCTAAGAATCACTTCTTCCAATCCGTTTTTGATCATCAAACTGTAAGTGGATTAATGATTCTAACATGATTTTAAAGATTGGTTTTGATTTTCAAACAAATCCAACGGTTGAATTTACGTGTATGGTTGATTTTTGTGTTCTTCGCGTATCGTATGCAGAACACATGATCATGTTTGTGAGTTTTGGTGTTAAGATAATTGTGTCAAAATGTTTCTTAAACATCACTAATACCATTTTTCTACTCAAAAACGCACCCGAGAATCACGTATGGTTTTGAATTTGAAGAACTAGGGTTTATCGCGTGGTTTGGGTACTTTCAAATGTGAATGTTTTGGTCTTAAAAGATTGTTGTTTGAAGTTGTTTTCAATGAATTGATCATATGTTAACCCGAAAACAACCCGAAACATTAAGCGATTTAGAATTAGAAATTAGGGTTTAATGTTCTTGAGTTTTGGGTACTCTTGATTCACCACGAATTGGGTGTTAAAACTTGGTTACTACACTCTCACAACATCTAAGACTTACCACGTTTGGTGCAATTCCTATGGCTAGAAATCATATGCGTAATTCATAAACTTTAGGGTTTTTGACTTACGCGTATGACTTTCTGGCGTGCTTGTTTAATGAACTTTCATGCCATGATCTGTTATAAGATGATTGTTAGTGTTAATAATGATGTTATGATGATGATATTTCAGGCTTGCTACGCATAAAACTCATAATCAAGGTCATTGCAACTCTACGCATAAGAATCACCTTCCGCGTAGAAAGTTATGCGTAGAGAAATCTTACGGCGTAACTCTACGCGTAAGGTTCTACAAAGGGACTACTGGCGTATCCTGTGAAGGATATCGCGTAGCGATAACTCTATGCATAAGGTCTACTCTTACGAGTAAGCTTTACGCGTAAGGTTTTATATACGCCTATGCGTAAGCTCTACGCATAAGGTTACTCTGTTCCTACGCGTAACATTTCTTACGCGTAAGTCAGATTCCTACGCATAAGCTTGCGTCTACGCGTATACTTATCCTGTTTACGCATAAGCTACAATTTCTACGCATAATCCTTGATCAAACCTTCATTATGAATTGTTACGCGTGCAAACTTGTAAATAAATAAATCATAACGTCACGAAACCAATAATGTCACTAATAAGCTTAATCGTTCAATATGTTGTGTTAAATAAGTGATAACATAAACTTTAAAACTTAAAGTTAACTAACTCACGAAACTTTTCTCGACATCATTAGACTATTAGACATACAAGTGACTTTGGACTCGTAACAACCATTGACATTATACGTTCAATAATTAGACATTAAAACCTTCTGTTGACTAACATTATGTCTTTCAATATGTTGGTTCTTTTGGCTAATGTTATTTCAGATCACGACATGGCTGCTCAAATGAATGTGGATGCACCTGAGGTTCTCACAATTGCTGATATCTTCCCTAATGGCTATCCAAGGAAGATTGGAAAGAACAATCTAAGAGTTGAATTTGAAACCCTCACATGCTCGAGTCTTCTGCTTGATTGTTGTGGATGTTCTTAGAATCATCCCTACCGAACATGCTCACACTCTCTTGTTCCAGAGATCTACATTCAACAATTCTGGAATTCAATGCAAAGGAACAAAGGTCAAAGTGCGGTGTGGACTCAATCACAAACGAATCACCATCACACATGATCTACGGGATGTTCTTCTAATTCACGACATCGAACCAAGCAATCAATTCTAAGCCACACCTACCTAAGAAGAGCGGTTCTGAAATTCTTGATTGATATTGGCTATGATGAAGCTTCAGGAATAATTACTAAGCACTCTCATGTGGAGCTTAAGAACATTCCTCAACCGTGGAGAACCCTCTACATCATCATTACCAAATTTGTTTCGGTCGATAGTGGCTATGAGCATCCTAAGCTCATAGAACTACAAATCTTCTGGTCATTAATCAACAAAAAGAACATCGAAATTGAAGCATCATATGGGAAGACATGATGTCATTTCTCAAAAACTTGGCTCAAAGATTCCTAAGTCGATATACAAAACTGTTGATCCAGAGAGCACTTGGACTTCATCCTGATATTCCCAAGAGGCTCAATGACCCGACAATCATGATATGTTGATCGAGCCTACCTATCACAGAATTAAGGAATCGCCAACAAAGAAACAGGTGCTGTGTTACACGATCACCTCCTCGACTAATGAAATAAAAAGCTCGAGACATACAAAAGGTATCGGTAGCAATAACGAAGGAAAAGTTGGTCATCTCGATGAGAAGTCTTACGTACACCTATAAGGAAAACCGTAAGAGGAAGTGCAGGAAGTGCTTTGCAAGCACGAGAGTCGAGGATGTTACCCCGGAGGAATCCTCCACAAAGAGGATAGTTCCGCCAAGAAAGCATTCTATTCCCGTATCTAAGCTCCCGAATCGCAAAGAAAGCTAACCGACGAGGACTCGAGGGTAATCAATCGATGAAGAGACTTTCTACTCTGAAACTGCTGAAGATGAAACTACAACGACATCTAAACCTCTTAGTCCTCCGGTGATCAAGGAAAAGGGAAGACTCCAGTACTTGTGCCTTATGAAGAAAGCTCAAGCTCGGATGAAGAGCAATGGATAAATCATACTATTGAAGAAGTTCAAATTCGTAGACTTCAACACGCCGCACAACAATTTGCTAAAGAACAAATGGGTGGACCCGGAGGGTCGAGTGGTGGAGCTCAACCTTCACCAGGTCCTGATGCGATTAATCAACCCGATAAGGGATATGGTGCCACCACTTTGGTACAACAACAAACACGTGTGGAGGACACTCTTGAAGAACCAGAATCCGAAGTTAGAGAAAGTAAAGTGATGAAGAAGCTGCAGCCAAAGCCAAAGCTTATGAACAAGCTAAGTCTGACAATGAAGAAGATGTTGAGTATGATAAGTTTCTTTCGATAGTCCTGTCGCGTTCAAAGGAAGAAACTTCTGAGCCACCAAAGGACCCGGAGTCTCCTCACATCTCATCATCATCATATTATTCGTCTCACTCTTCACCACCACCATCAAAGAATTCAACCAAATCATCATCCAAATCAGTAAAGAAGCCAACTCCATCTTGGATCTCTCAATCAAAGAATCGAATCGTTAAAGCTGTCAAACAAGTCCAAAAGAAAGATATTCTCTACAGAAAGTTGAATTTCCTCGCTGATCAGATAACATATCTTCATGATGAGAATGACAAGATGAAAGTTGAAAGGGAGTATGTTCAAAAGCTTATGAAGGATGATCTTCAAGGAAGAATGGACGAGATGATAAAAGGATATTCTCACAAGTTCCTAATGGAGGTCGTTCAAACCGACAAAGGAGATGTATACCGCATAACTTTATCCGAATCTTACATTTAGCCAAGCAAGCCATGAAATCAACTCCATGAATTTGAGCATCAATCCAGCTTGAAACTACAATCTTCTCGGATGATGAATTGGTGAACCGCTTGTAGCCCAAATGTCAAAAGCTATGCAATGTTTGCCTCCCAAGGCTAAGTTGTTTGAAGCATTGTTGGAATACCAACTCAAGTCATCATTCAGAGAAGAAGTTGTAAGGCCTAAACGTTTAAGAGATGACGAAGACAAAGATCAAGATAAGGATAAGGAGCCTAAACGCACAAAGAAGTATGGTGAATCAGCTTCCATTCAAGACTCAATGCAGCCTCCACCACAAAGGACTCATGCTCAACAAAGATCCCTCCTCCCTCTTCTCAGATAAACCTCGTGATTCGAGACACCACCCAGCACTCGAAAAACCGTGACCACTTTGAGTATCACTGGGGTGACGATGCAGAATACCATGAGCCCCAACAACAACCCGCCTCGACAAAGTACGAAACTTAACCCTCATCTAGGCCTAAGAAAGAAGAAGAACTCAAGGCCGACGCCCCTATCATGGCTAGATGAAGATAATACAGAGGAATTTGAACGGTTTTCTACACTTGTTAATTCCACTCCCTACCCTCGCCTGAAGGTCAAGATCCGGTAGACGGTAATACATTGGAGCATGCTAAATTATCGCAAGAAAATTCGGTAAAGAAGATGACGAAATCCGAGTTGAAGCGAATCAAGAATGAAGCTTTTCAAATGTTCAAAGATAGCTCAAAGTGCTTATTGAGGTCGAATATCACCTTGAAAACATTGCTCGAGCTATGTCGAACAACATTGATTGGCTCAACCCGAATAAACATCGACTTTACAAAACGGGACAACCCTCCATATTACACCGACTGGTCTAAACCACTACCAACAATCGGCCAACCAAATGAGCCTCAAATTCCATTCCGATATTTCTTCAACAAAGACTTGGAGTTTCTTCTACACGGTATTTATGGTTCTAGGAAATACGCTACATCTTTGACACTTCCATTCCCAGCAGCAATATACTCTAACTGCATAGCTATCGAGGAAAGATCTAACCACTTGTTCTCCAACAGTGGAAGAGTATGACGCGGATGCAATATATGGGATTCATCATTGGCCGAACGAAGAATCTACTACGTAGCTGCCAGTTCAAATCTCAACATGAAGTGTTCATTCCTAAAAGCATCAAGGCTATCAAACACATTGATCTTTCGTCCAAATGGGACTACACTTTTCTCAAGAAGATTGTGGTCAAAAGGCAAGACGAAAGGGATTATGCATTCTCTGAAGTTGACTTTGAGAATTTTTCTATCAACGACATCGAAGACATGTACCTTGCCAAAGTACAGGGTTGTATGAGACAATTCTCCATCAAGTACAATGTGAATTCATCAAGTCAGCTCATCTTCATCGACGCATAGTTATCAAAGAACGCGTAGAAGATCTCCACTTGCAGGTAGAATCTTATCGATTCGGTCAACTTCTCTCCACGCAGCTTGATCTTCCGACATCAACCAACTCTCAATATACACTCATCACAAAACCGGCGCCGTTTACCGCAGTGAACTTCAAAGAAATTGCTTAATGGCGTGTAGAGATCTTCACAAGTTTGGAGATCACACTTTGAAGATGGTTAGGGACGGATTGGCTTATCGGTTGAAGGATATACATCCGAAGATTGGGTCTCCTAAGCGATGGAATTCTCAGGATCGAAGGGATGTGAAGAGGAACATCACGATGATTGATGAACGGTTGTATCGAAGGGATCGCCGTAAGATTGGAGAGCTATGTTGGAGGACCAATCTGTGATTAACATCACCGGCCAACGGTTCACACTCCCCGCAACATCTCCGGACTACCGATACCCCTTGAACGCTTCTTTCATTATAAATTGGATGTATGATTTATTATGACAATGGCTTGTGCACACATTACGCTGTACAACCCGTTCTTGTAAATAAAGGACCCCGTGGTACGCGATTCGCCACAATCCTTATAAAAGGAGCGAAAGATTCTTACCTTTGAGTAAAACCTATCAAACCTTTTACTTTTCAAGGTTTTGCTCAAAAGAACAAGTACTTTCCCTTATGATTTTTTAAAACCTCAACCGTTTATATCACTCGTTGAGGGGGAGTATTTGACAAAAAATCTTTGTTCACAAATTGTTCTCAGTGGTCATCTTACACAAAACTCAAAATGGTCATATTTATTCTCAACATTTCTTCAAAAATAACATTTATATGCCATTTTTTAGGGGGAGAAAAATACGTGATAAGAAATATGTTGTGTTTTGCTATATGAACTCTCGTGTGAAATGACTTCAACCCACGAATTGACGACATCTTAACTGTTAGTAACTCGAAAAGACTTGTCCGGGACGGGTAATACTTTCAAGCTAGTTCGCTAGTGATGTAAACGTGTCTCGCAAAGGACTTGTCTGAGTAGAATGTACCATTCGAGAAACTCTTGATAGACATGAACTTTGACGGGTTTGACAACCTTTCCGGGTTGTCCACACCTTCAAGATAGTTATTAGAGCTAGTTGTCACCTAAAAGCTGACAATGTATCTCTTTAACAAGACAACGTAATCGTGTCTCGTGGGATTGTCTATCTTGAGTCGATCAATTCAAAAGTGCGCTCTTTCCTCACTGTGCATTCTGTCACAAAACTCTAAAGCACATGTGGAGGGGAGTATTTCGCTTAAAGATAAAACTCTCACAGTGGTTCAAACATGTTTTCATTTACAAACCCCTCGAGATTTTCTTGAAAATGGTTTTATGGCAATGGAGTTATAAGGTGATTAGGGTTAGGAATAACCGTCCTATGATCCACCAGAGCCGGAGGGATCTACCCAAAGACACTACCAATAGTTAGAATTAGAAGTCCTTAGGTATGATTGTAAAAAGGAGAAAATGAGAATCGGAGAAAGAAGGAGTTGAAGAATTAAAAAGAAATGTAAAGAAAAGGGTGAAAAGAAATAGCCCTCCAAATTATCAACTTAGGGCAGACACCGGGTTCAATTCATATGCTACTGGTTGTCACTAGATGACACCGGTGACGCATGCACTAAACCTTCTTAGCCACTCAAGTTTCTCTCAACAGAAGCTTGTTTCATTCTCACAGGAAACCCTACACAATCTATCGGCTTTCTCTTAGAGATTGCTAATATTGAAGAAGCAGACCCTCTCCTAGTCTCCGCCAGAAAACCAAAACGCACTATTGAGTCTAGAGCCACGAGATTCATCAAAGATCTCTTAGGTACACTTGACATTTCATCACTTGCTGTTCAACAATAAGAACATCGTTATACGTTATCGAGTCCTTCACCGATCTTAGCAATCTGTCAAGAACATTTATGAGAGGTTCACAATTGTGATCCTTAGTGATTGAATGGAAACTCCTCGCCCGTGGTCAACATCTAACCACGACAGTGTCACTTCGGTAACTCCCTCGGATTACGCTTTAGTGTGTCTCAAACGGTCTGACAGTGAGGAGATGCTTCAGTGTACCTCAGCGACTCATCTGAACCGTAGATGTACTTCGGTACATCGTGTTATCTCACTTGTGGGACTCCAGTTCAGGAACGGCCTTTGTGAGAATTAGAGTTGTGTTTTCACACTATATTGTTAACACTCTCGGTTCAAACTTGTAAGTGCTGGGTATCCGCTTATTACTAATTGTTTTCATGTTTCTTCTTATGGAAGCTCGAGCCGAACGATCTGCAGATTCTTCACATGCTCATGCCAACATCATTACTAATGGAAGTTCTATCTAAAAGCAACACAAAAGTCAGAATGATTCTTCGTCAAACCAAAGAATCGACAAAGTTAAAGACTTAAAGAACTTCATCAAGATCAAATCCAACGTCAAAGATCATGTGAGCATGTTGAAGAATGACGCGGAGACACCGGAAAATGGGCGGAGCACTGAGGCGCACTTGATGCAGACAACAACAACATACTATCACTTTCATCACAAAAGAACAAAGATAAAGATGACGTCAAAGCAGAACTGTTCAAAGAAGACAATTTCTCTACACTAGACTACTAAGTCTAGGTTGTTGGAATCACTCCTAAACCTAAATCAAGTGTTAGTGATTCACATGTAATAGTTAGCTTAATTATGGCCTTTATGTTTGTTATTAGCCTTAGGCTTATGTAGAAGGCCCATAAGCCTAGGCCTAGTCCAATAAGGAAAAGGATGGGAACTAGGAGTGATCACGTATAGTCTATATCCGGGTCACGAACCCGATTAAAGTCCAACAGTAACTTAGCCCGGTACGAACTGGGCTCCGCTGATTAGATGTTTGGGCTCATGAAAGCCCAAACCCAAATCTATTTACGGAATAGATATCGGATATCTCCTAAATATGGAGATAATCATTCCCAACCCGATTTAGGCGGATACGCCGAAGGTTGAGGAACATGGAACCAACAAGGATTCCGTGTGTATATAAAGGGAATCACATCCCTCGTTTAAGGTACGATCTACAAACCCTACTCACCTTAAACCCTAAACCGACACTTACTCACGCCGGAGGATAATCGTGGAGACAATCCCACCAGTAAGCCTAACGGTATTTTTCTCTGTCTCTTAGTGTGCATGTCTCAAGCAACGATTCTCAATTGGTACGAGAGCCGGAGCTCCAAACAAGGAATGCCCAACTTTTGTATCAACAAGTGGCGCCATCCGTGGGACCATTCACTAAGAACCAAGAACTAGAATAACGAAGCATGGAAATGGTCGCAAACCAACCTTATGGGAAAAAGACGCACAGTGGATCAACTCCTAAGCGGAGTTCTGGGACAACCAGTATTTGCTAAAAATCGTGGATCAGGCCAGGACAAGGTCCTCCTCTAGTGGAACCGCTCTGGGACAACCAGGCCACTACAACCACCACAAGTGCCGAGATCCACTCTGCGACTCCTTTTACTCCTCTCCATTCGGTGCTAGAAACTAACTTCACAAAGCACCCGGCCGATAAGAACAAAGGCATATGGTGGGAACGGACACCCCTGTTCTAGAGGAGTCGTGCCGAACTAGAGACAAGTAGTTTTGTTTCTCAAAACTACGAAACCTTAACTACTCTCATGGAAGAGGAAGCAAAGAAAAGGTCGGGACGGAGTCAGATGCATGCTCGACTCAACTTTGGACCGAGTTTGGCCTCTCACCGCCGACGTAGAAAGAAAAGCACGGGAGGGATAGTCGCCGAGCCCCGGTGTTAAACAGGTAATTGGGAGAGAGTAGAGGGTGAAGAGACACCTAACTCACAGATTCGGAAAGAAAGTGAGGAAGATGGCGGGCGCAACAAAGTCCACGCCGGACTTGGTAGCCCTTGAGAATCCAGGATAGACTTGGCGGCGATACTTCCCAAGTGAGAGTCCCCAAGTACAAATTCTGGGATAGCGGGCAAGCGCCAAAGGAGGGAAGATTCGATCCTTGATAATTCCTCGGACAACGAGGATAAGCGAGACTCGACACCGGAAGTCCGTAAAGAAATACCGTGACCAAGAGGAGGAAGACATGTCTCCCATGGCGCCGAAGGTGGATTCGTTCACTAGACGCGCATCGGTGATTTCTCGAAAACAAGAAGAGGCGCATGCCGCTAATGTCAAAACCTATGACGAACAGTGACCTGGACGATCACCTAAAAAATTTTCGAATCAGCCGCAACTATTGAAAATGGCCACAAGTGTGGTGCCACATGTTTAATTCCACACTAGTGGGAAGCGCGCGTAACTGGTTCAACAAGCTTCCACGTAGAAGCATCAATGGTTTTGAAGAATTGAGAAAGGCATTCCGCCTAAATTTCACTCGAAAAAACGGTGTGCGAAAACCCATCGAACTCGCTAGGTCAAACGCGGCCAAGGGAATCCACTGCGCTTTTATAGAGCGCTTCAAGGACGAATGTATGCAAGTTAAAGCATGTCCTGAAATACTCAAAATTTCAGGTTTTATGAATGGGATCGGCAACCAGAACTTATCAAAAGATTGAATGACAAGATTCCCAATCTTTTGATGAAGTCATGAAAGCATACGGTCCTTCGTCCAAGGAGAAGCTGCCAAGGGCGATAGCAAAAGCTATTCAAACTACGGGCACAGGAACAACACAGGAGACAATCCACGGACCGGAATAGTAACCGTAACAGGAACTATCGCAACCAAGGGAGTGGGCGTGACAATGAAAAGTACACCTTGTGACAGAAAAAGGAAATACTCGCGAGAGGCGCAAACTTTCCAAGACCGCCACAAATCGCACTCCGGAAGATCGCGAGTGGGGAGTGGCTCTTTGTGACTACCACGCCTGAAGGGCCACACCACTTAATGAATGTGTCCAACTGCGCCGACTCATTGAGAAACGGTTAAAGAAATGATTGGACCATTTGGTCAAAAACATTAAGGAGGGAAGGATAGACAGAAAGCGGAAACAAGAAGGAGACACCTAGGAAAAGGCCGACACCATCTACATGATACAATGATGGCGGGGTCACTAGACGAAGGTTAGCGAGGAGTTTTCAGGAAGCGAAATTTCTTTCCCGCCTTTGCGGACAACGTTCTTGATGGTTGAGCCACTCACCATTGAGATTAGTGCGGGGGTCATGACATCCATCGCATGTATGTTGATGGTGGAGCATCGGCGGATATCATGTATGAGCACTTTGCTTCAAGTACTTACTGAAATACGCGGTCGGTTAAGCGGTCGAGCGGCGTTATTGACTGTTTTCACGGGTGAAAAGATATGGCCTATGGGGCAAATCGATTACTAGTCAGCATCGAAAGCGAAAACACTCTGCGCGGCTTGGATGGAATTTATGGTGATCAAATCTCCCTCGCCATACAATGGCATTATTGGGAGGCACAGGATATCCGCTATCAGCGCGATGCCATCAACAACGCACGGGATGCTTAAATTCCCAGTGGAAGGGGGCATTGTTACACTTTAAAATGCCACTGTACCGCATAGAGAATGTAACACGATTACATGCGAAAGCGACACAATCCCAAACGTAGCGCAACAAAGTTCCTAATCTGAAGGTTGCAATTCACCCGAACTACCCGGGCAGAAATATCCATTGGAGGGTCACTATCGGACAACGGCAAAACAGTATTGTGGCGCTCTTGCAAAAGAACTTGGACATTTTGCATGGGAGCCAAAACACATGACACCGGGTACCGCGCTCAATCACGGGCATAGGTGAGAATCCGACAAAGGGTACTCACCAATACGCCAGAAAAAGCGCGGCCAAGCCCGGAAGCGTAGCGCAAGCAATTTTGAGAGGTACACAAACGGTGGATGCGGGAATTATCGTGAAGTCTACTACCACGCTGGCTTTCTAACCCAGTAATGGTCAAGAAGAGCGACGGTAGGCGAATGTCGCGTGGACTTCAGCGATCTTAACAAGCGTGTCCACGGGGCGCTACCATTACCGAGATAGAGGAAAATAGAGTCTCTGTGTGGGTACCCATTGAAGTGTTTCCTCGATGCGTACAAAGGATACCATCAAATCCGGATGGCAAAGGAGGATGAGGAAAAGCGCCTTTCCACAAGCCAAGGCGTCTCTTGTTACACAAAAATGTCTTTTGGCTAGAAGAATGCGTAGCCACCTACCGGCGGTTAGTAGACAATGCTTTGAAAAACAGGTGGGCGCAACACTGGAGGTCTATGTTGATGACCGGTCATAAAAGCCATCTTGAAGACGAGTTAGTGCGCGATATTGAGGAAACGTTCAGAACTCTATGAGAGATCAATATGAAGCTAAATCCCAAAAAATACCTTCATTTGCCGAAGGCATGTTCCTCGGATACCTAATAGAACCCCGACGGTATAAAACCATGTCCGGAAAAGACAAAAGCTGTTATTGAACTTCCTTCACCGCGCGTTGAAGGAGGTCCAATCCTCAATGGAAAGCTGGCGGTCTTAACAGGTTCTTGTCTAAGTCGTGAGATAAGTCTACCTCTCTTCAAAACACTCGAAAGTGTATCAAAAAGGGAGATTTTCGGTGGACTACGGAGGCTGATGACCTTAGCACAACCTAAACAACACACGGCAATGCTCCCACACTTGTCGCACCCGACCGGGGAAGAGTTAATTATGTACCTATCATCCGCCAAATGATGGAGCGATCGGCTTGATGCTACTAATGAGATAGGGATTCATACAAACCCTGTCTACTTTGTAAGCAAGGCGCTCAGAAGACCGGAGATGAACTATAAGCCATGGAGAAATTAGTTACGGCGTTGGTGTTTTTGCTTCATGCTAAAGGCTGCGCAGTACTTCCAAGCGCATCAATAGCGGTAATCACAGACCAACCAATCAAGCGGATCATCTCCAAACTGGCGCATCGGGCCGGCTATGAAGTGGAGTGTATTGCTAGGTGAGCACAACATATCTTACGGGCCCGTGCGCCCAATCAAAGGGCCGATCTGGCGAGACTTCCTCGTCGAGAAGCCGGACACCGATGAGGTACCCGCACTAAGTAGGGCCGGAACTGCATGACCCATGGATCTTATTTGAGATGGATCCTCATGCGTGGATGGCTCAGGGCTTGAGGCCTCATTCTTACAAACCCGGAGAGGGAATGGAATTCACTTACATGCTGCGTTTTGAATTTCTAGCGACAAACAATGAGGCAGAATATGAAGCTCTAATAGGCGGGCTCATTATTGCGGCTTCGGATGGGTGTCACGTAACCTAGAAGCTAATGTGGACTCCGACTAGTAGCCAACCACGTTGGGCGAATGCGTGGCTAAAGAAATATGATTGATATCTCAACAAGACCAGAACCGATCAAAGGCTTTGAGGTTCACCATCAAGCAAGTTCCTAGAGGAGAAAATCGTAAAAGCGAGATGCACTAAGCAAGATCGCCTCGACAAGTTTCGCACACCTATCAAAGCAAGTCTTGGTGGAAACATGAAAAGCAAGTCCATATCGGAGATGGAAGTCTCCACAATAATAACGGAGGAAGGTCCTACCTGGATGACACCGATAACAGAATTCCTAAGCAAAGCGTTACCCCAAAGCGGCAGGAAGCTCGCGAGGATACGGCATACCGGCACAGAAGATTTGAACCGAGACAACATCGCATTACCGACGCTCCTTCCTCCAACCATGGCTCCGCGTGTTGGCCCCTAAGCAAATTACGTGCTGCGAGAAATCCATGAAGGTTCATGCGGCATGCACTCGGACCACGGTCCGTTGGCACCGCCATGAGATCGGATATCTTCGCGGCCAACCATGCACCGCGATGTGCGGGATTTAATAAGGAAGTGCAACGATTGCCAAGTTCATAGACCCGTTCCGCGCCAACCACAGCATGAGCTAACGCCAATTACATCACCATGGCCATTCTACAAATGGGGTATCGACATTGCGGGGACCTTTCTCCGGTGTAGCTTGAGGAGGGTTAAAGTTCCTCATCGTAGCTATCGACTACTTCACTAAGTGGATCGAAGCAAAGGCAGTAGCAACAATCACGGGCAACCAGGTCAAGCGCTTTGTCTGGGAAAGTATAGTATGCCACGTTTTCGGTTGGGGAAATCATCTAGGACAGCGGAAACAATTCGCGACAACCCTTTCAAAGGCTGTCGCGAAATTGAACATCACACACAGCGTCGGTTAAACACCCACAAACCAACGGCTTAGTCGAACGTGCGAATCGAAGCTTAGGTGAAGGACTTAAGGCACGCCTAGAAAAGCACAAAGGAAGGTGGGTGGAAGAGCTATCACATGTCTTATGGGCGCATCGAACCTCAATCAAAACTAGCACTGGAGACACTCCCTTCTCACAGTCTACGGAGATGAAGCGTCATACAGCCAAGATCGGCATGCCAACTATCCGCACAGCTGAAATCAATGTGGCAACCAATGCGAGCGAAAGAACGACTTAGACCTGCTAGAAGAAAGAAGCGGCGTCGCGGCTATCTGGGAGGCAAAATCAAAGTCAAGGATGGAAGGATACTATGACGCTAAAGTGCGCAATGTTTCATTCAGACCAGGTGACTTCGTCTACCGCGCCAATGGCCGAGCCACCAGAACCCACGGGCAAGCTCGGACCAAAGTGGGAATGACCCTATGAGGTTCTTGGCACTAGACGCGTACAGGCGGCAACTGCGAGGCTTGGATGGTCGAGAACTACCGCGCACATGGAATATCTACAACCTCAAACGGTGCTACCTATAGGAATGGCTAAGGCCCAATTACTGGCTTCGAGGCACTTTACTAAAGTACCCAATAAACACCTATGTATTTAATTTTTAATGTAATGTCTTATTCGTTTCTCATAAACACTTGCAAGTATTAATAAAATGTCACGGTTTCTAGCTAACTCAGGTGTCACTTTTTAATTTTTATTTCCATATCTTTGTATGTCTTAACAATTTTCTATTTCTTGCCTACATGGCGTGCATGCACTAAATTAACCCACGATGGTAAAAGGATAAGTTAACATACTAAATAACTTGTTGAGTAAGAGGGTTGCAAACCCATCAACACCGGATCGCGTATCCTTGTTAAACACCTTGTTCTCAAGAACGTTGGAATAAGTCGTGCGCATCTCACGATGGGTGCGCGACATCGCATATGGTGCATGTTTAGCAACTTAGAAACCAAGACACTTGATTTCTTAATGTGATATTTCTGACGCGCATATCATAACATACGACTATGATAAAAATTAAAAATACTTAGTATTTATTTTATGCTCTTCATACATGATCATGAATTAGTTATATTATTACCGGCTTGTATCGCATTTGACTTATAGACAACACAAATGCCCTTTAGGCAAAGACTAAATAGCGTCGTCGCATGTTACAAATGGCAACAATATCCACATGAACTCAACAAGAGATGATTTTGTTCAATAACTACAAGTTATTACAAAAGGATTGTCACTTTACAACATATAAACCTACCAACTATTACAAGCGCTCAATAGTCTGAGCTACTCCACGCGGTTTGAGGCATCTTTGGCCTCGCTAAACTTCTTCAATAAATCTGAATCCTGCTGAGACACAGCAACACTTACGCACCCCATCGGACCTGGTGGTGGTACACTCAACCCACACAAAATCGCCTTCCTTTTAATACCCTTGTTTTTACTTGCAAGTCGGCGCATGCTTCCGGCACACCTCCTTCAAAGGCACTTCTTTCTCTAAGGCGAAAGGATTCAGAATATCCACGGGACGAGCGAATATAGGCACTGAAGTTGTGAGTCATGGGGTTTCAAAAGTAGTCGGTACATGGCTTACGCACCTCGGCATGATGGCGCTAGAGTCAACCGCCATGATAACATTTATAGGATAATCTTGATCGCGCTCCAATTCACCAATCATGGGGAGCTCTAAATCTTTCATCCTTTTCATAGCGGCTGACGGGTGATCATAAGTCTTAGCATCATAATTGGCACCTAGTCAGGGCACCTTTAGCAGTTACGCCTAATGTAGTTTCTCCACGGCTTCGCTTTGGCCACGCGCTCCGAGGCGCACTTAACTACCTCCCCAAAGGCATTCACCACTTAAAGGCGATTCCGGGGTACTAAGTGCAACAAGACGAAGGCCATGTCCTATGAGCCATCTACGCTCAGCTATGGTAGACATCAGTTGAGGATACAACTCCTCGTCGTACTGAAATCTTTGAGTTTAGCGATTTGCCTCTTGCACCTCCAGCGCACTTTTGCCCACAGATGGCGCCAAGATCTTCTAGCGCGCAACCAACTCCTTCTTACCACTGCCAAGATACTTGAGGGCCCACTCACAGGACGCCTATCTTTGCCTTTGCCTCAACACGCTCCCGATTTATTTGGGATAGCGGCGACATCTTCTCTCACGAAAGTTTCTCAACATACGCATTTCTTTGCTTCTACCTCGGCCGGCGGTAGCTAATTGCGCCTTCAGCATCGCAATTGCCTGATCCTTCTTAGCTACTTGGCTGCTCTCACAAGAAATCGAGCCTTAGCTTCTCCACCAACGAAGCTGATCTTGCGCAGAATACTTGCGCCAACTCTTCTACCTGTTGCCCCGGCGCATCCCACGGACATATCCGCATCCTTTGGTGTCGCGGTTCGGAGTGAGCGAGTGCGAGGAATCGCGCAGGACTATTATGAGGGGCGCTCCACACCTGACTGCCAAGCCTCTTGAGACATTGAATTATCGGTTCAGATATCACGCGGCTAAAAAAGCAAGCAGAAAGGAAACAAGTATTCTCAAGATTACTTACGAGGGGCGGTCGTTACGCAGGTAACGATAGAGGGTAGCAGCCCACTAGCGATGACTCCACATTGACGACCACTTGGCGTTTCTTCCTCGAGGTGCTGCGCACCATCACTTCAAGCGTCCTTTTACGCTTTGGCTTGAACTCTTGCTCCTCCACTTCCTCATCCATAGGCTGCGCCACTAGGTGGTGGTATTGCGCTATTGGGGAAGGCACCTAAGGGTTTGGCAGCTTTGTAGCAGGCGTCGCTTCCAGCAACGGAAGAACTTGTCCTCCTCTACATTCAACTCCGGAGTATGCCTGCGGTAGCATCTAGTATCGGCTCTTCATCATCCTTCACGGGTCGTACCCCTGTCTTTACCTCCACGGGCTTTGCTAGCTGCTTGATTGAATAGATCCATCTCTGCGCAATAGAAGACAACAAATACACATAAGTTATATAATCGCGGACGACGAGGAATAAAGCTCTTACATTAATTACAAAGGGGTGCGAAGAATGAGTACCCACCCCGGCCATTGGCCTTAAGAAGATTGGCATCTCATCCGGCATACCAAAGAAATTACGGTGATGCCCATATGCAAAAATTCCTCGGTAGGAACTAATGGGGATGCGGTTAGCATTTATCAGTTCCGCATCCTCGGCGACATAAGATCCAGGCAATGGGCACTCATCCCTCTCTAAGGTACGGGTATAAGTCATAATGCCATGGAAAGCATGTATCATCCACCGAGAGAAAAAGAACTCCCTCCAATTCCTAAGCGAGTCTAATTTCGGTGTAACATTGAAGTCTACCAGCGCTTAGCAAAGGATACCCACCCATGCCCAAGTTGTGTGATAGAAGGCGCGAATAAGTGGATGGTTGGGTTAATGCGTTAATCGACAATTCACTTCAAAATTGGTTATTTTAGCGCCCGATGCAATGCAACGGGATATGTGCGGTGTAGTAGTTTAATACATCGCATAGGAGGCGGAGACGAGGGGCACACGTTGATTTGCGAATTCAAAAAACGTGTATATACCCCCCACCTTCCCTTCGAGGAAGTCGCGATAGATGCCAGCGCATCGGAACAACGGATGCGTCAAGGAATATATAATGTCGAGGTGAACTCTAAGAGATCGCTCTCGGTATGGTGGGAGGTGAAGTCAGACAATTGTTTAACCATAGTGTTGTTATTTGATGCGCGTCTCGCAGCGGCTACCTTTGGCGTATGTTTGTTTTGAATTGCAATTTGCAAGTGTTCTTGAACAAAGGCGGATTGTGTTTTCTTTTACTATGGGAAGGAATGGTGAAAATAGGCGATAGGTTATATAACCTCCCTCATCGCTGAGTGACACGTGGACCCCACCAACCCTAAATCTTGGGGTTGAGATGGCTTGATGGGACACGCAGTGCTTTAACTCCCCGACTTACGAGGCACCCATCTTTTATTTTTTATCCAATGTCTCGATACAAAGTACGGTTGGTATATTTTATAGCTTCTTGGCTACCGCATGATTTTTTGATGACTACGGTTATTAGTCTAGCATCCGCAGATTAGTTACTACGCATACTAGACGGGGACATGATGACGTATAGTCTATATCGAGTCCACGAACCCGATTAAAGTCCAACACTAACTTAGCCGGTACGGCTGGGCTCGCTAATTAGATGTTTGGGCTCATGAAAGCCCAAACCCAAATCTATTTACCGAATAGATATCGGATATCTCCTAAATATGGAGATAATCATTCCCAACCGATTTAGGCGGGATACGCCGAAGGTTGAGAACCGGAACAACAAGGATTCGTGTGTATATTAAGGAATCCCATCCCTCGTTTAAGGTACGATCTACAAACCCTAACTCTCCTTAAACCCTAAACCGATTACTTACTCTCACGCCGGAGGATAATCGTGGGAGACAATCCAACGGTAAGCCTAACGGTGTTTTCTGTCTCTTAGTGTGCAGGTCTCAAGCAACGATTCTCAATTGGTACGAGAGCCGGAGCTCCAAACAAGGAACACCCAACTTTTGTATCAACAAGGAGTGTTGCCCTAGCTTCCCTCCTATAAATACCCCTTGTAAACCTTCATTTGAAGGTTGGTTGTTCAATTTATTTCTTTCACATACATCTCTACGCATAACCGGCTACTCATATCGTGTGTGTGTGTTTGATTTATTGTTCAATCGCCTTTATCTCTTTCTATTAAGCTTGTGTGGTAAATCTAGTGACATAACATAGGTTCATTTTATAGCTAAAGACCCTTAACTTCTCAGGGCTAAAACGTCTCTTACAAGTTATTAACTAGAAATGATTGGCCTCTATTGATTAATGTAAGTTAAGTCAACACTAAATGACAAAAAGGTGTAACTCAGCAAATGGTTGAGGATGGATTTGCGGCGGCTTCGATCGGTTGCATTTTGACCATTAGCGGCCAGTAGCGAAGATAGGTTCGCGGGCTCCAACCGATCGGCAGGAGTCTCTCATACACCCAATTTTGACTTTTGTTGACTTTTCTTATTCGGCGCCTTTTCTTTGCTTTTCGATCTTTGATTTCCAAGACGAAACTTGATCTTTACTTGTTGTAGATACTTAGAAATCATTGTAGCTCCTAATCATTAAGTCCAAGAGCTTCTTACTTGACTTCCTTCCTCGGGAATTGTCCAAATGTGCATGAAATCTTCATTTCTTCATCTTTGCGATACTGGCTACATTCACATACAAATAATCGCATCTTTTGCACTTTGCACAGCAGTTATGAGTAAATATAGCCGATTATTATACAAAAATCCAATAATAACGCAACTAAAAATATACTCATATTGGACGTTATCAAATTCTCCCATACTTAAGTTCTACTCGCCCTCGAGTAGGTCTAACAATTGCGAAAATCGATTTCAATGGTCTCGATACCGTGGTTCCGAAAATTTAACAATCATCTCAATTAATTTGCTTTTAATATGTGAAAATTTTAAAATGAACCAAATAACTTTAGATAACACAACTAAACACCTCACGAATGATTTTAAGAATTCACTCAACACTCATATATTGGTGGGTATATGTAAATCACTCAATGCCTAGTCATGATCAATGCTTTTTACCATAAGCTTGTACAAGTATCAAGACAAATAGAATAAATTCTTCAAAGGGGCTTTTATTAGGGTTATAATGTTAAGGCTTTGGGTTAATAAATGGTGTGGATAAGGCATGGGATGGTTTATCAAATTGGTTTTAAAATAAAAATAAATTCAAGTCTAAACCTCCATGTTGCTAGCCATCATACAAACCACAATTCCGAAAATGATTATATTTTCCTCTTCTTCACATATCGATCTCCAAACATATATAACTCAATTTAGCTCATTGGATAATCAATATACTCCATATAGCACATTGGCTATAACCTATATATATATATATATATATATATATATATATATATATATATATATACATATATATATATATATACATATATATATACATATATATATATATACATATATATATATATATATACCCTTGTTTTTAATACCCTTGTTTTTAGCAAGTCTGGCCGCATGCGCTTCCAGCACCTCCTTCAAAGGCACTTCTTTCTCTAAAGCGAAAGGATTAATATCCCCTGGGACGGCGAATATAGGCACTTGAAGTTGTGAGTCATGGGGTTTCAAAAGTAGTCCGAATTTGTGTACACCCTCGGCATGATGACGCGCTAGAGTCAACCCAGCCATGATAACATTTATAGGATAATCTTGATCGCGCTCCAATTCACCAATCATGGGGAGCTCTAAATCTTTCATCCTTTTCATAGCTTGACAGGTGATCATAAGTCTTAGCATCATAATTGGCACCTAGTCAGCTTGGGCACCTTTAGCATTCTGCGCCTAATGTAGTTTCTCCACGGCTTCCGCTTTGACAGGCGCCTCGCACTTAACTACCTCCCAGGCATTCACCACTTAAAGCTGATTTCAGGTACTAAGTGCAACAAGACGAAGGCCATGTCCTATAGCCATCTACGCTCGGCTATGGTAGACATCAGTTGAGGATACAACTCCTCGTCGTACTCAATCTGAGTTCTTGGCGCTAGTTTGCCTCTTTGCCTCCAACGCCTTTGCCACGGTGAGCGCCAAGATCTTCTACTCGCAACCAACTCCTTCTTACCAGCTCAAGATACTTGAGGGCCCCTCACCAGGGGCGCCCTATCTTTTGCCAGCCTCAACACATCGATTTATTTGGGATAGCAAGCGACATCTTCTCTCTGAAAGTTTCTCAACATATACGCATTTGTCTTTTGCTTCTACTCACCGGCCCGAGGCGTGCTTCTAATTGCGCGCCAGCATCGCATATTGAGTCCTTCTTAGACTTATTGCTTCTCACAAATCCTCAGCCCTAGCTTCTCCACTCAGCGAAGCTTGATCTTGCGAGATACTTGCGCCAACTCTTCTACCGAGTATTTGCCCATTGACGCATCCCACGGACATATCCATCCTTTAGGGTACATGCGGTTCGGAGTGAGCCGAGTCGTAGGAATGCGCAGGGACTATTATGGGGCGACTACCACACCTGTTCAAACTGCGTGCCACGGACATTGAATTATCAGGTTTCGATATCGCAGCTAAAAAAAAAAGCAAACGAGAAAGGAAACAAGTATTCTCAAGATTACTACTGAGGGGCGGATCGTTCGCCGATGGGTGCGAGGGCCTTGAGCCCCACTAGCAGATGACTCCACATTGACGACCACTGGGCGTTTCTTCCTCGACGTGCTCGCACCATCAAAGCGTCCTTTTACGCTTTAGCCAGACTCTTTGCTCCTCCACTTCTCATCCATGGTAGGCTGCGCCCATCTGTGCGGTGGTGATCTGCGCTAATGGGGAAGGCACCTAAGGGTTTGGCACGCTTTGTAGCAGCGTCGCTTCCGACAGCGGAAGAACTTGTCCACTGCCTCTCCACATTCAACTCAGTATGCCCAACGGTAGCATCTAGTATCGCTCTTCATCATCCTTCACGGGCCGTACCCTGTCTTTACCTCCACGGGCTTTGCTAGGCGCACAGCGGTGAATAGATCCATCTCTGCGCAATAGAAGACAACAAATACACATAAGTTATATATTTGTGCAGGACGACGAATAAAGCTCTTACATTAATTACAAAAGGGGTGCAGAAGAATGAGTACCCACCCCGGCCATTGAAGCCCAAGAAGATTGGCATCTCATCCGCATACCAAAGAAATTACGGTGATGCCCATATGCACCAAAATTCCTCGGGGTGGAACTAATGGGGATGCGGTTAGCATTTATGATTCATCCTCAGCGACATAAGATCAAGGCAAAGGGGCACTCATCCCTCTCTAAGGTACCGGGTATAGAATCATAATGCCATGGAAAGCATGTATCATCCACCCGAGAAAAAGAACTCCTCAATTCCTAGCGAGTCTAATTTCTCGGTGTAACATTGAAGAAGTCTACGTAGCTTAGCAAAGGATACCCACCCATGCGCCCAAGTTGTGTGATAGAAGGCGCGGAATAAGTGGATGGTTGGGTTAATTGCGATGTAACCGACAATTCACTTCAAAATTGGTTTATTTTAGCCGCCCGATGCAATGCAACGGGATATGTGCGGATTAGTAGTTTAATACATAGGAAGCGGACAGGGGCACGTTGATTTCTTGAATTCAAAAACCGTGTATATACCCCACCTTCCTTGAGGAAGTCGCGATAGATGCGCGCATCCGGAACAACCGGATGCACGTCGAGGTATATAGTAATCTGAGGTGAACTCTAAGAGATAAGCTCGGTATGGTGGGAGGTGAAGTCGGACAATTGTTTAACCATAGTGTTATTTATTTATTCTGCGTGCGCCGCGCGGCGGCTACCTTTTGGACGTATGTTTGTTTCAATTGCAAGCGCAAGTGTTCTTGAACAAAGGCGGATTGTGTTTTCTTTTTACTATGGGAAGGAATGGTGAAAATGAAGCGATAGGTTATATAACCTCCCTCATCATCGCGATGAGTGACACGTGGACCCCACCAACCCTAAATCTGGGGTTGAGATGGCTTGATGGGACGCGGTGCATAACTTTCGACTACGAGGCACCCATTTTTTATTTTTTTTATCAATGTCTATACAAAGTACCGGTTGGTATATTTTTATAGCTTCTTGGCTACGCTTTTGATGACTACGGTTATTAGTCTAGCTTGATTAGTTACTCGCGCCATACTAGGGGGGGACATGGCGATGACGTATAGTCTATATAGGTCACGAAGCAGATTAAGTCAACACTAACTTAGCCCGATGCGAGGCGGGCTCCGCTCGAATAGATGTTTGGGCTCATGAAAGCCCAAACCCAAATCTATTTACGAATAGATATCGGATATCTCCTAAATATGGAGATAATCATTCCCAACCGATTTAGGCGGGATACGCCGAAGGTTGAGGAACACGGAACCAACAAGGATTCCGTGTGTATATTAAGGGAATCCCATCCCTCGTTTAAGGTACGATCTACAAACCCTAACTCTCCTTAAACCCTAAACCGATTACTTACTCTCACGCCGGAGGATAATCGTGGGAGACAATCCAACAGTAAGCCTAACGGTTTTTCATCTCTTAGTGTGCTTGTCTCAAGCAACGATTCTCAATTAGTGCAGTAGGGCTCCAAACAAGAACACCCAACTTTTGTATCAACAAGGGTGTTGCCTAGCTTCCTCCTATAAATACCCCTTGTAAACCTTCATTTGAAGGTTGGTTGTTCAATTTATTTCTTTCACATACATCTCTACGCATAACCGGCTACTCATATCGTGTGTGTGTGTTTGATTTATTGTTCAATCGCCTTTATCTCTTTCTATTAAGCTTGTGTGGTAAATCTAGTGACATAACATAGGTTCATTTTATAGCTAAAGACCCTTAACTATCAGGCTAAAAACGTCTCTTACAAGTTATTAACTAGAAATGATTGGCCTCTATTGATTAATGTAAGTTAAGTCAACACTAAATGACAAAAAGGTGTAACTCCAGGGTTCGCAGCCGGGATCGTTTACTAACTTGGTATTCGATCCGGTTGCATTTTTGACAAGCCCGGCCGAATCGGGTTCGCGGGCTCCAACCGATCGGTGGGAGTCTCATACACCCAATTTTGACTTTTGTTGACTTTTCTTATTAGCGCTTTTTCTTTGCTTCGTCGATTGATTTCCAAGACGAAACTTGATCTTTACTTGTTGTAGATACTTAGAAATCATTGTAGCTCCTAATCATTAAGTCCAAGAGCTTCCTTACTTGACTTCCTTCCTCGGGAATTGTCCAAATGTGCATGAAATCTTCATTTCTTCATCTTTTGCGATACCTGGCTACATTCACATACAAATACGCATCTTTTGCACTTTTGCAACAGTTATGAGTAAATATAGCCGATTATTATACAAAAATCCAATAATAACGCAACTAAAAATATACTCATATTGGACGTTATCAAATTCTCCCATACTTAAGTTCTACTCGCCCTCGAGTAGGTCTAACAATTGCGAAAATCGATTTCAATGGTCTCGATACCGTGGTTCCGAAAATTTAACAATCATCTCAATTAATTTGCTTTTAATATGTGAAAATTTTAAAATGAACCAAATAACTTTAGATAACACAACTAAACACCTCACGAATGATTTTAAGAATTCACTCAACACTCATATATTGGTGGGTATATGTAAATCACTCAATGCCTAGTCATGATCAATGCTTTTTACCATAAGCTTGTACAAGTATCAAGACAAATAGAATAAATTCTTCAAAGAGGGCTTTTATTCGGGTTATAATGTTAAGGCTTTGGGTTAATAAATGGTGTGGATAAGGCATGGGATGGTTTATCAAATTGGTTTTAAAATAAAAATAAATTCAAGTCTAAACCTCCATGTTGCTAGACATCATACAAACCACAATCCCGAAAATGATTATATTTTCCTCTTCTTCACATATCGATCTCCAAACATATATAACTCAATTTAGCTCATTGGTTAATCAATATACTCCATATAGCACATTGGCTATAACCCTAATATATATATATATATATATATATATATATATATATATATATATACATATATATATATATATACATATATATATACATATATATATATATATATATATATATATATATATATATATATACATATATATATATATATATATATATACATATATATATATATATATATATATATATATATATATATATATATATATATATATATATATATTTTTTTAACTCCATGGCACGCTTACTATAAGCATACACCACAAAAAAATACAAATGAGAAAGACGTCTCCTTCATCTTTGTTGGAGAATGGTACACACAAACGACAAAGTGCAGCTTCTTCATAATCATCAAAAACAATCCAACACTCCAAACAACTAGCAACAAACCAATAGACATGACATGGGTTGGCTAAGGTATAAGGTGTAAAATATTTTTGTATTTTTTCTGGATTAAAAAATAAAAAGATTGGCTCGAAGGGTGTAACTAAGGGTATCTAGTGCTGAAAATGAGCACTAACAAATGGGTCCATATAAGGTGGTTAACTAACCAATGTGGTTAGCAAAAAACATTAGATGTAAAATGGAAGGCCATTTGGGTTAAATCCTACGATACCTCTTATCATTTGAACATATTTTTATCACTCGAGAGTGATTTTAACCGTAATGCATAAAAAGTACAAGTACTAGAATCGACATAATCACCGGCACACTCATAGCAAATATAAAACAAAAGATATGTTTTATACAAGGCAACAATCTTTTGGCGCTAGAAAATGCTATCAAATCCAAAAATGAACTACTTTCGTTATTTGGTTCAAATCAAAAAATTTCAAAAACCTCATTTTACCATTGAAATACCTAAGTTGTTTTTTAATATATCTTAATAACGTGTGAAAACAACTAGACAATCAAGGGCGATTTTCTACTAACTACTTGAATTCAAAAACTTTGCCTAAAAATAAAAAATAAGACTAAAACTAAAATTTTAAAAAATTATCATTTTTCCAAATTTTCTTCCCTTCCCATACTTAAGTTTTGCATTGTCCTCAATGTAATAAAATGAACTCCAAAGTAAAGAAAATGGGAAAAAGAAATAGTTAAAAGAGTATACCTGGGATAGAATATGCAATATGCATATTGGGTCATAAGCTTAGCATGAGTTATCCAACTCCAAATATTGACCCGACAATAAGCTTCCGTCATATCCATCTGCAAACAAAGCTATGCAAAAATATACACGATACACAAAACAAACAAACAACTACAAACAATCCAAACGCTACTTAAAAATAAAAATAAAAATAAAAGTATGATAATCATCCTAAAGAAATAGTTAAGAGATAGAGATAGAGATAATATTGTTCGACACACAATAAGCATTGTTTTTGAAATCAAAATTCAAAGAATGATCCACGATCATTCGTCATCCTCACTCATCTCATCACCTTCATCATCATCATCATCATCATTGTCATCACTTTCGGACACATAGTGCTCGTCCACAAACTCTGAACGAACTCTCCTCTTCTTCTTTGTCCCTCCAGCTCCTGATGAAGATCCTCCAACATCATAGCTAGATCCCCCAACCTCGGGTAATCTACCATACACAGGCACTGGGTCAGAAAATGGTGCATAGCCAGAATATGGGTACAGATATGGTCCAGGATACGAGGTGTAGGGGAAAGGATATGGTGGAACATTAGGTGGGTTGTAGGGAGGCAACTCATAATTGGCTTCTTAAGCCATGTGTTGAAAGAAGCGAGGGAATAATCATTAATATAATTGTTCCTCAACATCATCGAATCTCTCCAAATATCCCTACACTCAATTTCATTCAAATGTCGATTCCAATCTCCCCAACACGAGTCAAAACTACTAGTCATACCCCTGCACTTACGTTACCCATGGGGTACATTGACCCTCGACATATTTCCTGTTCTTTGTGGTGGTTGTTGTGGTTACAATGGTTCAATCCATGCTCTAACGTCTTTGTCCTTCTATTCAAAGTTGTTCCAAAACTCATTGCATTCCATATCTCACTAACATGTGGCTCTCCACACTTAGCCAACTCATTGCTATTGTAATACCCAGGTTCTTTGCTAACCTCGTCACATAATGGCCTCCACATATGTTACTATTACCTTTGATACCCGGGGCTTTCCTAGACAAATACTCGGCTATGAGCCAAGCCGCATTCCTATCCTTAGTCTCTTTCAACAACATCATAATCCATAAGTCGGACATGGCATTTGTCTGAGCTTCCAAGTGCGTGGCTTGGCCCATACTAACAACTTGTGTAGCACTCTCATCAATGGATTCCTAATGGTTACGAATTCCTTAGTACAAGAAGGATATCCACATATGATTCAATACTGGCGGGACACTAGGGTAATTTTTCAAATCTCCTAAGCGTCGAGAAATGAGCTTCAAACAATCGATGATTGACATCATCTTGATCATATAATCCAAAAGCAACAACAAAACCCGAAAAAGTATATGCGTGATCCTGCCCACAAATCCTAAACCAAATACAAACTTCATTCATGATGTTCCGAACATTGACCTTCCTTTCAAAGTACATAGTCGAAAATAACTCCATACACCATTCACGGTAAACTTCTTCATTAATGCTAAAAGCTCTTTCCCAAGAAAAATCATCAAACGAATCTCCATCAACCGGATAGACATAAGACATCCGCATCATACCCCGCAACTTATTCTCACACTCATATTCGCTAAACAAATCCCAATCTACCAACCTCGGAACCGAAACAGTCCTATTTTGCAACTTTGACAAACATTCCCTAAAAGCATGTTTGTAGGATATTGGATTTCACATACACATCAAACCATAAAACAAAGTAGGCGTATAAGTGGAATTCTAGAGAGAGAAAGTTAGAGTTTTAGGGAACTTTAGTGAGAGAAAGAAAATTCTTATTATGAGCTCCAACTCTCTACCTTGGAAGGTAGAGAGTATTTATAGTCTTACAATAAACGCCACACAACGTGGATCGAGGCATCATGGGTAAAGACCCGTCCGTCCTCCGCGGTGTTACTAAACTAAATACTACTTAACATAAAAGTACTATGACTACGAGCTTTCTAGCGATTACATATACTTGAGGTGACCGACTCTTTAATACATGGAATTTCTAATTCCTAACAATCTCCCCTAAGGGAGGTCACCTCAAACATATACTAAAATGACATTGAATACAATGAGATATTACATTAACAATTGATCTTGCATTCTTGATGTAGTACTTTGCTCCCAAGCTCGTAGTCATTGATTCCACTCATTGCATGTTTGGTTAATCCAAGTGGAGGTCTTTTCCTGATCCACGTGATAATAATGTTGAGCCAGCTTTTGAGATCATCGGCTAATAGAAAATCTCGATACATCCATTGTGGTGTTGGTATTATGTGATGTTGTGACTTTCGGACCGACATGCTCACATTATGGATCATGATATCTTCTCATCAGAGTAGCGGAAGCTTTCGTTGATTCATGATATTGGCGGGCGTAGCGAAGCATGGAGTTAGAATATCAGAGTCATTGATGCACCAATCATGATTTCTTTTGATATGAATGTGTTGTGTGAGCATGCGGCTATGGATTGACCGCTCCATTCGGATCATTTGCATTAAACGCGTCGGGTGTACACATAAGGCAGTTAGCAATAAAGCGCGCGAAAGTGTCTTTGATCACTTTCGATGAATTGAGGTACACGGCCCACGGTTCCCCGTTGATCAGTACAAGTCTTTGTGATCGGGTATAATTCGAAGAATTTCCTTGACAGGGTTTAGCATTTGCTCTAGTTGTTCTCAAACGGAGCGTCTCAAAGAAGACAACGGAGAATTGAGTGAACCCGGTAATTTAAGTCCATTGATTGATGAAAGAGATTTGAAAAACAATCGTGTATTGCTCAATAGAAATTGTTTTTGCAATATAATGAAGGTTTTAATGAAAATCAATTATCAATCATAAAACACCTTTTGATTTGAAAAATTAGTACACGGTCGACGTGCTAATGAAAAGAGTTTTTAAGCACAAAGACCGGGTTTTCAAAGGTATCCGTCAATCCATAACTTGAACCGGGATTGATTCAAAGATTGAATAAGCCCCATTGTTTACGTTCGGTTGTCACATGGTTGATCTGTATAATAGATCTCACATGCCACCTACCAGGAGCTTGTTAGATGTTGGCTCCAGAAGGCTTTCCATCTTCACATTGTGAATATGTAAACACATCACTCGGATGTTACGCAATACCACAAGGATAATCCGTAGGACTCAAGATATAATTTCTCTTTCCACATTGTGTGAAACAGAGAGTCTTCATTGAAATTGTCCTAATGAGATTTATTGATGATCTCGTGGCTCTAGACTCAATTTGTGCATTTTGGATCCTATATCGGAGACTAGGGAGAGGGTCTCCTTCTTCAATATCAACAATCTCTAAGTCGATAGATAATGTAGGTTCCCGTGAGAATGAAACAAGTCCTTTTAAGAGGAACTTGAGTAGTTTGGGAAGTTTAGTGCGGTGGTCACTTTGGGTCCATGACGTCTTGTCTTCAATACGATGTTACCAAGTAACCAGAGTATATGTATTGAACCGGTTTACGCCTAAGGTTGAATTATTGGAGGGCTATTTGTTTTCACCCTTTTCTCATTCAATTCTTTTCATTCTTCAACCCCTTCAGTGCTTACCAAGACTTCATTACTAGAACTTTGTTGGGTTTATTCGATACTAGCTGTCTCGTCCGCACTCTTCCCATATCTCACTTTTCTCCTTTTTTCATCATACCTAAGGACTCACACTATCTAGTGGATTGTCCACAGGTAGATCCCTCCGTTCTGGCGGATCATGGGAACAATACCTAACCTTATCATCCTTATATCACCATACATAAAGTAAAGTTGGTCGGTCTATTTGGTATTGTTCATATGCCATAGGAACCAATTGAAAACCATTTGAAAATCAATCCGGATACTTGTGATATATTATCAAAGCATTTTGTACCTGAATTGTTTTGATATTTTTAGAAGAAGAACTCCCCCTCAACATGTGAATCAAGTATTTGAAATAGTTTTCCCCACGGAGGCAAGAGAAAGAATTAACTTCTTTGATTACCATTTTCTAAAAATATCAACATCACTTCCCTAATCGAATCAAGTAGATAAAGCATTTTGGGGAAGGATGAGGTTTTCATGATTTTGCTCCCCTCAATATGTGCCTCGAGATTTGAAAAGAGTTTTGCACATACTAGGAGGAACACACATTGAGATAAGTGATCACGTTTCAAATCATAGGTTTAAGATAGATGCTCCCCTCAACATGTGCATGGAAAATTTGAAATCGTTTGTCACATGTGGGAAGGAGAACTTGTACATCCTTATAAAACCATTTATCGAATTATCAGTTTAAATCCAATTTAAATCACACATTCTCCCCTATCACAATTATCAAATCATTTGAGATTTGTGATCTCTTATAGATTTAAATTGATTTTGAAAGCTTTTGAGGAGAATTGTGACTTTATTATGAAAGCGTTTTTAAGCGATAAGGATCGATTTTGAGATTTTAAACTCCATTGGTTAAACATGCATGATTATCTTTTGAAAACAATTGAATGCCAAATAACTTTTAATTTAATTGAAATCATTCTCCCCTCAATCAATGACATAGGTTGTTGATTGAGAGATAGATATTTTGACAAATAAGTCAAGATGATTATCAAAAATAGAGTCAGAGTTATTTTTCAAAGCGATTAGTTTTCATGAGATAAATGTTTTTAGAATCAGAGCATGGAATTTTGAAAATATGATAAAGTATGGCTCTGTTCTTTCTTTGAAAGCGGGTTACTTCGACGAAATGACAATAAACCATTTTTTTCTCTTTCTCTCAAATTTTTTTTTTTTTTTTAATAAGAATTCGAGCAACATCTAAAGTCCCGTGTCATTCTTTGAATGACAGCACAAAACCGTAGATATTATCGAATCGAGAAAAACATGACAAATTGACAATATTTTTGAAGATTTTTGAATTTTTCAGATTTTTATGGATTTTGAAAGTTTTATAATTTTATATTTTGTTTTTCAATAAATTTTTACAAGAGATAGATGAGCATAGACCTTTACTCCTCGTCTTCTTCCACGAAGACGCGTTTGAGTGTTTAGGTTGAAGGCTTTTCAAGCCTAGTCGTGGAAGTATGAACTCAAAGCGTTCTCTTGGAAGAGCTTTGGTGAAGATGTACGCTAGCGATATTCGACCTCACAAAATAGAGTTCCACCACACCTTTTCCACTTGTTCCACGATGAAATGATGACGAATATCGATATGCTTTGCTCTTGAGTGTTGAACGTTGATGCATGAGAGAGCAATAGCACTTTTATTATCCTGATCGATGAGAGGGATTTTGTTAAATACAAAGCCATAGTCAGATAATTGAGATCTCATCCAAAGGATTTGAGCACAACAAGATGACATGGCTATGTATTCTGCCTCTGTAGAGGAAATAGAAGTACTCATTTGCTTCTTTGAAGACCAGCACAAGCTTATCACCCAAAAGCGAGCACCTCGGGCGTGCCGGCGAGTATCTTGACATCTGCATGATGATGGCGATCTGCATAGGTACATTAGTGACATACGGTGTCCTTCGGGTACCAAAGTCCCATATTGATGGTTCCTTGGAGATACCGAAAGACCCGTTTAACCGCTTCAAGGTGCTATTTAGTAGGCTTAGCCACGGTATCTAACACATGCAAGCGGCGAACAAGATATGCGGTCTACTAGCAGAGGTACATCGAGGATCCAATCATACTACGATATTTCGTTTGGTCAATCATGATCCTTGAGTGGTCCTCATCTAGTTTGGTTCGATCAATCATGGGAGTGTCAACGGGGTCACTTGAATCAAATCCAAATTTCTTTAAGATCTCAATTGCATATTTAGATTGATTTATGAAAATGCCTCCGGGACTTTGTGAAATTTGTAATCCCAAGAAAAATGACATTTGTCCCATCATTGACATTTGAAATTTTGAACTCATTTCATTTGAAAAATGGTCACACTCATTGGGGTCGGTCGAGGCAAAAATGATATCATCAACATAAATTTGAACATGAATTAAATGTTTGCACGACTTTACGGTGAACAATGTTGGATCAAGCTGCTCCTTTGAATCCGGTAGATAGAAGAAACTTTGATAGCGTATCATACCATGCCCTTGGAGCTTGCTTTAAACCATACAGAACCTTCTTCAAGCGATAAGCGTGAGTAGGATGTTTGATTCACAAAGCCTTCGGGTTGGCGGCTGTAGGCGACTTCTTTAAGATCTCCGTTCCGGAATGCCGTCTTCACGTCCATTTGATAGACTACCATGTTCTTACTTGCGGCATTAGCCAAAAAGATTCTAATTGCCTCGATTCGAAAGCAGGAGCAAAAGATTCTTCAAAGTCTATACCCTCCTCTTGGCGGTATCCTTTAGCAACTAATCGAGCCTTGTTCTTCAACACATCACCATGCTCATCAAGTTTCACTTTGAAGATCCATTTTAGAGCAATAATCATAGCACAATCTGGAGTAGGTACTAACTCCCATACATCAAGTCGATCAAACTCATGAATTTCTTCTTGCATGGCATTGAACCGGCTATCTTCATTCATGGCGGTTTTAACATCTTTTGGTTCGATCTTAGAGAGTACGGAGTTGAAGAACACCATAAGGCATCGGTTGCAAGTTGTTTCCGTGTGTTGATCTTTGGGCGAGAAGGATTTCCAATGATGTTGTCTAATGGATGATCGTGAGTCCATTTTATGAGGTGTTCATGTGGTAGTTGTTGAGGATTGAAGTAGCGAGTCGATGTCTCACGAAGATGGATTACGATGAAGATTCAGGAGCAAATATGTTTTCAAATGGAGCATCTTGAGGAGTAGCAAAGGGATTAACTTCATCATTGATGCCAGAAGCAGTTCCATGATGTACATTTGAAGAATGATGATTTGTTGATGAGACGGAAGGATCAGTGGCGGTTCTTGACTTAATGATATTGAGGCTGAGGGATTGACTTCATTCACGGGAATATGAGCGACCTCTGTTGTAGGAATCGACACCTCATTAGTACTTGGATCATAAAGTTCATCAAACATAGGATCAAACAATTTCTTTAAATCATCTTCGGATGGAGGTACATATGGAGTTTCTTGAGAAAAGTTTGGAACAAGGGATGAACCAATGGAATTGTTTGAAGTCGGGTTCGAAGCTGGATTGTCAGAGCCATTTGACGGTCGCTCATCAAGCGTAGCGTGAATTGTTTCCATGATATTTCGGGTTCTTTTGTTGTAGATTTGGTATCCCTTTTTGTTTGGTGCATACCCTACAAATATTCCAATGTCTGCTTTAGCTCTAAGTTTGCCTAAGTCTTGACCTCATTAGTTGGATAACACAATGCACCAAACACACGAAGGAAAGAGATTAGGTTTTCTGTTGTGGACAAGTTCATATGGAGTTTTTCCATGAGCGGTGTGAATCGAGGAGCGATTTTGTGTGTAGCATGCGGTGGCAATAGCCCGACCAGAGAAACATTGGAACCTTTGAGTAAATCACATTGTTCTAGCGGCTTCTACAAGAGTTGATTTAGATCTTTCAACTACACCGTTCGTTGAGGAGTTAGTGGAACACTTCTTTGATGGCTGATTCCAATACTTTCATAAAATTCACTAAGTTGTTTGTTAACAAACTTCGGTTCCATTATGCGTCCGGATAATTACGGCGGTTTTGTTAAGTCGAACTGCGGTTGTTTGATGAGTTTGATGATGATATCGAGTTTCATCCTTTGTCCTTAGAACTTGACCCAGGTGAATCTAGAGTAATCATCAACTACAACTAACACATATTTCTTCCCAAAGATATTATGCACTCTCATTGGTCCACATAAATCCATGTGAATTGTATGAAGAACTACGTGTGGCGAGTGTAGGTTTGGGTTTATGGGCATACTTCTTGCTTTTCCCAATTGACATCTGAACAAAGATGATCCTTTTCATACTTTAGTCGAGGTAAACCTACAACTAAGTCCTACGGAGATCATTGATGGTGCCGAAGTTCAAGTGATTGAGACGGCGATGCCATAACCATGACTTTGTTTTTGAAGCCTTTGACAAGCATTGGAGAAGACTTCATCATATCTTCGATAGAGATGGTGTAAAGATTTGAACCACGAGTTCCTCTTAAAAGTTCCTTACCATCAAGTTCTCTAACAAAACAAGTATGTTTTATGAAGGTTACTTCTAGATCAGAATCACGAGAATGGCGAAGAGCAGATTATGACCAAGACCTTCCACATAGTATACTCTAGAGATAACACTATCACCAACAACATAATCACCATAACCCATAATTACACCGAAATGATCATTACGAATCTAAGCTGTCCCGATGAATTTGCTCACGAAGTTCATGAGCATGACGGTCTCCAGTCATATGCTTGGAACGGCGACGAGTCCGGTTACCACGAAGCGATTTGAGCGATCTGCGGTTGAACCTGAACAAGAATGGATAAGCGGATAATTGGGATCCCCATGCAAGAATGGGTTCCACTTGGTTAGTGCTTGATGGTGGAACACCCATGAAATAGAAACATCCATATCAGTAGAAGCAATGGAATCATTGGGAATAGATGCAATCTTTGGTGTCACGTATTTGACCTATTCAAAGTATGTTCACTTCTTAGGGAATAGTTCTACCAATAGGCATCCATTTTCTAGTGGGCATAATCTTAGCGGTTTGAAACAAGCGATTATTCTTATGGCCAAAAGGTATCCAATAATAACCTATCTTTATAAAAGTTCTTCTGTGGGTTTCCCTTTGTTTTCTAACAATCTTTCGTTTTTGCCTTTTTGCCTTCTTTGCACGATTATTAGCATTAACAATTTTAACGGGCATTTGACAGCATTAGACAAAGCATTCACACCACATTCATGATTAGCAAATTCAAGCGGAACATCATTACAAGGTTTGCAAATAGTATCGAATTGAATTAATTCTGATGCGCCTAAGGCTAATACTAGAATCAACACGATTCGTTTTATTCAACTCAAGCTTAAAGTTCCTAGGTTGGTCTTTTACTCTCTTCCAATGCTTTTAGCTTGAGGTCCTATCATTCCTTGTATTGTCTTGAGACTTTGACCTGTATGCTTTAATGTCATTGATTACTCTGTAGAGGAATTATGGGAACATTAGTTGGTTGATCTACTTTTTGCATTCTTGAACTAGGCGATGCAAGGATACGTATTACTAGAGCGACACATTGATGTATACTTTCTTAAAGCTGGGCTAGAATGGTTTGAAGGTTCGGCACTAGGCATAGAACAAGGCATCACAGCTTTGCCTTTTGCACCTAAGGTTAAGGATTTGGGACATGTTGCAATTACACATTCTAGCAACTCTTGAGATCGTTTGGCCCGGAGGCAAGCAAACCTAATTTCACTATCAAGAGGTTTGTTAATGAAATCCTCTTCGACAATCTCACGAGACATTCTAGACTATCCTTAAGGTGAGCAGAGTAGTCATGAAAAGCATGTTCATTATTCCTAAGATGAGGAGGAATATATTTAAGCATCACGGTGTATTTGCAATCTAAGGGTGACTTTGAGACAACATTCTTATTGAAAACAAATAGTAGTTTCCCATTTCGACTTCTCGATTCTCAATTTCCTTTTGTAAAGGCGTTATTTTTTCGTTGTTTTGGTCACGGGTGACTTTTATTGAATCATATAACTCTTTAAAATGTCGTTTAACTTTTTCATTTTCTTCTAGAAAACTCTCGTTTCCTTTTGTAAGGCATTAACTAAGTTTTGAAGATGAAAAGTTTGAGAATTCTGAGAATCTAAAGGAGGAGGCATTTGGGAGCTGTCATATTGTTCTTTTGACCCTTTAATTGAGAGATTTGGGCTTTCAACTTTCGATCTCGTTTGCAATGAGCTTGAATCTGTTCATCCGCGTTTGTTAATTTGAAAAGCGCATCAAACTCGGAGCATCAAGGATGTCTTGATATTTGAAGTTTTGACATTTTCTTTAAGATGTTGATATTTTAGTTGTAAATTAAAATGCTCAACTTCTAGTTTAGAAAAATGTTTTACCTAATTGTCGTGATCATCGGTTCAATTTTTCGTTTAGTTTAGAATTAGTTTTTTCAAGCTCAATGACACGATCATGGGAGACTTTCAGGCAACAGATAATTCATGAAATTGAGAAGCATTAATAGAACAAGTTGTAGCAGTGAAAACACATCTTGAGCAATACATTCAGAAATCATATTCTCATTCAGTGTATGCAAGTTCTTCCTCTCAATCTCATTATATTTTAATGCGCGCTCATAGTCACTAACCTCAACTATCATTGCATCAAATTCCTTTTCCATTTCTTTAATGTCTGAATTCATTCCCTTTTAAGACTCTCAAAGTGATCTTTTAGTTGTTTAAAAAAGGCATGACCTCAGTTAAATAACATTCTTTCATTTGCTCAAAACCTCTTTCTCCTTGATTATACGATTGGGTGTGATCCTTTTCTTGCAAGTTTTCTCAAAATCAACAAATAGTTGAAAGATAACATATTGGCTGATTAAGGTCTTGCTTTTAGTGGCAATAGTTCTAGGAACTAGATGCATTGGTTTATTTGGAGGATACACGATGCTTTAGGCATTTTCCAAAGGGGTTGGTTTCAACAATATTTTGACTTTACGCTTATCTAAATCCATTTTCGAACACTTGTTAGGAGTTAACAATGTCTGAGGCTTAAACATGTTTAAGGCAATCAATTTTCCTTTTGTAATCATGGGGTGTGATGATTACTTTCTTTTCTTTACATTTTGGATCAGCTAGTTTCTTGTTCAACTTTTCCCTAGTGATTTCATCGATTTCTTATCTTCCTCAGTGCACTCAGTACAACTAGGTTTCGTCTAGGTTTAAGGATTTCATTGCCATCATAAAGAACCTTATGAGCATTTCTAGCCTTTTAATGACCTCTGGATTTGGTTCCTCAACAAGGGGAATGCTATGCTTATAAACTTAGGACTCTATGCTTAGTGATCATGTGGCGATCTGAATGGTGTTTCCTTGTACGTACAACTTATTTTCAAGCTTGTTTTTCAAGTTTTTAGATTAGAAAAATCATTCAAAAGTTTTGATTCCTTGCATTAATTCTTGCTTAAGCATTTTAACATTTTCTTGAAGTTCTTGTTTTTGCTTAGCAGTTTTAGAAAGTTTTTCTTGCAAGGAGTTTAACTCTTGTTTTAATACTTCTTCTCTAAACCTACTTTTCTAATAGTTGTACGTATTTGGTCATCCATTTCACGCTCACGGTGGTCAACTCAAATTTACACGTTGTTCATAAATAGCCACGTTCTTTATAGGCATTATTCAGAGATACTGGAATCATCGAGGGCACATGGTGTATTCATCAAAAACATAGTCATTGTTATTGCGGAAGATGCATCACTTGGTACAACTTCACTTTCACTTTGTTTCACATATTGATCATATGGGACAACATTGATATTACCCATATTTTCAATATTTGATTCAATAGTTTCAGTTGATTGTACTTTGTCATGCATCTTTTGTACATCGGCATCATCGTATAGTTTTAATACCTCTGAGATGAGTTTGTCTTTGGATGGGCCGGCTTGTGGTGAAGAAGAGACCTTGGGAGAAACCATTGGAGAAATGCTAGCAATAAAAATTGTGTGTCGATAGGTCCATCATCCACATCAGAGTCGTATGCATCACTCGGCTGACTTGAAAGGCATTCTGATGATTGTGACCTATCTCCTGAATAGGTTGCTCATCCACATATGCATCATAGGTCTTGGCATTGCCCTCGGCAAAACAACAACTCCTCTTCATCCAAAGCAGCACCATTATCCGAGCTTGCAAGCAACATCTTATCTCGATGTCGGCGATTCGTGGGCGTTTGGAGATGTGCGGTTCCTTGCAATGTGTCCCTCACCACCACGGTTATAGCATTTGATCGGCTTAGCTTGACCTTGATTTCCATTCCTTCCTCGATTACGATTACCAACATAACCTCTACCGGCTCCACCTCTTCCTTGATCATCTTGTCTTTCTGAGCTGGTTGCACAACGATTTTCCATCTTTAAAGTAGCTTGATTGTGTGGGTTAGAAGCTGATTACGAGGTTGTTGTTGGTTTGTGGGAGAGAATTCATGTTTTGACTATCGGGAGAGCAGTTGATTAATGAATTTACCCACGTGTGCATCAGCATCAGCTTGTTTGAACATTGGATCGGGAATGAGTTTGTGATTACCATCACCCATGGGTATGACTTGTGAAGCTTTAGTTGTAATTCCAATGTTTGAGTAGAAGGCAGTTGAATCATTTGATGAGCTTGTCTCTCCTAGATTTGTTTTGAATTGTTCAAGAATCCTCTTTTCAAACATGGCATGTCTCTCATTCAGAAGAAGGAAGGCATAGAGTTGCTCATAGTTTGTATTCTTCAATCCTTTAGTGAGCTTCCATGAAGTAACAAATTTGTGCCATTAGGTTCATGTTGTTTACAAATTTTGAGTTAATTTGAATGTTAGGCATGGTCATTCGATGTTCCTCATGTCATTCACCAGCTTATGAAATCTCACATAGTACTCATAGACACTTTCATCTGGTTTCATCTTGAAGTGCTCAAATTCATCATAGAGTTGTGATTCTCGGTCTTCCAAGTTAATTCGAAACGAGAGAAGCATCTTGACATTATCCCATACGACTTTTGCCTCGTGTTGTGATTGATAAGCTTGTAGATGTCCTTTGGAAGACCTTGAAGAATAATGTTGGAAGCTTCGATATCGCCGAATCTCTTTTTCTCCTTATCGTCAAGCTCATCATACAACTTTGGTCTGTCCATTCCGTAAATCAGTTCCATCTTGGCAGATATCAAGTATATCTCTAGTAGTTTCAACTCGGTAAGGTCCTTCATCAATGGATTTGAGAATGTTGACTCCATTTTCCTTTCCAAGGCTGTCGATTAGATTGAGCCGAGTCATAGTCGAGTTCATCAAGCATGGGTGGGCGAGTATCCGACAATTTGCTTGAACATCCCGACAGCGATGGAGATGATTGTAGGAACGTTGGTAGACATGATGACAAGTTAAGCGAGATTTTATAACTCTATGATTAAACCGGGAAATAGATTCTTTCAGGATTTCTAAATCAAGAAAACCGTATTAGAAATCACTCAAGTCGCTAGGAAAATTGTCAACCAAGTTAAATAAGTGCTAAGTTATAAAGTTCCAAGTAAAAATCTAACAACTGCTACAAATCCAAAGTCGCTAACAAAATTTTGGACAATTACTAAGCACCAGTAAGCTAAATATTCAAGTCGCTAAATAGCAACTCGCTAGGTACCAACTCGCTAACACCAAGTCGCTAACAATATAAAGTCCAAGTCGCTAACTTCACCAAGTTAAGCTACCAGTAGTGGAGATTCCACTACTTGTACTGATTTTCCAACGTCTCACTAAACAAGTCGCTAGGCCTAAGTCGCTAACTCCACTACGCAACTCGCTACCAAAATGTAAAGCAAGTCGCTAGCAAGAAAAGCTATCCGTTGATCAAGTCGCTAGCTAGAAAACTTCACAAACACCACTTTTCAATCCAAAACAACCCAACCAAGATGATTCAAGCTTACCAAATGAAAACCTAAACACTTGTGATGATTCTAAACACAAAAGTACTAACAAAATCCAAGCTTTAACACAAGAAATCAACCAAATGATGCAAAACCACTAAACTTTTTCAAACTCAAAAACCACCTAAAAGCCACTAGAAATCCAAGAGATGTGTAAGATATGATCTAACCATGGCTCTTGATACCAATTGTAGGATATTGAATTTCACATACACATCAAACCATAACACAAAGTAGGAGTATAAGTGGAATTCTAGAGAGATAAAGTTAGAGGTTTAGGGAACTGAGAGAAAGAAATTTATTATGAGCTCCAACTCTCTACCTTAGGAGGTAGAGAGTATTTATAGTCTTACAATAAAGCGCACACAACGTGGTGGATCGTCATGATGGGTAAAGACCGTCCTTCCTCCACGGTGTTACTAAACTAAATACTACTTAACATAAAAGTACTATGACTCACGAGCTTTCTATTACATATACTTGAGGTGACCGACTCTTTATATACACGGAACTAATTTAACAGTATTTCTCTCCTCATTGAGATCTTTAAACTTCAAATTTGCATTTCTTGACTTCTATAAGCTGCTCGTAACCTTCTTCCTTGCATTCCTTTTGCAGCGTGCCCGAAACAATGGGGTTGATGGAATCCAGCGTCGAACCTCTGAACAACCTGCAACATTTCTCTGCGTAGAA
Source organism: Chrysanthemum makinoi (assembly GCA_910596185.1). NCBI lineage: Eukaryota > Viridiplantae > Streptophyta > Magnoliopsida > Asterales > Asteraceae > Chrysanthemum > Chrysanthemum makinoi. The sequence goes on along the minus strand of OU343216.1, from coordinate 40,099,596 downwards.
ATCACAAATATAAAGTCAATATAAGAGTGTTAGAACAAGCGATAAGCAAAGTTTATAGGAAGCCTCTAAAGGTCTAGTTAAAAATTTGTATTTAAAAGAACACAGGCAGGATCGGTTGAGGCGGCCGATCCGGCTCCTCTATAAACTATCCAACCATTAGGTTGCGATCACGCAACGAATCGGTTACTAGTGATTCTATGAAGGCTTTGGCCTTCAATGGATTTCCACTAGATTCTTCCAATTCCACCATTACTCCTAAGCATTCAAACATCACCAATGATTTCCACAACCTCAATTGCTCTAATTACATTCAAACTCCCAATCATCACATGTTTATCTTGCTTAGAATAACAATCTTAACTCAATTCATCAATCACTTGTTCTAATCAACAATGTGGCATAAAATTCAGAAACATCATCTACCAACTAGAATCACCAATTGCAACAATTTGATGCAATGGCACAACCTAATTAAATTCGAAAATTCAATCATCTAATACTCATTCCATGTTGAATCAATCACTACAATTCTTTTGCAATGCATTCCTATATCAATTACCCACTTAATTAGAAAGATTACAACAATTGAATTCTATCAAAATCCCCAATTAGTGACCTAATTTGCAATTAGTGAAATACTCTAATTATACCCTAATTAAGTTAATGATTGCGGTGCTTACTTGTTTAGGTGCCATGATGATCTTCTACAACTTTTACAATCTTCAAACAACTTCTAATGGTGAATTTTTGAAACCCGGATGGAGGATTAGTGTGTGTGTGTGTTTTTAGGAAAATGAATTTTTGGTGCTTATATGGCGATTGAGTCATGGACACTTAGTTTAGGTTTGCATTTTCTTGAAATTTTGCCTTTTAACTTTACTTGGGCATTTTACCTTCCAAGCAAAAATTGTTTACTCAAAAATCCAATTAAAGATGCACACATTCATCAACCATTTGCAAATTTCGACAACATCTAACTCAAAAACTAAATCATCATACTTATCATCATAACTTAAACTAAAATTAAAAATGCATTGATTAAAATAACTTCAAACCAAAATAATGAAAATAAAAATCAAATGAAAAACAAATACTATGATTATAAAATAAAATTTCATCAAAAGATGAAAATCAAGCAAAACCGTGCTTGTTATTATTAACAATGTATTCTATATATCACTCCTCAAAGTATTTGTTAATACAAATAAGGCGTAAAAGCTTATTTATATTTTCGATCTTCTAATGTTTTATAGATAACAAATGTAAATCACTTTAACGAAACAAATGAAATGCGTAAATAGTTTGAGTTAATGGTTTTCCAACATGCAGCTCTCACATAAAACACTAAAACAAGTATAAGTGATTTTATGATTTAGATACATATGTACAACAACTAGTGCTTACATATTGGGTTAAACCTTAAACTAAGTATACTAAAATGGGTAAAAACTAAGTATATATGCTAAAATGGGTAAA
>OU343216.1:40058935-40098020 GCA_910596185.1 Chrysanthemum makinoi | reverse complement strand
TTACTAAAGAGACCAAGCCTAAAAATGGGAATAAGCAGTTGGTACAGGAACTAATCTAGGGGGATCCTTAAGGCTACAAAAGAGTAAAGAGAAATAAACATTAAAGAAGCTATAATAAACATTAATAAGCTATGATTGGACCTAACCTAAACTAATCTACCTAAAAGCCAACAAATAATCCTAAATAAGCTAATAAACAAACCTGATAAGCACTTAGAAAGGCATTTGGTTTGCAAGCTGCTGTTCCTGTTTGCTGTTTCAGTCACAACAGCCCAACAAGGGGCTTTTGTGGCTTAATTTGGATAAGCTACAAGGTGAACTAGACCATGGGCTTCTTGGAACTTGGAGTCCACCTGGCTAGCCACCGTTTGCCCCCATCTCTGATTTAATATAAGTTGATTCAGCTTATAAATAAGCTGAGGAAAAATGGGTGCAGGGGCTGCTGATGCAGCAAGACAGAAACAAATTTAGAAACAAATAAAACACACGACAAACTGCTTGACACTTAGAACATGATTAAAAAAATTGTTGAACAAACCAACTTACAACTAAATAAGACTATTTCAATACCCAAAATGGATCAAAAGGTGAGCTTGACCCAAGAAACATGCAAATCCAAACACCCCTGTACAGGGTATGAAAACTTTTAAAAACTGATTTGAGACTTGTATTAGATTTCAAACACTGATTTACAACAATAACAGAAATTCAAAATTAGTTTAACCTCACTTGATACACACTTAAAACTTGAATGGCAAATTTAAGGCACATGAACCAAAATGAAAACTGCATAAGCAATGGAATAAAAAACTGAAACTTGCATTAACTGAAATTTAAAAGTACATGTAAGTTAAATTGACAATGAAAATAACATGGGACTAGAACATTAGATTCTAGACAAGTTTTACACTAGTTATCTAATGTCTATATATACTTAAAAGATAAAAAGTCTTCCTTTCTTCTCTTGTGCTTCTTTGGATTCATCTCAGCAATTGATTTGGCTTGGACACAAAGGCAGTAAATCTGAGCTGTCCATCTTGAGAGCTCCAATGGGGTGTGTTGGAGAAAACAGCCCCATGTGGGTTGTGGGGTTTCACTGCTTCGTGGTTATCAGTGAGTTGAGAGTGACCATGGTGAAGGGATTGGGTAATGGGGGTTGAGTGTCTGGGAGGGAATCAGAGAAACAGGGAAAGGGGAAAAGGGTGGTTGAGTGTGGCAGGGAAAGGTTGGGTATTTTGGGTTTATTTTTATTTTGGATTTATGAAGTAATAAAGGGTTTGGTTGGTTTGTATAATAGATAAGCCCAAGGACTAAACTTGTAAATTCTGAAACTTGAGGGACCTGTTGTGACAAGCTTCCAAATTTCATTCAAGGGACCATACCTGCCAAGTTAGATAAACCAAAGGACCTTTATGATATTTATTACAATTTAAAACACCCGGGGGACCTTTTAAAACTTGAGGGGCCAAACTTGTAAATTCTCCAAACTTTTTACCCAAGGATCATTTTTGATAAATTTTGATTTTAAAAGGACTTGGGTTGACTTTTATTCCAAAACAAATGCTCAGGGACTGATTTTGTCAAGATTTGAAAGTTGAGGGACTGAAACTGCCAATTATGCAAACTTAGCTCGTTTTTCATCTGTTTTTAAACATTTTGCATCTGAAACATATAAAATACAATCCTTGGATATATTTTGTATTTTGCTGCATATTTGAGTGTTTTTAAGTGTTTTGGCAGCTCAGATAAGACAAAAATGATGAGTATTTACACACTCATCATACACAATCTCTCTCCCCTGAAGATTGTGATAACATCAAAATCATCACACACTTGTGTACCTCTTTCATCTTCAGAAACTAACTCTTCCATCTCTTCCCCCACATAGTTGGAATAAGAACACTAAACGTGTTAGGTCACCATATTTGTAACACAAGCATCAATAGAAGAGATAGAAGAGAAAGGATCGGATGAACAACTACCAAACACTTATGCGCATGAATAAAGAAAGGTTATGCGTGAAGTGAAAGAGTAAATTGAACAACCAACCCTCAAGTGAGGGTATTACAAAGGTATTTATAGGAGAGGGAGCTAGGGCAACACTCCTAGTCCTTTCCTTTCCTTATTGGACTTGGGCTAAGGCTTATGGGCCTTCTACATAAGCCTTAGCTTAATAACAAACATAAAGGCCATAATAAGCTAACTATTACATATGAATCACTAACACTTGAATTAAGGTTTAGGAGTGATTCCAACAATCTCCCCCTAAGTGTTGGTGATGAGTGAAAGAGTGATAAACGATGTAGGTGCTGATGTAATAGTAGCTTTGACGTCTTTTGACATTCTTCTTTCTTGTGAGAAGAGGTGTCTTAATTCGAACAATCTCCCCAGTGTAGAGAAATTGTTTCTTTTGAAGTATTCTGCTTTGACGTCATCTTTGTTCTTTGATCTTTGTTCTTTGTGATGGTGGTGATAGTATGTTGTTGTAGTCTGCATCAGGTCTTCTTCGTTGCTCCAGTGTCTCCACGTCTTTCTTCAACATGCTCACACGCTCTTTAACGTTGGATTACAGTACTGATGAAGTTCTCTTAGTCTTTAACTTTGTAGATTCTTTGACTTGACGAAGAATCATTCAGACTTTTGTGTTGCCTTTTGATAGAACTTCCATTAGTGATGCTGTTGGTATGAGCATGTGAAGAATCTGCACGATCGCCCGTGAGCTTCCATAAGAAGAAAACATAAGAAAGGTTAGTAATAAGCGGTTTCCGGCACTTACAAGTTTGAACTTCGAGAGTGTTAACAGCATAGTGTGAAAACACAACTCTAATTCTTACAAAGGCCGTTCCTGAACTGGAGTCCCACAAGTGAGATAACACGATGTACCGAAGTACATCTACAGTTCAGATGAGTCGCTGAGGTACACCGAAGCATCACCTCACGACTGTAGACCATTTGAGACACACTAAGCGTAATCCACGAGGAGTTACCGAAGTGACCTGCTGTCAGGGCTGTTTGATGTTGACCCTGGCAGGAGTTTCCATTCAATCACTGAGGATCACAATTGTGAACCTCTCATAAATGTTCTCGACAGATTGCTAGGATCTGTGTAGGACTCGATAACGTACCACTGTTGTTCTTATTGTTGAAAAACAAGTGATGAAATGTCAAGTGTACCTATGAGATCTTTGATGAATCTCGTGGCTCTAGACTCAATAGTGCGTTTTGGTTTTCCTGAGCAGAGACTAAGAGAAAGCCGATAGTTTATGTAGGGTTCCCTGTGAGAATGAAACAAGCTTCTTTTGGGAGAAACTTGAGTAGCTAAGAAGGTTTAGTGCATGCGTCACTGGGTCCATGACGACTTTTATCTTCAATACCGGTGTCATCTATTGACAACCAGTAGCATATGAATTGAACCCGGTGTCTGCCCTAAGTTGAATAATCTGGAGGGCTATTTCTTTTCACCCTTTTCTTTGCTTTTCTTTTTAATTCTTCAACTCCTTCTTTCTCTGATTCTCATTTTCTCCGTTTTATAATCGTACCTGAGGACTTCTAATTCTAACTATTGGTAGTGTCCTTGGGTAGATCCCTCCGGCTCTGGTGGATCATAAGACGGTTATTCCTAACCTAAATCACCTTATAACTCCATTGCCATAAAACCATTTTCATGAAAATCTCTCGAAGTGTTTGTAAATGAAAAAACATGTTTGAACACTTCAAGAGTTTTAGATTTTCAGAAATACTCCCCCTCAACATGTGCTTAAGAGTTTTGACGGAAATCTGAACAGTGAGAGAAGAGAGCGCTCTTTTTGAATTGATCGACTCAAGATAGACAATTCCTTGCGAGACACGATTACGTTGCGTAGTTAAAGAGATACATTGTCAGCTTTTAGGTGACAACTAGCTCTAATAACTACCTTGAAGATGTGGACAATCCCCGAAAGGTTGTCAAAACTGTCAAAGTTCATGTCTATCAGGAGCTTCTCGAATAGGTACAATTTACTTGGATAAGTCTTGGAAGACAAATCTTTTCAATGTATGATTGTTCAGTTCCCGTCAATTCATGGGTTGAAGTCTTTTCACACGAGGATTCAATAGCAAAACACAACATATTTCTTATCACATGATTTTTCCCCCCCTAAAAATGGCATATAAAGATGTTATTTTTGAAGAAATGTTGAGAATAAATATGACCATTTTGAGTTTTGTGGGAAGATTACACGAAGAACATTTTGGTGAACAAAGTTTTTGATCAAATACTCCCCCTCAACAAGTGATATAAACGGTTGAGGTTTTGAAAAACATAAGGGGAAATACTTGTTCTTTTGAGAAAAACCTTTGAAAAGTGAAAGGTTTGATAAGTTTTACTCAAAAGGAAGAAGCTTTCGCTCCTTTTATAAGGATTGTGGCACTGAAGCGTACCACAGGGTCCTTTCATTACAAGTACAGGTTGTACACTGTTATGTGTGCACAAGCCATAGTCATTATAAAATCACACATCCAAATTAATAATGAAAATGAAACAGATTAAAGGGTACCAGGAAGTCCATCAATCTTTCCAGGAATGCGATCAGGGCGTTGATAGCCAGTGAGAGAAAACCTGGGACGACCACCTACAAAGCTCTCCAGTGTTCTGAACTGGTCCCTTCTGTACAACCTTTCATCAATTCGAGTGATGATCCTCTTCACATCCCGTCTATCCTGAGAGTTCCATCGCTTTGTAGACCCAATGCCTTCATGTATCGCCTTCAACCTATAATCCAAGCCGTCCCTGACACTCTTCAGTGTGTGATCTCCAAACTTATGAAGATCTCTACACGCCATCAAGCAGTTGCGATGTAGTTCACTGCGGTAAACTACTCCAAACGGTTTGCTGACAAGAGTGTATTGTGGAAGATGGTTGATATCAGGAAGTTCAAGCTGAGGTCTGGTGAAGTTGACACGGGTCTGATAGGATTCAACAGCAAGTTGTAAATCTTCTACACGTTCCTGGATCACTATACTTCTGATGAAGATGAGCAAGGACTTGATGTATTCACGTTGAATTTCAGTCGAGAAATGTCTCATTCTTCCCTGTACTTTAGCAAGATACAGATCTTCAATGTCATTGAGAGACAAGTTCTAAAAGTCCGCTTCACAGAATTCATAGTCCTTTTCGTCTTGTCTTTTGACCACGATAGACTTGAGGAAGGTGTAATCCCATTTAGACGAAAGGGTGACATGCTTAACGGCAACGATCCCTTTATCACTGTACACTTCATGTGGAGACTTTCAAACCTGGCAGCTTTTGTAGTAGATTCATCGGCATTCTGGCCAATGGTGAATCCCATACATTGCATCAATATCAGACCGTTCCACGCTGTTGGAAAACATGTGGGTAGCCTTTTCTTCGATGGCTATGCAGTTGGAGTATATGGCTGCCGGGAACGGAAGTGTAAGTGATGTAGCGTATTTCTTTGAACCATCGCTACCGTGTAGAAGAAATTACAAATCTTTGTTGAAGAAGTAGCGAAATGGAATCCTAGGTTGACCTGGTTGGCCAATCGTTGGTAGAGGTTTAGACCAGTCGGTGTAGTATGGGGGGTTGTCTCTTTTGGTGAAGTCGATGTTTGCTTCAGGTTTGAGCCAATCAATGTTGTTAGACATGGCTCGTGCTATGTTTTCAAGGTGATATTCGACTTCAATAGCACTTTCCGAGCTGTCTTTGAGTAGTTGAAATGCTTCATTCTTGATTCGTTTCAACTCTGATTTCGTCATCTTCTTCACACGGAATTTTTCTTGCAGTAGCTTAGCATGCTCCAACGTACGACCTTCTACCATATTTGGATCATCAGTTAGGGCGGGAGTGGCATCAACAAGTTTGGAAAACCATTCAAACTCGGTGTCATCTTCGTCTAGCCATGAGACGACATCAGCCTTAGGAGACTTCTTCTTCTTCTTTAGCCTTGATGAGGAGGATGGTTTCTTTGTTGAAGCAGGAGAGGTGGGTTGTTGTTAGGGCTCAGGGACTTCCTCATCGTCACCACCAGTATACTCAAAGTGATCACCGGTTTTCTCTGTCTGGGGTGGTAACTCAGAGTCCTGAGTTTTGTCAGCAGAGGAGCGAGGAGGAGATCGTCTTGGTGGTGAAGTCCTTCGGGGTGGTGGTGGCATAGATGATGGTTCTCCAGACTGCTTTGGATGTTTAGGCTCGTCATTTTTATCCTTATCCTTATCTTCATCGTCTCTTGGACGTTTAGGCCTTTGAGCTTCTTCTCTGTATGCTGATTTGAGTTGGTATTCTAGCAATGCTTCAAACAATTTACTTTCGTGAGAAGTAAATGTTGCAGATCATTTAGACATTTGAGATACTAGCCTGGAAACCAATTCAGCATCTGAGAATATTATGGGATCAGTTGGATTGATGTTCACTGTCATGGGTGTTGATTTCACAGTTTGCTTGGCCAAATGCAATAGATTCGGATAGAGTTGTCTGGTGTACATTTCTTTTGTCATACCAGGAACGATGTCAAGAAGGAACTTGTGAGTGTAACCTTTGATCATCTCGCTCATTTCCCCTTGAAGATCACGTTGCATGAACTTCTAGATGTACTCCCTTTCAGCTGACATCTTGTCATTCTCGTCATGAAGATACTGAACCTGGTCAGCGAGAAAATTCAGCTTTTTGTAAAGCACGTCTTTCTTCCTGACCTGCTTGACAGCTTTAACGATCCTTTTCTTTGCTCGAGAAATCCAAGAGTCTGTTGGCTTCTTCACAGATTTGGATGTGGATTTGGTTGTTCTTCTGGATGGTGGTGGTGAAGAGTGAGAGGATGAATCCGATGATGAAGAGACATGAGGGGATTCAGGGTCTTTAGGAAGTTCAGAAGTTTTCTCCTCGGAGCGAATTGGACCGTTGAGAAGAAAATCATCATATTTCACTTCATCATCTTGTCCAGATTTAGCCTTTACTTCAGCCTGAATCCGAGCTTCCTCATCAGCTTTTCCTTCTCAACCTGCTCCTCAACCAACTGCAACCATCACACCATATGATCCGTCACAGCAACAACCTCAACAAACTCAATTGGTTCCATACAACAACAACAATGCTCAAGCACTTTACAGTGAAGCTGATGAGGACTCCGATGCTTTTGATGAATTGCAACAAGGATTTGCTATGATTGCTAAAGCCTTCGGCCGGTATACAAACAGATCCAACAATCACATTCGTTCCTCATCAAACACACGGAATCAGGCTATTGTGAACAATGGACGCATTGAAGTTCAGAATCGTGGTTATGGTCGTCAGATGGGAGGTGGTCAAGGGTTTAATGCTATGGGCAGGAATAACATGGGTGCTCCACAACAACAGAGAGCCTGTGGTTGAATAGGGGAATGCTCAGAATGGGGTTAATGGTCTTCGTTGTTATAACTGTAATGAGAAGGGTCATCTGGCTAATGCATGTCCTAAGCCGAGGACAAGAGGCAGTGCTTATCACAAAGAGGATTTGCTCTTGGCTCTCAAGGATGAAGCTGGTGGCACTCTTACCAAAAAGGAACAGAGCTTTATGGCAGATGCAGATTCTGATGATGATGTGGAGGACTTGCAGGCTAATGCAGCAGTGATGTTGATGACACATATGCAAGCTCTACACATGAGTGACACAGGCCCAGTGTATGACACTAATGTCTTGTCTCAGGTGATACAGATCATCCTTTGGATTGTTGATAGCGGATGTTCCCGACACATGACAGGCAACCTTAAACTGTTATCAAACTTTATTGCAAAGTTCATTGGCACTGTCAGATTCGGGAATGATCACTTCGAAGCTATCATGGGCTACGGAGATTATATCAATGGGAATATTGAAATTAGCAGGGTTTATTATGTGGAAGGCCTCGGTCACAATCTATTTTCAGTCGGTCAATTTTGTGATGGAGATTTGGAAGTTGCTTTTAGGGAGAAAACTTGTTTCATTCGTGATCTACAAGGAAACGATCTTATGTCTGGCTCTCGCAATTCTAGTCTATACACAATCTCAATGCAAGACATGGTTGCTTCATCTCCCATCTGTCTACTCTCAAAGGCTACATCTACAAAATCTTGGCTATGGCACCATCGTCTCTCACATCTAAACTTTCAAACCATCACCAACCTTGCTCGACACAAACTTGTTGAAGGTCTCCCGAGATTCCGGTATTCTAAAGATCACCTATGTTCAGCTTGTGAACAAGGAAAAAGCACTCGTGCTCATTTTCCATCAAAGGTGGAACACAGCTCTCAGCATGTGCTCCATCTTCTTCACATGGATTTGTGTGGCCCAATGCGCGTGCAGACGATTAATGGCAAACGCTACATCTTGGTAATTGTAGATGACTACTCAAGATGGACTTGGGTTTATTTTATTCGAAGTAAAGATCAAGCTCCACAGATGATCATCCCCTTTCTCACGAAAATTCAAATTCAGCTCCGGAACACCGTCAGACAAATTTGAACAGACAAAGGAACTGAATTTGTGAATCAATATCTTCGGGAATATTATGAGAAAGTGGGAATTGAGCATCAAACATCCATTGCACGTACCCCTGAACAAAACGGAGTTGTTGAAAGACTAAACCGTCGCTAGTGGAAGCTCGCCGTAACGCATGTTAATCAATGCTAAACTTCCAGATTACTTATGGGCTGAAGCTGTTTCAACTGCATGCTACACTCAGAACCGTTCAATGATTACAAAACACCATAACAAAACACCTTTTGAGCTTATTCAGAATAGAAAACCGAACATCAAACACTTTCATGTATTTGGATCCCTATGCTACCCGAATAATGATCGTGATGACTTTGGAAAGCTCAAAGCCAAAGCTGACATTGGAGTTTTTATTGGATACTGGGATAATTCTAAAGGTTACCGGATCTGGAATCGTCGTACAAAGCAGGTTATAGAAACGATTCATGCTAATTTTGATGAGCTTACTGATATGGCTTCTGAGCATAACAGCTTGGAACCCCGGTCATAACCATTTAAATTTCCCTCAAACCCCATCATCTGCTGAACCAAGCTGTAGGATCGATATATTTATTGTGTTGATGATTCGGGTGGTCTTGGATGATCAAAATACATGTTATCCATTAGAGAGAGAAAGTAGAGAGAGAGGGAGTTTCTTGGTAGAGACTTGTAGAACAAAATATTGAAAGGTTAGATTCAAAGCTCCACCCCTTCCATGGATGGAAGGGGTATTTATAGTTACACAATACACGACCTCCTATCGGCCTGTGGATCAGGCATACAGTGGGTAAAGACCCGTCCTTCCTCCACGGTGTTACACTAAACTAATCTACGCTACAAACTAACTAATAAACTGCTAAACAACGTAAATAACTACAAGTCTACGAGCTAACATATGCTAGACTATAATTGGGGTGACCGACACTTTAATATGGAATTTCCAATTCCTAACAATCCCCCCCTAAGGGAGGTCACCTCATGAAATACATTTTGCATCCTTGCATTCTATCTTTGTCTTTAGTTCTTGAGCTTGTAGACTTTAATTCTTCACTTCCACAATCTTTGTGCATTAGTAGCGATTCTTCAAAGTCCGCATTGATTTGTACTTTTAGTGGAGGACTTTAACTGATCCACATCTTTGATGATCTTTGAGCTTTCATTGAGATCATCAGCCACAGTAAATCTCTGGATCACCCTTTATTGTGTTGCCATCATGTGAAGTTGTGACTTTTGGACCGACATGCTCACACTTTTGAATCATGACATCTTTCCATCAGAGTAGCGGAAGTTTTACTGGTTCATGATATTTGCAGAAGCGTAGCAGAAGCATAGTATAAAAATATCAGAGCCAAGTTATGTAGATATGCACCAGTCATGATTTCTTCAATTAAGTGTGGATGCTTTAAGCATGCGGCTTTGGATTGACTCCTCAATTCTGATCAGCTGCAACCATCCAAATGTACCTGCAAACAGCTAGCAATAAAGCGCATGAAAGTGTCTTTGATCACTTTCGTTGAATTGAGGTACACGGCCCACGGTTCCCCGTTGATCAGTACAAGTACTGCCTGTGATCAGGTATAATTTTGAAGAATCTCCTTGACAGGGTTTCGCAGCTGTTCTAGCTGTTCTCAAACCGGAACGTCTCAAAGAAGACAACACGGAATGAGTGAACCAGCAAATTGAGATTCACTGATTGATGAAAAATGATTTGAAAACAATCATGTATTGCTTGAAGAAAGAGTTTTGCAATACGACGAAGGTTTTATGAGAAAGATCAATTTTCAATCAAAAATACTTTTTGTATTTGAAAAGAGTACACATTCGACGTGCTAGAGAAAAGAAGAGATTCGCACATCAAACGGTTTTTCCAAAAGTATTTTTTCAATCAGAGATACTTTTTGTGTTTGAAAATGAATACACATTCGATGTGCTAGAGAAAAGAATATTTGCACATCGAACGGTTTTTCTAAAAGCATTCGTCAATTCATTTCCTGGACCAAGGTTGATTCACGAATGAATCGCCCCATCGTTTCTATCCAGTTGTCACAAGCTTGATCTTTAGAAAAGATCTCACATGCCACCTACCAGGAGCTTGTTTGATGTTGGCTCTATAAGGCTTTACATCTTCATCGTTTATATATCACTCGGATGTTCTGGCAATACCACAAGGATAATGCGTAGGACTCTCAATATATATACTTACTTTCGACATTGTGTGAAACAACAAGTCTTCATTAATTTAGTGTTCTAATGAGATATTGTGGATGATCTCTTGGCTCTAGACTCAATAGTGCACATTAGGTTCCTATGCCGGAGACTAGGGAGAGGGTCTCATTCTTCAATATCAACAATCTCTAAGAGAAAGTCGATAGATTATGTCGGTTCCCCGTGAGAATGAAACAAGCCCTTTTAAGAGGAACTTGAGTAGCTTGGGAAGTTTAGTGCAGTGCGCCACTGGGTCCATGACGTCTTGTCTTCAATACCGGTGTTACCTTAGTAACAACCAGTAGCATATGTATTGAACCCGGTTTCTGCCCTAAGGTTGAATTATTGGAGGGCTATTTCTTTTCACCCTTTTTCACATTCATTTCCTTTTCATTCTTCAACCCTTCAGTGCTTACCGAGACTTCATAACTAGAACCTTGTTGGGTTTATTCCAGTACTAGCTCTGTCTCAGTCCGCACTCTTCCCATTTCTCATTTTTCTCCTTTTTTCATCATACCTAAGGACTCTACACTATCTAGTGGATTGTCCCTGGGTAGATCCCTCCGGTTCTGGCGGATCGTGGGAACTAATACCTAACCTAACCATCCTTATAACACCATGCATAAAGTAAATTGGTCGGTCTTTTGGTATTGTTCATTCTTCCTTGAAACCAATTGAAAAATCATTTGGAAAAACAATCAAGGTACTTGTGATACGAGATCAAAGCATTTTGTACCTTAATAGTTTTGATCATTTAGAAAACCTCCCCCTCAACATGTGCATATGATTTAGAAATTGTTTAGCACATGGAGGCAAGAGGACTTTGAAATATTTTCTTTGATCACAATTTTCATAGAAAAAGCCATTTGATTTTCTTTGGTAAATTCTCCCCCTCAATATGTGCATAGGATATTTAAAAATATTTTATCACATAGAGGAAAGAGTTCTTTTGAAGCACATTCACAATCACACAAGCCATTAAGAAACCATTTGCTCCCCCTCAATATGTGCTTCAAGATTCGAAAGCGTTTAGCACATATGAGAGAGCAGCCTGCACATTTGAATCAAATCGATCATCATTTATCAAATTTCATTATTAAATCACAAATTCTCCCCCGATCAAAAATATCAAACCCTTTGAGATTTTGGATCCCAAGTGATTTAATAAGGTTTAGAAAACATGGGAGAATATGTGGCCAGGTTTAAATACTCATCATGTTTTTGGATAAATCCTCCTCCTCAACATGTGCATTGTGTATTTGAAATCGTTTGGCACATGGAGGCAGGAGTGCCTTTAAAGGACTAAAACCAATTCCATTAAAACAGATTTGAGATTTAAATCACGATCTCTCCCCCGATCAAAAATTTCAAACCATTTGAGATTTGTGATCCCAAAAGATTTAAATCATTTAGAAAATTTTGAGGAAAGACGTGGCAAGATTTAATTTTGAAAAATGACAGATAAGGACCAATTTAAGACATTAAAGATTGTTAGTGTCAGGTATGATTGTTTTAAGAGATCTTTAAGTAAAATAAAACAATTTCACAATCAAACAAGAACAGAAAAAATTTCATTTTGAAAGACCTTGATTCAAAAGAAAAATCATACCATGACATAACATTAAATCTTTAGATCATCACTTTATTTCGTACAAACGGACTCTTTTGAAGATATATTGTTTGAAAATATTTTAATTTAAATCACTCTCCCCCTCAATCGATGAAAGTAGTCGATGATTGAGTGACTTATGTTTTGATAAAATGAAGTCCGGTGATTTTCAAAATTAAGTCCAATTTATTTTCAAAACCAATATTTTTCCATTTTTCAAAACAATATTATTTTAAAATTGTAGAAAAATGGTATCATCCACTACTTTTTCTTGCACGAAGATACATTAGGTGGTTGAGAAGCTTCTGTTGTTGCTGTAGGGCAGGAAGAAAAACCGTCTGCTGATGCAAAGGAGACTTCTTACGTTGCATTTTAATGCCAACTGAGGTCAAATTAAGCTCCGTTTCTTCAATCACTTAGAAGAAAACCATCTGCTGATGCAGTGAGACCTCTTACGTTGCATTTATGCCAACTCTCCATTGAAGTCAAATTAAGCTCCGTTTCTTCATTTGTCAACCCAAGATATAGTTACCCTTTCCTTTCGGCATCCAATCATCTTCAATTGTGGGATCCGGATCGGGAACATTCTTATACCAATATACCTGCATACGTTAGTGAACACACATACAGATATATGGTGGTCGACATCACCCAAACAACAATCGACTAATAAAAGTCAATTCAACATATCAATCAGATCATATAAGGTATGGGAATAATGTGTTCATCAAACTCTAATCATCTAATCCTAACAATCATATCCTAGAAACCTAGTCCTTCAACATAGGCAATTATATATTTTAATTAAGCGCGTAGGATAATTAAGAAAGTCCGTTAGATGATGTAAATTTGAAAACATTCTCCCCCTCAGTCAATGACTTATTTTCTAAAAGGTTTAAAAGCGCTGAAGTCATTGATTGAGTTTTCAAATTTAATAAAAACTCTGATACTGATTGATTTTTTCAAGCAACTCATTTTCCACAATTTTGAAATACAACAAATGTTTTTCTGAAGAATTTTAGACGGAAAAACACTTGTGTAGGAACATCAGTCTTTTTGACGACATGCTTTCCTTGTTTTGTTTTTAGGATAAGTGCACAAAATATTTTAAAAATGATTTAGCGCAGCACTTTCCTTTCTTGAAATACGGGTTGCTATCTGAAATAATAGCAAACCATAGTTTTAAGCGCGGGTTACAGTCTGAAATAACTGCAAGCCATATTTTTAGACATGTTTTGGAAAAAGAATATTTACACCTCCCGCTCGAACTTCATCTATGGTCCCGTGCCATTATTGAATGACATTTCTAAGACCGTAGATGTTATCGATACCAGAAGACATGTCTTGAGAAAACATATTTTTGGTATTTTTCAAATTTTTCTGATTTTTATGGGTTTTTGTTGGTTTTCTATTTTTCTATTTTCTTTTTCTGGTTTTATAATTTTGTATTTGGTTTTTAATAAATATATACAAAGATAGAGAAGATGATATAGTTAAAGAGGATGATGATACGAGTACCGAGATAAGGATATCGAGCAGCCCCGTTGTAGAAGATAGAAGTCATCATCTCTTAAACATTCACCACAAAAGCTTCTGAGGCTCTTGCATTGAAGAAAGAAATTGAACCTTTAAGAATGAGAGACTTTGGCAGCTTCCCCCCAAACCGAAAATCCATTAGATGAGTAGGTTCGAAGTTCTATTTCAAGCTTGCCTTAGCCAGGTGCACATAGAAGCACACCATTATCATAAATCCCGCTGCTACTTTTAAGAATGATAATCTAGATTCTTCGTTCGGGGTTATATCATCAACAAGAACAGCAACGTATCATCCCACACATAAATAACTCTTCTCAAATTTCATTACCACTGAAGTCTGACGCAATCCATTCCAACAGGTGTGAAGAGACCACTTCCCCCGAGTAGTTGAATTGATGCAGTCAGTCTCTTAGTATAATTCTCAAGAACTCTCCCGAATACACTTCATGAGGGGAATGAAGAACACCTTCCCATGTTCACATTTTTCTTCCCTGATGAACGTGTATGAAGCTCAAGAACCCGAAGTACACCAATATCCAAGAACTCTCCCGAATACACATCATGAGGGTAATGAAGAACACCTCCCCTATGTTAACCACCCACATGGACCCATTTGTAGTGCTCATTTTTAGCACTAGATACCCCTAGTTTCACCCTCTGAGCCTTCCTTTTCATTTTGCTTCACCCAGAAAATACAAAAAGATTTTACACTTTAAACCTTAGCCTACCCCGTATCAATGTCTAAACGGTTGGTTGCTAGTCGCCTGGAAAGTGAAGATTGTTCAAATGATTATGAGTACCACATCCTATGAGATTGATTGAGCCATGCGTTATGTTATGTTCAAAAAAAAAAAAAAAAAAGTATTAGAAAATATTAGCCAATGAGCTATGATCGTAGAACAATTGTCATGGCAAAGTGAAACGCTGTGGAAAGTGAAAAAGAAGAAAGCAAAGCTGTAATCGTTTATTTGGTTCGTGGAATGTTTGGTAACTAGCAACATGGGTATTAGACTTGATTTCATTTTATTTTAACACCAATTTCATAAACATTCCCATGCCTTATCCATACCCTTAACCCTTAGCCATATCATTATAACCCGAATAAAAGCCCTCTTTAGATGTTTTTGCTTGGTGCTTACGCCACGTCGGTGGAGTTTTGTTTCTTGTACAAGCTTATGGTGATAATCTAATCATGACCCAAAGCAATGAGTGTGATTTATCTTGTTACTCCCTAAAAAATGTGTGACTGAAAGTGAATTATATCGTTCCTTTTTCGTGAGGTGTTTTGAAATGTTAATCATGCAAGAAAATCATTGGATATTGTCAAACATCTTGATGTTTCACCCTTATAAAGAATAATTGATGAATCCTCTCTCGATTTATACTTGGTTGATTTGCATCACATTTTTCATAATCACGATCTTGTACCAGTGGATGTTTTTTTTCCTATATTTGCTTGAGGGCAAGCAAAGTTTAAGTGTGGGGGAATTTGATAACGCTCAGATTGTGCATGTTTTTTGTAGCGTTATGTGTGCCTTTATATCTGTTATTTGGTTATATTTGCGTGATTATAGTGTTTAAACATATCAATAGATGTTTGTCTAGTGTTTATAACCAAGTGCAGGGAATCGGAGGGAAAATATAGAAATGTTCAACAAAACGAAGATTCCCATCAGTATCTCAAGGACCTTTGAAGACCTTAGTGATTGAAGAACCAGAGTTCTACAAGACTTAGTAAAGGAAAGATCAAGTTTCCGTATCTCAGAAGATCCAACCGGATCCGGTTGCAACCATAAACGGATCGGTTGGAAAACGGCCAGAATCAATGTTTTTACCATCGCCAACCGATCGGTCGCAACCCGCAACCGGATCGGTTGACTTATTGTTTTCGAAGACCAGCCGGATCGGTTGGTCGTATGACCGATCCGGTTGGAGAAACTGCAGTTGCCAAATCTTCATCACTAAGCTTCCCTTTGCATCCAAACGATTCTAGGTCCTTCTCTTGGTGTATTCTAGTCCCTTCCTCACTCCTTGGTGGCCAAGTTCAGCATTTAATACCCTAGGCCTTGGAATTAGTATAAATAGAGGCTAATTGTGAGCATATAAAAACACCTTAATATACAAATCTCTCTACTCATCAAACAAAGCCTTAAGCTCTCAAAATTCGTCCTTAGAAGTCCAGAGAAGTTTGGAGATCCAGAAGTTCACCATTTGGAGGCCAAATCACCAAGAAGTCTACCTTAATCCTTTGGGAATCATTACTTCATCAATTGTAATCTTATTCCAAGCATTGTAAGACTTTCAATCATGTTTTCTAATGTTCAAAGTTACGAGTTTATGTTCATGTTTGCTATGAGTGGCTAGTTTCTTTATACACTTGCTTAAATGATGTTGATTATCATATGATTAGTTAGTGATTGTGTTAACATGTTTTAATTCAATTTCAAGTTGATTCTAAGATCCAATTGTGCTAAAGTTTCATAGTGACATTTGTTAATCAAGTTTGGCTAATTGATAGTAATCGTTGTGGCCGAAAGGACTTATTGTTATTCAACTAGTCATAATCATTTTGTCTATGGATGATTGTTTTTACCCATTATTCTTGATTATACATAGGAACTAAGGTGTGGTTGTAATAGAAACGCTTTTTGATTATCAAATTGGATTGGTTGGAAACATCTAAATGGTCGTAAGATTAGTTGTTGAGAATCAATTGTAGCCTTTTGTCTATGATCGGTTACCTTTTGTATTGACCATTTCTTAAGCAATTTGATGAACAAGTGGATGTTTTTGTGTTTTAGTTTATATATGTAGACTTATGAAACTTGAATTGATCTTGAATTGATTGGTTAAACTTAATGCTTGTTTTTATAAACTAAAGCCTTGATCAAAGTTTAACTTGTAAGAACAATAGATTAGTACACCAAATAATTATCATAACCAACATGCTAAGAGGTTAACACAATCACATTAATTTATGATATGAAACTAGTTTAAGCAAGTGTAGTTTTTAATCATCTGAATTTCATTATATCTATTTGCTTTATTTTATGTTTTGGATAGACTCCGTTAATTCATACTTGTGTTTAGAATCACTCAAATCCCTGCGAACGATCCCGACTTACCTTCATAATCTTGCTATAACGGACGAGTATACTTGCTCGTATGTGTTATTGGTAATATTGGTAATTCACCTTTTATAAATTTAAAACTTGCACCAACCGGGCACATCAACGCCTTGATGAGTAAAACCTTGAGTTTCTCTGCGGTCATGACATTTGTTTTCGCAGGATGTCTTCAATCACTTAGAAGAATTAAGTTCATCAAGTTTAGTCGCCGTGAGTCAAACCTTGAGTTTCTCTGCTGTAATAACATTTTTCTTCCCGGGATATCTTCAATTACTTAGAAGTATTAAGTTCATCAAGTTTACTCGCGTTTAGATGCGTGTCTCCTTCCCCCTTGCTGGTTTTGACACTTCAGAATCAGCAACTCATTGTAAGCCCGTATACTAGAAATTTGTTGAGAAGAACACCTGAACTCTTCTGAGAATCAATCTGCTGACAAGAATGTGAGCAAGTCTAATTGGGGATTAAATCAGACATTTCACCCTCCCCCAATTAGTGCTCTCCCCTAAACCAACAATCTTTTTGATAAATGCCCAGAATAAGAAGAAGTCTTTAGATCATTAAATGCAACTCGTCTTTGGTCTTCTAACATATAGCAAGAAATGTAGAACAGACTGTAGATTCGACCTTCTTCAAGATTGTCCGAATGGGGAATAGAGTGTTAACATCTTCAACTCACACCAAAAAGCATCCCACCAAAAAGCATCCCAATTAACTTACATCTTGCAAATCCCCTTGGCTAAAATCCCTCCCAATCAAACAAGAACAGAAAGATGTTCATCAAGGAAATCAGCAATCAGGCCGCAACGAACACACAAGATGGTAACACCAAACTTCCAATCACATCAAGCAAGAACAGAGAGATTGTTCGGAATCATCATGTTGATGTATACGTGAAGCATTAACCGGAAGCACTTTGTCGATAAACTCATCAATCCGAGTGAAGATGTCAACCAACGGCTCTTAGAAGAAACTCCATGTAAAGATGATCCGATATGAAGAAGCTCGGTTCTTACATGAGTTAGGAGCCGTATGACCATATATTCTTATAAGTCAATCAACCATGCAGAATTATCGCACTTCTTCTCCCGCTCAAGAATTGCATACGAAGATGCCATTCTTGATTAAACAAGTGAACATCATCCAAATGTAGTCTATTCACACTTTTCCCCCGCAAAATTAGCACAGGATGTCGCCATCGTCATTATAGTTGAGAAAGTGGAATCAGAAAACAATCAACACTAGCCCAGTTCACTTGATGACTGAAGTGCATGGAAAAAGTATGAAGCATGTTGATGAGAATGGTCATAATAAGAATATTTCTCTTCTTCAGAAGATAAAGCGCACTGACACGTACACCTTTCTTTTCTTTAGCGAACGAGGCATGAACTGTTGTGTTCATACGTCATAATCTCTCTCTTTTCAATCTCTTGGCAAAACATGTAATCCACCCCATTATCATTCAGTAGGCTCTTTGTAATGACAACTGATGGAGAAAACCCAATATGATGAATTTGACTCTGAAGTAAGATAACCCGAACTCGTGACTTAAACTTGCACATATGTAACAAAGAGCGGTGCCGAGACTTCATGCTCCATTGAATCTCTAAGTACTCTATACTATTCATCCAACCAACCATCAAGTATAAGACGTACATCACCTCTTGAAAATCCACAATTGAATGTGAGACTGAGCACTACAACGTAACTCCTTTAAGTGATAGTTATTTTGAGGTGATAAGAGCCCAATTCCCTCAAGTGGTAAAAGAAGAGGTAAAAGTCACCCAACAATAACTAGATTTCCAAGTCTTCGTTTTTGATAATAAGCTCGAACAAGGATCATGAAGAATCTTCATCCAACCATCCCTGATACCTTCAGATTCAAAGTACACTCGCCCGTGATATTTCACTTCAACCTCAAATAAATAATAGTGAATTAACCCCGTTGTCACATCTTCTGATTAAAAGCTCAAATCTAGCCTTCTTTGACGTTTTAAGTGAACTATGATAATGGTATCATCCCGACCATGGTTAAAAGCACATAACCCCGTAAAACCAAGTAATAACCAAACTGCCATGATGAATATTCAAACACACATCCAATTCATGAAGTACACCCTTTTATCTCTTCTTCGAAACAGAAACCGTAGCACCAGCATCAAAAGAGATCTCGAAATACACTTTCCTTTCTCCAAGATGGTTCCATCATTACGGGATTTTACAACTCTATGGTTTAAACCGAGAAATAGTTTCTTTCGCGGGATTTTACAAAACCAAGAATAAACCGTAAGATAGATCCGGAAATGCACTTTACTATTACTAGGATGTTTCCATTGTCACGGGATTTTACAAGTCTATGATTTAAACCGAGAAATAGGTTCTTTCGCGGGATTTTACAAAATCAAGACAAAACCGTAAACAATGTCAGCTTGAATGTGTAATGACAACATTGGTTTCGGTGAATATCTGTTTTAGGAGAAATTGCAGCGGTTCTTCAGCGGTTCAATTTCCAACAATAACATTATCATCAACCATCCAATAAACACATTGGTAAACACATCATACACGTATTCTGTCGGCTGTTGCTGTGACCACTTGGTGAAGTAAACCCGATATGTCAAACTTGATCATGAAGTGAACTTCCCCAGATTTGTTACTTAAACTTGTACTAATCCATGTGAAGAAGAAATGGTGTACCCAATGTACAAAACCTCTTGACATTCTCAACTGAGTGAGACACCGAAGTGATAGCAACGTTGTGGGTCAAGCGAGAAAGAATCACAAACGTCACTAAGTAGCCAAGTCTTTATCACCCTCTGTAAATGCCTAAACAAGTCATCTTCGCGGAAGGGTAGAAAGAAAGAAGACGAAATAAGTAAACGCGCCCAGAAAAACCTCACTTCAAATTCAAATAAGAAATACCGTCCAAACAACCCCGTAGTCAACATTTTCCAATAAACATTTCAAGCTGAGACATAATATACTTCGTGAAAATGTATAAACCAAAGTATCAAATCTCATGATACAACGAATCTCATCATCTCATCCATTCTCATCAAATCTCATCATTAACAAATCTTGTCATCCAATAATTTCCAACCCGGTCCAAATAACTATGTAATCCGATTCGGTCAATGTAAAGTCTTGCAATGGTTATTACATGCATTTCAATATCTTTGACATATAACCAATTGCAAAGAATTTGACCAGGCTCCAAGTCCATTTAAGAGTCGTTTGAGCCGTCACTTTCATACCCCATCAATAATACCGGATAAGAGCCTTGAACCAGGTAAAGATCAATTACAAACTCAAGCAGTGAATATGTATCTCTCGTGAAATTTGAATAACCAAACAATCAATTTTATACCACAACAAATGCTATGCATATCCAAAATTAAACATTTAAGATGACAGAATTCATAATACACGCCAATAAGTAATCCAGTGATCCAATATCAGGCCCACGTGAAACAAGTCATTTCATTCCTTTACACCGAATGTCCATAGCAAGATAAAACAACACTCCAAAATGTGGCCCAATCCAATTATCCAATATCCGGCCCATTCCAAATACTTTAAACCCGATCCAGTTTGACTCCCCATATAATTAACCAGTTATATAATAGACTAACCCAAAATATTTGGTCATTTATCCTAACCCTAAAATATATCCTCAGATGTACGCCACCATCAAAGATAAAGAAACACGCCTGTTTTTTCTGAGATCACTCCTAACTCCGATCTCATCAATCAATAAACTCAAACCACATGAATTAAACGAATATCAAACCCCTTTACATAAAAAAAAACGAGTCTAAATCTTAATTAAAACCTTTTACCATCAACAATCGAGCACCAAACAATCATGAAGGAGTCACAAGTGATACTCTTTACGCACATACGACCTACAGGTAGGTATTTGATCTTGGTTTGAATTCGATTTTGAGTTGAGGAACGAGATGATAAAACGTTTTAAACACTTGTTAAAAAACTTTTTATACCATATTCGGATATTGATTAAGAAGCAACGTCTTCTAAAGGGTCTATGATGGATATGATTCAACTGAACCAATCTTTTACAAGATTAAAACAATGAATCGAATCTGTGATCTATTATGATAAATTCGTATTGAGTCTTTGATTACATGTGAGTTGAGGAGTGAATGAGAGGGTCTTGGGGTGAGTCTAGATTAGGTTAATTCGTTGAAGGGAGTCGAATCAGTTGCTTCATAGTATTTGGTATTAGTTGGAGTCTTTGGACTGATGATATTTAAAGCTGAGGTCGAGATGGATTTGGTATATTAGAATAAGTCGTGTGGTCTTTGGTCATATGTTGTCAATCTTCTTCTTCATTTCTGATCTATTAATATTCTCAAGTCGCTACACTTATAAAAACAACTTGCTTTCATTTTTTTCTTAACATCACAAGTCGCTAACTTATCAATATAAGTCGCTAGGTCTTTTAAACCAGACAAGTCGCTATTGACTAAATAGTCAATAGCCAAGTCAAGTTGCTACCAGTATTTTAAGTACTCAACTCGCTACCTATTAATCATTACATTACAAGTCGCTAGGTCCTTTTTTATCACACAACTCGCTAGTCATTAAAGAATGACAAGTCGCTACCTTTTTTTTTTGCTATGTATAAGGTACAATGAACCTGGACAACATAAACATCCAACTCGCTAACTAGAACTCTTGTACAAGTCGCTAGTAAGATGTTTGAGTTTTTCCAGCGAGTTTTCCGACAATATTTCCGACCATCTTCAAGTTTTCCCAGAAAAATGCATATGACTATATCATTTTGACCCAAGTTAGACTGCATTTTGACCAGCAGATATTGACCATATAACATACACGGATATAGAATGGTACAAAAATAATGTCTAAAGATTGACAAACTGTATGGACTGATATTGACCAAGACAGGTGTTGTAAACTTGACAATACCCAATGACTGTTTTTTTTCTTTTGGCCAAAAGAGGATTAAAAAAAACATGTAAAACTGTTTATCATAATACTCTACTTGGAAAACAAAATTTTTGACCATCAAACAGTAACAAAACAGTTATGACAAGATACAAAACCACACAAAAAATATCAACCCAACACAATAACCATGGTATGAAACCACACAAATCAACACAACACAAAAACCTTGGCTCTGATACCACAACACAAAAACCTTGGCTCTGATACCATTTGTAGGATCGATATATTTATTGTGTTGATGATTCGGGTGGTCTTGGATGATCAAAATACATGTTATCCATTAGAGAGAGAAAGTAGAGAGAGAGGGAGTTTCTTGGTAGAGACTTGTAGAACAAAATATTGAAAGGTTAGATTCAAAGCTCCACCCCTTCCATGGATGGAAGGGGTATTTATAGTTACACAATACACAACCTCCTATCGGCCTGTGGATCAGGCATACAGTGGGTAAAGACCCGTCCTTCCTCCACGGTGTTACACTAAACTAATCTACGCTACAAACTAACTAATAAACTGCTAAACAACGTAAATAACTACAAGTCTACGAGCTAACATAAGCTAGACTATAATTGGGGTGACCGACACTTTAATATGGAATTTCCAATTCCTAACACAAGCCCTCAGCTTACTCGTCAACAAATGGAAAAGCTATTTGTTCCGCTGTTTAGTGATGACATTGATGAATGTGCTCCAGGTGTATCCAATGTTTCCGCTGCTCAACCTGATACTACTCTTATACCTGATACACCTGCTACAACAACTACTGTTGAAGAAGCACCACCAGTTGACTCTACAACAACAGTTGAACAAACTGCATCCAACGACGCTGAACCAGCTGATGATGTTCTTAATGAAGTACCCCAACCTGCAGATTTTGATCCAAATGCATTCTTTAACCCGTTTACTAATGAAACTGCTGCACCTGATGTTGCGGAATCATCTACAAGCCATTTGAATCCTCAAAATCTGCATAATGTATATCAACATCAACATTCCACACATCGTTGGACGAAAGACCATCCTCTAGAGAATATTATTGGTAACCCGAATCAACCAGTCGTAACAAGACAACGTCTTCACACAGATGGTGAACATTGCATTTATGCACTCACTGTCTTCCAATCTGAGCCTAAAAACATTAAAGACGCAATGACAAAGGACAACTGGATTGAATCCATGCAGGAAGAACTCAACCAATTCAAACGTCTTGAAGTATGGGAACTGGTTGAAAGACCAACAGGGGTCTTCATCATTGGTCTAAAATGGATTTGGAAAAACAAATTGGATGCTGAAGGAACCGTAATTAGAAACAAGTCACGCCTGGTGGCTAAGGGATATAGACAGGAATAGGGTATTGACTTTGAAGAATCATTGCTCGGTTGCTCCTTGAGGCTGTTCGGATTTTTTTTGGCAATTGCGGTTCACATGAACATCACGGTCTTCAGATGGATGTCAAAACTGCTTTTCTCAATGGACAACTGAAAGAAACGGTCTATGTTAGCCAGCCAGAAGGATTCGTTGATCCAGAGTTCCCTAATCATGTCTACAAACTGAAGAAAGCTCTCTACGGTCTCAAAAAAGCCCATCGGGCGTGGTACGATAAGTTATCATCCTTCCTTATTGCCAATAAATTTACCAAAGGTTCGGTCGACCCTACACTCTTTATAAAATATCACGGGGCTCACATCTTAATCGTTCAAATCTATGTGGATGACATCATTTTTGGGTCAACACATTTAAAATACTCAAATGCTTTTGCAAAACTTATGACAAAACATTTTAAAATGTCAATGATGGGTGAACTCACATTCTTTCTTGGAATGCAAGTTCATCAATCACCCCGTGGTATTTTCTTGAGTCAGTCCAAATATGCCCTTGAATTGTTAAACAAATTTGGAATGCAAAACTATGACACCTATGCCACACCAATGGCTCATACCAAGAAGCTAGACGCTGATTTACATGGGAAATTGGTGGACCTTACCAAATACCGTAGTATCATTGGGTCTCTCATGTATCTAACAGCTAGCAGACCTGATATTGTTTTTGCCGTATATCTTTGCTCCCGTTATCAGTCGAGACCAACTGAAACCCACCTCTCTGAGGCTAAAAGAATCCTCCGATACATCAAGGGAACCATTAATTTAGGGATCTGGTATCCGAAGGATTCTGGTTTTGAACTAATCGCTTTTTCAGACGCTGACCACGCAGGATGCTTAGATTCACGGAAAAGTACTTCAGGAGCTTTACAATTTCTTGGTGATAAACTGGTGTCATGGCAATCGAAGAAGCAGGATTGTACATCGCTGTCCTCAACCGAAGCAGAATATGTAGCCATGTCAGCGTGTTGTGCTCAAGTCATTTGGATGAGAACACAACTCAAGGACTATGGTTACGTATTTGACAGAATCCCGATGTACTGCGACAATCGGAGTGCTATTGCGATCTCGTGCAATTCAGTTCAACATTCAAAATCAAAGCACATCGATCTTCGATATCATTTCATCAAGGACCACGTGGAACAGGGTACTGTTGAATTATATTTTGTGGGTACTGAATACCAATTGGCAGATCTTCTCACCAAAGCCTTAGCTCCTGCTAGGTTTAATGAGTTGGTCCACGGATTGGTATGCGGTGTTTGACTCAAGAGGAACTGGATGAACTCTTAAAACATTCTTAAAACCAGTCAAACACCAAACCTCCTTTGTAAATATTTTTCAAAAACAAAATACAAAATTATAAAATCAGATAAAAACAGCAAAAATATTCTTCTATCTATATTTCTTTTAACATTGCAAGTATAATTCTTCCGTCAACACTCAAATCTTTCAAAATTCAGTATTTTTTCGATCAAATGTTGAGGGGGAGAAAGCTAATATTTTTCAGTTTAATAAAACCTTGTACTTGCATGTTACCTTATCCCGGTTGTTTCTTTTAACGGTGGTCACTTTTCTGGTTTACTGACACTCCTTGGACTAAAATTTATAAAATTTCATTATTTCTTAAGTCGAGGGGGAGTGTAGTCAAATTTCTTTCCTAAAATATCCTTCGTTTGGTATCCAAAATGGAAGTTAAAGGCATTGGATGTAAATGGTAGAGGTGGAGGGACTGAAAGTGTCAAAAGATCAAAGTATTTTTTAATAAAACACTTCACCTAACATTAACTCTTCTCATTTATTACTAAACATACCAAATCCTATGCCCAACAATCAATCTTCAAATCCGTGTTTTGGATCATCACTCTGTAAGTGGTTTCATAATCTTAACATGTTTTTAAACAATGGTTTTGATTTTTACGCGAATCCAACGGTCAAATGATGTGTTTGAGAGTGATTTGTGTTTTACGCATAAGCAATGAACACAAATCCTTCATTCATATGTTTTGGTTAATGAAAATGCCTTTAAAATGTCTAAACAATCATACCTTAACTGTTTTCATCAATCATAACCACCCAGAATCACGAATCAAATGAGTTTTGAAAACTAGGGTTCATGCGTATATTTGGGGGTTTTCTAATGAGAACGTTTTTGGTCATAAAGATAGTTGAGTGATATTGTTCTTATGGTGATTGATGGTATCTAGGCTCAGAACCAACCCAGAAACACTAATTGATCTTTAATTAGAAATTAGGGTTTAAGTTCATATGCATTTGGGTATTTTTGATTCACTTAAATTCTGATGTTAAAACTTGGATAAAACTACTCATAAGGCTCCTTAGACCTCCCAGAATCATTTTGGTGCAATTTCTATGGCTAGATTACTTACTCGTAAAAATTGAACCTTAGGATTTAGGTTTACGCATAAGTGTTCTTTCGCGTAACTGTTATATGCGTAATCATGATTTGATCTGATGGTGATTGAATGTAGATGTTAATGATTGTGTTATGACGAATTTATTTCAGGTCTTCTACGTTTGAAAATTCAGAATCAAGGTTTCTAGCAAACTACGCATAAGGATCACCTTACGCGTAGAATGTTATGCGTAAGAGCAATCTTACGCGTAGCTATTATGCGTAAGGTTCTACATAAGATATGACTACGCCGTATCCTGTGAAGGATATGCATAAACAAAGTGACCTTAATTTAAGCATAAGGTTGACTCTTACGAGTAAGCCTTACGCGTAAGGTTTATATAGCAGCGTAAGCTTCTACGCATAAGGTCCCCTTTTCCTACGCGTAATATTTCTTACGCGTAAGTCAAGAGCCTACGCATAAGCTTGCGTTTACGCATATATCACTCCTGTTTACGCATAAGCTTGCATTTCTACGCCATTTAAGCCTTGTTTAACCTTAATTGTGAATTGTTACGCGTGCAAACATGCAAATAAATAAATCATAACGCCACGAAACCAATAATGTCACTATAAGCTTAAATGTTTAATAAGTTGTGAATAATAAGTGAAAACATGGACTTTAAAACTTAAAGTTAATCAACTCACGAAACTTATCACGACGTCATTGGACTAATGGACAAACAAGTGACATTGGACTCGTAACAATCATCGACATATCACATTCAATAATTAGACAATAAAACCATCTGTTGACTAACATAATGTCTTTCGATATGTTGGTTCTTTTGGCTAAATATCTTTCAGATCACGACATGGACTTTCAAATGCAGAATGTGGATGCACTAATGTTCTCACATTTGCGATATCTTCCTAATGGCTATCGATGAAGATTGGAAAGAACAACCTCCATGTTGACTTTGATACTCTCACATGCTCAGAATCTTCTTGCTTAATTGCTGTGGATATTCTGAAGAATCATCCTTATCAGAACATGCTGCAAATTCTGCACAGTGCGGAGATCTACATTCACAGTTCGGAATACAATGCAAAGATCAAAGGACAAATGCGTGACAGTGACTCTCAATGACAAACAAGTCACCATCACACCTGCAGACTTAAGGGCTATTCTTCTCATCCCTGTCATCGAACCAACTGAATACAATGTCGCACCAACTAAAAAGACCGTTCTGCAATTCATGCTCAACATTGGTTATGACGAAGCTACAAGAGTAATCACTAAGAATTCATACGTAGATCTTAAGAATATTCCTCAACCATGGAGAACTCTCTACATCATCATCACCAAATCTGTTTCTGGTCGTGACAGTGGCTATGAGCATCCCAAGCTCATGGAACTGTAAATCTTTTGGGCTTTGGTCAACATGAAGAACATCGAAGTTGAAGCTCTGATATGGGACGACATGATGACATTCCTCAAAAAGCTTGGCTCAAAGATCCCTTATATCAGATATACAAAACTGTTGATCCAAAGAGCAGTTGGGTATAACCCTGATATCCCCAAGAGAATCAATGACCCCAACAATCACGACATGTTGTATGAACCTACTCTAACAGTCAGATTTAAGGAATCAACAACAAAGAAACAAGGTGTTGTGTTGCCAGATCACCTTCTCTCTGATACAATCAAATAGCTTTACTCATACAAAAGGTATCTGGTAGCAGTTGATGAAGGCAAAGTTGGTTTTCTAGATGACAAGTCTTCTGGTACTCCTACAAGGAAAACCAGGAGAGGCAGTGCAGGGAGTGTTACAAGCACTATGAGCCAGAGAAAGTTTCCTAAGAGGTCCCACACTCTCAAAAGGAAAGTTCCCTCTAAAGAAGCCATTCCCATTCCCAAGTCTGAACCGCAAAGAAAGCTAGTGGATGAAAGCTCTGAGGAAACCGAATCAGAAGACGAGGTCATCTACTATGAAACTGCAACCGATGTAACCACAACAGTAGCTAAACCTCCCAGTCCAAAAGCTGACCAAGGCAAAGGGAAGACTCCAGTACTTGAGCAGAATGAAGAAAGCTTAGATGAAGAGCCACTGGATACTGACTACAGGAAGAAGTTCAAAATCATTAGACTCCAACACAAGGCAAAAGAGTTTGAACAGGAACAAATGCGTGGCCCCGGAGGGTCAAGTGGTGGTGTCCTATCTACACCAATTCCTGATGCGGTTAATCAACCCGATAAGGGAATTGGTGCCACCACCCTTGAGCAACAACAAAAGCGCCTGGAGGATTCTATTGATGCCAAAGTTTGAACCGTTTTGTTACGCGTAAGACCGAAACTCACTTCAAAAACAAAACCGATTCACCTAACTATTTGGCTCTGATACCACTGTTAGGTCATATATTTGTGCCAAAAAATCTGAGAGATAGAAGAGAAATGATGGTGAACAACTACAAACACTTATCGTATGAATAAAGAAAGGTTATGCGTGAAGTGAAGAGTAAATTTAACAACCAACCCTCAAATGAGGTATACAAAGGTATTTATATAGGAGGGCTAGGGCAACACTCCTAGTTCCTTCCTTTCCTTATTGGACTTGGGCCAAGGCTTATGGGCCTTCTACATAAGCCTTAGCTTAATAACAAACATAAAGGCCATAATAAGCTAACTATTACATATGAATCACTAACACTTGAATTAAGGTTTAGGAGTGATTCCAACAAAACGCCTTGAGTCAAACATTGAGTTTCTCTGCGGTAATGACATTAGTCTTCCCGGGATATCTTCAATCACTTGGAAGTATTAAGCTCATCAAGTTTACTCACGTTTAGATGCGTGTCTCCTTCCCCCTTGCTGGTTTTGATACTTCAGAATCAGCAATACATTGTAAGCCCATATACTCGAAATCATTTAAGAAGAACCTTAGAAGTCTTTGTGAGAATCAACTTGCTGAAGTACATGGTGAGCAAATCTAATTAGGGATTAACATTGGCTTCACTCTCCCCCAATTAGTGCTCTCCCCTAAACCGACAATCTTTATAATGAATGCTTGAATTAAGAAGAAGTCTTTAGATTGTTAAATGGAACTCGTCTTTAGTCTTCTAACATGTAGCAGAAAATGTAGAACAGACTGTAGACTCGACCTTCTTCAAGATTGTCCAGTTGGGGAATAGAAAGTCAACATCTTCAACTCACCAAATGCATTCCCGTTAACATACAAATAGCAAATCTCCATAACTCAAATCCCTCCCAATCAAACAAGAACAGAAAGATGTTCATTAAGGAAATCAACCCCGCAACTAGAAGCACTTTGTCATTAATTAAATTAGCCCGTGTGAAGATGTTTACCAACGACTCTTAATAGAAAACTCCATGTGAAGATGACCCGATAAGAAGAAGCTCGGTTCTTACATGAGTTTGGAGCCGTTTGACCATTTATTCGCAGAAATAACTCAACATGCAGAGTTATCACACTTCTTCTCCCCCTCAAGAATTGCATACGGAGATGCCATTCTTGATTAAACAAGTGATTATCATCCAAATGTATTCTATTCACACTTCTCCCCCGCAAAATTAGCACATGATGTCGCAATCTTCATTATATTGAGCAAGTGGAATAAGAGAAACAATTAACGGTAGCCCGGTTCACTTGATGTTTGAAAGCGCATGGAAAAAGCATGAAGCATGTTGATGAGAATGGTCATTATTGAGAAGATTTCTCTTCTTCAGAAGATAAAGCGCACTGGCACATACACTTTTCTTTTCTTTAGAGAACGAGGCATGAACTGTTGTGTTCATACATCATAAGAAGATTTCTCTTCTTTGGAAGATAAAGCGCACTGAAACGTACACTTTTCTTTTCGTTAGAGTACGAGGCATGAACTGTTGTGTTCATACGTCATAATCTCTCTCTTTTCAGCTCTCTTGGCAAAACATGTAATCAACCTCATTATCATTTAGTAGGCTCTTTGTCGTGACAGCTGATGGAGAAAACCTAATATGATGAATTTGATCCTGAAGTAAAACAACCCAAACTCGTGACTTAAACTTGCATATATGTAACAAAGAGCGGTGCCGAGACTTCATCGTCCATTGAATCTCTAAGTACTCTATACTCTTCATCCAACCAACCATCAAGTAATAGACGTACATCAGCTCTTGAAAATCCACAATTGAATGTGTCTGAGCACTACAATGTAACTCCTTAAAGTGATAGTTATTTTGTAGTGGTAAGAGCCCAATTCCCCCATGTGGTAAAAGAAAAAGTAAAAGACACCCAACAATAACTAGATTTCCAAGTCTTCGTTTTTGATAATAAGCTCGAACAAGGATCTTGAAGAATCTTCATCCATCCATCCCCGATACCTTCAGATACTAAGTACACTTGCCCGTGATAATTCACTTCAACCTCAAATAAATAATAGTGAATTCACCCCGCTGTCACATCTTCTGGTTAAAAGCTCAAACTAGCCTCCTTTGACGTTTTAAGTGAACTATGATAATGGTTTTCATCCCGACCATGGTTAAAAGCACATAACCCCGTAAAACCAAGTAATAACCAAACTGACATGAAGACAACTTAAACACACACCCAATACATGAATTACACCCTTTGATCCCTTCTTTGAAGCAGAAACCGTAGCATCAGCATCAGAAAAGAACCCGAAATACACTTTCCTTTTCTCCAGGATGGTTCCATCATTACGGGATTTTACAACTCTATGGTTTAAACCGAAAAATAGATTCTTTCGCGGGATTTTACAAAACCAAGAATAAACCATAAGATAGATCCGGAAATGCACATTACTATTACCAGGATGTTTCCATTGTCACGAGATTTTACAAGTCTATGATTTAAACCGAGAAATAGGTTCTTTCGCGGGATTTTACAAAATCAAGACAAAACCGTAAGCAATGTCAGTTCGTGTTCAGACAGCATTGGTTTCGTTGAATATCTGTTTTTAGGGGAACACGCAACGGGTAAACACATCTTCCTCATATTCTGACGGCTATTGTTGTGACAAATTGGTGAAGTAAACCCGATATACCAAACTTGATCATGAAGTAGAATTCATGAGATATGTTACTTAAGCTTGTACTCATCCTCGTGAAAAAGAAACGGTGTACCCAATGTACAAAACCTCTTGACATTCTCAACTGAGTGAGACACCGAAGTGATAGTTACGTTGTGGGTTAAGCGAGAAAGAATCACAAGCATAATTAAATAGCCAAGTCTTTATCACCCTCTATAAACGCCCAAACAAGTCATCTTCGCAGAAGGGTAGAAAGAAAGAAGACGAATTAAGTAAACGCGCCCGAAAAACTCACTTCAATTCCAAATAAGAAATACCATATAAACCACCCTGTAGTCAACCTTTTATAAAAATTCAAGCCTCAACATAATATCCTTAGTGAAATTGTAACCAAGCCTCATATCCCATCGAATCACATCATTACGTCAAATCTCATCATTAAATCACTTCAACAAAACCCATTATCACAACTCATAAAGTCCAGATCTCATGTGTATGATCTAATGTTGAGAAGCCCATCAGTCCATCATCCAGACTCAAATCCTACCCCAAGTCAATCCCTAAATCCGTCAAGTCCACTCCAAATAAGTCCGATCCACGGTTCATAAATTTCTTGGACTCATTTTCCAACTTGCAGCCCAATACAAACATTACTTAAATATAACTTAAATAGCTCCATGAAGGTTTATATAAACGTTTAAATATCAACTGTTTTTCAAATTGATATTATTTTCAAATGTATAAATCAAACTTTCATTCATAAATCGTCCAAACGTTTATATCTTAACTTCCATACGGCCCATCACACAAAAATCGGCCCAAGCAATAGTATTGGAAGAAGCAGGTTGGCCTAAGTAAGATGATCCGATCTAGAAGACACACTAACCTAAAATCACGAGTATAAGATATCACACTTCTCACAAGTTATCAAACCCTAATGATAAAAACATGTGCCTCTCTCCACATATCTGCTACTCTCTCAAAATCTGCCTTCAAACCCTAACATTACTCAATAGCTCCGCCCCCATCTCAATTAACCTCTCATCAAAATCCAATAATCCAAATCACACTCAAATATATCACGCCCCCTTTTTGTAATACAAACCCTAATAACAATAATCAGAATACATCCGTCCCACATCTCTTCCATCTTCTCATCGAAGTGTACATCACCACAGGGATGGTTTGATGTCGTAATCAAAGCCACAGGGATGGTTTGGACATTTTCCGAATCAATTTAGTGACAGAAGGTAAGTATACTTTGATCCTTTTTGTTTTGAGAGTTAACCGAGGCACGAAGCTGAGTTAACATTATTGTTACACTCATTTCTTGAACTCGTAAATTATCACCAATATAGATCAATGATGACTTGATTTATTCTCGTTATGAAAATTTCTTAAACAGCTTCAGAAAATCACTTAAGTGAAACGAGAAAAATCAATGTGAGATCTTGAACATTCTTTTGTTCACAAATTAACCAAACAAGATGATTGAGGATGAAACCTTTTTCATGGTTTTGTTTCTTAATTCAAAATGTTCGGATAACAACTTAGATCGATGATGATGTTTTATTCATGTGGGTAAGATCTTTAAGGTCTATTGTATGTGTTGTACCACACGAAGTAAGAAACAAACTGAGGTCATTAGATGTGTTAATTAGGTTCATTGAGTCTTGTTGAGGTGTAGTGGAACATGGAGGATGGGTAAGGATATATGTTGGATTGAATGAGATTTGGTCAGTTTATGGGTCGACAAGTTAAATGTGATATTTTGTGGTCGAGGTCTTGTGGTCATGTCTTCTCATTCTTCATTTCTGTCTCTGTCAAGTCGCTATATCCTTTTAGTCAAGAGCCAAGTCGCTAGCACAAAGTCGCTAGCACCAAGTCGCTAGTACCAAGTCGCTAGCACCAAGTCGCTAGCACCAAGTCGCTACAACTTGTAAAGACAAGTCGCTAGGCAGTTTTTGGACTCAACTCGCTACTTGTTAAGTAACAAGTCGCTAGCAAGAATTTCCGATGAGTTTTCCGACCAATTTTCCGTCTAGCATCATAATAACCCAGAAAACTTGCATAAAAATGTAACCTTTTGACCCATTTGACCACGAAAATAAATGGTTTGACCTCATAATAAAATGACCAGATGAATAACACTGAAACGGATGTATAACATATTTTGTGATTGACAGATGTAAAACAGTTTGGACATAATTTTTGGACATATTTATGAGACAAAAACGGCTGAATAACACTGAGTAAGCAAAATACATATTATGACCATTTGAAACAATATCAAGAAACAATTAAACACATTGAGTAAGAAAAATATTTTCAGTCGAAAAACATGTTAAAACCAGCTTCAAAACATGATACGAAAACCACACAAATCAACAATACACAATAAACCTTCGCTCTGGTACCATTTGTAGGATCGTAATATTATTGTGTTATGATGATTCGGGTGGTCTTGGATGATGAAAATACATGTTAGACATTTTAGAGAGAGAAAGTAGAGAGATGGTGTTCTTGGTAGAGAGTTGGTTCAATAAAAATGAAAGGTTAGATTCCAAGCCACACCCCTTCCAAGGATGGAAGGGTATTTATAGTTACAAGACTACACGACCTCCTGGCGGCCTGTGGATCAGGTATACGATTGGGTAAAGACCGTCCTTCCTCCGCGATTGTTGCTCTAAACTAATCTACGCACAAACTAACTAATTAACTACTGAACAACGTAAATAACTACAAATCTACGAGCTACCTTATGCTAGATAATATTTGGGGTGACCGACTCTTCACAATGGAATTTCCAATTCCTAACAGAGGACTTACTAACTAACTCTCTGCTTAAGCCTTTCGTAAGCGGATCCGCAATGTTATCCTTTGACTTCACATAGTCAATTGAGATAACTCCTGTGGAGAGTAGTTGTCGCACTGAATTATGTCGATGATGGATATGTACAAACTTTCTATTATACTTTATGCTATGAGCCTTGCCAATTGCCGATTGACTATCACAATGTATACTAATGTCCGTTACCTGTTTAGTACACCTTGGTATGTCCTCTACGAATTGACATAGCTATTTTGCGTCTTTTCCGCATTTATCTAACGCGATAAATTTTGATTCTATCATGGACCGAGCTATAACTATTTCCTTGGAAGACTTCCAAGATATAACTGCCCCTCCTAGTGTAAACAAATATTCACTACTCGATCTAAATCCTTTATGTTGGATATCCAGTTTGCATCACTATATCCTTCGATAACAACTGGATATCTGCTATAATATAACTAATAATCATGATTGTATCTCTAATAATGAAGTACCCTAGTCATAACTTCCCAATGTGCAGAACTTGGATTGTTAGTATACCTACTTAGCTTGCTAACATCATATGCTAAGGTAGGTCGGGTACTTGTCATTAAGTGCATTAACATGCCAATAGTTCTTGAATACACAAATTGGGCGACACCTACGCCTCTATTTTTAGATAGATGCTTACTGTGTCAATTGGAGTTCTAGATAGGCCAGAATCCCCCACATTGTGAGTATTAAGAATTTTGTTTACGTAATGTGCTTGACTTAACACAAGTCCATTTTGATTTCGTATGATCTTTATTCCAAGGATCACATTAGCAAAACCCATATCCTTCATGTCAAACTTTGATTTCAACATGTCCTTAGTTGATTTGATCATCTTGTCGTTACTACCAATGATAAGAATATCATTAACATATAAACACAAGATTACATATCCACTATTTGTGTCTTTTACATAAACACACTTGTCACATTCAGTAATTTTGAATCAACTCTCTAGCATGGAGTGGTCAAATTTTTGATGCCATTGTTTAGGAGCTTGCTTTAAGACATATAATGACTTAACAAGCCTAAAAACTTTATTCTCTTGTCCATGAGCCATGAAACCCTCATGTTGGTTCATGTAGATTTCTTCTTCTAAATCTCCATTTAGAAATGTCATTTTCACATCCATTTAGTGAGCTTCTAAATTTCTTAAAGTGGCAATAGCAAGTATCATCCTAATCGAGGTTATTCGCGTAACCGGCGAGTATGTATCAAAGTAATCAAGACCTTCACGTTGTCTAAATCCTTAACCAATCTTGCTTTGTACTTGTCAATGGTGCCATCTGCTTTCATCTTCTTCTTGAAGATCTA
The DNA here is from genome assembly GCA_910596185.1 of Chrysanthemum makinoi. Classification (NCBI taxonomy): domain Eukaryota; kingdom Viridiplantae; phylum Streptophyta; class Magnoliopsida; order Asterales; family Asteraceae; genus Chrysanthemum; species Chrysanthemum makinoi. Next base: position 40,063,112 of record OU343216.1, on the reverse strand, counting down.
TTTATAGCATAATGGTTTAACCAGGAGGTAATCCACGAGCTCCCAGGTATGATTTTGTAAAATAAAATCTATTTCACTTTTAATGGCTTCTTTTATTGAGGCCCGTCTCAAGAAGTAACCGCTTCTCGGTATGAAGTAGGTTCATTTTCAACCATAAAAGAAACAAAATTGGGTCTAAACGATTTCTCGGTTCTTGCCCTTTTCTTCTTCTAGGTTCAACCTCTTCTTCCTCAGTTTGATCTTGTCTCTCATCTTGGAGATCATTATCATCTCATTGTCTCTTATCTTGGACAACTTCTTCATCTGGCAGATGACTTCCAGTTTCCTTCGTTAAAAGGATATATATTATTTTCAAAGAATGAAGCATTCCTTGATTTTATTATTGTACCCTTTTGTATATCCAGATTTTTTGAATCATGTACAATGAACGATAAGCACAACTATTTTTAGCATATTTAATGAATACACAATCCACAGATTTAGGTCCAATCTTTTGGGCCTTGGGTATCGGTATAGCTACCTTTGCTAGAAACCCCCACACTCGTAAGTACTGATATGATTGTTTTCTTCCCATCCAAAGTTCATAAAGGGTCTCTTCTTTTTCCTTACGAGGTATATTATTCAAAATATAAGTAGCCGTTAGAATGGATTCCACCCACATGTCCTGGCTTAAACCAGAACTTATCATCATGGAATTAACCATTTCTTTCAAGGTATGGTTCTTCCTTTCGGCAATACCGTTCTGCTGAGGTTGTTAGGATTTAGTAAATCCAGTCATTAAAGAGTCGGTCACCTCAAGTATATGTAATCGTTAGAAAGCTCGTAGTCGTAGATTATTTAATGTTAAGTAGTATATAGTTAAGTAACACCGCGGGAAGACGGACGGGTCTTTACCCAATGTATGCCCTGATCACACCGTAGGTGGCGATTTGTGTAAGATCTGAAATACTCTCTACCCCAAGGTAGAGAGTTGGAGCTCATAATAATACTTTCATTTTCTCTCACTAGGTTCTCAAACCTCTAACTCTCTAAAACCTCATCTTGTACGCCTATTTGTGTTCATGGTTTGATGTGTTTGTGAAATCCAATATGTTACAAATGGTATCAAGAGCCATGGTTTGATCATCTCTCTTACATATCCTTGGATTTCTAGTGGTTTTAGATGGTTTTTGAGTTTGAAAAAGTTTAGTGGTTTTTGCATCATTTGGATCATTTCTAGTGTTAAAGTTTGAATTTTGGGTGTACTTTTGTGTTTAGAACCATTGTAAGTGCTTGGGTTTGATTTGGTAAGCTTGAATCACTGTGGTTGAGCTTGTTTTGGATTGAAAAATGTTTTTTGAAGTTTTCTCTGCTAGCTTACTCGTTCTAGTGTTTTCATACGTAGCGACTTGCTTCAGTAAAAGGTAGCGAGTTGTAGTGTTAATTGTTAGCTATTTGGTCCTAGCGACTTGTCTATTAGAGACAAGCCACAAACAGCATAACTTAGTGGATTCTCCACTATGGCTAGCGACTTGTGAAGTTAGCGACTTGCTTTCATTTTGTTAGCGACTCTGTACTTAGTATTCTTAGCGACTTGGTGTTAGCTTAACTTGGACCTTAGCTTAACTTGACTGTAGCGACTTGTGCTTTAGCGACTTGTGTCCAGCGACTTGGGTCTTAGCGACTTGGTCTTATCGACTTGGTTCACAGGAAATTGAGATCTTAGCGAAGTTGCTACTTAGCGACTTGGTTCAAAAATTCTTAGCGACTTGGTTGATCTTTTGTTTGTAATATGGTTTTCTCTTGATTTAGTAAAATCCTCGAAAGAATCTATTTCCCGTTTAATCATTGAGTTATAAAATCCGCGGTAATCTGTAAACATGTCGACCAACGTACCTACAATCATCTCCACTGTTGCTGAGGATGTTCAAGCAGCTTGTCAGATACTCGCCCACCCATGCTTGACAGAACTGACTACGACTCTTGGGCTCAACGAATTAGATTGTACTGTCTTGGAAAGGAAAATGGGGTCAACATTCTCAAATCGATTGATGAAGGACCTTATATGATTGAGACTACAAGAGACTTAATTGATACAGCTGCAGATGGAACAATGATCTATGGATTAGACAGACTAAAGACGTATGATGAGCTCAATGATAAGGAGAAAAAGAGATTCGATGTTGATATCAGGGCTTCTAACATTATACTGTGGTCTTCCAAAATATATCTACAAGCTTATCAATCACAACACCGGCCAAGGCAGCTTTGGGATAATGTCAAGATGCTTCTCTCAGGTTCACTAACCAAGGAAGACAGAGAATCACAATCAGAGATGAGTTTGAGCACTTCAAGATGAAACCTAATGAGAGTGTTCTATGAGTACTACGAGATTCCATAAGCTTGTGAATGATATGAGGAACATCAAAATGACCATGCCAAATATTCAGCTGAACTCAAAGTTTGTGAACAAGATGAATCCCGAATGGCACAAATTTGTCACTGCTGTGAAGCTAGTTATACCCACGGGTAATGGTAATCACAAACTCATTCCCGATCCAATGTTCAAACAAGCTGATGCTGATGCAGTCATTGGACATTTCATCAATCAACTGGCTCTTATGGTTAAACAAAACTTGACTCTCAATCCACATACCAAATTTCACACTAACAATGAGATCAGAACGCATCCAACCTTCACAATCATGCGTCATCGAGATGGAAAAGTTATGGTGCAACCAGCTCAAGGAAGGCATATGAACAGGAAGAGGTGGAGTAGGTGGAGGTTATATTGGAATCATCGGGAAGGAATGGAAATCAAGGTCAAGCAAAGTCCATTAATAAACTGTGGTGGTGAAGGACATATTGCTAGGAACCACATCTCCAAACGTCCACAGAATGCGTAATACCGAGACAAGATGTTGCTTGTGCAAGCTCAGATAATGGAGCAGCTTGGATGAAGAGGAGTTGTTGTTTCGCGAGGAAATGCCCGAACCTATGATGTCGAGATGTTGATGAACGTACCAATCAGGAGATAGGTATAATCATCAAAATGCATTTCAAGCAGGTGACTGTGATGCTTTTGACTGATGTCGATGATGAACCACCTACTGCCAAAACAATCTTCAAGGCTAGCATCTCACCTATGGTCTCTCCAAAGGTCTCTTCACCACAACAGTCGGCCCATCCAAGATTCAATCATTTCAGAGGTATTAAAACTATATGATGATGTAGATGAGCAAAAGATGCATAATAAAGTACAATCTCTTGAAACTTATGAATCAGATATTGATGATGAGGGTAATAGTAATATTGTCCCATATGATCAATATGTGAAGCAAAGTGAAAGTGAGATTGTACCAAGTAATGCATCTTCTGCAGTCAATGATGATTATGTTTTTGATGAATACATTGCATGTGCCCTTGATGATTCTGTTACCTTTGGACTGAATGCCTATAAAGAACAAGTTGCTATTTATGAACAACGTGCTAAGTTTGAGTTAACCACCTGTGAGCAGGAAATGGATGACCAAATGCGTACAATTATTAGAAAAAGTAATTTTAGAGAAGAAGTATTAAAATAAGAGTTAAACTCCTTACAAGAAAAGCTTTCTAAAATTGCTATGCAAAAACAAGAACTTTAAGAAAATGTTAAAATGCTTAAGCAAGAATTCAATGCTAAAGAATCAAAACTTTTGAATGATTTTTCCAATCTAAAAACTTTGAAAAATAAACTTGAAAATAAGTTGTATGCACAAGGAATACCATTCGCACCGCCACTCTTGATCACTAAGCATAGAGTCTTGCGATAAGCATAGCATTCCCTTGTTGAGGAACCAAATCCGCAGGTCATCAAAAAGGCTAGAGCCAAGTAATAAGGTACTTTGATGGTAATGAAATCCTTAAGCCTAGGCAGAACCTAGTGTGCCGAAATCGAGGAAGATAAGAAATCAGATGAAGTCACTAGGGAGAAAATGAATAAGAAGCTAGAAGATCCCGAGTGTAAAATGAATAAGATAACGATAAAACCCCATGATTACACTAAGGAAAATTGTATATCCTTAAACAAGTTTAAGCCTCGACTCTATTAACCCCCTCAACAAGTGTTCTCAAAAGGATATGGATATGCAAAAGCTCAAAATCTTGTTGAAAAGCTAATCCCTTGTAGTAAATTACCTGCTAAATTGTGTATCCTCCT
>OU343216.1:40023911-40058835 GCA_910596185.1 Chrysanthemum makinoi | reverse complement strand
AACAATATTAACGTTAGGTTATCCGTAACCCATGCACACATAACGCGAATAAATAATTACTTATCCAACATTAAATGTCCACAATTAACATTTATTGATAAACGTGTACTCGAAACGTTAATTATTTATTTATTACAAAACCTCTCCAATTTGGTCGTTAGTTTCATTTAAAACTAGTAAATAACAAGATAAATCTTGTTATTGATATTTTTGGTACAAAACCCCATTATTATTTACATTTCATAGTTTTATTATCATTTCCATATGTAAATATATTTCGTCAAATCCCATTATTAGTTTCATAACGTTATTCGTTTCGAGTCCACAAGAACGAGTCATAACTTCTCGGCTTGTAATAAATCAATCGTCCAAATTATACTAAAGTCCATGTTACGGCTTTGTCAGAGTCAACCATTGACTAAAAAGTCAAAGCGACGCCGACGTAGCTCAAAGTCAACAATATATATCAAGTACAAAATAAAAGTCACAATATCGGAATTCAATCCCAAACCAACTCAAAACAATCACGCCAACCAATCAATCAACCTAAAATACTCGAAACCAATGTTATGACCCTAATGGTGATGACACGGTCGCGGTCAAGACCACGTGAACCAAACAAGCTTCTAAAAGCTTTTCGGCTCCACGCGTCTAATCCAAACTTCAACATTACCAATCAATAAGCTACCAAATCGACCCGACTAGGACCCATGACCCAAGTGGGTTTCGTACGCCCCTCATGAGCCTCATACGAACCCAAGGTGGCTCGTCCACCTCACCAAACTACTCCAAATCCAATCCACAACACTCAAAACCAATCATTCAAGCTCCAAACACTATCTAAACACAAAACCCAACAGCTATCATTAACCAAGAACATGCAACTAAACCCTAAAATGCAAAACCCATCAAATTAATGCACCACACATGTACCAAACACTAATTACTTGTTTATTTCATCACTAATTAGCTTTAATTTCATGTTTCACCCAAAAGCCCCAAAAATTGTTCATGGGTCGAAACCCTAGAAGTCAATTCGTGGCTTCTAATAACTCAAACAACCTCAAAACATTTTCTATTTACCTTCTCTAATCACCAATTGCAAAAGCCCTTTGAAATATTTAGAAGCTATAAAAGTATGAATCTTAATTCTTGAATTTGAAGGTGTTAATGAACTCCAAATTTAGTGTATGATATATGGTTGGAAAGAGGAGAAAGAGATCTATCTTTTGGTGGTAGAGGTGAATATTGACGCGCCACTGGCGGCCTGTAGTGGCCGAAATATGGCCGGCGGTGGTGGAGTGGTGGTTTAGGGTTTTTAGAGTGAGAAACTAGAGAGAGAAATAGTGTTGTGTGTGTTTTCTAGTGAGAGAAATGAAAGGTGGAAGTGAGGCTTGGCTTGGGTATTTATACACATGAACTAGGGACCTTAAAATAATTAAAATTGAAGGGGGCTGGCTACAATTAAAAAGGGGAGGGTTCGGGTTGAAACTTTTCGTATCTATCTCGTTTACCCATTCCCGAGCTCACATATCGTCCTCCGAGTGTCCCACTACATTTATTTAATTTCCCAACATCGTTACTCACGTTTTTCCACAAGTTTTTACTATGTATTTGTCAATTTTCGAGTTACGGTCTAAAAGTTACAATAACTCTTATTTTAGGCTTTTCTAGTGCCGAATCGAATAGTGCCCACCAAATAGAGTTAAAACGCATACGATAAATCATTTAATAATGAAATAAACCGTAAAAACCAATCGAAGATATAAAATCAAGTCATGATTTATAAAATAGTGTTAAGGGCAAATTCTCAGTTTAGTTTAACGTAGTTCGGTTATCTAAAATAGACTCCATAAATTGCCAGTTGTCACATTTATTGTCGAAAATAAGTTTATAACGTCTTATCAAGTTATAAATTAATTTACAAGTACTTACGTCGAAATGATATCCTACGATAATCATTTAGTGATTTATTAAGAAATTATAGTTTTTCGTCGTAAAACAATATAATTTGACAATTCATGAAAGTGACTAAATGGCCTCGAAAAACTAGTCGTAAAATATTGAATATTGAGTGTTAGGAAACAAACTCAGCGGTTTTGGAAAGCTTGTAACATTATCTCGAAGTCTTAGCTTTTAAATTTTTATCATATAGGTCTCGATCATGAAGAAAAATATAGGTGAAGTAGGGTGATCGGACATATTGTTTAAGGTTAGTTTTCAGCAAAGTTTGAGTGACCGTATTTTATTCGTTACAACTCCGTTTGACGAACGGTTGAACATTTTGGAAAATAGGCTAGGTGATCTCACTTTTACTAGAAGACATCATTTTCTAAAAAGTATTCTATCGATGTGAAAAATGACTCCCAACATGGTCACTAGCGACAACTAGTTTGGCTATTAGAAAATATATATGCAAGTGTTTTATACTAGTGAATAATAGTTATGACAACCTTATTTAAACGCGTGTATTTTAGTCGTTATAAGTCCGTTTTCTACGTTTTATATATCCTTAGCTTCGTATTAATGTATAATAATATATTTTTGATAAATCGACTCATTTATATAACGCTTAAAATTCATTTTTGACCCTTAAAGATTCTGGACAGCATGCAGTTTTTCGGAAAATATAGTTTTCGTCGTTAAACTTGAAAATAACATAACTTCTTCGTTATAAATCCGTTTTAACCCGTTCAAGCGACCACGGTTTCGTTTTAAAGTATATTTTCTGAATATCTAGCCCAAAATATTTTATAACCTGTCGAAATTTTCAGATTTCACAAAAATGATCAGACCTCATTTTAAAGTTGTCGAAAATGTTTTTTCTTGCGTAATACTTGTTTCAATCACTTTAAATCAACACTAAATCTATTCTAAACCTACCATACACCTTATTAGGGTGTCATGGGTTCCTAAACATCATCAAAAATGATATGTTTCAAAGGATTAATTATAGGATGATATATACTAATTATAAGTACTAAAAACAATAAAAGTGGTATAGATACACATGAAACTTGCATGTTTTCTTTCAAGCATGATAAAAATAACTTAAGTATGAATATGAAAGATTAATAATGATCATGAAATGCTTACTAGTATGATAATGAGGTTTATGGAACAAGGTTTTCCTAAATACTCTAGGTTTTTATTGCAAAACCCTTAAAAGAAAGTATACTAGAGTTTATATTATCACTTGATCTTGAAAATCTTTGGATTTCTTCCTTGTTTTTGGGTTGGCCGAATTTTTGGAGAAGAAATGGAAGAGTTCTCATTCACTTTACACCTTTGTTATGTGTTAACTATGTGTTTAGTTTGCAAATATCTTGTATCAAATATTGACTGGTCATCTTAAATGTGTAGGTGTCCCATTAATTGAAGATATTTGTAAAAAAGATGATGACACATATGGGAGGTCGGCTAAGGGGGGGGGGGGGAATGGAAGAGTTTAATGTGTTTTGTGAATTAATTGCATTTAAGTGTATTATTAGGTATATTGAGTAAATATAATTAGGTATTTAGTGTAGCGTTAGCTACACATTGTTCTTAACGGAACAAAATAAAATATCTCGAAGTCATAAAATTATAAAAATACATTTCTCAAAAGAATTGAGTGAATAAATAATTATCGAGTTGAATTTACGGAAACCATCGTAAATATATTTATATAACAATTTATATAAAAGTAATTTCGAAACACTGGGTAAGCTAATAATATAATTTTTATAGTATTAAAATGAGTATAAAAATATATTAGGAAATTTTTTGGAAGTGTCTGATCAAATATTAAAAATAAATGATTACTCGATAGCGTTTTTTTAATAAGAAAATATACGTTTAATGAAGTATGCAAATCCATGCATGAACTAATATGACGATGATGTTACCAATGATATGTAGACTAACTCTAGTCTATATGAAGTGTCCTCAATGATTTTTCATGAATTCGCAGCTAAACCCTTATGGTTACGCGAATTTGGTACTCGTAAACCTAGTTTACGATAAATGATGAATAGTGAAGCATGAATAGTGATTTTTCTCCGGGAATGAATAGTGTTTTTTTAATAGTAAAATTTTGAAATACGTTCTCAGAATATCAATTCGACTTCAAAAATGATGAATAGTAAAATGATGAATATTAAATTCCCGAGATGAACAAGAATTTGAGAAATGACCGAAAATTGAGAATTGTGACATTCTTCCCCTGTTAGAGGAATCACGTCCTCGTGATTCAATTATTGATACTATAGTCCGAACTGCGACAAGGGTTCTAAAAGTTCATGCTCGTACGAATAGTCTAAATAATCATGTCTATGCTCATGCATATAGGTTCCTCGTCCAACTAGGTATGTTCTTTTGCTATCGTGACTATATCCCATTCTAAAGACATGCTCTCTTATGGTTAGGTTTGATGAGGCAAGATTTCCCATTCTCGAGCAAAACCCTCAAAAGACTTTTAGGTAACCGATTTTTACTTAATCCCACAACTCATCAAACAAGAACTGTCATACGATTAGGCTAAATCGGTTTAAGTAACAACTTGTTTCTAGCTTGATCTTTGCAACTCATCAAAAAAGAACTGTCACTCGGATCAAACTGGAAACAAGTGTTTTGAAGAAAATCTTTTGAAAATTCATTCCATTCCGCACACAACACTCTGAGAACGTGGGAAAAAGCTCAAGCCAGGTCTAGAGGAGCATACGGAGCTGTCTCCAAGGTTGAAATCACTCCACTACGATAAGCATTAGCGTTTTATATTTCTTTTACTTTCAATTCATGTATTTCGTACTTTGAATATTGAATTGGTTTGCATGATTAATATGAGCGGCTAAGCACCTTTTGGTGCTAGCCTAGTTATGATTCCTTTTTTATTTTGTTTGCGTTTACTTTACTTCCGTACAATTATTTCTAAGTGTATGCATGCGTAGTTTATTGGTAGCCACCCTTGGTTCGGTAGTTTTGAATGGCGATAGAGGCCAATTGCCTAGGAGATATGACCAACTAACCCTAGGTGAGTGGACTGAGACGGGAAGGGTAAGATATGACCAACTGACGACTCTTTCTACTTGTGCGATTTGACCAACTGATCACCTATCGTTTGGATGAACTTAAGAATTAGGGGGTGCGTGTCTAAGTTCCTAACGGCCGGGCATTCACTATTATAAATATAGCATGTAGCGGTACTTAATGAGTTGGCTTAGGGGACCAGGAACAACAGGACTTATGACGGTACGCCTAATTTTTCCTGTGGTGGCATCTTTGCTGATAGGTTTGGGCGAATTGACCAAATGTTGTCCTCTCGAATTTGACCCCACCTGAAGTAATTGGAAGTAAGTAGATGTAGACATAACTAGCTAGGAGGAGTAATTAGGTTAGCACCACTCTCCTCTATTGATTTCCCTTTACCATTTATCTGCTTTATTTTATTTTGCTTTAGTAGTTTAATTAATTAAATCCCTATCGAAACTATTATTATTCTGTGACAATTAGACTTAGTAATAATCCAATACACGACGACCTCTGCTTTACCGATTACTACACCTCGGTACTAATATTTCTACGTGTCAACAAAAAAGTACCTTGATCGATTTTCTAATGGTTTCGTTATGGCTTTTGTGATCATGGATGTACCTCAAAAGAACTCCCTTCCTCTATGTATTAAAATATTTCAAATATCTCGATGCCCATATTGAGGGGGAGCAACTTCTTGAAAACCACATTCTTTCCCAAAATTATTTTTTTAAAAGTATTTAAATACTAACTTTGATCGGGAAAGTCATGTCGATATTTTTAGAAAATGTTGATCAAAAAAGTGAATTCTTAATTCTCAATCAGAAGATTTTCAAATCCTCTTGCCTCCATGTGCCAAAACGATTTCAAACATATGATGCACATGTTGAGAGGGAGCTTTTTCTGAAATATCAAAAACAATTCAGGTACAAAATGCTTTGATAATCTATCACAAATACCTGGATTGATTTTCAAGTGGTTTTCAATTAGTTTCAATGGCATATACCATAAAGACCGACCAAATTTACTTTATGTATGGAGATATAAGGATGGTTAGGTTAGGTATTCGTTCCCACGATCCCGCCAGAGCCGGAGGGATCTACCCAGGGACAATCCACTATATAGTGTAGAAGTCCTTAGGTATGATGAAAAAAGGAGAAAAAAATGAGAATATGGGAAGAGTGCCGACTGAGAAAGAGCTAGAACTGGAATAAACCCAACAAGGTTCTAGTTATGAAGTCTCGGTAAGCACTGAAGGGGATGAAGAATGAAAAAGAATTGCATGTGAAAAGGGTGAAAAGAAATAGCCCTCCATTTATTCAACCTTAGGGCAGAAACCGGGTTCAATGCATATATTGCTGGTGGTTACTAAGGTAACACTGGTATTGAAGACAAGACGTCATGGACCTAGTGACGCACTGCACTAAACTTCCCAAGCTACTCAAGTTCCTCTTAAAAGGTCTTGTTTCATTCTCACGGGGAACCTACATAATCTATCGACTTTCTCTTAGAGATTGTTGATATTGAAGAAGGAGACCCTCTTCCTAGTCTCCGGCATAGGAAACCAAATGTGCACTATTGAGTCTAGAGCCACGATATCATCAATAAATCTCATTAGGACACACTATTCTTGAAGGCTTGCTGTTTCACACAATGTGGAAAGTGAGAATACATTTAAGAGTCCTACACATTATCCTTGTGGTATTGCCAGAACATCCGAGTGATATGAAAATATTCATGATGAAGATGGAAATCCTTATAGAGCCAACATCAAACAAGCTCTTGGTGGGTGACATGTTGTGACACACGGTAAATTTTCACCAAAATTTAACTGATAATTAGTAACTCATTTTACTAAGCCAAATTTATTAAGCATGCATAAGCTTTGCCTGATCATTTGAGTAGCTAACTCGCATACAGTAGGTAACTGCACCACTTTTGCATTCATATCATTTTATGAATATTTTATTTTGTCTTATGATTTAAATTATAAGACGAGAGGTTATCTCGCTCTTCCCAAAGTGACCGACACCACACGCGTGCATCGACACTATGATAAGGACTCGCTAAAACAATTAACAAATGTCACGTGACATGGAATATTACAAGGATGAAATAATTCAAACACATAACAATAAAATACCACGGGTAAAAAGTTGTCAAACGATGATACCTTGGTCACAATATGACTTCGCGGGACACAAAATACTTAAACACATTATCACTTAAACAAAGGCTTGATAAGACTCAAGTGCAAACATGCATAACTATAACGTAAATGCACACATTTTATACAAAAATTATCTCACTTACAAATACTTATACAAAATAAACAAGTATGCAATACATCTACTTTACTTACATTAACATTTTATTAAAAACTCTTACAATACCTTACAAGAAAAGAGTTGATAAAATTTAAAACACCAACCCTTTTGTCTTACCTCCCCACTCACGGCAAGACCAAGAACCAAGAAAAAAAGAATCAAATCCATCTTCAACCTCTATCTTGTACTCCCTCCCTAGGCCGAATATTTCCATTTGAAGATAAGCCAACATCTTCATCCAACACACTCACCTCTCTCATACCTAATCCATGATAAACCTTGCTTCTCAAATCTCCCTAGATGCTCCTCTATCTTCGAAGGGATCCAAGGAAGATCAAAACAAATCACAAGGAAGAAGTAAAGATCTTTGCACCACTATATCTTTTATATCCAAAAATTCGGATGTCTTGGAAGTAAGCCATTTTTGGCTTCAAACAAAACTCCAAGATGAAGAGAGATGACCAAGGACTTTCCTCTTAACCTCTTCATAAGAAACATTGAGAGACCAAGGACACCCACAAATCAAAACTCAAACTCACCACAAGAGAGTAATATTCTCAAAGTGACCAAGAAGTTGTTGGGTTTGCTCAAAAATTCGGTATACAGGTTGATTTGTGTGGAGGTCCCTCGACTTGGCTCTCATCAACATACTCACATTTCATTCTTGATAAGGTTCATAGTCTTTTCCTTCCTCATGATTTCTATTTTTTTCGTTGTTATGTAAACATTCATAATAAAGTTGTTTTTGTGATGTCTTGTTTTCATTTAAGTTTGTAAGTATAAGATGTACAACTTTACAAAATGAGTATAGTTTTGTTACTTTAGAGCTTGATCTAGTCATGTTGAGGTTTATGTTGTCATTGGGTTGTGATTATTTCCTGTCGAGAAGCAAGCCAAGAAAATGAGGGCTTGGTCTTATAGGAACTTAGTAATTTGACTATGTAACTAGGTACTTTGATGTTGTAATACTTGCGTTTTGATAAACAAATAATGGAAACTAGTCTTAAGTGGTCATTTGTGAACAAGGGTCTATTGGTTTTTTCTCGAGACAAGGACAAGGACAAAGTAAATGAGTCAAGTTTTGTTTACAAGACTACTAGTAAAACTATGTCAAGACTCACATTTTTCCGTCAACATTCACATCATTTAAAAGTATGTCGGAAACTTGATTTTTAACCTTGCTTGTACTCGAGAAACATGCTAGTCTTTATTTGTCTTGTAACTCAAAGATGAACCATGGGTCAAAGCCTCCTTGTACGCCTAGTGAGAAACCCGAGTCGAGAGTGTCCTTGTGTTAAAATGTATTTCGAGAGTCTTTCACTTGTCATCTTCCCTTGTTTGCTCATCTTTGATAAGTACTTAATGGTCATCGAATAGATGTGCTAGGGACTATGAAAATGGGTCGACAACTACTTCTTGGTAGTACCAAAGTGACGAATCATATTCACTAGTCGAGAGTCTCGACAACATAAGATAGAGCATAAACAAACTAGGTACACTTCAAGTCTTGAAACCTATGTTATACGCCTATATCTAACTTGAGGATACATTTGGCAACAACTTGACAATGTGTAACACTTCAAAACTATTAGTTATCTAATTCAAATGCTACATGTTAGTCTCCTTGTTTTCTCCTTGTTTTTCCTTTTTTTCCCATTCGTGTAAGCCACAGAAAGAGGCCACGGCCCAAGTCAAACTTAGTCTCATTAAAAGGGATTATTAGCTAGTTTGGGCCCAAAACCCAAACTGGGTACCCAACTGCTACTAACGCCGGCCACACCCACAAAACTTCGAGTGTCGGTCGAGTAAAATGAGCTAACACACGAGGAAAGGATCTAAATGTAAAACTATTATTCAACGACGAATAAGTCTTTATACACATACGCGTAATATATCACATAAGTTATAAGCGACGCGAAGTTACCAAGTAAACAAGTGCAAAAACTATTTTCTTACATAACTATATAAGACAATAAAGGCTTAAAAACTTGACACTCAATAACCATGATTAACGACAATGGGTAGACATATATATATATACGTGTCAAGTAACGATCTCTAGTAGAGAACTATATATATATATATTAAAAACAAACTTTGATGAATAAAACAAGGACTACTATATCATTTTGGTCAACTATTAAACTTGAGAGTTTCCAAAAATTAACTCAAGTACTTTCTAAATTCAATTGGGAAATAGACAAACTAATAATTACTTTTGACAATATCATTTTGTGTCAACTTAAATAAGTATATATACATTTATATACTTATTAATGGAACATTCCAATTATTTATCTTAAATCAAACTTGGATCTTAAAATCCATACTAACGTCAAAATGAAAAGAGTATATACACATTCATATACTTACTAGTAAACCTATTAAATTATTTTCTTTTACAAACTAAAGGTTGATTTTAAAACCATTATATAAGAATAAAATTAATTATACCATTTTAAGTAAGCAATACTTAAGAACGATGAACTAAACATTGCTAGTGTACCTCCTTATCTAGGTCGCGTGTCGGTGCAGCTTACTAGTGTACCTCCTTATCTAGGTCGCGTGTCGGTGCAGCTTCACAATATTCACTAAGTCCCACATTTGGATTTCACATTTGCTAAGGTGAGTTTCATAGCCCCACTTTTACTTGATAAATTGTTTTATACATCTTGGGGTGAGAAATATGCAAAACATTTTATGGACCAAAACTATGACATGATTACTATTACGTGGTTTAGCCTAAGCCCTTATGTCCCTAGAGAATGCCCTTTCTCATGAACCGTCAATTCCCCATTGGGAAACGCGAATGTTATAAATAGATATATTGAGGGTGACTCTCCGTCGGTTGGCCATGCTTAGGCCAAAGCGAAACGTATACCATGTCGGAATCAAGTGTTGAGGGACAAAACACTTGCTATGGGCCCCTATATTGTATGATATCTTTTAGCATACAGAAACTGTCGTAGTATCGGTTGCATGAACTTAGAGCTAACGTAATAGACATTCATACATATATCATTATATTCGTTGTAATGATTATATGCCTTGCTTATGGTCCAAGCTTACTATTTTAATTTAAACCTATGAACTCACACTTTTAGTGACCTTTTAGCATATTTTCTCAGGTCTTTAAGATTTGTTCATGAAGGCAAGGCAAGAATCGGATGTATGGTCGTAGAAATTTTAAAGAAGTATTTTACACAAAAATGATGTTTTTACTTTGGGTCCACTATAACTAATGGGATATACCCATTTGTTTAAACTATCTTTGTAAGATAATATTTTAAAACCATTTTATGAAATCAAACGGAGTATGTATTCCGTTCTTTATTACTTGTGTTATGATCCACCAACTCCGTAACGCTCCCGAATAACACGTATGCTTCCGCTTAACAAATTTGGGGGTGTTACACATGTGAGATCTTTTCTAAAGATCAAACTTGTGACAACTGGATAGAAACGATGGGGCGATTCAATACTGAATCAACCTTGGTCGAGGAAATGGATTGGCCGGATGCCTTTGAAAACCCGGTCGTGTGGTTAAAAATTCTTTCACGTAGTAACACGACCGTATTGATATTACAAAAATTAAAAGGTATTTACGATTGATAATTGATTATCCATAAAACCTTCGTTGTATTGCAAAAACCATTTATATTAAGCAATACACGATTGTTTTTCAAATCATTTTTCATCAATC
The DNA here is from genome assembly GCA_910596185.1 of Chrysanthemum makinoi. Taxonomy (NCBI): domain Eukaryota; kingdom Viridiplantae; phylum Streptophyta; class Magnoliopsida; order Asterales; family Asteraceae; genus Chrysanthemum; species Chrysanthemum makinoi. Next base: position 40,047,795 of record OU343216.1, on the reverse strand, counting down.
GGTGAATCTCAATTCACTGGTTCACTCACTCCGTGTTTCTTTTTGAGACATTCTGCCAGAACTAGAACATCTGCGGAAACCACAAGGAGATTCTTCAGAATTATACCTGATCACAGACATCACTTGTAATGATCAACAAGGAATCATGGGCCGTGTACCTCAATTCAACGAAAGTGATCAAAGACACTTTCGTGACGTTTATTTCTAACTGTTGTATGCAGGACACCGACGATTGCGTACTGACGAATTGAGGCCAATCCAACACCGCATGCTCACATAATCACATTCACGTTTAAAGAAATCATGATAAGTGCATATCTTCATCGAATGACTCTGATATTTTCAAACCATGCTTCTGCTATGCTTCTAGAAATATTATGAATCAACAAAAGCTTCCGCAACTCTGATGAGAAGATATCATGATCCAAAATGTGAGCATGTCGGTCCAAAATTCACAAATTCACATGATGGCAACACAACAATGGTTGATTGGGAGATTTTATTGCTGATGATCTCAAAGAAAGCTCTTGATCACATATCTATGAACAACTTCAAGTCATGGAATCACTACTACTATTCGAGCCAAGACATCAAAGATTTTAAATTAGCTGCTAGGTATCTTTCAATGTAGTGATTGGGGTGACCTCCATTAGGGGGAGATTGTTAGGATTTATAAAATCCATACTGAAGTATCGATCACCCCAACGTAAGTTTAGCATATTCTAGCTCGTTGACATAATAGTATATTTGTTAAATTAGTAGTAGTGTAAGTATCACCGTGGAAGAAGGACTGTATGCCTGATCCACAGCCCGAAGGAGGGCGTAGTTATTTGTATAAATAGCCCTCTCCCCACAAGGGAGAAGGTTGGACGTTCATTTAGTAATCTAACCTTCCATTTGTTTTATCTGTCTAGAACACTCCACTTTCTCTCTCTAAAACCATATATTCATACGCCCCACATTTTTCATGGTTCGATGTGTTTATGAAATCCAATATGTTACAGAAGGTGAGTGACACCGTACTCAAGCATGACATTTGAGAATTGGTCATTGCAAAAGTGTGTATCGCGATCACTAATGATGGCACGGGGAGTTCCGAAACGGGCAAAAAGAGAATTCAAGAATATCACAACAACTCGGGTGTCGTTAGTAGGGAGCGCTTTCGCTTCCACCCATTTAGACAAGTAATCAACCGCCAAGAGTATATACTTGTTCCCTTGAGAAGACGGGAATGGCCCCATAAAGTCGATGCCTGATCCGTGCTGAAAACAGTCAAGCTACCTCACACAAACCGGCCACTTGTGAATGGCCGACCGTAAGAAGCTTAAAACTGCTTAAGCACAAATGCAATTTAGATCAGAGGAATATAGTGAATTCCCGGGTCGTTATGTCCCACGGAGACTCAATGGTGTGCAAACACTTGATCAGACGATAGAATGATCACTAAGGATAGTGATCGGAAAGGATATTGATGGAAAATTACCTACAGAAAAGATTAATAAATTACAGCGACTTAAATACAAATTAAGAAAATTAAAAAGATAAAATATATTAAATAAACGCTATCACTATATTTAAAAATGATGAACGTTTAAAACTTAAAACTTACGTTTAAAATAAAATTACGTAAACGTACAAAATAAAAAGTGAGATCTAAGAAATAAAAGTCCTAAAAATATGAAAATGACATTTTTACAATCCTAATAATAAAAGAAAATTATTAGAAAAGGAAAATTATTTTTACAACTATTTAATTAATTATTATTAATTAAAAACTATTTTTACTTATTTATTAAAAGCTTAAAATACAAGAAAATATGAAATAAAGCTAGAAAAATAAAATTATAACTTAGAAAAATCTAAAATATGATAAAACTAATTTTAAAACTGAAAATATATTTTTTTAGACTTTTTATGTATTTATTATTAATTTAAAACTATTTAAAACTAATTAAAATGCTAGAAAATACTTTTTAAACTAAGAAAATTATGGAAAAATACTTTTTATGACTTATATATTTATCTTAACCTAATAAAAATGAAAAATTATTTTTTGAAGCTTTTCTTAATTATTTGTATTAAAAACTATTTAAAAATGCTTAAAAACTAATTTAAATTAAGAAAAATAGCAAAACAACTTAGAAAAATCTGAAAATTTCAGGAAAAGTCTAAAATAATATAAGGAAGCTAAGAAAAATGGAAAAACATGGGGTTGTGTGCAAGATATTGAAACTGATGAACAAAGTGCTTATAAATAAGCACTTTGAAGAAGCAAATGGAAACCAAGAAGCACCAAACCAAAACAGGAACTCAAATATGCTAAAACTACTCTAATACAACTAGAAACAACAAGCCATGACCTCTGATTTGCAAGTTGCTATGATTTGGTTGATAAGACTAAAGTGCAAAAACAGATTTTGGTGGCCTACTTTGAGCTTATGCACAAGATGCTAGATAAGCTGAAATTGAAAATTACAAATTGGAACCTAGACTAGACCTAGGTGAGAGCTTGTAAACCAAGAATCAGACCTAGAAGAGCTCTTGGGAGCTCTGTGGAAGGGCTGCTTATAGCTGAGAAAACTTCGCCTTTATGCCGAAGTCGAACAGGCAACTAAGTCCCAAAGAGAAGCGTTTTGATGGTTATAAAAAAATCACAAAAATATATAAAAATGACCATAAGAAATTAGACCAGCTCAAGTTTTTAAAACAACAATTTTCTCTGATTTTGGTCCAGAGATGAGTCCAAGAAAATTCTTCCTAATTGGGCTAAAAACTGATTTTGCAACATTTTGACTTTTGATAAGAACATGGACAGTTGACTAAACTGAGTTTTGATCATGATTTATGAACTGATTATGAACTATTAAGGTGTGATGAACATAAAGCAAGCAATGTTGTTTGAATTTGAACACAAAATAAGTGGTATGATTCTCAAAATCACAACAGTGAAATAGTGAGATAGATTTGATGAATATGTTGACTAATGAACTTTGCAGGCACAAGTACTAGACTCAAATGAGTCTCAAATGACTAAACAAACATGAACTAACAGGAAACACCCACTGTCTAGACCTATGATAGTGTTTTGACAGCAAATCCAAACACTCTTTGTTATCACTGATTTGCAAAATAAAGAAGCTAACTACTGAATTATCATATATTAATGATCAAACTGATTTCACATGCCCCAATTACAACTATTTAAACATATTAAAACTACAAATGATCACAGATACAAGAGAGGCATGAAACTGCAATTAGACTTAAAATTGAAAATGAGAAATATAACTCACAACTGTGTCCAGCTTATGCAGGCTCAAAACCAAATCCAAAACTACCCTATCCTACTCTATTCCAACCCAAATAACTGCTCTGCATCCCATTATCCATTTCCAATTCCAATTTCCTCCACAGTTGACTATTATTGACCATGAACTAAAAGTGCTTAAAACTTTGAATTTAAGCTTATACAAAGCTATTATAAGCTAATATGAACCTGTTGAAGCTTAAAGATAAACTAAGAAAAGCTTTGATACTTGAGTTTGAAAATGAGAATTCCAACAGTAACCTTAAATCATGAAACTTTAACACAACTGGAATTAATACTTTAAATTGGTCTTAATACACTATAATAACTTGCTTTAATACAGTTTAACTTAAAATTACAACATTTGACTTAAATTAAAACATTTAAAAGAAAACGACAGAAAAAAATAAATAAAACTACTTACTCCCTCTCTTCCTTCTTTATGAAAATGTCTTCCCCACTTGTTCTGATCAAATCCCACTTAAATTCTCGCCATTGGATATCTTGGAGCATTTTTGACCATTGATTGAATTTTGGCCAAACGTGTTAGCCAGGTGTAGGGGTTGAGTGAAATGGGAGAATGAGCATTTAATGGTTTTTGAAGTTGTGTTGAGGTGGGGGACAAGGAGTGTGAAGATTGACTAGAGGTGGGGGAGGGTGAGTGATTTCGTGGATGGGTGAAGAGAAAAGGCGGGTTGTGTTTATTTGACTGGGATGGGTTGACCGGGGTAATATTAGAGTGGACGGTTTGGGCGGGTTAAAGGGTATTGGGCTTGGAATGGTTTGGGCAGAAGTTAACTAGGGTCCGTTTGGATTTGATATAACACAAGGACCAAAAGTGTAAATTTGAAACTCCAAGGATCAAAGCTGTGATTTCTGAAATATTATCCAAGGGCCAAACTTATCATTCTCAAATAATTAAAGGACCATATTTGCCATTTTCTGAAATTTGAAGGACTAAACATGACAATTTTCAAAGTTTAAGGACCAAAGTTGTAATTTTGCAAATTTTACATTTCAAGGGTTTGTTTTGACAACTTTTGAATCCCATGGACCTTAAATGACATTTTCCTTTATTTAGATATACCGGGTGTTTTTGACAATTTTTGAAACTTGGGGGACTAAAACTCGCCAATTTTGCAAATTTGATACTTTCATCGATTTTGATATTTTTGTATTTAAAACACATAAAACACTGATTTGTGATATTTTTATCATTTTGAAGCATTTTTGAGTGTTTTCAGATGATTTTGCAGTTTATATTATACAAAAATGATGAGTATTTAGACACTCATCAATCCCCACACTAAGATATTGCTAGTCCCTAGCAATGATTTGAGAAAACTTAATGGATTTGAAAAACTCTTTACCAAAAGCCATCACTTTCGAGTAGCCAAATGTTTCGTTCAAGTAAGAACCATGGTACACCGATAACCATGTGATTTTGAGCAAACCACCTGCTTTCAACGGATTTGATTTTGTCTTTACCGTAAGCCGTACCCTCCTGGACTAGCCAACTCTTAGATAAATTATCAATATTATCTTTGGTGAGCCGACAATAATTATGGTTTTTCCACCACCACAAGCCATAACCTTGCGGGCTAGCCAACTCTTCACTTTTTAGGATATGGTGAGTTGAGAACCATACAATTTTGGGCAAATTGCAAGCCATATAAACGGAATTGAGAAATCTTTACCAAGAGCCGTTTGCTCCTGGATTAGCCAATCCTTTTGTTTATTAGAAAAGGCGGACTGATAACCAAATGAGAAAGTGTAAAACACTTACTCCAAAAAAAAATTTTGGCCAAAACGGGGGAATTGGTATAATTATATGATAAAATTCGCGAGAATTCCCCCCACACTTAGAAATGAATATTGCCCTCAATATTCAAAAGTCTCAGCGGTTATGCCGAAACAAAGAACGTAAAAGGGAAATACTACGGCCATTATTTAGAAAGAGATTTTTTTTTTGAATTACATGTGGGCAACCCCACACTAGGGTGGTAGAAAATAGAAAGAAGTCGAAATATGGGTGAAAACCCATGCGTGCTATTTTTGATTACCGAATCGCTAGCTGACTCGACCGAATTAATTTGTTCATGGGGAAGTAAGTGGAAGAGATAACTCCATCGACTTTCATTCAAGATGTTTGGACAAACATTTGAAGCACGTGAAAGTTCCACACTGATGAGATATAGAGAGACGCAACCGCTCACGATGATAAATGAAAATGCGGATCAAAGATAGTGTCCTCACTCGAAGGAGTGAAGAGAGAAGAAGTCACATCATATGTGAGGAATGGGAGAAAGATGTTGATAACAATCAAGATCCATTCTTCATCCTCAAATGTAGACATATCTGGAGGAAGGGTGAAGGTAGTATCATCAATAAGCAAACTCTTATGATAGAGTATACCTTCCTCCGAGCCAATATCATCCTCAAGATCAAAATAGAAATGATCATATTCCGGAAGAGATATGTCATGAGAGAGTTCACCGGAGAACTCTTCATGAAGAGAATCATTGGAAAGCCTCCAAGTTCTTCAGGAGATGTTTCGGGCTTGTCCAATGTAGAGTCACTATCCACAACGGGGATAGGAGATGAAGCTGGTTTAGCACAAAATGATTCGATCTTAGAAACGAGGAGATTTATATTGAACAATTGTTCACGAAGTACCTCATCCTTAATTTCAAGATCATCGATCTCTCACATCTTCTAAGCTAACTAGTCGAAGGTAGCTCCTCGACATAATCGATATCTCCATAGGATAAAGAATCGTCAAACGAAATACAATCGTTGTCAGAATCGGAGAACATCTCGAGATGATCATATGGAATGTCAGGAGAAGAATCCCCATTAAGAGGCTCATCACACATATTACCGAGATAACCTCGACTCACTTGGGATTGGGACAAGGCTCTCAACACTAGACGATTCCATTTCGAATAGTGCAAGAGGCTCGTCCCCATTATGAGAGAGTCTTTGGAAGCAATTATAGGTAAGATAGGTGTGATAGCAATAGACCGAGGGAGTTGAGAAATAAGATCGTTCAATTGAGTAACACTCTCCTCGTCGTTCTCATAATATTCCCTCATTTGAATACTATCCTCATCATCATCATCATCATATCGGACTTATGTTCATCTCTACGGCTTACACACCATTATTTTCATTTGCGTTTCTTCGAATGCGTATTTCTTCAGAACTTTGAGGAAGATTACACTCCTCGTGATCATTGAAATGATGTGAAGGCTCGGAAGTCGATGACCGATGGAATATGGGGTTGGAAATTGTCAAAACCGGGAGAATTGGAATTTTGAAAATTTTGATTCATCGGTTGACAGTCAAAGTCTCACGAGGACCCCAATTCTCAAACTTAGATAATTGGGAAAATAACTTTCAACAAAGTTCGATTGTAACACGGCCCTACCATAGACAAGCGGACCTGTGGTGGACAATCAAACCGAAGGAATCATTCCCACAATACCGCATGAGTAGGATTCGTATGGGGCCGTGGAGGTAGGTAGGAAAAATCGGGTGCTTCATTTGAAATGGGATCGGGATTACCGACAAATTTGTCTCCGAAACTCACATTGGTACATCGCCGACAATTTCCGCCGTTAAATGGACCTCCACCGGGAACATGTCAAATACCATGACATAGAGAATTAAACAGATAAGAGGGATAAGAGATGAAGAATTAAACGGATTAGAGGATAAAAGATGGATATTTTTGGATTTTTTGATAACTTTACAAAAAAAACTTTTTACAAAAGATGGAATATGGACAGAATGGGTCCAAAAGGCTAAACACGCTAAAGCCCTCCAAGAAGGCCCAATTCTTTATGTGACGCCAAACAAATAAGCTAAATCACTCAAGCCTACTAATTTACGAATTAATCGTAATCGCCTTTAAAACCGCTAGTTAACAAATGCAATTTAGATCGAGGAATATAGTGAATTCGGTCGTTATGTCCCACCTGAGACCAATGGTGTAAACACTGATCGACGATAGAATGATCAACATGATAAGGATCGAGGATAGTGATCTGGCGATTATTTGATGGAAAATTACCCACGTAAAAGATTAATAAATTACACGACTTAAATACAAATTAAGAAAATTAAAAAGATAAAATATATTAAATAAACTATCACTGATATATTTAAAATGATGAATGCTAAAACTTAAAACTTTAAATAAAATTACAGAACGCACAAAATAAAAAGTGAGATCTAAGAAATAAAAGTCCTAAAAATATGAAAATGACATTTTTACAATCCTAATAATAAAAGAAAATTATTAGAAAAGGAAAATTATTTTTACAACTATTTAATTAATTATTATTAATTAAAAACTATTTTTACTTATTTATTAAAAGCTTAAAATACAAGAAAATATGAAATAAAGCTTAGAAAATAAAATTATAACTTAGAAAAAATCTAAAATATGATAAAACTAATTTTTAAACTGAAATATATTTTTTTTAGACTTTTATGTATTTATTATTAATTTAAAACTATTTAAAACTAATTAAAATGCTAGAAAATACCTTTTAAACTAAGAAAAAATTATGGAAAATACTTTTATGACTTATATATTTATCTTAACCTAATAAAATGAAAATTATTTTTGAAGCTTTTCTTAATTATTTGTATTAAAAACTATTTAAAAATGCTTAAAAACTAATTAAAATTAAGAAAAATACAAACTTAGAAAAATCTGAAAATTTCAGGAAAAGTCTGTAATATAAGGAAGCTAAGAAAAATGGAAAAACATGGGTTGTAGGCAAGATATTGAATCGATGAACAAAGTTTATAAATAAGACACTTTGTGCGAAGCAATGGAAACCAAGAAGCACCAAACCAAAACAGAAACTCAATATGCTAAAAACCACTTAATACAACTAGAAACAACAAGCCATGACCTCTGATTTGCAAGTTGCTATGATTTGGCTGATAAGACTAAAGTGCAAAAACAGATTTTGGTGGCCTACTTTGAGCTTATGCACAAGATGCTAGATAAGTGAAATGAAAATTACAAATTGGAACCTAGACTAGACCTAGGTGAGAGCTTGTAAACCAAGAATCAGACCTAGAAGAGCTCTTGGGAGCTCTGTGGAAGGGCTGCTTATAGCTGAGAAAACTTCAGCTTATCTTTGAAGTTCTGAACAGGGCAACTAAGTCCCAAAGAGAAGCATTTTGATGGTTATAAAAATCACAAAAATATATAAAAAATGACCATAAAATTAGACCCGACTCAAGTTTTTAAAACAACAATTTTCTCGATTTTGGTCAGAGATGAGTCAAGAAAATTCTTCCTAATTGGGCTAAAAACTGATTTTGCAACATTTTGACTTTTGATAAGAACATGGACAGTTGAATAAACTGAGTTTTGATCATGATTTATGAACTGATTATGAACTATTAAGGTGTGATGAACATAAAGCAAGCAATGTTGTTTGAATTTGAACACAAAATAAGTGGTATGATTCTCAAAATCACAACAGTGAAACAGTGAGATAGATTTGATGAATATGTTGACTAATGAACTTTGCAGGCACAAGTATTAGACTCAAATGAGTCTCAAATGACTAAACAAACATGAACTAACAGGAAACACCCACTGTCTAGACCTATGATAGTGTTTTGACAGCAAATCCAAACACTCTTTGTTATCACTGATTTGCAAAATAAAGAAGCTAACTACTGAATTATCATATATTAATGATCAAACTGATTTCACATGCCCCAATTACAACTATTTAAACATATTAAAACTACAAATGATCACAGATACAAGAGAGGCATGAAACTGCAATTAGACTTAAAATTGAAAATGAGAAATATAACTCACAACTGTGTCCAGCTTATGCAGGCTCAAAACCAAATCCAAAACTACCCTATCCTACTCTATTCCAACCCAAATAACTGCTCTGCATCCCATTATCCATTTCCAATTCCAATTTCCTCCACAGTTAACTATTATTGACCATGAACTAAAAGTGCTTAAAACTTTGAATTTGAGCTTATACAAAGCTATTATAAGCTAATATGAACCTGTTGAAGCTTAAAGATAAACTAAGAAAAGCTTTGATACTTGAGTTTGAAAATGAGAATTCCAACAGTAACCTTAAATCATGAAACTTTAACACAACTGGAATTAATACTTTAAATTGGTCTTAATACACTATAATAACTTGCTTTAATACAGTTTAACTTAAAATTACAACATTTGACTTAAATTAAAACATTTAAAAAGCGACATTAAAGAAAAAAAATAAATAAAACTAGCTACTCCCCTCCTTCTCTTCTTCTCTTTTTATATAAAAATGTCTTCCCCCTTGGTTACGATCAAATCCCACTTAAATTCTGAGCCATTGGATATCTTGGAGCATTTTTGACCATTGATTGAATTTTTGGCGCCAAACGTGTTAGCCAGGTGTAGGGGTTGAGTGAAATGGGAGAATGAGCATTTAATGGTTTTTGAAGTTGTGTTGAGGTGGGGGGACAAGGGAGTGTGAAGATTGACTGGAGGTGAGGGGAGGGTGAGTGATTTCAGGGATGGTGGGTGAAGGAGAAAAAGCGCGGGTGTGTGTTTATTTGACTTGGGGTGTGTTGACCGGGGTAATATTAGAGTGGACGGGTTTGGGTCGGGTTAAAGGGTATTGGGCTTGGAATGGTTTGGGCTAAGGGTAGTTAACTAGGGTCCGTTTGGATTTGATATAACACAAAGACCAAAAGTGTAAATTTGAAACTCCAAGGATCAAAGCTGTGATTTCTGAAATATTATCCAAGGGCCAAACTTATCATTCTCAAATAATTAAAGGACCATATTTGCCATTTTCTGAAATTTGAAGGACTAAACATGACAATTTTCCAAGTTTAAGGACCAAAGTTGTAATTTTGCAAATTCTACATTTCAAAGGTTTGTTTTGACAACTTTTGAATCCCATGGACCTTAAATGACATTTTTCCTTTATTTAGATATACCAGGGACTGTTTTTGACAATTTTTGAAACTTGGGGGACTAAAACTGCCAATTTTGCAAATTTGATACGTTTTTCATCTGATTTTGATATTTTTGTATTTAAAACACATAAAACACTGATTTGTGATATTTTTATCATTTTGAAGCATTTTTGAGTGTTTTCAGATGATTTTGCAGTTTATATTGTACAAAAATGATGAGTATTTAGACACTCATCAATGCCCCATACATCAAAGATCTCGCACACTTGAATGGAATTTTGAGGCATTTCATCTTTTTTAGAGATGTTGCTATGACATTGGCAAGAGTCGCAAGATTTGACGAGGTCAAGGGCATCTTTGTAAATCGTGGGCCAATAGAAACCAGAGTCAAACACCTTTTTAGCGGTGTAGTTCGGGCCATGATGTCCCCCCGTGGGTCCATGATAACAAGCTTTGAGAATTTCATCGGCTTCTTGGCCATGAACACACTGTCGGATGACTTGGTCCACAAAAACCTTAAAAAAGTAGGGGTTGTCCCAGAAGTAATGCTTAACATCTTTGAAAATTTGTTCTTTCGTTGGGACGACATCCCTTTCACAACAAAGTTCCCCGCATGATAGTTTGCAAAGTCGGCAAACCATGGGGTACTAGAATCTGCACGTTGAGATACCACATTAAGTGTCTCGAGAGGAAATGTTTCATTTATTTCCTTTTTCTTGAGCACACCTTGATGAGGATTTTCAAGACGGGACAAGTGGTCAGCCGCTAGGTTTTCCACTCCTTTTTTATCATGGACAATGATATCAAATTCCTGTAGGAGGAGAACCCATCAGAGCAATCTTGGCTTTGCATCTTGCTTAGCAAAAAGATATTTGAGGGCCGAGTGATCCGTATACACTATGCTTTTGGAAAAGATCAAGTATGGCCGAAACTTCTTGAAAGCATACACCACGGATAGTAATTCTTTCTCCGTCGTAGTGTAATGTGCTTGAGCTTCGGTCAATGTTTTTCTAGCATAATGTATAGGCTAGAAATGTTTTTTTTTCGTTGCCCCAATTTTGCACCTATGGCGAAATCACTTGCATCGCACATAAGCTCAAATGATAATTCCCAATCGGGGGCAACTAGAATTGGTGCTTTAGTGAGTTTCTTCTTAAAAGTTTGAAAAGCTTCAATGCATTGACTAGAGAAGATGAAAGGAGTATCTTTTTCAAGCAGTCGGGTCATAGGCCGAGATATTTTCGAGAAATCTTGAATGAAACGATGATAGAAACCAGCATGACCAAGGAAACTTCTAACTCCTTTGAAAGTTGCGGGAGGAGGTAGCTTTGCAATAACATCAAATTTAGCTTTGTCCACCTCAATCCCGTTCTTAGAGATCTTATGGTCGAGGACAATGCCCTCTTTGATCATGAAATGATATTTCTCCCAATTTAGACAAAGATTTGTGCGTTCACATCATTCAAGCATCTTGTCCAAATGAGAGAGACATGCTTGGAAAGAATCCCCAGAGACCAAAAAATCATCCATATAGACTTCCATAGTCTTTTCGATCATATCATGGAAAATGGCCATCATACACCTTTGGAACGTACCGGGAGCATTACACAAGCCAAAAGGCATGCGACGGTAAGCAAATGTTCCATAAGGACACGTGAATGTGGTCTTTTCTTGATCTTGTGGGTCAATGGGTATTTGGATGTAACCCGAGAAACCATCAAGAAAACAATAATATTCGTTTCCCGCTAATCTCTCAAGCATTTGGTCCATGAAGGGTAAGGGAAAATGGTCTATACGGGTGGCTTCATTTAACTTTTGATAGTTAATGCAAACACGCCATCCCGTAACCAATCGAGTAGGAATCAACTCGTTTTCATCATTTTCGACCACGGTAATGCCACCCTTTTTTGGCACACAATGAACGGGGCTCACCATGGTAAACCAATCTAGCATCAAGATGTTTTATAACCTCTTGTTTGATAATCTCATGAATTTTAGGATTTACCCTTCTTTGTTGTTGAATTGTCTGTTTGAAGTCATCTTCCATTAGAATCTAGTGTGTACAAAATTCCGGGTTAATACCCTTGATGTCGGAAAGTTTCTAAGCGATGGCTCACTTGTTTGACTTCAAAACCTTTATGAGAGTGGCTTTTTCATCTTCACTCAAGTCTTTAGCAATTATGATGGGTAACTTATCGTCACCCTTCAAAAATACATACTCGAGATGAGGTGGTAAGTCCTTAAGTTCGACCTCGGGAGGATCATTAGATTTTTCAATGGTTTTGATTTCCTCTTTATGAAGTTCTTAAGGAGGGAGTGATGAAGGATCATTATTGAGCAACTTCTCGAGGACAAGTATGTCAACCTCGATGTCGATGGGAGCGTGATCAATTTCCTGTGAAACAGAATCACTAGACAAGTATGCTTCAATCTCTTCCAAAATTAAGTCACTTCCCTCAAACGGAGTGACGGGAGGGGAAGAGAGAGCAACAATGGGATCAACCGAAGTGGGATTTCCACTCGAGAATCCAAGAATTTCTTGAGAATACTCGTCCGACACAATGTCAATGACATCAATTTTGTTGACGGAAGTGTCTTCATAATTGGGGGAGTATCTCGTAACTTGATCGAGATTGAAAGTAACAGCTTCCTTGTTTACCTTCAAAGTGATTTCCCCTACATCAACATCGATCAATGCACGACGCATTTTTAAGAAGAACCTCCCAAGGATGAGGGGTACTCGGGGATCGACATTGAATTTGACGACAACAAAGTCGGCGGGGAAATGAAACTTTCCCAATTTCACAAATATATCCTCGGCTATACCCAACGGACGAGAACTTGTGCGGTCCGCAAGCTCGAGGATCATACATGTAGTTGTAAGTGGGGGTAAGGAAAGCTTCTTCCACATGGAGTGTGGCATCAAGTTAATGCTCGCGCCAGAGTTAGTGCCTCCTAACTTTTCAGGATGAGGAATTTGCCTTAAAAATCACACGAGATGAGGAATTTTCCGATGTCTCCTAACTTTTTGGGAAGTTTTTTAAGGATAACCGCCGAACAATTCTCGTTCAAGGAAGTTTTTGCCAATTCAGAAATCTTTTCTTTGTTATTCAACAAACTTTTGATTGTTGGACCGAATTTGGGCATTAGAAGAAGAGCGTCCGCGAAACAAATCTCGAAGTGCAAATCTTGAAAGATTTGGATAAGCTTCTCCATTTGTTGATTAGTTTTATCATGGAGTCTTTGGTCATTAAGCCTCGAGGGATAAGGAAGTGAAGGCTTAGGAATGGTCATTGGAACAACGGGTTCCGGAATTGGAGGTAGGACAACCGAAGGTTTTCGTGGGCTTGAGATATGCACCTTTTCCTTTGCCACCTCGGTTTCTCGTTCCACATCCCTCACCGGAGAAGGAGTAGACATCGAGGGTCCATCATAAGATTTACCACAACGAGTAGCAATAGCATTCAACTCTCCCTTTGGGTTGGGAATGGTATTACTCGGAAGAGCTCCCAAAGTTGAAGCTTGATTCTTTTTACTCATGAGACTAGCAAACATGCTCTCAATCTTGCTTTGAGAATGATCAATCTTGTTACTAGTAGCTCTAAGCTCAGATGTGAAATCATTTTTCAAAGTGGTAATCTGATTTTGCATAGACACCATCTTAGCCTCATTGTTTTTCATGTAATTAGCAATTTCAACAGAAGCTTGAGGAGGTGGGGCTTGAACATTTTGTTGCGGAGCTTGGAATCAGTTTTGGTTATAATTTCCATGATTTTGAAATCCTTGATTTTGAAAATTCCGATTCTGATTATGATTAAACTGATTATCTCTGTTTTGCACATTTTGATTGTTCTGATTTTGATTGAACCCAGGTGGTCCAAGGTAATTGTTAGAACGATAGCTTAGAAGGTTACGGTCTCCCTGCTGTTGGTAAGAATTACCTCCCAAATAGTAGGAACCCGAGGCAGCATATATGTTCTCTTGAGTGAAGCCACCGGAGGCTGGACACTCGAAATAAGGGTGTGGTCCTCCACAAGTCTCGCAACTCTTGTTCACGACATTCACTTGTTGATTATTATTCATTTGACTCATTTTTAGCATAGCGGTGGAAATTTCTTCAATCTTTTTGGTGAGAGTCGTTAACTCCGAAGATGAAGAAGTGGTAGATCTCGTTAACTCGCTCCTCTCGGCTGAGGAATCCCAATAATTATGGTGGGCAGTCATGTTTTCAATGAGATCGTAGCACTCTTCGGGTCCCCCTTTCATAAAGGTACCACCAACAACAGCATTGATTGTGTCACGATGTCTCAATGTTAACCCGTTATAGAATGTATCTTTTTGGGTGACAAGCAACATGTTGTGGTTCGGACATCGATCAATCGAATGCTTATAGCATTCCCATGCCTCAAATAAGGACTCATCGGGTTGCTTCCTAAAGTTGTTGATTTCATTCCTCAGTTTCGTCACCATCGACGCGTTGGAAAGTATTTGCCAGAATTTGGAGATCATTTCATCGTGCGGTTGAGGTTCTTGGGAAGATGATCAAACCATGCGGTGGCAAAAGAGCGTCAAGGAATATGGAAAGAGGTATAAGCGAAGGGCGTCATCGGTGAACCCATTTTGCTTCATACTTTGGGTGACGGTGAGAAATTTGTCAAGATGCTTGTTGGCATCGTCACCCGGTAATCCGTGAAATTGGCAAAAACTTTGGACTTGTTGAATCATGTGATGCTTACGTCCAAAATCCGTGGATTCGATTTTAACCGGGGCGATTGGACCGACCCGTCCATCCATTGTGGGTTGGAAAAGCTCCTCCATCGTTCGAATATCGGGAGCTTGGTTTAGTGGACCAAGTACTTGGACTTGAGGTCCGTTCCCTTGGTTTTGTGCCATGGTGGGTTGTTCAATGGTACGTATCTCGTGTACGTTTTCTTGGTTACGGTTACGTCTACGAGCTTACGGCGAGTCATACATGCACCAAAAACAACACTTTCAATTAAAACAAGACCGAGGCAAAACACAATGAACTTAAACCAATAATCCCACATGAAATGATCACTTCTATAAGTAAAACGCACAAAGGAGCGGAGAGACTTGTAGATCAGCGCGAAGCTTATTAAAAAACCGTCTCTTTTCAGCCGCAATTTAATGTCAGGCCGTCCTTATACCCCTCACATAGTTTGTTAAACCGATAGAAGTAAACCAAATCATGAGTGACACAAAGGAAAGTTTTGAATCTTTAGTTCGGGAACTTATAATGATAACACTCATGTTGAGAAGTGTTATATTGATTGTGTGTTCTACTTTATTTAAAACAACAAGCAAAATCTTTTTGTATTTTTAATCTTTTACATATATATACAAAGAAAAGAAAACTATTTTTGTATTTTTATATTTTTATAAAAACAATAACTTCACGAGGAAGGTTCTTCAAGTCACTAATCGCAAAAATCACGATATTGTCACAACACACCTCCCCGGTAACGGCGCCAAAATTTGATTCGATGTTTGTGAGTGTGGTGAAAGAAACACAATATCAATATATCAAGTTAATCGTAAAACCCGACAAATCAACCTTTTAGGAAAAGGGTTAACGTGCCAAATCTCACGAATGTGAT
Source organism: Chrysanthemum makinoi (assembly GCA_910596185.1). Classification (NCBI taxonomy): domain Eukaryota; kingdom Viridiplantae; phylum Streptophyta; class Magnoliopsida; order Asterales; family Asteraceae; genus Chrysanthemum; species Chrysanthemum makinoi. The sequence goes on along the minus strand of OU343216.1, from coordinate 40,031,898 downwards.
AAAAGTGATACCGGGAAAGTGATTTACCAGGTCGTGTTCCAACAAGGTGTGAATGGAAGGATTTGTTAAGTTTCGTGATTTATAACTTGAATTGGTTTAAATGAATTTAAATTTGATTACGTATTCAACAATTTAAAGCACGGGAATGAAAATTAAGCATGTAAAGCAAGGGAAACACTTATTTAACAAATAATTAACATAACTAACATTAAAACGAAGCTAAATTACGGCCTAGGGTGCTAAAACACAAAAACGCGAAAACCCGAGCTAATCCCGAGCCCCGAAAGTGAAAAATTTGCAATTTAAGGCCTACGGGTGCAAAACTAATTTTCCTATGTTCTAATTGGCTAAAAATAATTTTAGAAAAAAGCGGGGAATTTTTCGAATTTTAAATTAATTTCTATGAATTAAAAACAAAATTAATCTAATCTAATTAATTAAAAATACTAAACATTTTAAGAAAAATTTGTAAAAATCACAAAAAGTACTTTAAACAGTGCCGGTCCTAAGAAAAATAGAAAACTTGTGGGTTGTTTTCTGGATTAAGCTGAAAAGTGCTTAAAGTGAAAACTGCCAAATGTCCTTAAGGTATTAATTGTGCAACATGTAATTGATAAAAGACCCAAGGGTAGATGGTGAGTGTGTGGTGGGGTGAGCTGGGTGGCCAGGGATCAAATCCCAACAATGTCATTTTTTTGAACATTTTTTTAAAGAGTTTCTTATTGAGATAGGAAGATTCAATGAAACTAAACAAGTTTTGTGAAAACTTTATTTGTAAAACCTTTGGAATAAGCTGTTATGACAGCTTATTGGTGTCTGATTTGGACAGCAACAGAAACAAACACCCTTAGCAATCAGTGATGCACAAATATTAGATAAGTAGTAGGATACAAGGATAAATAAGCAGTTGCAACTCAAAATAAGCAAGACGTAAATGAAATAAGCTAACACAACAAGGGGATAAGCAGTTGGTTTCAATTATACTAGGGGAGTCCTAAACTTAAAAGAATTGGAGATAAGCTAATCTAAAAAGGTACAATAAGCACTAATAAGCTATACTAAACTAAAGTTATTCTGGACTAATGATACTAAAGTGGAATAAAAAATCCTAATTAATGTGGTTCCTAGGTAGGACCATCGTAGAAAGACGAAGGCTGTTCCGATCGGCCGTCATAGACGAAGGCTATTCCAATGCGACCAACGCTCCTCGGCTGTCATAGACCAAGTTTTCCTGCTGGACATAAACATGACCCGACGGTTCCTAGGTAGGCAAGTCATAGAACAATGAAGGATATTTCGAAGCGATCAAGGCTCTTCGGTCGTAATAGAACAAGGTTTCTCGGCTGATGTATACATGCCCCTATGGTTCCTAGGTTGGCCCATCGGAGATCGACGAAGGCTATTCTGAAGTAACCAAGGCTCCTCATCCGTCGTTCAAAAATGTTTCATGATCGAAGTAAACCTGCCCTGATGGTTCCTAGTGAGGCCCGTCGTAGAATGACAAAGGCTATTTCGAAGCGACCTAGGCTCCACATCCGTCGTAGACCAAGATTTTTTGACCAATATAAACATCCTCCAATTGTTCCTAGGTAGGCTATCATAGACCAACAAAGGCTATTCCAAAGCGGAAAAGGCTCCTCAGTTGTTATAGACCAAGGTTTCTCAGCCAACGTAGACCTTCCCCTATAGTTCCTAGGTAGGCTCCTCATAAAACAACGAAGGCTGTTTCGAAGAGACGAATGCTTCACGGCCATCATAGACAAAGATTTTGAGGAAAACTAGAAGGGGGGTATAAAAAATTTTACGATTTTTAGTTAGTTTTTAAAAACTTTAGATTCGATGTTGTGTGAAATCGTATGGATGAAAAGAAAGTATATATCAAATAGTAATGCAAATAAATAAAGTAAAGTAAGGGATAGAAATGACACAACAGATTTATAGAGGTTCGGCTACAAGGACACCTTCCTTTCCCTACTCCACTACCCGAGTCGCCTACTCTAGAGTTTAAGCACTACGTCAACAAACTCCTTCAACTTGGCGGAGAAGCCTTCACAGTGTTGCTTACACGTTTTTCCGGTACAAAGCTAAATACAGAGTCCTTAACAAGGAGGACCAAACCAACACTACTATAACACAATAAATATGTGAAATATTAAGTACAAGATCTTTGCTACAGAAATCTTGTGGAGGAACAAATCAATCAAGGACCCCTTGCTTAGATGACTTGTAGAATGCTCGTGATCTCGCCGTAGAGAAGGACCTATACGAGAATCACAATAGAAAAAAGAAAAACTCTCTAGATCAAGTGATCTTTAGTTAGAAGAGTGTAAGAATATATGAGAGAGTTAGTAAGAAGAGGGGTGAAGAGAAATGAAGAAATGGCTCTCTATTTATAGGCAATTTCTTGCTACTGTAGCACGGATCCCACGTATCCCTTGCCCAAGGGATCCGTCTAGTGTAACGCCAGGGATCCTTGGGACGCTCCTCTTTGCCCATGGGTTTTTTGGTTATGGGTCATGGGTAATGGGTTGGTCCATGGGTATTTTCATTAGATACAATGTATCTAATAGATGCAATGCATCTAGTCAAATGGTTATGGGTTAATACCATGGTTTATGGATATGCTCCATGGGTATGGGTCATGGGTTGTGGTTTTTACCCATCCTAATAAACTATTACAACAAATGATTTATTACAACATTTTTTATTAAATGACTATATGTAAAATGCTTTATAAAAATAACATGTATCCTTAAAGTTTTACTTATGATAACATTATATTTGTTATCAACAAAACACAAAGAGATCGCTAAATATTAATAAACGTTTTTACGGTTTATTTGTATTAACAATCTCCCCATTTTGTTGATGACAAAACACAATGTTATGGTGAGTAAAACTTAGGATTAGATGTATGTTTTGAAAGCATACGTTTTACTTCTTCTCCCCCCTTTTTGTCGAAACAAAAAGTGACCCTAACGAAGAAATAAAATGTGGAAAAATGTCCCGCCAAGAGCCCGTACTCATGGTGAATACTCAAGACCAAGCCACCTAGGCTATAGGAATACCATTGAGCTTCAGACCAAGCCCAAACTATGGCCCTGCGATCCGACACCATCCGTTTGGTGCAAAACGGATGTGCATTCCATGGACTTCGTTCTGAAGATCCTAATCAGCATCCGATAACGCTACACGCGTCGTTCGGGGTCAAAGGAACTTCCTTTTCTTCGAGCAAGTTTTATAACACCCTAGACAGTGAACCTAATCGTTGTAGTGTAGTATTAGGGTAAGCCCAGGGTATTGATATCGTTCTCTAGGGGAATAGGAATGCTAGTAAGAAGTTACTACTACAGGTTGGGGTTGAGGAAGATTATTTTTTTTTATCTTTTTTATGTTTTTTAGGGAATGGAAAAGTACGAATCTCGGGGTTTGGATTTGGTGGTTGGTATTGCTACCGATTATTCTACTTATCTAATTATCTAATCTAAGGTGTATGTAGTCTATGTCTAATTATTGTGTGCTCGTATGATAGTTTAAAGATGTGTTTACTTAGGTTTAATTACTCCTTAATTATCTCTTATTGATGGTTGAATTGTCACGTCCTTATTCTTAACGCGTTGTGTGTCTAAAGTCGTAGGGTATGCGTTTATCCCTAACTCTTTGAACTTACCAAAGGGTCTCTTCCACAAAAAACCACTAGGGATTATAAACTCTAATTCTAAGGCCTCTTTGGATGGTTTAGCTTACAACCACTCTAAGTGCTATAACCTAAGGTTCACAAAGATTAATCAAGCCTTAAGTACACAACGAATGACCTATCGCATTACTAGATCATTAACAATTAAGATAAGAGACAACCAATCAATATTCAATAATTAAGTTTCATATTCCCTAAGCAAACACACAAGTAATTTAGCCGGACATGGAGAACATGCAAGCATACATACAAATAATCAAAGACATAATTGAATTAATGAAGTAAAACACTTATCTTGATATAAGATAGGGTTTAGAACCCTAAAATACTATACAAGACAGCCTTGGTTCGGTTTACGTTTTTACTCCAAAAGACTACACACAAATACTGAAAAATTCGGATTCTATTTATAAGATTACATATCGACGGCGTGGCGTCATATGTTTTGTGGCGCCGTCGGATCGTCGTCATTAGGGTTTCGTCTTGGACGTTAGTCTTGCGGCGACGTCACCTTGTGCTTGTGATCACCGTCCCCTTGACGGCCGTCACGGATCAAATCTAGGTCACGAGTTGCGGCGGCCTACTCTTTTAAAGCGACACCGTCACTTGAAAATATGAAATTTGGCTTCTGTGCGTCACAAAATACTCGGCGTCGCGTTATAGCAGATGGCGCACGTCACCGATTCAAGCGGCACTGAGTGTCTCGATTCTTGACTTTGGCCATTTCTTCGTATATTAGCCTTTTCGTCCAAATAAGTGCCATTACGGCAATTTGCCTTCAAGAGACCTAAAAAGTGAAAAGAGCGATATTAAGTAATACGGATACAAATTGATCAAATAAGGGCTTAGCGACCCCTCAAAAGGTACATTTAAAACCTTTTCAAATATCCCTACACTTGGTAATTGCTTGTCCTCAAGCAAATGTGCTTTTAGCCAATTAATTTATAAGTTAGGGGTCATGAAACATTGGTTTAAAACAGTTCACAACACATATAAGCCCCGCAAAAGTCATAACAAGCACAAAAATTACATACTAGCACCTCACATGGGGTGTTTGGATACTCACATATCTCTCGGGAGTATATCAAATATAACAAGTTGGAAATGGAAGTTTAAACACTCATTAACTGGTCCTAGTACATAGATTACCATAGGCTTGAGAATAGATCAAACCTCCATCGCTTTGGCGTAAGCACCTAGGAAAGACTATCAAAGAGGTCTTTAAAGGGCTGTAATGTTAGGCTTACGGTAGGGAAACAAAGGGTTTGGTGGGATAGGCTATTTAGTGGTGGCAAGTCAAAAATCTTTTTGTTACAAGCATACGAAGAATGGCGTTGCTAAGCCAAGACTCGACACTCTAGATTCTAGCTAACTGAAACAAACAAACATAAATTTAAAGGATAGATGTAGGATGGTAGCCATTTTTTTTTCTTTTTATATTTTTTTTCAATTTTTTTATTTTATTTTTTATTTTTTATTTTTTCACATACACTTTTACTCTACCATCCTCTACGGTAACATGAAAATGATAGGGATTTATAGGCACATCCCTACACTTGAGTTTTTATTACTCTAACATTAATTTGACCCGAATTGAAAAGATCAAAACACTCGGGGTATGTTATTACGCAAATTAGGGAATTTAACGTTCCCTTCCAATCATTTTATAAACTTTAACCTTTTCCCATGAGTCCCAATCATCCCAAAACTGTGTACAAAAGATATGACTCGACTTAACAACTCATGCAAGCAACTAGATAATTGAACTAAGGGTTTAGGGTGATAACAATAATGCACTAAAAGTGAGTGCATACATGGTAGGTTAAAGGCTGATTTGGGTGTATATTTGGGGGTGGGGTGTAAACAATGCTCTTCATTGATATTACGGAAAAACGAAACATCCACGAGCAGCGCGAAAGGATAGGCTCACGAGGGGTTAACTAGGGGTATCGTGTACTAAAGATGAGTACAATGCAAAGGTGTGGGGGGAATTACTCAACCGATGTGGAAGAAGTAATTATATTACGGGTATCAAACAAGGGTTATCCTAATGCCTCTTATTATTTAGTTATTCCTAACTACACAAGTGTAGTCTTACTAGCGATCTCGGGATGCATCAGAAAACAAGTTCTAGAATCTAATATACTACCGGTTCACACTCTAAGCATTAAAGATGAATGCTTTAACTCCTACTAATCTAAGGGCCATCCTCACATTTTGGATGGAATTTAGGTGGTAAAGGGTTTTTGTGCTAGTCATGCAACTTCCTATCCGTGAGACGCTTTGGTTTAGACTAATGGCCCACTCCTATATGTCATGAAAATTTTAAATTTGGTGCCAAAATTACCCTAACCGACATTTTCTCATGGTTTATTACACAAATACAATTGGACAAAGAAAATAATCAAGGATAAGCATAGTTTCAAAGTTCCCGTTTTATTTTCCCTCCCTACACTTAAACTGAACATTGTCCCCAGTGTTCCCCGAAAGTATCAAAGTTATGATAATAGAAGGTAATGAAAAATGAAAGAAACTAATACTCCCCTGATTAGCTCGGTAGGATTCATGTAAAGTGGTTAAATCCTTTCCAAGAAGAATTTGTGCGTGAAAAGCTCCTTCCAATCTTTTGTTTCTTCTTCTTGATAAATAAAACCTGCACATTTGAAGAAAACAAACGAAACCTTCGCGTAAAATCAGCGGTAATAATATATATAAGACTCTACTAAACTAGGATATAATGCATGTGGAATGGATGTTTCAGAATTTACGGAAAATTAAGACTTGGAAAATTCCAAAAATTTATAAGTAGCTCGAGAAAAGCGAGAAAAAAGTAATGCTGTTGTTTTTACTCCTTCTGAATTAAATGAGGTTCAATCATGTGAAGGTTTATCACGACAAAAAGGTGTCTGCAATTTTGGAAAAATTATGCTGAAAATTTGTATCTTTAGAATCTGGAAAAATTTCTGCAAAACATCCATTATGACTCGATACAAGCATTTGACTCGAGCAAACACACACATATATATTTTAATGAATTGTTATTCTCATGTTTATGTTTCTTTTGAAAACGTGTGTAATCCTCCTACACTTATCCTTTATGTAAAATACCTTTATATGCAATTAAGGCGAGGTTAAAAACAAAATAAAGCATTTTTACAAATTTAAACATGAGGATAAACAATTAATAAAGATATATGACACTAACAAGCAAACAATTAAGCATGGGTTGCCTCCGAAGCTTTTCTTTATTTAAGAGTCTTGTAGCTAGACTCGTGAGTAGTACTCCCTCCGCGTGACTTCATTACGCCATTTCCCCGGCTTTCCCGTTGAAAGGGTGTAGGCGTTAATATGCTTACCATGGATTCTTTGCCAGCGTTTTCTATTATATGATGCGGTTTTATCCTTTAGATTGGTTTCCTTCACTTTGAGAGGCCCAAACATCTTGGTTTGTTTCTACCTCATAATGCCACTTATCCGTGGTTTGTACAAAGTACTTTTTCTCCACTTTAGAAATTCCTTGGGGTTCCTTTGTGCCTTTGGTATCGAAGTGGGATTATTTCCTAATTCTTATGTCGGGTTTCCACAGCGTTGCATACAATCCATGAACCATAAAGTCCCTAAGACCCTTTTCCCAATCATTCATTTTCTTCTTAACAATATTTCCAGGGGCTTGTGGATTTCACCGTAATCATCTCCATGATCTTAGCAGGGATACCTTGGAGCGATGGGTATCCTAAGCGTACCCTTTCAGCTTTTAAGTACCATGATGCCCTCTACTTGATGGTTGCCTTGGCGGTGGCGAGAAATGGTGTCCAAGAATGAGTGGCACGTTTTTATCTTCCTCAACATCAATGATCACAAAATCCATAGGATAAGCGATATTAGCCACTCTATTAGAACATCCACGCATGATTCCTATGGGGTGGAACATAGGTGTGTGATTAGCTAAGGAAAGTCTAAGATCGGTCTTGGCTGGTTTCTCCTTAGTTAACTTATTATAAATTGATAATGGCATTATGTTCACGTCAGTCCTTGATCGGCTAAGGCATTTATGTCAATATACCTATGCTACAAGGTATCCGCGAAGTTCCTGTGGTGTCTCTTTTTTTTTGTTAGCAGTTTTTTAGAACCAACTCATACAAAGGTTCCATAGGTAAGGCGTCATACTCTTATTCTGTTATTTTTCCTTCAAGGGCTTCCCTAAGAACCTCATTGTACCTAAAGTTTTTTACTTGGTTTGCAATATGGCTTCATTTCTGTATAATTTCCATTCGGGCATAGGTGGTGGTT
>OU343216.1:39998619-40023811 GCA_910596185.1 Chrysanthemum makinoi | reverse complement strand
GGTTGGGTTTCAACAAAATCGGCGAGGCCTTGTTTTTTTTCCTCTAACATCACTTTTAATATTAAGATTAAAATATAATATTCAAGTATAATTTAATTATAATATCAATTAAAATATATTTTATCTTTTTATTTTTATCTTTTCATTATAAATCTAAATCCAAATCCAAATCCAAATCCTAAACCCATCTACAAACCAAAAGGGCCCTTAATAGTTAATACCTAGTCATCTACATACCCTTGACGTACCCATATAAAATTTACTTAGAAATGTAACCCACATAAACATGAAAATGATAAGATTGTGAGTATTCTAACTAACTATAAAAATCTAACATGTAACTAACCGTCACGAAATACCCATAAAAATTTGTGGGTAAATTCATATGTACATTTTTGCCCATAAATTACCCGTCAAAAAGTACCCACGAACAAAAAGAATTTGCCAAATTCGTGGGTAACATAAATATACCCACGATATTACCCGTACATCTTCCCACAATGGCTCACGTCATGGGTAGTTTGTGGGAAATGTTACAGCGGGAACAATTTACCCACAAAGTACACAACAAATTTAACTTTGCGGGTAATTTCATGGGTAAATTTGTGGGAGATTCGAGAGTAACTATTGGTGCAATATAAATTTCTTGTTCATGGGTAATTTGTGGGAAATTACCCACTATTCAATATGTGTAGGTAATTTTCGTGGGTAACTGACAGGATTCTTGTAGTGGGTGGAACGGATGATGTGTCTTGCTGAATTTTGACATTAAACATGGATTGTGCATCCTCTTTGTTATTATCTTGCTTAGAAGACTCAGAATCAATGGGTTTGTCATTTAAGAATTGATCGCCGAAAGTGAATTCAGTATCTAGGTTCTTAAATGATGATAGAGAACTGGTGGAAAGATTTGGTTCTTCCAAGGGCATGGTCTCATCGGATCTTGACTCGGATTCTCTGAGATTTGATGTAACTTATCTTCAACATTTTGTTCTACTCTGGATACCACTTGTAGCGGGATTCACTTCGGTGCTCTGGATGCTTCCTTTTCAATCGGATGGTTCTTGAACTGATGACGATTCAACACTTCTCTTCGAGATCAACTTGAGTGGTAGTTCTTGATGGTGAGGAAGAAAAGGTAAGGAGCGTGTGAGCAGCTTGTTCTACTCCAACAATTCTTTTTCCCTTGTCTTGTGTGATTGGTGTTGTTTGTTGAGGCACTTGATGGACTCTCTTAGCACTACTCCTCCTCACTTGGTGCTTTCACATTCGGACTTTCTAGGCTTTCTTTGGATTCCAAGTTGCGAGCGAGCATCATCTTCATCAGTTAACCTTGTATTATCCCTTGAAGCCTCAATATTTTCACCAATTTCCTTTTCCACTTTCTTCCTTTTCACTTTCTGCTTCTTGGATCACGGTGTGAATGTTGTGACCTTTCAAGTCTCTTTTTAGGAAGAGAGGCATAAGATGCTTGTGAAATTTGAAGTGGACTTGGGAGCATTGGGTTGTGGAGGAGTGGGTGTGACATCAGCAGGAAGGCTGTAGCTCTTTTCTTGTATTGTTTGAAGTAGTCCTTCTTCTTGATATCGTCCGTGAGTAGAGTGTCAGGAATTGTCAATCCAAAGATTTCTTTGTCCATTCCTCTAGAAACATATTTAAGATTACCCGAGCGAATTCATCTTCTGCTTTATGTAGATCTGAGTCAATCACGGGGTTGAAGTTGTGAGTCATTGCAAGAACTGGATAACAAGTTTTGAAAATCGATCTTGTGAATCACAAGCTTGTTCATTTCTTTTCGACCTGAGCTTTATTCAAGAAGTTTGTTCTATCGGATATGAATGTGTTCATTGACAACGAAAATTCTTCCCAAATACGTTCAGAGACATTCACATTCACTCCATTGACAATACCCCATAGGATTTGCAAGATGGGAATTCTCACTTTATCAAACCACGAGGTTTTGCGGATAAGCACAAGTTGAGAATAGTTGTAATAGCTCTCCGAGGTTGATACATGTGTCGGTGATGATGTCGGAAGCCCTTAAAATGCTAGTCTGATAACCCAAACCAATTAGAAAAACAATTAGATCGTCAGCACCAGGTGGAGATTCAGAACGTAGGATGGGGCTACATGGGGTGATTCCAACGGCCTTGCTAAGAATGTCTCAATCAATCACAAATTCCCTATCATCCAGTTTGCAAGAGTATCGAGCTGTGATTTTGTCCCATTGAATGGTGTTCCAGAATTGTTGAATGTAAATGGTGGGAATTGAGCATTGCTTGGTAATGGCACCGAAGAAGTTTGTGTTTTTGAGGATATCTATAGACACTTTGAGTATAGGATTTTGTTGTAGCTTTTGTAGGTCCACATAACAGTTACTTTTTCCAATTTCTGCCCATTGACTCCTAGGAAGGATTTCTTCGTCTGAGAGAACTTTGTGTGATGCCGAAGAAGTAACGTTCTTATCAGAGATTGAACTTGCCATCGACGATCTAAGTATAAATACAACCAACAGTAATGATTGGGAACAAGTTAGATTAAAAATGGTTAATGAGACAGCATTGAGAACACCCTTATGACATAGACACTCAGACTTAGTAACTCATACGGGGTTCCTATAAGCATATAGAGAATGATTGAGTGGCATTAGTGAGACAATTAAAGATCCAGATACCTTTTGAAACAGTTTTCACAAGACGAGTTGTTATGGAATTAAAAGTTAAAGCGTGCATTGCAAAGTAATCAATTCATGAATCAAGATACAAATGTGGAAATGATATAACAAATATGTATGAAACAAGTTGTAACATTTGGTTGCCACGAGAGAAACCAAGTACAACTTGCTCAAACAGAAATGTTATAGCAAGTTACATAGAATAAGATGAGTATACAAGTTGCTTCAAGAGAACCTGAGACAAGATTGTGAGCATGAGATCATCCTAGCAAATTACCTTTAAACATTTTAATAACCCTAGACACCGAATGAAAAACACACCAAACAAGTCTCTAGTCATAAATGGACAAGTCACTAACCAAGACTAATTCGCTACATGAAAGCAAACTATGTCGCTAACTTGTAAAGACAAGTCGCCATCACCAGTGACACAGTCAAGTCGCTACAAGTTTAGTTCACTAAGTCGCTACATTTGCTAATTCGCTAACTTGTAAAGACAAGTCGCCATGAAACGATAACATAGCCAAGTTGCTATACATCTGTTTACCAAGTCGCTACCGTTACTAATTCACTAACTTGTAAAGACAAGTCGCTAATAATAGTGATACACCTAAGTCGCTACCCAAGTCGCTAGTAAATAGTTCACTAAGTCGCCACAGCAACTTAGTCGCTAAATTGAGCAGAATTAGAAGCAAAAACAAGCTACGATGAACATTTAAACTAACTCGCTACCAAGAACAATATTAAGTCGCCATCAAGAACAATTTTTTCGCAACAGATAATCAACCCAAACCAACACAAATTAGCCGCTAACTTGAGCAGACTTAAAAGCTATAACTCGCCACGATGAACATGTAGACTAACTCGCTACCAAGAACAATACTTAAGTCGTTTTCAAGAACAATTGTTACCGCAACAGATAATCGACCCAAACCACCACTTATACAACACCATTACATGGACACAATTAAAAAAAAAACTCAAGAACGGTTACACCAAAACATTTAACACACTTGCAAAACATCATTACAACAAAACATGATTCCATTAGAATTCGAACCTATGTGGGAATCAGTTGTCACGAATCAAAAGCTTGATGAGATCTGGTTAAAAAGATGTATTAGACAATCATCAAAGACATGTATTGGAGAACAAGTAGAGAAAGATTCAAGTCATACCACTTCTAAGTCGCTAGATCGAGAGCTTAATGAGGAAGAAAGAGAGAAGAAAAAAAAATTTAAGAATTTTGAAAAGAAAAGGAAAAACTAAGTCGCTAGGGGGTAAGTAGAGGAGGATTTTCAAGAAAGCCTAATTGTCACTTTCAGTCCCTGTGGTTTAGTGGCTAGTGATGCAACTTGCTATCAAAGATTTTATAACTAAGTCGCTAGTGTGTGCATGGTCCTGAAACGTTGCAATCTTATCAAATTCTGCATATTAGACATTTATAATCCAAGGCCATAACAGATATATGAGATAGCATACAAGCCCAGATAAGCACACACTCCCAATGAACACCATGAGTCAAATAAACATTCAAAACATGGTAACACAAAGATAATCACAAATGCATGATAAGACAACAACCTACAACTGAGCACACACCATAACCATAACCAGCACTAAAGCAGGTATAAGCAAGAAAACTTAAAAAAATCTCCCCTTCAATCAATGTTAACAAAGACCATTGATTGACTTTAACCAACCCGTTTTTTTTTTTTTTTTTTTTTTTTTTTTTTTAATAAGACAAAATCAATTGTTCGAACTTCATCTATGAACCCGTATCATTATTGAATGATATTTCTAGGATCGTAGAAGTTATCGAAAACAACGAATAAGTCTTTTATTAGATGGATGTAAAAGGTATGAATTTAAAAGAAAGAAATTATGAAATATAATAAAAGTTGTGAATTTTTTTTTTTTTTTTTTTTTAAGAGAAATTTGCACTCAGATATAAACGAGCGAGTCCTGATTCAAGGTGAATAGGAGTCAAAGCAATAGGTACATCAATTCTGACATGCTATAGCTCCTGAATGAGCCATATTCATTTCTGACGGAAACCAAGTCATAAGGTTCCTGATTGAGTTGAGCATTGTACCTGAAAAAGACTGAGAGCACATTGTACTTGAAGCACATGTAGAATTGCAAATGGGTGGGTTAGTGACATGATTAATCTCACACTTGGATGCATCACAGTATAATACGGACGTATCATTATTAGGGAACTCATTAGATTCAGTATTCTTGAAGAGTTTTCCTGTGGGGATCCACTTGAGGCAAGATCTGGGTATGTAAGTTTGTTTGACTCCTGTAAACTTAAATAATGCGCCATTGGGAATCCATTTGAAACAGCTGCTAGCTGATTTGTATGTGTGCACAGCCTTGTTTTGACTATTGGTCCTTGTGTGATTAGAATATTTTTTAGGGGATTGATCAGTCAAATGATGTTTTGTATGAGAGCTAGTTGAACTTCTAGTATTTCTGATCTTGGAGCATTGAGCATTATCCTGAAGTTTGAGGTTCATCATATCGGAACTAGGCGATGAAGTGACTGGTTTTGTCAAAATAGCATTATTATCAACTTGGATGGCAAGCTTAGATTTCGATGGTTTAACTCTTTCTGTTCTAAAGGCATTAGGCTGCTTAACTACTGTACGTTTAAAGTGGTTCTGAACAGTTGACTTTCCCAAAGTTGAAGGTTTTGCAAACTTAGTGTTCTTCCTAATTCCAATAGATTTCCTAAGCTAATTTTTTAGTGCAACAATATTAAGCTCTTATCCTGAATTTGGGCTTTGAGGTCATTAATGTCTTTCAGCAAGAGGTTAGATTGATTGACCAACTTAGAATTGGTCTCCTCAAGGTTCTTCCTTAATGACTCATTTTCTCTTAATAGGTTGGACACACATAGAGCTAGTTCAGCATTCCTAGATTCAAGTGTATTACTCATCTCATGACAATCATTTTTCTGCACATCTGAAAGTAGTAATTTCAGATCGCCTATGATCGAATCTTTGTCACTGAATCACGGTTTTAATTGATTAATTTCAAAAATTCTCGAAATTCGAAGTTCACGATTAATACAAAATTTTTTGCATAAAAGATTTCATCCTTTTGTTGTATTTCAATTTGCAAAGAAATACAATGTTTTTCAAGAATTGAGTATTTGTTTGAAAGTTCATCATATACCCTTTTTTCAATCATGTTATTAGCTTTAATAGCTTTAGATTCAGGCTCAACCAAGATCGATTTCATGGTGTTATGTTTAGAGTAAGAGTCAGGTACCTTTACATAAGAATTTATGTGATCAGTTAAGTGTACCTTATCACTTGAAACATTTTCTGACTCTGAGTCTTTGAGATCAGTGTTGTTGTCATCATCTTCTTTCATTACGGCTGAATTTCTGCATTTGGTATCATTCACTGGTTCAACTGGTCTATTGAATGACTTGTCACAATCGTTCCATAGTGTCTCTTGACACTCATTCATTTCGTTCAGCTTATCTTTTTCTTTTGCAGCTTCCTTGATGTATATTTCCATATTACTCATAAGTTGAATAAATGAGTTTCTGAACTCATGAATTTCCATTCCAGTGTGTTTCTTGAATGAGATTCCAGTTATGTCATCATCAAAATCGAGGAATATTCCCGGATAAGTGGCTGAAATTGATTGAGGATAGTTTGAAGAGCTGCATTAGAATCATCAGTTGAGAACTTTTCTTTGGTAATTTGAACCCTCAGTTGTTTTAAGTTAAGTAACACAGTTCTTGTCAAAGTGGGAAAATCCTGACGAAGGATAGCACTGCTTGTTCGATCCATAGTTGTAGATAACAGTAGTTTGAGAAGTTGATGGAGATGTTGAAAGGGCTCACAGGTGCATTCCATTTTCTTTGCATCATTTGTCAACATTAAGAGTGACTCATCCGAGTTGTTTTGATTAAACATTGCTGAATCATTAAATGTAGAGCATTCAGGGAAGCATCCTATTTCAATATTCTGTGTGGTATCATAGAGAGCAAGTACTTTGGTGATTAAAGGATCAGTGGTGTAAGACATTGTGTTTAAGTATCTTGCTACACTACACCAATGTAGGAAACATCCAAGTCGCTAAATACCAAGTATCTAAGATTTTAGTAGCAAGTCGCTAACTCCCAAGTCGCTAGGAAATTAGAACCAACTCGCTAACTACTAAGTCGCTAGCAAAATTTTGACAGCAATTCGCTAAGATCCAAGTCGCTAATGAGTCAAGTCGCTAAATAGCAACTCGCTATGTACCAAGTCGCTAACACCAAGTCGCTAAGGAACACACGTACAAGTCGCTAACTTCCACCAAGTCGCTACCCGTAGTGGAGAGTCCACTACTTGTACTGTTTGTCGGCTTGTCTCACTAGGCAAGTCGCTAAGCCTAAGTCGCTAACTCCACAAACTGCAACTCGCTACCAAAATGTAAAGCAAGTCGCTAGCAAGAAAAGCTATCCGTAGGTCAAGTCGCTAGCTAGAAAACTTCACAAACATCACTTTTCGATCCAAAAACAACCCAACCAAGATGATTCAAGCTTACCAAATGAAATCCTAAACACTTGTGATGATTCTAAACACAAAAGTACTAACAAAATCCAAGCTTTAACACAAGAAATCAACCAAATGATGCACAAACCACTAAACTTTTTCAAACTCAAAAACCACCTAAAAACCACTAGAAATCCAAAGATGTGTAAGATATGATCTAACCATGGCTCTTGATACCAATTGTAGGATATTGGATTTCACATACATATCATGACATTAAAAATTTTAATCATATAGATGGTTTTAGAGAGAGAAAGTGGGATATTCTAGTAAGAGAAACTTGTGGAATATTAGATTACCAAAGAACATCCAACCCTCTACCTTGCAAGGTAGAGGGTATTTATAGGTTAGAAAAATAAACGACCTCACGGCTGTGGATCGGTATACAATGGGTAAAGACCCGTCATTCCTCCACGGTGTTGCACTAAACTAAATAACTAACTAAATGACTAGTAAATAACGTAATGTCTACGAGCTAACTTATGCTAGATAATATTTGGGGTGACCGATACTTCACTAAGGAATTTTCTAATTCCTAACATGGGGATTGGTAGACAGATGGATGGTTTGTATTACTTTGATGGAGATCAAGGTATTGACCAAGGGGTTAGAAATTTTAAGTCTGCTTGTGATATGACCAAGAAAATTTGGCATTGCAGACTTGGTCATCCTTCTGACCAAGTTTTAACAGTGCTGAAGGGTGAAATCAATTTTCAAAATAAAGATGAAAATGAGCCTTGTGACATTTGTCAACAGGCTAAACAAACTAGAGAGCCTTTTCCTCTAAGTGAGCATAAAACTTTGAATTTAGGTGACTTAGTTCATCTAGATCTTTAGGGTCCTTATAAAGTAAAAAGTAAAGAAGGTCACATATTCTTTTTAACTATTGTTGATGATTTCACCAGGGCAGTTTGGGTTTACTTACTTAAGAGTAAGCAAGAGGTGTTTGATTATATTCAAATTTTTTATAATATGATTAAAACACAGTTTGAAAAATGTGTTAAAATATTTAGAAGTGATAATGGTACAGAGTTTGTTAATACTCAATTTAATGGATTTTGTGAGAAAAATGGTATTATTCATCAAACATCTTGTACTTACACACCTCAACAGAATGGGGTTGTTGAGAGGAAACATAGGCATCTTTTAAATGTTTCAAGATCCCTTATGTTTTAGGGGGATTGCCTTTGCATTTGTGGCTTTGAATGCATTTTAGCTGCCACTTATTTGATTAACAGTTGCCATCTTGATCTTTGAATGGATTGTCTCCTTTAATCTTGTTTTTAAAAGAAAACCTGAACTTAATCATTTAAGAGTTTTTGGTTGTCTTTGCTTTGCTACTAGTCTTACCGATGTGATAAGTTTAGTAGTAGGGTGAAATGTGTTCTAGTTGGGTATTCCAATTTTCAAAAAGGTTATAAACTTTATAGTCTAGAAAGGAAACAGTTTATATTCTCTAGAGATGTAAGATTTTTTGAAAATGTGTTTCCTTTCAAGATCAAAAACTCTTCTCTGCTCGACCCTCTCGGTCAAAGTTTGAATCATGTTAACTTCTTTGATGAAGCAACATGTGACAACTCGACACATCAATGATGATAATACTCATGATGATCATCATGAGAGTGAGGGCAACTCCTCTTTGCATCTAGGCAGCCCAACTATTGACCATGAGCGAGTAATTTGGGGCACTCGATGGTTCCAATGAGGTTACCAGTGTAGGTGAGATGGTGCAACTCCTCTAGGTGTGAGTAGTTAGAGGGTGAAAGCAGTTCTTTATCACCAGTGCAGATCGCCTTTTGTTAATAATCAACCTTCTTTAAGAAGGTCTGATAGAACTTCTGTTTTCCCTAATAAATACAATGACTATGTGGTTGATTCTAAAGTTAAATATGGGCTAGAAAAATTTGTTACTTATGCTAAACTTAAAAATGATACTCTCTGTTTTGTTGTTGAACTTAACAAAAGTTTTGAGCCTAAAACATATTGGGAGGCATGTATGTATCAGCACTGGATGGATGCTATGACTAGTGAGATGAAAGCTTTATATAGTAATGATACTTTTGAAGTTGTTGAGTTGCCTGTTGGTAGAAAAGCTATATGTAGCAAATGGGTGTTTAAAATAAAATACAAATCTAATGGTGAAGTTGATAGATATAAAGCTAGGCTTATTGCTAAAGGTTATAATCAGAAAGAAGGAGTAGATTTTGATGAAACTTTTCTCTCGTTGTTAAGATTATTCTTTGTTAGGTGTCTTATAAATCTTGTTGTTCAACAAGATTGGCCTATTCCACTTGATGTTAACAATGCTTTTTATATGGAGATTTAGATGAGACTGTTTATATGTCTTTACACGATGGGTCTTTTAATGCTAATGATAGAGAGTTTGTAGATTCAAAAGTCTTTATATGGTTTAAAACAAGCACCAGACAATGGAATGCAAAGTTAACCATTATGCCTTGCTTGAAAATGGGTTCATCTGAGTAAAGTGATTATTCCTTGTTTATCAAGAATTAATCAGGTAATATTGTTGCTTTACTTATGTATGTAGATGATATAATTATTCTTGGTAATAATTTGGCTGAAATTGAAAATTTTAAAGTTTTTCTCAAGTCTAAATTTCAAATTAAAGATTTGGGAAAACTTAAGTACTTTTTAGGTATTGAGGTTATTGAACCTGATAGGGTTTATGTTTAACTCAGAGGAAATATTGTTTAGATTTACTTACTGAATTTGGATTGTTAGCATGCAAACCTTCTGCTTTTCCTTTAGAACCAAGTCTTTCTATTACCAATGAACCTACTATACTTGATCCTGTTTTGGATAACATTCTTGAATATCAAAATTAATTGGAAAATTGATTTACTTGACACACACTAGGCACGATATTTCATATGCTATACATTGTTTGAGTCAGTTCATGCATAAGCCACTTAAGTCTCATCTTAAAATTGCACTTAAAGTCTTAAGATATCTTAAGGGTTCTCCTGGAAGAGGAATACATATTGTTAAAAGTTCTTTTGAAAATCTTGAGACTTATGTGGATGCAGACTGGGCCAAATGTGTTGTTACTAGGAGGTCGATTCACGAGGTTTTGTATATTTCTAAATGGTTCACTGGTCTCATGGAAAAGTAAAAAACAAAATACCCTTTCTAAGTCAAGTGCAGAGGCTGAGTATAGAGCAATGGCCTCTCTACTTGAAATTGTTTGGGTCGTAAAATTTTAAAAGATCTAAGCTG
Source organism: Chrysanthemum makinoi (assembly GCA_910596185.1). Lineage (NCBI taxonomy): Eukaryota > Viridiplantae > Streptophyta > Magnoliopsida > Asterales > Asteraceae > Chrysanthemum > Chrysanthemum makinoi. The sequence goes on along the minus strand of OU343216.1, from coordinate 40,013,338 downwards.
GGAACATTTTTGCTTGTTAAACTCTTTTGTGATAGTCAAGCAGCAATTAAGATTCTTTGCAAATCACATTTTCCATGAAAGAACTAAACACTTAGAGATTGATTTACATTTTGTGAGAGATAAAATTTTAGGCAGGGGTTATTAAGGCTGAAAAAGTTCAATCAGTAGATCAAGCTGCTGATTTTTACTAAGGGCCTAAACAAACTTCAACATAAAAGCGGTTTCCAAACTTGGTTTGTTTGATGTGTTCAGGTTTGAGTTAAGGGGATGTTGGAAGTAACTCAAAATGGAACACAAATACTCGAGGACTTATTTTGACATGTTTGTATTTCAGTTATAATGTTGAAGTAAAGCTTATGCTGAAAATGACAAGTTGTTTAAAGTTCAAGGACTATTGATGACAAGGCGATAGAAGTGTTTGATCAAGGGGTATTTAAGCTCTTCTCCCTAGGGTTTCATTCAAGATCTGCATCTCTCTCTCAAGAAAGCGCACCTGAGTTTTCTCGTTATTCGATAATCAATCAAGATCTGTTTGAGTATTCTTATTGTTGCTTAAGAGTGATTGTGAGATAATAGTTGTAATAGTACTATTGATAATTAGTCAATAGACTTCCACTGATTAGCGGTGAGGGAAGTATTGTGGTTGGTTTTATCTTGGTTTTGTGATTGTTCTTGGTTACTGATTAAGATCAGATTCTTGTGATCTTGGTTGATTGTGGTTTATAATAAAGATTGTTCTTGAATTGAGATTCAAGAGTTAGTTTATGGGATTAAACTCTGTTTTCTTACAATTTTAAGTAAATTTCCAAAAATGAAGTCACCACAAGCAATAATTCACTTATCATCTTCCTCTCTTATTTCTTTTCTCTTTTTCGGTCTCGTGATAACATGTCTTACTTCTGCCACTGTCACTGCTTCCTATGGCAGTAATGAGACTGATTATCACGCATTGTTGTCATTCAAGTAAAAGATCACCCATGATCCATACAAAGTTCTAACCTCGTGTAACCATTCCTTTCATTTACGTGGTGGGTGGTATTTCATGTGAAGCGGCACAAGCGTAGTGGCGCTTTACATTTTCGAAAGGCTTAGAAGGCTCATTGTCTCGTCATGTAGGAAACCTCAGCTTCCTCCGTAAGCTTTCTCTCCCGAACAACAGCTTTGGTGGAGTCATTCCAACAAATTTTGTTTATATAATACTTATTCATAACATCATCAATTTGATGGACTTAACTAACGCCCATCTAAAATAGGACTTAACTAACGCCCATCTAAAATAGGGACCAAAAGCGTGCATAGTTTCAAAATTAGATATTGCTGGTGTAATAAAAACGACTTAGGGACTAAAGTTGTTATTTGGGGTATACCATAGGGACCAAACGTGTAATTTTTTCTAGATAAAAATAGAACGGGATATTTGGGTGATCACATACAATATTATATAGGACCATTTACTTAAAAAATAATAATAATAAATAGGGGGAATTACATATATCCCCATTTAAACTTCATTAATTGTATATATCCTCAACAAAAGTTTAAAATAACAAATATACCCGATTAAACCTATTAAACTCACAAATTTACACATTTTTGTCTTTTTTTGTTATAAACATTTGAATATGAATATTTTGCCCTTTCCTCTTAGTTAAGAATTTATTTTTCTATAATTTTGTATGAAACTGTTCTTTTTTCTTTTTAATCTTGATATGAAATCAAAAGTTCACAATCCAAACCAATTCATTCCTCTAGAAAGTTGAAACCTCAATGAACCTCGAAAGCAATTGAATGATTATTATTCACATTAGTGATTCATTTGCATCCTCTAATGTCAAAAATACCTATTGTTAACTAAAGCAAATGAATAATGCAATGTTAGTTTATCAATAAAACTCAAGCAATTTAAAAAAAAAAGGCAGTTTACATCATCAAAACTCATCGGTAGCATCAATGATACGATTTTTCTTTTTAACTATTACGTAATTGTTTAGCCTTTGATTGAGAATTGGGATGAGGAATATGTGATGCCTTTTAAGAAAAAAAAAAGAAAGAATGATCGCATTAACAGTGTTGGGTGCTCAAATTGTGTAGAATGAAGGATATATAGTTAAAGATGGGTAAATTTGTGAGTTTAATAGGCTGGATTGGGTATATTTGTTCTTTTAAACTTTTGTTGGGGATATATGTAATTAATGAAGTTTAAATTGGGATATATGTAATTCCCCCTAATAAATAAAAAGAAGGAATATTAAGGGCCAGTTTGGTTGGGGTATATGGGTATGGATCTATGAATTTGAAAGTAATTAATGTTGTTTGGCTGATTATAGGGCCCACCACAATGGAATGAGGATACCCAAATATGAAAGTTTCCTCATATACTATGTGTGTGGGTGGTTTCTTCATACCCTTAATTATCAATTAGCAAAGGTTACAAAAATGATTTTAATGACTTTTTGCCTAATTAGTAAGCAAAACATTTAGTCACTAAATGGCTTTTATTTTGTAGTGATGTCTTTATTTATAAGAAACATGTGACAATGATACCGATGTAAACCAATCTATAGTGACAAACAATTGAGCCATAATTTGACAAGTACCCTTGTATCAGTGTATGTATAGGCTTTCATGTTCTCTTTGGTCCACCTTATCTCCAAGCCCTCATGTTATGTGATATCAATGAAAATGGCAAGTGTTTAGAGATGAAATGCCTAGTAGATCTTAAAAAAAATGCAAACATGAACAATTAAACAGTATTTATTTGTTGGTACACGTTGCCATGATGCAAAAAAATTACAAGCCTTACTTCGGATACAAATAAGATACAACAGATAGACGAGTAAGGTGCTCTGCACAAATAGACCAAGCAAGAAGTAGAGTTGACTACTTGACTTTGTCCATTTCATCCTTATAAGGGATAGGTAAGCATAACTAGCGTAAATTTGTTTCGTTGTAGGACATTGATGCAAGTTTTGGTCAATAAATCCAGTTTTAAGATACATACAACAAGCAAGGACACACATGATGCACGGAAATGACACTATTCACATATTACATGTCATATGCGCCACACACAGTAAGTAAAGAGAAAAAGTTTCAAGCATATGCTACCAAATTGTTAATGTGCACGTTATTATGAAATAAAAACCTAGCCAAGAGGAAAACAAGATAAATTTAAGCTAAACAACGAAGAAGGGTATAAAGTTGACAATTTCGTGCAACCACTTAAACTTTAGTAAATAACCAATTTAAGCTTTAGTTAATATCCGGATCGCATAACATAATTAAATATCGTCATTATGTGCCAATTAATTACATAAGGGTAAAGTTAAAATAAAAAGACAAATATCCGTAAAAAGAATAAAAAGATTTTTTTTTTTAAAAAGTTCTTAAAAAATTCCAAAAAAATCCTACAAGATCGGGTATGTTGGTGCATAAAACTTTTGTGAAAAAAGTTTTTCTAATTTTGATACACCATAATGAAGAGAATTAAATTATCTTTCTATAGATATGCATTGTTATATACTTTCGATGAAGGTTTTTTTTTTTTAAATTTCGCCCAGAAAATTGATTTTTAAAAATCACATGTGATTCGTAAAAATCAAATCACATATGATTTTAACAAATCACATGTGATTTAAAATCACATGTGATTTTAACAAATCACGTGTGATTTTAACAAATCACGTGTGATTTTTACAAATCACGTGTGATTCTTCTGGACGAAATTTTAAAAAAAAAAGTTCGTCGAAAGTATATAATAATGCATATCTATAGAAACATAATTTAATTCTAAATGTCGAGATTGTATGATTTTTTTTTTTAACGATTAACGGTTTGTGAGATATTTAATTTTTAAAAAAAGGGTGAATATATTTTAATAAAAGAAATGAGTGGCTATGATTGGTTGATTGGTTCTATGACAAATATGAGTTCTATATTGAACTTTTCTCTTTTGTATTATGTTTAAAATTTATAAAAAATATATCAAAGTTTATAGCTTTTTTAATTCTTTATCCAAAATGCCACATGTTACAATATAAGTGGGCGCATATATTTTCTACCATTTTCTTATTGGTTATCCATATTCTAGATAAACTAATGGATAATTTACATTAACTTTAGTTTTTTTTTTAAATAATATTATATCAATAATTTTAGTTTTCAATTTTCTATAAATATAATCCAATATCGACATATTTTCATACACCTTCTCAATTCTCATTTGGTTTCTTGACTTTTTTATACCTAGTTTATCTCCTATGGATCCTAATTATCCAAATTATTTCCCAAACACCCAGTATTATGGATAATATCAAAGTCTTTTAAACTCTCAGTCTCCAAATCTAAATCAAATGCCTAGTATACCCAATCATGAAACTTCACAAAGTATTTTTAGAAATTTGTTGCAAAATGGGTAACCAAAGAAGATATAGCTCAGATGGCAGCATGGTGTCATGTTAGAGTCAAAGTGTTTTTGTTTGGATGAGATTGCCAGCGTGGCAACTCAAAAGGAAATACACCAATTACTAGTTCAATGTTCTTCTCATTTTCTATATGTGACACATCCTTTTGTTGTAAAAATGAATATAGAAGGTTTTTACTTTTCTTTTAGTCTCTCTTAATTGAGATAAATTTGAGCCCCAAACACATAGTCTTTTTAATTAGGAGACTTATAAATATTTATCTTTTTTAATTAAGAGGTTAATTAAAACACTTTAAGCTAAACTACTTAATTTAGTAAACAACCCTTTACACTACTACTAAAGGCCTATTTGGTTTGTAGACGGGTTTAGGATTATAATTTCAATTTGGATTAAAAAAGTCATTTGTTTTATATGTTGGGATACATATTGTTTGTTTTATACGTTGCGATACATATTAGGACAAAGGTTTATTATTATTTTAATATTAAAATATATGAGATAGATAGGAGAAGGACCCAAGTCCCGTACATCTCGTGAATACTCGGTGTAAAATGAGCTAATCTATGGGTTTTCAAGTATGTATACATGTCAAGAACACACATACTTAAAGAACCATAGATTGACTGATTTCACACATACTTTAAATAATCTTGGACTAAACTTGAAAAGGTTGAAACTTTATGTGAATTTGAGGTGGGGTATATCCAAAAAGAAAGTGAAAAGCAATTGCAATCAAACGACAAAAAAAGAAAATGTCTTTTCGCAGAGAGTTCAATGATATAGATAAAAGCACTTCATAGACCATTGCTTTTATCTATATCAGTAAGGGTGCGTTTGAATGAGGATTTGTATTTGGATTTAGATTTGGATTTGGAAAAAGAAAATATAACCGCTTTTATCTAAAACGTAGTAGAGTGTAAAAAAGAGAAACTAATCCTTACAACTTTTATAACCAAACTTAACAAAGATAACGCCTGCAGATATGTGGTTCTTATCTCGAGGTACGACAAGGCTACATACATTATATTGGCTTCAATCATGCCCAAAGGATACTAAGATGATGTACTATATCAGGATAACCTTATGCTTAACTTATGCATTTATTCATTATAAAAAAAAAACCCTATTCCCCAAATAAATAATAAGCACTTTGGCATAATCTTACCCAGCCTATAAGTTCTTTATATAAGCTTAACCAAACACCCCCTAAATACCATATTCCCATGACAGTTATCTCTCTCTCACAAACTCACGATGCTTTACACATGACAATAAGGAAAAAACAAATGCATCCCAATGTATAAAGCCTACCTTTTTTTATACCCAATACCTTATTAACCTCCAAAAATAAGCCTACCGAGTGTTGTAAAGCTCGGGCTACAAAGTGATCCACGATTACTAGCTACAAGGCCAGTGACCAGGGTGAGTTGAGCAGAATCGGCCAAAAGATTCAATTTGTTCAAAACTTGGTCAGCTCGGTGCTAATTCATACAAAACTCGGGTTGAAGTGTTTTAACAATTGTGCTAATGTTTCCAAACATACTTTTTGGTTCTATGAACAATATACTATGGTCCTATAAACATTTCATACATATAATTTCAAAACTTGTACAAACAATTCCAATACCCCACGTACTCCCCATGTAGGCCAATTACTCGCTACCGCCTAGCAAGATTTGCAACTTGAATTTAAGCTTTTTTAGAACCCAATAACCTATTAAACTACTTTAAATAAGCTTACCCAAACACCCCCTAAATCCCGTACGATCATATTACTATAACATATAATAGTCCAAAAAAAGGCAAATACATCATCCCAATGTAATAAACATAAGTCCTCACCTAATAAACGATTTCCTCTCAAACAATCTGAAGACGACTCGATCTTTCCCCGACAACTGCAATCCACCAACACCAAAGTAATACATCAATCAAACACGTTAACACCTAAAAACAAACAAAAACCTTTACACTTAGGCTATGTTTGACAAAACTAGCAGCAAGTAGTTGTTCGTTTTATAAAAGTGTAAAACACCGTAAAACCTCAATGCCGGATAAAGATGAGCTTATGAGATGTAAGCCGAAGCAAATAAGATCATAAGCCCAACCACCAATTAATATAATTGGCAAAACCCAATTAGTCCATATTTCTAATCAAACATCCCGATGTATATATTAATAAATTATCACAACCAATTTATAATAATCAAATTACACATTTTTGATTATTGACACATATAGCCAAACACAATTTTTTGCAAGAAATAGAACATACCACCACTACTAGAGATTGTGAAATAGAGCCCCCTTATTAGAGCCCGGTTTTAGTTAAAAACGGGCTCTATGAAGATTTAATGTTTTAAAAAAGGGTATAGAGCCATGTTTCCTTTTACAAAACCGGGCTCTATGTTGAAAAATATTTGAGCCGTGTTTTCTTTATCAAAACCGGGCTCTATTCCTTATATTAGAGCCATGTTTTCTTATAAAAAACCGGGCTTTATCAGAAAAACATTAGAGCCCCGTTTTCATTTACAAAACCGGGTTTTATCAAGTGTTGTTTTGTTCACTTTAACATAGGCGGTTCTTCAAAATTGAAACACAAATACTCAAAACTTTTGAGCGGGTTATTTCACTCCCAAATTTTCATTACCTTCAAAAAAACACGCAACTTTTTTCCCCCTTTCCATTTCACAAACCCTAACCCTCTAACCCTACCCTCACTTAACCACCGTCACACACCAGCACCATCACCCACCGTCGCACACCATTACCGTCACTGGCCACCTTCATCACGCAACCAAGCCATTGAAAAGCTAATCCAATCAGGAGGTACTAAAAGGCTATAACTGACGATTTGATGCTTTTATTCAATTAACCTTTTTATTATTTCATTAATGTTGTTTTTAAGTTTATCTAATAAGTTTATATGTTTTTTGTATTGTTTATAATTTACTTGTGGAGTTTGGGAATGTTATTGAATTTTGTTTTTGATGTGAGATTTTAATTTGGTTTCAAACTGAATTTTGTAGATTGCTTATGATGAATAGTTTGCTTGATGCTTGATTGCTTGATGATTGATGCTTGATTGGTATTCTATTTAATATATCTGCTATTCGAATAGTTAATTGTTTATTGGCTAATTTTGCTTTGCAATTTCTAGGGGATACGTATGACCATCATTTATACTAATCTAATGAACCATATATATAGAAGTAACTATTGAAGCCCTGGTAGCATGGCTATCTAAGAGTGTGCTTGATAAAGATTGGTGTCTGTTGCTTTTCTTGTAGTAGATTCTGTGGCGACTTGATTAATGGAGTATGAGTACAAACATGGCAGCATGATAATTAGAAGCTTTTATATACATATTGTCTACCACTCTACCAGAGAGTTGCTTAGTCTTCTATATTTTTGTATCCGATTCTCCCACTATCAAAACTGTGTTATAAGTTTTATGTTTTCTGATTTTTTTATATATATATATATAATTTTATTGCAGTTTGAAGATGTCGTGTATAAAGTTAAGCTTGATAAGACGATACTGAATGGGGTAACAGGGAAGGCTAGTGGAGGCAGAACAGTGGTCACAACAATTCTGGTCTAGACTCCACCACGGCTCAAAGAATTATATCTACAATTAAACGGCTGGCTAGTGGAGGCAGAACAGTGGTCACAACAATTCACCAGCCGTCTAGTCGGTTTTATCACATGTTTGATAAATTAGTCTTATGTCTGAAGGTTCACCAATATGCTATGGTCCTGCATCTACAGCTTTGGAGTATTTTTCATCTGTCGGGTTTTCCACATCCATCACAGTCAATCCAGCTGATCTTTTACTAGATCTCGCTAATGGTAAATAACTTATCTTATAACTTAGATCTTTCAATATGTGTAAAGAAAGTGGGTGACCATAATTGTACCTTTGAAATTGATAAAAAGAAAGACCCCACCTCTGCACTACTCCATTATCGCTACTGCATAGACAGATTAACAAAGTATAAAGCTGTATTCATTATTACTAAGCATTTTATTTTGATAAACTGGCATAATATATAACTACTAAGCAATAATGATTACTTTTTTTTTACAGGAATTGCACCTGATTCAATTCATGAATATGAGCAAGGTGACAACACAGAGCAGGAGCGGAAGTTATTTAGAGAAAAGCTTGTCACTTTTTATGAAACAAACATTTCAACAAGACTGAAAGCTGATTTATGCAGTTTATAGGTTGGCAACTACAACCATGCAAAAGAAGCTTCAACAAGTAAGTTGTGTAAGAAGATATTAATATGACTAATAGTTGCAAAACCGCCTAAATCTAACGTTTTGGGGTTTCTGAATGGTGTAGGAAGCCAAATGAAATCAGAACAATGGTGCACAAGCTGGTGGCATCAGTTTAAGGTGCTACTTCTCAGAGGGGTAAGGGAAAGAAGATATGAATCATTCAATAGACTTCGAATCTTTCAAGTGATAAGTGTCGCTATCCTTGGAGGCCTTCTATGGTGGCACACCCCAACATCCCATATTGAAGATAGGGTAAGCATTATAATCTCAAAAATCATACCTGGTTCAAGCAATTAATCAACTTTGGTCAAATTTCTATTATAGGTAATCCAACTTCTTTTGATTAAAGGTAACCAACATTCAAAATTATCAATTAGAGGTAACATGATCTGGCAACTCGTCAAAAAGTATAATTTGACCATGTTGACTATTTACTTGACGTGGAACCTTAATTATTTTTTATTGAAACTTTAATGGTTTTTTCTGTCCTATGATAAGTTGGTTACACATATCAGGCCATAATTGGTGACAGTTCATGAATTAGCCCATACTAAGACCATTCCCTTTTTTTCTTGCAGATAGCAATGCTTTTCTTTTTCTCTGTTTTTTGGGGGTTCTACCCGCTCTATAATGTGTTTATTTCCCAAGAAGAAAGAAGAATGCTTATAAAAGAACGGTCATCTGGGATGTACCGTCTTTCCTCTTACTTTCTAGCAAGAACCATTGGAGACCTGCCACTCGAGCTTGCCCTCCCAACCGCATTTACATTCATACTCTATTGGATGGATGGGCTCAAACCTGATCCAGCTACATTTGTCGTCTCCCTACTTGTTGTACTCTACAACGTCCTTGTAGCCCATAATTTGTAATCTGAGGCCATCAAATAATGTTAGCACACTTGAAGATAGGATGTCATTTTTCTGTTTACTATTTGGATGTGAATTTCTTTCAATCTTATGTATATCGTGTTAAAACCTGTGCTATTATGACTGTTTTGGTAATACGCTGCTCATTCGACTTATATTTGTTTTGCTTCCTCTTTGCCATAGGATGAGAATGGGAACAAGATGGTAAATGAGTATGTTTGTGAGTACAAAATTGGCTCTGGTAGCTACGAGAAAGTGGTAATCACCTCATTGCTGATACACTATACCAAATCCTTTCCTTCCTCTCACCCCTTTCTCTCAGTTAAACATTCTATGTTAACCATGACTTGTGTGTTTACAGGTTCTCTACCGAAGCCTGGTTGATGGAAAGCATTGTGCAATCAAGGTAATTTTAACTCAGAACCGACTCTTCACAGTAGTCATGTCAAATTGGCAAATGCCGTAAACTGAAAAAGATAAAGAAAAAATATAGTTGTACTTCATATGATTACCATGTTCAATATCTGAATGCAGGCCTTTCACAAGTCTCATTTGTTAAAGCTATGAGTTGCCCCATCTGAAACTGCAATGACTGATGTTCTTCGGGAGGTATACTTATTACTTCACATACTTGTACATAATTCACACTTTTCATTACCACGATGGTGTTATCTACCCTTTGGTGTTTTATCAACTTATCTCGTCTTAATTATGAAAATGTTAAATCACCCCAATATAGTAAATCTGATCGAGGTGATTGATGACCCAAAAACAGATCATTTCTACATGGGTAAGAATGGCTACTGCCCTTTTTTCTTCTGTTTCTATTTTGTGTACTTCTCATTGGAATTAGGTGTTTATTTCTTTATCTTTGTTTCAGTACTGGAATATGTTGAAGGAAAATGGGTCTTTGAGGGTGCTGGACCAGAGGGTCAGAAAGCTCAAGAGCAAGATGAGTCGCGGTTTGAAGGTCGGACTAAAATAGAAGTAAAGATGAAGATTTGATAGCTAGGATTTCTTATAATGAAAGTTAGGAATAATGTAACTGGATTTTATTTGCTATTCAAAATTTGATCTATTGGCTGAATTCTTCCAAAAAAAATATATATATATTTTTTTAATTTTGTTTTTCACATAAAGCCATGTTCAGTAAGATAAAACCGGGCTCTATAACTGTTAATAGACCCCGTTTTTCTAACCGGGCTCTATTTGGTTTCTGAATAGAGCCCACCACCCCCCCCCCCCCCTTTTGCCCGTAGAAAACCGGGCTTTATGGCACTTTTGAACAGGGCTCTATGCCCTTTTTTGTAGTAGTGATACGTACTTACAATAGCTATTATGTAACCAAACGCTTTGAAAAAACAAATAACCACTGCTAATAACTGTTAATAATTGGTACTACAACTACCGCTAGTTTTGCAAACAATAGCCTTAGAGTTTATTAGTAGTTTTGAAAAAGTAGGCTTGAGACATGCTTCTTGCATAACACGTAACCTGTTTTGAAACACAGTCCCAAACACCTCTTTATCTGTATGATTCAAATGTATAGTGTAGGGGTACAAGTGTTATTTATTCAAATGAACATAGTATCGATTCAAATAAGGAAGATCCATTGACATTACAAATGAGTTGATAGTTTGATACATTGAGCGTGCTACTGTATGACTACTCTTGCAAACAACACATTCTTGAGCAGAAATGAAAATATAACATACACCATAGACGTCACTGTAAGTATCATTATCGTCACTTCCTTTGCATAACTCGAGCAAAACATATGGGTTGATGAAGTTGATGTCGTCTCCAATCTGCCTTTAGAATTGAGAATCAGGGCATATGAAGTTGTTGCTCTTTCAAAGGGAAGAAATATTTAAGTTGTTAAGAAACTGTCGAATACATAGAGGTCACAATTTCAAGCATTTTACTTATAAATGGATCAATACGTTATGTTATGTTTAATGTGTTCAACAGGCTGAAAACATTCATTAATCATTATTTTTAAACAAGTTTAAGAAAAGGGCAGACCATGTTTGCAGGTCAACCTGATCGAGTCCAGACTAAAATTACCAGTTTGACTTGTTTCCCAACCTGACTAGCTGCCCGTTATGGAACACCTCTAGTTTAGATCATGTGTTACCTGTAAGACTCCCGAGCCTGCATTTCCAAGGGTCCACATGATAAAGCATTAGCCAATGCTTTTCTGCAATACAAAGAAAGGGGAATACCAACGGGTTAGGACTGAAGTGTCATACATATGGCTCACAATGTTAACGAGTCTGTGTCAAAAACAACCATTTACAGTAGCAAAATTGGGGATCATTCAACAAAAGTCAAACATATCAATAATGTTTTAAACACATAATTTTCTTGTGGAGCTGAAGTAATAACTTACGGAATGGGCTCAGTTATATCACCCAATGCCAAGGCTTATCATTTGTTCATCAAGGTATTTTAGCTTATGTGCAGCCATTCTTCTACGAATATGTAATTCCACCAACACATTTCATGTATCTAAGTCTCATGTCCAAATGAAAAATACCAAGTTTCTATATCCATTTCCTTATTTATAAGAAACATGTGACAGTGATACCGATGTAAACCTGAATCTATAGTGACAAAAAATCAACCGTAATTCGACAAGTACCCTTGTATTAAGTGTATATATAGGCTTTCATGTTCTCTTTGGTCCACCTTATCTCCAAGCCCTCATGTTCTGTATTCAATGAAAATGGCAAGCAAGTGTTGAGAGATGAAACGCCTACAATGCTAAATTTACTCCATCAAGACCCACAACTGAATCGCAGTTCACAAACAGAAACACAATAACACAGTAACTTGGAATAAGCTCTTCAATTAATCAGAAAAATACTTGCTTACAAAAACTGATATTGAATGCATAATAACAAACCACAGCTCGGTTTGTATATATAGGGAATAGAACAAGCTTTCCTAATCCTACTACAACTCTAATATAACTAGAATATTAAAACCGACATTCACCCCATGGGCTCGGGTCAATAGCTGCTACTGCCACATAGGCTCGGGTCGGCATTAGCCCAACATTACCCCCCTAATTTCTGACTCGAGATAGGAAGGTCTTCAACTCCGAGTAACTCTTGCATTTCCTTGAACTTAATCCTTGCGAGAGCTTCGTCAGGAATATCAGCACGTTGAAATCACCTCTACAACTCAACTTGTACTTGGCCTCTTTCAACACATTCTCGGATAAAATGATAACGGTGTTATATGCTTGCTTCTCCCGTGAAAGACTGGATTTTTCATAAGTGCAATAGCGATTTGTTGTCAACAAATAAGACCACCACTCTTTCTTCCATTCCGGTTATTTCACTCAACAATCCCCGTAACCATATCCCTTGACACGCGGTGAGGTTGCAGCCATGAACTTCGGACTTCACAAGGCGATAGAGCCACCGTGTTTTGCTTTTGTGAGCACCAAGTGATAGGTGATTTCCCTAGATAAAATACATGCCCAGTTGTGCTTCGACCATCATCTTGGTCCATAGCATAACTACTATCACTAAACCCCACTAACTCCTTGGTTTTCTCTTGGTTATATCGCACTCCAAAATTCAAACTATCTTGGATATACCTTAGTATTTGTTTCACAGCTGCCATATGTGATTCTTTTGGATCTTGCATATAACGACTAACAAACCAACCGAATAAGATAAATCAGGTCGAGTGTGTAGTAAATACCTTAGACAGCCAAATCGTCGTCTATACAAAGTTGCATCAACTGGTTTTCCTTCCTTGTCCATGCTTAACTTCATTCCAGGTTCTAATGGACAAGAGTAGAATTCGCTTCATGCATCCGGCATCTTTCAAGATCTTCTTTGCATAGCTTTCTTGACTTATGAGATACTCGAATCTCTTGCTTTACTTCAATGCCAAGATAATAGCTTAACTTTCCCAAGTCACTCATATCGAACCTTTCTTGCATTGGTCTCTTAAATTCACCAATTTCGCCAAGCTTCGAACCGGTTACTAAGAGATCATCTACATAGACCGCAATAATCAAGATTGACTTGTTTGTCTTCTTCACATACACCGCTTGTTAGGGTTGGCATCGTTTGAAAGACATTTGCTTGAGTTCTCTATCAAGTTTTGTATTCCACGCCCTTGGAGCTTGTTTAAGTCCATAAAGCGCCTTTTTCAACTTGTAGATCTTCCTTTCTCCTTTCTTCCACGAACCCTCCGGTTGTGTAACAAAAACTTGCTCTTTAGTTCTCCATGTAAAAAAGCGACTTTACATCCGGATGATGTAGCTCCCATGCTTCTTTTGCAGCCAATGAGATCAATAAACGTATTGTTTCAATCCGTGCTACGGGCGCAAATACCTCGTCATAGTCAATTCCTTCCTTTTGAGCATAACCCTTTACTACTAAACGAGCTTTAAACTTATTAATTGAACCATCCGGATTTCTCTTAATTTTGAACACCCACTTTAATCCAATGGGATTAACATTAACCAGAGCTTCAACTAATTCCCATGAATCATTCTTCTCGATAGACTCAATCTCTTGCTTCATAGCAACCATCCACTTGCTTGAGACTTTTGCTTCTTGGAACGTTCTTGGTTCATCATCTTCAATCAAAAGTAGATTTTGATCTTCATTAGCAACTGAGGTTCTTGAACTAGACCCCATAATAAAGTCATTAAATCTAGTTGGCTTAGTTGAAACCCTTGAAGAACGTCTCACAATTGGTTTGAGTTTCTGCACAGGATTAGGGTTATTACCAGCCTCGATTTGAACTTCTTGTTCGTATTGAACGGTTGATTTTCATCAACATCATGATGATTTCAGCCTCTTGATTTCTGCTCAACTTCATACGTCACCTGGGTTAACAAATCCACAACCCGTATCAATAGAACCGTGCCATTCTATAATAAACATACACAGGTTTAGCTTCGGTTTGCTTCCGGCAACATACTTCAGCCAAGTTCCTCATTAAACTCCGTATCACGACATACCACTATCTTCTTTAGTTTTGGATTGAACAGTCGAAAACCTTTTGTACTGTGCTCGTTTTAGATGTAAAATGAGTCGTGTTGACTGTCGTCTAACTTATGTAAATATGGCCTTGTTCCGTTGCATAAGCCACACATCCAAATACCATAAA
>OU343216.1:39903574-39998519 GCA_910596185.1 Chrysanthemum makinoi | reverse complement strand
CATTTCTAGCAAAGTGAACCTTTCTTGACACTGTAGCACTTTGGCTTTGACTTGTCAAATCCCTCTTGGTCTCTTTCCATCAAAAGCACTTGCCTACCGTCTTAGCGAAGAATTTCACTCATCCTTAATGCAATTATAGCACCGCGCGGTTGATATCCATTTCTTTTCCGTATCCTCATCTTCAATCGATCCATTCTTCATTTAGAATGTTCTCAGATTGATTTGAAAACAGAGAGTAGATGATCTTATCAACAAAACCGGCGACTCATCCTTTTCCTTTACACTAGTACAAACTATATAGCTACGAGAACTAAAACCACTACCGGACTTAACTCTTGTTTTAGTGTTTACGCCATGAGAGACAAAGGAAACATTGTTGTCACTTGAAGAAGCTTTTGAACTTCCGCGATGTCTTGTTCATAAACTCTGAGATTATTATACAAGTCATCTGTTGACAAGGTGTCAATATCTTCTTTATTTCTCATGATCATTGCTAGATTTCACCATTCATTGGGCAATGATCTGAGAAACTTCATATTTGCATCTTCACTAGACACTTCGGATTCATGTGCTTCCAACTGTGATAAGAGTAGTTGGAACCTTTCATAGCCTTTCTCGGGCCTTGAGCTGGCGATGGTAAATGCCTCAAAATGTTGTTTATAAACTTGCTTTTGCATTTTCTTGAGTTGGCGCTTCCTCCAAATCTTGTCCTAATAGCCTCCCATATCTCCTTAGCATCATCTAAATTGTGGAACCTTCTTAGATGTTCCTTTGGTATGGCCATCTTTAGGAGAGTTCTTTCCTTTCTTTCTTTCCCTCGGCAAGTATCTCTGCGGTATGGCGGTGGAAGGATCCCTAATGTGCCATCTTTGCCTTTGGAAATTCTCTTCTTTGAGTTCCCATTCTGGATCACTTTTCAGACCTCATAATCTACATATTCTAGATATTGTTCAATCTCCATGGCCCGAGATGTATTCTTCCTTTTTGAGAATAGGAAGTTTGAGGTTGGAGATAGTTGTTGTTCTGAGGAAGTTGTTGTTTTCTTGTTTCTTTGTTGTTTCGAGATCCCGCTTCGATGCTTCAGCTTTCACGCTTAGAGCCTTCTTCATCACTATGATTATTTGAGAAGTTATCATGAAGAGACATTCTTATGGGTTTTTAAGAGAGATGAGGCGAGTGTTCTTGGTGTGTTTTGTTTCTTCAATTCGAGAGTCCTTCAATTGCTCGATACCACTAATAGGTCCAAAAGTTTATGGATCTAAGTAGCCTTGAATGACTAATAGCAAACTTGAATAAATCCAATTTACTATATGAAGAACTCCTTGCAAAAGCTTAATGTGTTAATGCGGAATCTTAACATACAAGTATGAAGAACACAAAATTACTAACTTCTATTTTCTATTAAATTGCTCAAAGGGTAATGCATACAACTCATACATTAACCTAACACCTTAGGAATCCTTTTATACACCAAGAAAACCCTAATTGTCTAACAAACTTGTAGAAGGGTAAAGATATCTTCTCCAAGATATCTCTACGTTCATATCTATTCTAATATAACTCTAACAACTATTATGTTTTGGACATAAACAGACTTAACCAACGGCTATTTGTTCTTCGGACTTAACATCTTTAGTAATGTGGACTTGACTACTACTGAGACTTAAGTCTAGTCTACTGGACTTAACTACTAACTCTACGGGTTAACACTAAACAAGACTTAACCATTACAAAATATAATTCCCAACATGTTTGATGATTCTTATGACGTTAATAAGTAGTTTGAGTTTCGATAGTCAAAGTATAAACACATTGTACACATCTTATAATACTAAAATTGAAAAAATTAAATTTGAATAAAAAGTCACGTTGGATCGTGTATATTAGTTGATTATGTGATTAGGGAGGTGGGGATGATGATAGTAAATGACATCCATGGTTAAAGAGAGAAAGTAGAGAGAGAAGGGATAACTTTGTGTTTTATTAATGATAAGATAAATGGAAGATTACACACTAAGCATCACCCTCCTAGTGAAGTCTAGGAGGGCTTATATAGTGCACAAAACACATGAGTTTACATAAATTACAGTTTCAGTCCATGTGTTTGTGCCTTACAATATAACTATTATAATACCAAATATGTAGTCACATTTTCGTGTTAGGATGATTCCTAACAATCTTCCCCCAATGTGGCAACATATGGGATTACTTACAACATTTTCTACCAGTACAAATACAAATAAAGAAAGGTCTTCATATGCTCTTCAAATGTTGTGGATGTCTGCAATTGACACTCTTTGTCTTCATCTTGTACCTCGGCTTGAGAACATTTTCTTCACTTGTAGGAAAATGATGTAATATGTATGAATTGGATTAACTTCCCCAACTCATCTTGCATGTCTTTAGCGACTTCTTCATACATTTCGTTTTGGCGGTTTACGGATCGACTTCCCCAAACCCGACAACCGTGATTAGATGGGTCGTAACTTTGATGTAGTTAACATGTCTTAACTTTTGAAGTTTTAAGCGCAGCGATGGATTTGTAGATAAAACCGTAAACCACACCAAGCAAATCTGACTAGTCACTTAATCACAATTGTGCTCAATGCGGAAAATCCGTTCGGGGTAACATCATGAAATCGACAAGATTTTTCTCACATAAGTAGACTACTTCACACAAAACAAACGAGGAAAGTTGAACGATAACACCAAAGTCACAAAAAATACCAGCGATCATCTCTGCATGGACTTATCTCCTTAGTCATAACATTTAAAGCTCGATCCAGAAACACATTGTGCACCCCCAATGTGCACATTTCTTCCCCGATTCGCGGATACTTATGGAAAAAGAGTGTTTTTGTAAAATGTATGATCTTATATTTATGTTGTTTAGATGATTCGGTGGTATAGGATTATGATTATGTAAAATAAGCCATTCGGAGATGAAGAGAGAGAGGGGTGTTTCTAGAGATAAACTAAAAGGAAAAATGTTATATTATCAAATGAAGCACCACCCCTTCCAAGGATGGAAGGGGTATTTATATTACAAATACTACACGTCCTCCTATCGATTTGTGGATCGTGCATCTGATGGGTAAAGACCGAATCCTTCCTCCACGGTGCTACACTAAACTAAACTACGCTACTAATTAACTAATTAACTACTAAACAACGTAAACTACAAGTCTGAGCTAAAATATGCTAGACCATAATTGGGGTGACCGACACTTTAACATGGAATTTCTAATTCCTAACAATCTCCCCCTAAGGGAGGTCACCCCATGAAATACATTTTGCATCCTAGCATTCTATCTTTGTGTTCATGCTCGAGCTTGTAGACTTCAATTCTTCAATCCCGTAATCTTTGTACTTTAGTAGTGATACTTCAAAGTCCAACTGTTTTGTACTTTTAGTGGAGGTCTTTGAACTGATCCACGTCTTGATGATCTTTGAGCTTTCTTTGAGATCATCAGCCATAGTAAATCTCTAGATCACCCTTTATTGTGTTGCCATCATGTGAAGTTGTGACTTTTGGACCGACATGCTCACACTTTAGGATCATGACATCTTTTCATCAGAGTAGCGGAAGCTTTACTGGCTCATGATTTTTGCAGCAGCGTAGCGAACATTAGTATAAAATATCGAGCCGGTTACGTAGATATGCACAAGTCATGATTTCTTCAATTAAGTGTGGATCTTTGTGAGCATCGGCTTTGGATTGACTTCTCAATTCGATCACCAACAACTTAGATCCAAATGTACTTTACAAACAATAGTTAGCAATAAAACCTGCGAAGTGTCTTTGATCACTTTCATTGAATTGAGGTACCTACCAAGCGTTCCTCGTTGATCGATTACAAATCTTTGCTTTGTGATCGGGTAGAACTCCTAAGAATCTCCTTGACGAGGGTTTGTTGCGCTCTAAGCGTTCAAACCGAACGCGTCTCAAAGACAACGAGGTGAGTGAACCAGGCGGTGAGATTCACCGATTGATGAAAATTGATTTGAAAACAATGTGCTTAGTAGAAAGATTTTTGCAATACGACGAAGGTTTTATGAGAAAGATCAATTTTCAATCATAAATACCCTTTTAAGTTTGAAAGTTTATACGGTCGATGTACTAGAGAAAAGAATTGTTGAGCACAACGTAGGTTTTCAAAGGTATCCGTCAATCCATATCTGGACCAAGGTTGATTCAAGAATAGATAAGCCCATCGTTTTCTATCCGGTTGTCACAAGTTTGATCTTTAGAAAGATCTCACATGTCACCCACCAAGAGCTTGTTTGATGTCGGCTCTAGAAGGATTTCCATCTTCATCGTAAATACTTTTTACATATCACTTTCGGATGTTCCGCAATACCACAAGGATAATGTGTGGACTCTCAATAGATACTTACTTTCCACATTGTGTGAAACGGCAAGTCTTCATTAATTTTGTGTCCTAATGAGATATTGTGGATGATCTCTTGGCTCTAGACTCAATAGTGCACTTTTGATTTCCTATGCCGGAGACTAGGGAGAGGGTCTCCTTCTTCAATATCAACTATCTCTAAAGGAAAGTCGATAGATTATGTAGGTTCCCATGAGAATGAAAAATTCCTTTTAGAGGAACTTGAGTAGCATGGGAAGTTTAGTGCAGATGCGTCCTTTGGGTCTATGACGCGTCTTGTCTTCAATACCGGTGTTACGTAGTAACCACTAGTAGCATATGTATTGAACCGGTTTTACGCCCTAAGGTTGAATTATTGGAGGGCTATTTCTTTTCACCCTTTTCACATTCATTTCTTTTCATTGTTCAACCCTTGATTACCGAGACTTCATTACTAGAACCTTGTTGGGTTTATTCCATTACTAGCTTTCTGTCTCACCGCACTTTTCCCATTTCTCACTTTTCTCCTTTTTTTCATTATACCTATGGACTTCTACACTATCTAGTGGATTGTCCACAGGTAGATCCCTCGGCTCTGGATCGTGGGAACGAATACCTAACCTAACCATCCTTATAACACCATGCATAAAGTAAATTGGTTGGTCTTTTGGTAATGTTCTTTCCTTCTCGAAACCAATTGAAAATCATTTGGAAAATCAATCAAGGTACTTGTGATATAATATCAAAGCATTTTGTACTTTAATTGTTTTGATCATTTAGAAATGCTCCCCCAACATGTGCATATGATTTTGAAATTGTTTAGCACATGGAGGCAAGAGTTCTTTGAAATGATTTCTTGATCACAATTTCTAAGAAAAGCCATTTGAATTTCTTTGGCAAATTCTCCCCTCATATGTGCATAGGATATTTGAAATCATTTTATCACATAGAAGAAAGAGTTCTTTTGAAGCACATCCACGATCACAAAAGCCATTAAGAAACCTTTAGAAAATCAATCAAGGTACTTTATGTTGAAACATATAAATCTTTGTACCTTGAAAGTTTATTTTCTTTTTGAAATGCTCCCTCAATATGTGCTTCGAGATTCGAAAGCGTTTAGCACATATGGGAGGGCAGTATGCACAATTTAATCAAAACGATCATCTTTTATCAAATTTCATTATTAAATCACAAATTCTCCCCCGATCAAAATATCAAACCCTTTGAGATTTTGGATCCCAAGTGATTTAATAAGGTTTGGAAAACATGTGAGAATATGTGGCCTTGTTTAAATACTCTTATGGTTTTAGGTTAAATGCTCCTCCACAATCATGTGCATTATGTATTTCAAAATCTTTTGGCACATGAAGGAAGGAGTGCTTTGAAACAATCACCCTTTAAAACCGATTTGCGATTTAAATCACGATCTCTCCCCGATCAAAATTTCATACCAATTGAGATTTTGGATCCCATTGATTTAAATCATTTAGAAAAATTTGGGGAAAGACGTGGCAAGATTTAATTTTGAAAAATGATAGGTAGGGAACATTTTTTCGACATTAAAGATTGTTGGTGTCAGGTATGATAGTTTTAAGAGATCTTTAAGTAAAATAAAACAATTTCACAATCAAACAAGAACAGAAAAAATTTCATTTTGAAAGATCTTTGAGTTTTAAAAAAATCATACCATGACATAACATTAAATCTTTAGATCACCACTTTAATCATACAAGCGGACTTGATAGATGAAATATCGTTTGAAAATATTTTATTTTAAATCACTCTCCCTCTCAATCGATGACCGTAGTCGATGATTGAGTGACTTAAGTTTTGATAAAATAAAGTCTGGTGATTTCCAAAATTAAGTCCAATTTATTTTCAAAACCATATTTTCCATTTTCAAAATTGTTTTAAGAAAATGGTATCATCCACTACTTTTACTGCCAAAATACGTTAGGTGGTTGAGCGCTTTTGTTGTTGTTGTTGTAGGCGGAAGAAAACCGTCTGGCGATGTAGTGAGACCTCTTACGTTGCATTTTTCATGCCAACTCTCATAGAGGTCAAATTAAGCTCGTTTCTTCTTCGATGATGAAGAAAACATCTGTGATCAGATGAGACCTCTACGTTGCATTTTTCATGCCAACTTTCCATAGAAGTCAAATCGCTCGCTTTCTTCATTTTCAACCCAAGATATAGTTACCCTTTCCTTTCGACATCCAATCATTTTCATATGTGGGATCCGGATCTCTCCCCGATCAAAATTTCAAACCACTTGAGATTTTCTTTTTTAATCAAAAATCATTTAATCTGATTCTTTTTCGTGTCATCAAGTCTTTTGAAACCATTCACGAAATAACTATCTCATCATCAATCAAGCGAAAATAAAGTTAAGGAAAAATCAAAACAAGATCTCGCTTTTTTTCTAAACTTCGTGGAACAAAAGCCTCATCAAGACCAGCGATTATTACACGATGTTAGAAATCATCATTGAACCACAAATGATACTATTGAGAAATAGAACACGAGTTTAACAACTTGTGTTAACTCAAAATCTTTGGTGGCTTGTAACTCAATAACAACAAAAGCACAAGACTAAACCTACACGGTTCTGGCAATGATCTCCGGGCAAATCATGACCTTTCACCATCCATGTGGCGTTGATGTCAGCTAACCATCCTGTGGTGACCATGATTAGCTTAACAATGATATTGGTTGAAGTAAAAAAGGGGTGGATTGATATGATAAGGGATATTAGGGTTTGCATTGTGGGTACGTTGTTTGATTGTGAGAGAGAGGAGAAGCGGAGTATAAGGAGAATAGTTAGGGTTTGTTTGAGATTAATTAGGTAACTATTGTGTGATGTGTGTATTATATACTGAATGTTTAGGGCATCTCGGATCTGTTATGTTGTTGAGGACTTCTTGGGCTAGTTTGTTTATTATTGGATCACATGGGTTTCGTTTGGACTTCTTGTTTGTGCTCAAGATTGATAAGTTTCACATGCGTAAATGATACTTTTCACATATTATTCAATGAGAAGACTCAACTTTTGAAGATTATGTGCTTAATTTTACAAGAATACACGTTTAAGGACATTATGTGCTTAGTATTGAATTGATTTTCACATAGGCCTGAACGGATCTAATGTTAATTTGATAAGTGAAATTTGTTCAAATGGGCCGACCTTTATGATTATCCTTGGATGATGATCGATGGGCTTCTCAATATTGGGTCATACACATGAGATTTGGACTTTATAAGTTGTGATAATGAGATTTGATGATGAGATCTAATGACGAGATTTGTTGTTGTGTATGAGGTTTGATACTTTGGTTTATATTACTTCACGATGGATACCATTTCACGGCATGAATTGATGATTGGACAAAGTTGACTACGAGGTTGATTGTGTTCGATATTTCTTATTTGGGTTTGAAGTGAAGTTTTTTCTAAGCGTTTACTTATTTGGAGTCTTCTTTCTACCCTTCTAAAAGATGACTTGTTTTGGCGTTTATTGAGTGTGATAAAGACTTGGTTATTTAGTTACAACTATGATTCTTTCTCGCTTAACCCACAACGTAGCTATCACTTGATTGTCTCACGCAGATTGAGGATATGTCAAGAGGTTTTGTACATTGGGTACACCGTTTCTTTTCCACGAGGATGAGTACAAGATTAAGTAACAAATCTAGGGAATTTTACTTCATGCTCAAGTTTGGCATATCGGGCTTACTTCACCATGTTGTCACGCAATAGCCGACGAGAATCATGAATGATGTGTTTACCAAAGTGTTTATTGGATGGTTGATGATATTATTGATGTTGGATAATGAACCACTCATGAACCGCTGCATATTCCCCTAAAATACATATTCCCAGAAACCAAAGTAGTCATAACACATTCAAGGCGACATTGTTTCACGGTTTTGTCTTGATTTTGTAAAATCAGCGAAAGAATCTATTTCGGTTTAAATCATAGACTTGTAAAATCCGTGACAATGGAAACATCACAGTTATTGTAAGTGCATTTCCGGATCTATCTTACGGTTTATTTATTCTTGGTTTTGTAAAATCCTTGAAAGAAACTGGCCTACGGTTTTAAACCATAGAATTGTAAAATCCCATTGATGATGGAACACGGAGAAAGGAAAGTGTATTTCGGTTATCTTATTGATCTTTGGTGCACGGTTTCTACTTGAAGAAGGGATAAAAGGGGTGTACTTCATGAATTGGATGTGTATTTGGATATTCTCATGACCAGTTTGGTTATTACATGGTTTCTGAGGGTTATGTGCTTTTAACCATGGTCGGGATGAAAACCATTATCATAGTTCACTTAAAACGTCAAAGGAGGCTAGATTTGAGCTTTTAACCAGAAGATGTGACAACGGGTTAATTCACTATTATTTATTTGAGGTTGAAGTGAATTATCCAAAGGAAGTGTACTAGTATCACGAAGGTATCGGGATGGTTGGATGAAGAATTTTCAAATCCTTGTTCGAGCTTATTATCAAAAACTAAGACTTGAAAATCTAGTTATTTTTGGGTGACTTTTCTTTTTACCACTTAGGGGAATTGGGCTCTTATCACCACAAAATAACTATCACTTTAAGGAGTTACGTTGTACTCGATGTCACATTCAATTGTGGATTTTCAAGAGGTAATGTACGTCTTATACTTGATGGTTGGTTGGATGAAGTGTATAGAGTACTTAGAGATTCAATGGAGGATGAACTCTCAAGCAAGCTCTTTGATACATATGTGCAAGTTTAAGTCACGAGTTAAGTTAGTTTACTTCAAGATCAAATTCATCATATTGGGTTTTCTCCTTCCGGTTATTCGACAAAGAGCCTACTAAATGATAATGGGGTTGATTACAACTTTTTCTAAGAGAGGTAGAAAAGAGAGATTATGGCGTTTGAACACAACAGCTTCAGCGTAGTTCTCTAAAAGAAAGAAAAGTATGCGTTTGATTACTTTATCTTCATGAAGATAAATCTTCTTATGACGTTTGAACAACTTGATTCAAACATCGTTCTCTAAGAAAAGAAAAGTGTCGTCTCGAAGTGTGTGCTTTATCTTCGAGAAGAAGAGAAATCTTCTTATATATGACCATTCTCATCAACATACTTCATGCTTTTTCCATAAGCTTTCAATCATTAAGTGAACAGGACTACCGTTGTTGTTTTCTTATTCCACTTGCTCAATTAAAATGGCGATGGCGACATCATATGCAACCTTTGAGGGGGAGAAGTGTGAATAAACTACATTTGGATGATATTCACTTATTCAATCAAGAATGGCATCTCCATATGCAATTCTTGAGGGGAGAAAGTGTGATACTCTTGCATGGTTAATTGATATCTGAGAATAAATGGTCAAACGGCTCCAAACTCATGTAAGAACCGAGGTTCTTCTTATCGGGTCATCTTCACATGAAGTTTTCTTCTAAGAGCCGTTGGTTGACATCTTCACTTGGTGATATGATTAATGACAAAGTGCTTCGATTCTTGAGGATTTCCTTGATGAACATTTTTTTGTTCTTGTTTGATTGGGAGGGATTTGAGTTAAGGGGATTTGCTATTTGTAAGCTAACGGGAATGCATTTGGTGAGTTGAAGATGTTAACTTTCTAATCCCCATTCGGACAATCTTGAAGAAGGTCGAGTCTCGGTCTACGTTCTACATTTTTCTACTGCATGTTAGAAGACTAAAAGACGAGTTGCATTTGATTATCTAAAGACTTCTTCTTAATCTGGGCATTTATCAAACATATTGTTGGTTTAGGGGAGAGCACTAATTGGGGGAGAGTGATAAGTCAGATTCAATCCCAATTAGACTTATGCTCATTCTTGAAGTTGATTCTCACAGACTTGGCGATCTTCTCAAAGATTTCAAGTATTTGGGCTTATAATATGTTCTGGGATTACGAGTATCAAAACGGCAAGGGGAAGGAAACACGCCATCGCGATTAAACTTGATGAGCTTAATACTTCTAAGTGTTTGAAGATATCCAGGAATACTAATGTCTCTGCATGAAGCTCAATGTTTGACTCATGGTTTGGTGTTCGTATTCCAACTCTGTGGGGAAGATGGAAGAGTTAGTTTTGGTTATTGTTTTGTTTTGTATACCCGACCGACTGAAAAGTGATTTAACATGCCTTGATCTATGAAGATGAATATCGAGGGGTTCATTGGAACAGAGTTGAGGTCATGATGATCTTAATAATATACCTTGATGAAATATGAGATAAGTGAGACCATGGTTTAGTTTTGGTAGGAGTAGATTAATATTGCCATGGATGTTGAATGATGTTGGTTGTTTTATAATGTTCTTGAATCTCGTTCTCTGATTGATGTAGTATGATGAATGTGAATAATGATGTTTGTGATCATTGTTGATGTTTATGATTCTTGTTAACGAGTCTTGTCTGTGATGGTTGATGGTAGAAATAGTGGCGAGAACTTATGAATGGATATCGAATGTTGTATGTAGATAAGAGTCAGTTGAATCTGTGGATGTTGATGTTTGTTGAAAGTGATATGTTTCATGAATGTCGATTCAGTTTAGTGATCACTGGTAATTTGATCAACAGCGCCTTTGTTCTTCTTTATTACACAAACTTCTTTTGACCGATTTAACAAACGCTATCTATACATACACAAATCGCTTTGATAAACTTGACAAGTGACTTCTTCTTTATCATCACAAATCACTTTTACACACAAGACGCTTTTATATCACAAATTAAACTTTCAATAAAGTGACATTTGGACAAATTATATGACAAGTCGCTTGGACAAAATAATAAGGACAAATTAAGCTTGACCAAGTCAACTCTCATGTACCTTGAACACGGACATATTTTTGACAAACCTCTTCTAAGCAGGCTACGTGTGGACACAAATATAATGAAAACCCGATTGAGAAAAACATTTAGAAGTGACGAACACATAAAAAGCAGTTTGAATGCCATATCATTGCATTGATCACAACATAAAAACAATTCAAAGACAGTTTAACCATGTAGACAATCTATCTGACCAAGTAAGTAAAATCACATTTGAACCTGTTAAGAGACATATGCAACAATAAGAAACTTAACACAAGTGATCTTGACCAAAATAGATTAGACATATTAAGCAGTTTCATGGCAACATCAAAACCAAATATCAGTCCCATCCATCTTAAAAACCATATCAAACTGCAAACAAAATAACCACTAACCGCTTAAAAACCATTCAAATGAGACCTAAATCAACACAAACAACATAACCAAGGCTCACGGTACCAATTGTAGGATCTTATATTTATGTTGTTTTAGATGATTGAGGGTGGTCTAGGATTGTGATTATGTAGTAAGCCATTTAGAGATGAAGAGAGAGTGTTTTCTAGAGATAAACTAAAAGGGAAAATGTTAGATTATCAAATGAAGCACCACCCCTTCCAAGGATGGAAGGGGTATTTATAGTTACAAATACTAAATGTCTTTGGGTACTTGGATCGAGCATAGGTCGGGTAAAGCCGGTCCTTCCTCCACGATTGCTACACTAAACTAAACTATTGCTAATTAACTAATTAACTATAAACAGCGTAAATAACTACAAGTCTACGAGGCTAAAATATGCTAGACCATAATTGGGGTGTGACACTTTAACATGGAATTTCTAATTCTAACACAAAAATTCGAAAAATACAAAGCACATCCTCTCTCTTCCCTACGATGTCTTAGAATCGAAGCATATGTTCTATGGAAAGCAGGAAAGCGGCAGTAACCAATATGTCCAATCAATGAATAAGTGTGAAGTATCATAAATCTCTTTTAATCAAATATCCCGTGAGAATCAAAAGCTGCTATTAACATCTCTACTCTTTTATACTCCTCTGACTAACTCTTCTGAGCACTATTATTATCATATGAATGACTCTTTTAGTGACTACTTACGATGGAGAAAACCCAATATGACGAACTTGAGGCTGAGTAAAATAACTTAACTTGTGACTTAGCTTGCACTAATGTGCGATGACCAATATTGAGAATTTCAATAAAGGTAGAATCATATACCCATCCATCCATCCTTAATTGTATATGAACTTCTCTCAAATTATCCACAACTTTTGTGATACTTGAGCACTAGCGTAACTCCTTTAAAGTGACATGACTATCTGACTGTGAGAGCACAACAACGTAACTCCTTACATAGGGTATAACTAGACAACTCAAGTCTTTGTCATTAAGTAATGGTTTAAGGCTGAACAAGGATCTCAAGAATCATGCATCCAACCAACCCATATCTTGGGATACTAAGTATCTGTGATGCGTAAATTCTACTTCAACCTCAAATAAATAATAGTGAATAAACTCGTAGTAATCTCTTTAGCGGTTTAATACCTAAAATCTAGCCTTTTGACAATTTTAATGAATCTTGATAATGGATTAATCCCGATCTTGTCAAAAAATACATAACCCCTAAAAAATTAGTCATTTTGTTACTTAAAACCCCAACAATAACCATTTACCATTTAATCCTACCAAAATTATCATAACAATCAATTCATTTAGTATAAATCCACCAAAATTCGTAAATAGGCCCAAGTCCAAATGACATTTATAATCACAAATGATCTTGGGCCGCTCATGTAGACCTGCCAACAACGTTCATACACAACCCAAGACTGTATACCTGGTCCAATCCCACCTATACCCTAAACATTCGGGTATTTATACTCCTCATCTTATATTCATCCGCCCACATCACCTAATTCTCTCTCAGTTAACAAATTTGGATCTTTAATAATGCATCTCATCTCATCACACTCATCTTATCTCATGCATCCTTTAGCACCTTTAATCTTTCTGATAAGCAACCGAACACAAAACACGTCAAATATTCTTGTATTTAAATTGTATAGCACAATCTTTTCGGCTTCAAGATCTTTTATAAGATCTCAGGTGGGTTTTCTTGATTTTTTTTAGTGTTTTTGAACGAAACAAGAAGGGATTATACTTGATTTTGTTATAATCGTTTCTTTTAAGTTCGATATTTAAAACGAAGTATGAGCTTCAAACCAAAATCAGTGATGATTGTTTTCTTTTCGAAATGTTTGACCTTCAGGTCTGATATATGTTCATAAAACAGAAGAAAGTCTAAGATTTTTTATTCACTTTTTACTTTTGAGTTTAGATCTATGATGATTTGCTCTTTGTATTGATATTGAGGTCGTTGGATTTTGTTAGCACATGAGCTAAAATAGAGATCAATGGTTGTTAAAATTTTCTTTGTTTGTGGTGTTGTGAGGATTTTAGGGTTGTGTGAGAGGTTGTGTTTGTTCGAGATGGGTTTAGATAGGATTGGTGATGTATTCATGTTCATGTTTTATTTCTTTGAAAGTTTTGATTAGTTTGAGCAGATTTAAGATCCGGTATGGATTTGTGGTTGAACGGATCACGAATCCGAGGGATTTGGGAAAGTTTAAGCGATTCATTTTTCCTTTTCCAAGGTCTAACTGAAAGTTTTTCTGGAAACACAGTCTAACTTCAGCAGAACTTCATATTTTTAATGCTAACTTCCAAGTATTCAAGCCAAATATGAGGTAACTTCGCTAATCGTCAAGTCTTGAAAATTAGAAACTTCGCTAACCTTTAAAATGAAAGTTGTAACTCGCTAATTTTCTATTTGAAGTTGCTAACTCGCTAATCTTCAAATAGAAAGTTGCTAACTTTCATAAACTTCAAGCAGAAAAATATGTAACTTCGCTAAACTTCAAACTAAACCAGAAAAGACCCATAAAAAAACCCAGTTCAAACTATTACCATTTTGACTATTTTTACCACAAATATAACGAGATTTGACCATTTTAAAAGCTGTTAAAAACAAAGAAATTATACAATAAAAAGCTTGTATACCGGTTTAAAAGACGGTACAAGATTGGACCATAAATCAACCAATAAGGTAACCTAGTTTCAGATGCCAATTGTTGGATCGTTTATATTAGTTGATTATGTGATTGAGGGTCGGGGATGATGATAGTAAATGACATCCATGGTTAGAGAGTAGAGAAGGATAACTTTGTGTTTTATTAATGATAAGATAAATGGAAGATTGCACACTAAGCATCACCCTCCTAGTTAAGTCTAGGAGAGCTTATATAGTGCACCAAACACATGACTTTACATAAAATGACGATTCGGTCCATGTGTTTGTGCCTTATCTATAACTATTGTAATACCGAATATGTTGTCACATTTTCGTGTTAGGATGATTCCTAACAAAGTCTAAAAAGTATGCATGGGAGGATATATGAAAAATCTTTTGAGTGTTTGCATTATCAATAGTAGTGATAATATCATTGGAATTCTTTTTTCTCAAAATTCTATCTGAGATACATAATTAAATGTTGGTGCCATCTAATAACCTCATACCATCATTTAACACAAAAAACATATCGAACATTCACATATTGGTCGCAAGTGTTCTTATTCAATCGCACGGTACATGCTTTCGTGTGTTTTGGTTAATCAAAACCATTAACAATGAGTATATTTCAATACATATATTGTATGTTATATCAAGTTGTAGTTGATTACTGTTTACCAATACTTATACAAATACAAATCCAAGTAGGCTCATAAGAAATCTATGATCAGAAGTTGATTATGATGTTAACATATCTATATGTTTCTGATTCACGATGTTACATGTTGCTTATTGCTTGTTTTAATAAAACGCCCAAATATAAGTTAGGGTTAGGTTTAGATTAGATAATTTAGATTAGTCATAAAAAATATTTATTGAAAACATTAGTTTTAATACCTGGATGTATAAAATGTTTTTGGTAATCAAAATTATAGTGAAGTCCTACTTTTTGGATTGTGATAGTCAAAATGTATAAGATTAGTAAAAAGCATAATTTTGTTTTTATTATGTTACCATCTTAGTTATGGCTACAAAAATTGAAATTTCGATTACGCGTTTATAGTTAAGTTGGAATGTTATCATAGTTCGCTGAATAGATATGTTAGTTGCAAGTTGATACACAATTAGCATTGTTTGTATGATAAATAATATGAGCAAGTTTTAAAATTCTTATAAACGTCTAATTATATGTAGGATAATAGCTCTTGAATTTGTTCTTGCATTATGACAATCATTTCATGAAAAGCAGGTTCTCAACTAAAATCACTTTTAGGATATAACTAAATTTTAATGTTACTTGCAGGTCTTTTAAATAGATCTTTTTAGAATTTCGCAGAGGTATCTTCCAAATGTGTTTAATCAAACTGTTACAATGGTAACAACCGTGTATTTGACAAGTCGACAGAAGGATTAGGTTAAGGTTGACATAGTGAAATTACATCACAATTAAGTGTGGTTACACAATGGAGAAAATCTTGTTTGGCATTCATTCTGGATCTTGAGAGACATGTACCGTCTTTGAGAAGGGGCGATTCATATTATGTTACCGGCTATGATGCATGGGATATATGAAACGGCGGTGGGTATGAAGAACTTGTCGTAAGGCGATCAACCGGGTATTTTAGTAGGATTTTCCCTCAAAAGAACATGCTTTAGGTATTTAACCTTCTTTGATGGTTTCTTCATAAATTGTTATAATTAAAGTTTTGTATAAAAATTATAGTATATTTAAGAGAATTCCAAACGATTTCCTACCGGGTTTAAAGAGGAAGGACAACATCAAGATCAATGCTAACAAAGTAGGTCTACTTATTTAACGTTAGACGTGTTAAAAGCTTAGAAAAAAGGTCGATATGAGTATGTTGTGTTTGGTGAGGGTTGGCAAAAAATTGTTGAAAGATTTCAACTTAGAGTAGGAGAGTATGTAGTGTTCATGAGGGAGAGGAACAACTATTTGCGTTTACAGGCTTTTAACTTGCATGGGAGTCCAATTACTGATGTTTACTTTCTTGGAGCAACAAAATTTGAGAAAAACCAACCGAACTCCATTTTGGGAGCGAGGGGTATGGGTACATTTAAATTTTTAATAGGGAAAATTGGTCAAATAGACCGCGCGCCCTGATGCATATCACTTTCTAGACCACTTTTATTTTTAATTTGAAAATAGACCGAAAGGCAACATTGTCATTGGGCAACTCAACCACATTGGACAAGTGTCCGTATGTGTAGGTATTGTTTTTGGGCAACCAAAAGTCATTTGAGCAACCGTATATAATTTTAAAGGGTTCTATCGTCATTTCACGTTAGACAAAAAGTACACATTTGAATAGTAAGTCTGATATCCATTAATTAAGAGAGTTCAAAATCCAAAAGTCAGCGACCCATAAAGCATCCATAGTTATCGGTATTCTCTATTTTTGCTTATCGCAGTACTATTTTCACAAATCAGCCGTCTTCTTCGTCGGCCCCCTTTCTTCATAGCGTCGGTTATGTCACCATCTTTAAAGGATACGGTGTTGATTGCAAAACCACATTCGATTCATCAAGTTTTAAAAAATGTTCCCAAATATGTGCGTAAATATTCTTCGTTGTTTATTACATATGATTATTTCAATTAGTTACGTGTTATAATAAATCATTTTTGTTATTCGATGAATACCTATGTTAGATTGGTGTTAATTCCATTTTATAATCCATTGCTCTTTTTATGTGTTAATTCCAATGGTTATGTGTTATAATAAATCATTTTTGTTATTCGATGAAGAACCTTTACCCAAAAATACATCTTTACGCATAGGTTCACCAATGTTTAGAGTCTTAGCAATATGTCTAGGTGCAGGGATAGGGTGAGATTGATTTTGGTTGACCAATTGTATAGCAATCTCATTGTCAACTTTGGTTTTTGGTGTTGGTGTTATTGATGTGGTTATAATTGTAGCAATGGTTGCCTATGCAGTGGAAACGTCTAAAGTGGCGAGATACGTGTAATAATAGCGGCAGTGGTTACTCAATACTAGCGATTGGATGCGTATCTTTGGAAGTGGTTGCTGCCCCTTCATTCTCCTTTTCTTATTTACTGACCTATAAAGAATCATCTTGACTCTTGAGGTTTGGAAAATTTATGTTTCCTAGTGAATAATATCATAAACTAATGGAATTTTGAGTTTAGTATTGCAATTAAGTCTAGTTAGAGTATATTCGCATGTGAAGAATATCAAGATTGGCTATTATTTTCATTATTTATGTTTTTAAGCAAATGATATCATAAAATCATAATATAAAATTTGATGCATTAATCTAGTACCTTGTTAATTAGATAAATACTTATTACCTTACATACCTAATAAGTCCAAAATAGCACATTCTTAAACATATACAAAAACACATTCATAACCTAAAATCATCGGCATTAGGCTAACTTCTTTGAGAATGCGTTGATAAGATTTTTGGCACATTCAACCATCTCTTGATACTTAGCTTTGACAACAGCATGATGATCTTTCAAATTATTAGCGGTTTGCATCTCTTCATACTTAAACCCCGACATCAACATTATAATCTTTGTAAACCTTAAAATCGGCTATCGCCTCTTCACCGCGTTGCTTCCAAATTAGCATTATCATCTTGGATCCTCTTGAAACACGCTTTCATATCTTCATACTCACATTCAATACTGGAAGTTGTTCAATCATTCTCTTCTCTTATCAATCAGCTCTTGTTTCTCTCTAAAATTTCCTTCTATTGGGAAAGTCTTTCGGACTCACTTAGCAATTACCATTCTCTTGAAGCGGTCTATCATGTCTTTAAATAAAGAATGGTGCAAATTAGTACAATTGAGTGCATGTACCATCTTGACACAAAGAACGCCATTTAAGTAAATGATTGTGATGATTGATAATCTAATTGATCTAAATGTCAATTTCTGAAAATATCATAGTAGAAGTGAAAGGTAAATTTCACAAATGAAAAGTGTTTTGGTTTGTGTGTAGCATTTGTAAAATTTGAGCATCGGATCAGCAGCCGAAGATCCGTCCAGAGCAGATTCATCCCGATCCCGACTTGCGGGAAAAATCAAACCAGCGTCGACCCGATTGTAGATGGTCGGTTGATAGGAAGCAATTATTCGGTGGCGATGATGCGATGTTGACTTTGTGTTTTGTCGGGTATCCGATTCGACGTCCGATCGAATAATTTGGAAAAAGCAAACCGCGTCGGCAGAGTGTTGTCGGTACTGGCGGTGGCGAGGCGGTGTCGGGTGGTTGTCGGGTGGCGGATGATTTGTGCTGACCCTAGACAATTTTATGTATTATTGACAATTTGGTGGTGTATAGTGTGATATCCAAACTACTTTGTAATAATTGGTGTTTGCAAATGGGTTTTGTGGTCTAAGAGTTAGAGTATCGGTGGCCTGCGCATTTTCTTTTTTTGACTTTTTGTGAACTCTAGGTCTCTACCATTTGCTATTTTGTTTTAAATTTTCACACGATTTCTTGTTAAGGATGTCGGTTACTTTTGGGGAAATAGTTTTTATATTTTTAAATCAAATTAATAATCTTCAACTATCAACATCCACACATTCCTCGAGCATTACCAATCCATCAAGTCATAAAAGACTTGATGCAATGAACTGATTAAATGGTTGAGGTAAAGCTTTTGCAAAACCAACTACTCCTTGCAAAAAGCATTTGCATATTTAATGTTGGTGAAAAATGAAATTTTATAAATACAAAAAGCGACAATAGCTTCAAACACTTGAAGTCTTTACTAGTGTTTTGTAAAAAGTCTTCTTCAAAGTTATTGCCACAATGGAACTAGTCATTTGAATATCTTATTAGAATAGTAAACAAGTCTTTCACCAAGTTGCCATTAACGGTTACACTTTCATGTCGAATAAAAAATGCGTGTCCTTTTCTTCTTTTTTATAAACAAATCGAGGTTTCTTGTACTCTAGTGTGTACTTTGTTACCTTATTAGTTCATATATTTATAAGTACATGAATATAAATAAATGTGTAGCTTTATATTTTATATTCTATTATTAAATATTTATTTAATTAAAAGTTATTGAAATTGTTATTAGGGTTTATATTTTATAGGACATGGGCGGAATCAAAGGAAGTCATATTTAAGTGCACCTAGCGGGAAATTTGAATTTGACCATAGCTATGTGGCGGTCTCACTAATGTAAATTGTTTTTTAGCTCCCACAAGGGGTTGCATTTACTAGAGGTGCTTGATCATGTTTTTTGAATGATGTTGGAGGAAAAATAAGGCTTTATTTTTATCTTGTACCAAATAATGCACTAGAAGATGGTTTAACATTGTTACACATGGAACAATGGCGTTCGACGAATGTATGACCTGATGAGAATGGATCCATGGGCGTCTACATCCCGTGCACGACTTCTGACCTTTCTCCCGATTTTATTTCAAAAACATGGTATGGCGGGGAAGAAGGGCGGCATGCGGTCTTGTTAGTGCAACAACCTTCAAGAAGGAAGTTAACAAGCGTGTTTCTATCACAGCTGAAAGAGGGTTGAGATCATAGAAAAAAGGGAGCTGAATGCACAAGGAATGGATCACATTTATGAATGTTTGTTCTTGTAGAAAATAATTATGAGTTTATGCTGCCAACCATGCGATAGTGCTTCAATGCCAAAACTTAGTCTTTGTTAGGTTTATCTTTGTTAAGTGTATCCTTTATGATCATTATGGTTAGAATATGGTTGCTTGCGTCGTACAACTATTATTGCTTGATGATGCCATTAGTTGCCCAGTTGCAAATTGGAAGGTGGAAATTTTAGATGTGTAGATACTGAATGGCTTGATACTTGGGTTCGCGTTTGTTCATTAGATGTTAGGTCACCAAACAATATGTATTTCTAGAGAGAAAGTTATAGAGAGAGAGAGTGGAAGGAACTAATGAATGATTAGTGAAAATGATAATTGCAATTAGAACCAACAACCCTCTCCCTTCTAGGGAGGGGGTATTTATAGTCTTTACATAAGTAGGGATGTTTCCCCTTGGTTCTAGAAGAACCTTCTATCACAGCTCCTGGGCTTACTACATGGTACGTGAAATAACTAAACATTTATAAACCATAATTATTTACGACCTATTACAAATGAAATGACCTACACTTGATAATAAAACATGTTCCTAACAATCTCCCCTAAGGGTTGGTCATCATTTGTTGTCTTGCTTAGGTCGTTTGACGTCTTGAACTTCTTTGGCGTTCATAGCTTGTGGCGTCTTTGATTCTTTGAATCTTTGTTCTTTGTTCTTGTTGTTGTGATCGGTTGTGAAATGCGCCTTTTATCAACATCTTTGTTGTTAGTGATGAAAGTCATTTCCGGCATGCTCATACTTACGATGAAGTTTGTGATTCATATATTTAAAGCTCTCATTATTTAACTTTGATCTTTATCTCATAACTTTGCAGATTCTTTGACTTTGATGTAGAATCTTTACGAAATTTTCTTTGCCTTTTGAGAGAACTTCAATTATTTGTTGATGTTGGTATGAGCATGTGAAGAGTGCCGCGATCTTTTCCACGTGAGCATCCATAAGAAGAAAACATAAAACATGGGTTAGAAATAATCCGGCACTTACAAGTTTGAACTTCGAGAGTGTTAACGGCATAGTGTGAAAACACTACTCTAATTCTTACAAAGGCATTGCGGAGTCCCCTGAAGTGAGATAACCGCGATGTACGAAATACACTGATTCGGATGAGTGTTGAGGTACAGAAGCATCACCCACGGCTGTAGAGCGTTTGAGACACACTAGCGTAACCCACAAGGTTACCTAAGTGACCTCTTTGTCGGGCGTTTGATGTTGACCTGGCGAGAATTTCCATTCAATCATTGAGGATCACAATTGTGAATCCCCTCATAAATGTTACAGCGGTGCTAAGATCTGCGTGGGACTCTGGAAAAATACTTGTGTTCTTATTGTTTGAACAACAAGTGATGAAATATTTAAGTGTTCCTAAGAGATCTTTTGATGAATCTCATGGCTCTAGACTCGATTAGTGCGCTTTGATTTTCCTAGGCGGAGACTAGGGAGGGTCTCCTTCAATACCAACAATCTCTAAGAGAGAGTCGATAGATTACGTAGGGTTTCCTGTGAGAATGAAACAAGCTCTTTTGAGAGAACTTGAGTGGCATAGAAGGTTTAGTGCATTCGTCCTTTGGGTCCATGGCGACTTTGTCTTCAATACCGGTGTCATCTTGTGACAACCCGTTAGCATATGAATTGAACCGAATGCCTCTAAGTTGAATAATTTGGAGGGCTATTTCTTTTCACCCTTTTCTTTAACTTTTCTTTTAATTCTTCAACTCCTTCTTTCTCCGATTCTCATTTTCTCCTTTTAACAATCATACCTAAGGACTTCTAAATACTAACTATTTGTAGTGTCCTTGGGTAGATCCCCTTCTGGCCGGATCATAGGGCGTTTATTCTAAACTTAGTCACCTTATAACTCCATGACTATCCTATGTTGCCACAAAACCTTTTCTTGAAAAATCTCTCAATATGTTTATGATGAAAAACATGTTTTGCTAACACTTTGAGAGTTTTTGGTTTTCGAAAATACTCCCCTCCCATGTGCTTATGAGTTTTGGTGAAATCACGCACGAGAGAGGGAGAAACTAGCACTTTTGAATTGATCGACTCTTGATAGACAATTCCCTTGAGACACTGATTACGTTGTATAGTTAAAGAGTTCCATTATCGGCTTTTAGGTGACAACTAGCTCTAATAACTACCTTGAAGATGTAAACTCTCCTTGAAAAGGAGGTTAGACCGGTCAAAGTTCATGTCAATCAAGAGTGTTTCGGGTTGGTACATTCTACTAAGATAAGTCTTAGAAGACAAATCTTTTAGATTTCGACATTCAAAGATCGTCAATTCATTGGTGATATACGAGTCGTTATGAGATTCCAACTTCACGATCAACAATTTTAATCACATTTCTCCCCTCCAGCATATGAATGTTGTTTTTGAAAAACATGTTGATTAAAATATGCTTTTTGAGGTGTTTGAAATTCCTTTGGGAAGAAAGCGGTTTCAAGAACATTTGAGTTTGAACAAAGATTTTGTTTTAGCAGGTTAAGCTTTGCTCCTTTAATTAGGATTGAGAGCGAAGCGTTACCACGAGGGGTCCTTTAGGTGGAATCAGTTTTGTTTTAGTTGAACAAAAGTACTCCCCCTCAAATATGGAAGCATATTCAAGAGATAGCCTTCTTGAGTGAATTTGAAGCAGGTTTATTACGGGTTGTAAAAAAATATTATCAATTTGTTGTACTTGTGAAAAAATTAGAGCTCAAGGTTTAGCAGAAAAATCATAATCAATTAAGATAAGCATCGAATGAAAGTAAAGAGTTAGAGTTATTCAGGCAGATGTTTAAATGTTCGATAATGTTCCAAATAAACTAACTAAGCTAGTACTTCATTGGTCGACGAAGCGTCAAGATATTGAACCCTTGCTCTTCCTCAACATAGCCTTCAAGTTAAATGCATCTGAACTTCGGAACTTGAGTCGTGAATCAATTTTCTTGACAAACTTTTCAACTTGCTTAACATCGCTTCTCTTCCATGTCATGTTCCGAAACCAGCGTTGTTTTTACGCCGCGTGAGATCTTCAAGAATGTTGACAAGCTCAACTACGTGTCAGCGTATCATCACGAACTTGTGGATTTCTTCATATCTCATGTATTTGGCGATGTTGTTCGGGATGAAGTGTAATCAAATGGTGTTGTGGTGAATGTATCACGGTTCTTGGTCATAAATCTTAGGGTGGTTGGAGATCGGGTTTGGTAAGATTGAGCGTTTACGATAACTTTCAACACCAAGATGAAGATCTTCAACTCTTGACTTAATGACAAGGCTGCGGATAAAAATGAGGATTGAGTTGAAGATATCATATTGTAAGCTTCTAGGAAGATGCTCAAGTTTTCCTTGAACTTTGAGAAGATACATATCTTTGATATCGTTGAGGTTCGAGAACACGTAGTCGATTTGTTGAAAGTATACTTCGTTGTCGTCGACTCTGCGAACCTTGATGTTAGTTAAAAGTTGTACCGTATTTATCCATAATCTCTACACTTTTAATGGACAAGATCCGGTGGTTATAACACACTTTGTGTTTGGAGGTGAATGTGAGCGGCCATTTGTAAAACCATTTGCATATTAGGCGATGGAAGATGCCAAGTTCGTATCATCATTAACAACTTAGAAGAACTAAACAAGTCGGCAACTTCTTCCTCCATTCCCTCTTGAGTGTAAACCCTGACATGAAACTTAGACAATGATGTTGCATATCGTTTCTCACGGATCGTGTTTCCATACATTAGATATTCTAGATCATGATTAAAAAATAAGGTGTGGGTACCTTGAGATTGTGAGTATGACCCATGAGTGGTAAAGGTTGAGAATAGTCATGAAAATTGAATGTTTTGGGAGCGGAGGCGTGAGAAACATCCCAAGTAATGTTCTCAGACATTGCTCGTGCAACTTCCTCAAGATTTTATTCAAATTGAAGCACGGAAGTTGTGGAAGTCTTAAATTGTGTAAACCCTGCTTCGTGAATAGTGGCAATGTGAGACAACTGAAGTTTACGCACCTTCATGATCTTTTTCAAATTTTTTGTGAAACCCACAATGGAAGCTTCATTAAGAAGATCATCTTACGGATGAGCATCAACCATATCTTCAAACGGTCAGCGTGTGGAAGAGTCAATCCATTACGGAGCATCATCTTGTTGCATGTTGAATGGTGGTGGGATATGACTTGAGAGACGATCATTTGTGGAGGTTGATTGGAGGATTGTGGTTGAATTTCATTTTCAGGTGAAATATCATGAGAAGTGGTTTGGCGAAGATGGCGGTGCGTGAATTTGGAGCGTTTGTCGGCGTGGGCGTGACTCATCATCTTTATCATGCGGATGCGTTTACGGGATATCCTTACGCGTTAGAGATGCACTTTTCTTATCAGCCCTCTTCATGGATTTGAGTAGAGCGTCTCAAAGTTCCACTTCTTCATCATCATCAATTATCTTCTCGAGAAGTTGACTTTTTGAGATCAACGGCGAGCAACGTTGATGGTTTAGTTTCAAGAGTTATGGATGTGTTTGAAGATGAGTGGCTCTGACACTTTGAAGCTTGTTTTTGACATATGTGCGTAAAGGCGAGATGGTAGAACTTCATTAATGCAACTCTTGACCTCTGTAGGAAGAACTGTTTAGGATTTCCTGT
This sequence comes from Chrysanthemum makinoi, assembly GCA_910596185.1. Taxonomy (NCBI): domain Eukaryota; kingdom Viridiplantae; phylum Streptophyta; class Magnoliopsida; order Asterales; family Asteraceae; genus Chrysanthemum; species Chrysanthemum makinoi. The sequence goes on along the minus strand of OU343216.1, from coordinate 39,973,977 downwards.
CTGCTTTCACGGTAATGGAAACTTAGAATTTGTTGATGTTGTTCTTGAAGTTGCTTTGTTGTTGTGTCACGAACTTGAGTTTGAAGAAGTGAAACGTGCTTGAATGTCTTGAAATTTATCTTTCTCGGTTGCTAGATGTTTCGAGGGAGCACGATCTTAAGGTGGTTTTGGAAGGAACATTAGATTTTTGGTTGATCGGATCTTTGGAGGTGGTTGTATTAGTGATTGTTGGTTATGAGCATCACCTTGCAAATGTGGTTTTCTAGCGAAAACATCATCGAATCATCGATTCATCATTGTTGGCAATTCTTCATTATCGAGAATGAATGAATTGATCGATTCATCTTTGGATGAAGAGTGTCTTTCTTGAAATGAGTTATCCTCTTGGAAGATTCGATTCATTCATGGGTTGTTGAAGTGGTTCGAAATCATCTTGGAACTGATCCACGCACCATACGCTGCAACCTTTCAATATCGGCTTGGTGATGGCGTTTGGTGATAGCCAAGGTTTTCTTCAGAATTGCTTGGTCTTGTTTGTGAGTCGAGAGATTGAAGTAGTAGAGTTTGACTCTTGATGGTTTTACCACGTTGTCTTGCGACTTTTTCTTGTTTCACTTTGAGAATTCTTTGAGTTTACGTAGGGTTAGCATCTTATTCGTGAGGATGAACTTGTTCTTCTTGGCAACATGTTGATTTGGACAAATCTTCATCAATCGATTGAGGTTTGCTTGTGTTTTGCGGTGGATTTCCTTCTTCTACTTTTAGAAATAATGCCAAGCTGTTCTAACTACGCTTGATCATAGTCCACATGTGGTAGTCGACTTGATGCCATCATTAAAGAGGCGATGGGAATTCTTAAACCTTTGTTTGTTGTGCTTCGTGCTTTGAACTTTACGAGTTTAAGCACATGATCCATGTGAGGAGTATGATCTTGTCGGCACTTGCTATTATTTGTCGATGCTTGGATCTATTTGCATGAAGTATTCAATAAGAAGCTTGGTGTAACGAGCAAATGGAATTTTATACCCTTTCTTATTGGTAAAATGCCGTGCTTGATATATTGCTTATGCATAATCAAGGTGTTGTGTATTAATGATACCCGGAAGATTTGAAGTAGTTCCAATGCGAGGGTGTTCATGGCGATAGCTTTTCCGTAACACAATGGTGAGTATGGTAAACATAGATAACCATGGTTGGGGAATGAATTTCGTGTGAAGCGGTTGGCGGCGGTTGAAGACTCATCATAACCCATTTCTGAAGAGATAATGCAATTTGTGGCGATGGAGATGGTGTGAATGAAGTGTTGGTCTTTGTTTCTTCAAGAGGAAGATGAAGAACATGACGAAGAATGCTAACATCAAATTCAGCGGAGTTACGTCAATGCGAATTTGTCATGATGGTGGAATGGTTACTTATCTTGAGTGAATGCGAATTGATGCAGGTAGATTCTTTGGACACTTGGGATAAAGTCGAGAAGATGCCTACGGTGCTTAGCAAAATTCCACTACAATCGACCGCGTGGGATGGCATAGAAGTTGTTTGAAATCAATACGAGAGTTTGAAAGCGCAATATTGCGTTCATCGTCAATGGGATACATGTCTTTCTTTGTGAGAGATCCTTGAGACATGTTGAGACCTGAAACAAAGCATTTACCAAGATATCCAAGAATTGGTAATGACATGTTAGAGAGATAACTCATATGATTCTAACATACAAACAATGCAAACACACAAAATCATTAATGATTGAAATTCTCAAAATTCGAAGTCATACTTGCTAAGACTCACTTGAAACACACTGGGAACATCAAATTCATGAAGAATAACAAGTATACAAACTGGCAAAGTTTATTAATGGAACCTTGTAAAGCATGTCATAGAAGCCTGAACCAATGACAAGAACTTGCAAATAATCATAGGCGGGGTAGAAACTAGCCATTAATGAGTGGAACAACAAGAAACTTCGCAAGCAACACAAACTAGCCAAAATCTAAAGCTAAAGAAACTTCATGAAACTAAACTATGAGAAACTAAGCCAAACAAACAATTTGCCACATAAGTAAAGCTCAAGCTCTATAGATCTAGACAAACTACTTAGAAATCTAAACCTTGGCAAACTAGCCAAAAAAAAGGAAAATGTGGTAGTCAAACTAAGCCACTTATAGAATAGACAAAAACTGTAAATACAAAGCTGAAGAAACTTAAAGTTTATAAGTGAAATAGCAAACTGTAAAATTTAAATAAATGAAACTAGCCAAAAATTTAAAAGTAATAAACTTCATAAAAAAATTTAAATAATTGTCAAACTAAGCCAAAAATTTAAGGAAATTGGCAAACTTCGCCAAAAATTAAAATAAATGACAAACTGGCCAAAATATTTAAGGAAGTGGCAAACTAAGCCAAAATTAACATAAATGACAAACTAAGCCAAAATTTAAGGAAGTGGCAAACTGGCAAAAATTAACATAAATGACAAACTTCGCCAAAATTTAAGGAAGTAGCAAACTTCGCCAAGGTAAACATAAATAAGCAAACTTCGCCAAAATTTAATTTGACGAGCAAACTTCGCCAAAAATCACAATTAGTCGACAAACTAGCCAAAATTCATAAGACCATGAGAAACTTCGCCAAAAGCGCATCGGTTTATCTCAAACTTCGTAATAATCATAACGTTACACAACTAGAGAACCTACCAAGCATTCATATAATTCAAGAACCCTAAATTCATAAAGCTCAACAGATTAGCCAAATACCTAACCTAAGATCGGGCAGCATAATCCTAAGTTCATATAACCTAAGATCGAATATGTCCTAAATACGAGAAAAAAGGAATCCATACATAACACAACAATTAGTTAATGATACTTACAATTGATTTGGAATAACAAAAACTTGATTGGATCGAATGATAACAAAGAAATTAAGTAGCAGCAGGTGTGTGTGAGTTTGAGAATGAAGGATATTAGAATAGTGAATTAAAACTAAGGTTTTAAAGAGGTGAAATGAGAAAATGACACTTTTAGTCCTAAAGTATTAAAGCGTTTTTTTTGGTGAAAAATGAAAAATAAAAAATCTTTTTGGGTTTTGTATAGATTTTATATTGTTTATTTTTTTTTTTGAAATATGTATTTACAAAGAAATGTTTTTGGTGTTTGGACGTTTTAGAGCGTTTGATTAACTTTTCGGATCTTACGGAGTCAACCCGCATACCAATTTGATGGACAAGCTCGTAAACCTTAAACTGGCGGTGGCAAGGCTTTGGTGAAACGATCCGCCAATTGGTATTGAGTACCCACAAAGTATAGTTCAATTGTACCATTTTCAACATGCTCTTTGATGAAATGATATCGGAGAGCGATATGCTTTGACTTGGAATCTTTGAACGGTGTTGCGGGGAATTGCAATGGCACTCTTGGAGTCCGCGATACATCGAATCTTGTCGAATAAACCGTAGTCCATCGGTTGTGATCTCATCCAAATTATCGAGCGACATCGCGACATGGCAGCGTATTACCTTACATTGATGACATAGATGTACGATCTTGTTTCTTTGGTGCAAGATACGGTTATCTCAGAAATTGAACACCACGGATGTACTGCGTGTATCTAAACACCTGGCGTGATCGGCATCGAAAAAGCTATTAGTGCAAAACGAATCCTTGGATACAGATTCCCAAGTGAATGGTTCCCTTTCGTAGCGAAGGATTCTTTTAGCCTCGATGAGGTGTCTTTGGTTGATGGGCAGGTATACGGCAAATACAGTAATACAAGTCTGGCTGGTACATTAGATATGAGACCCAATAATACTTGGTATTTTGTAGGGTCAATAATTTTCCCATGTAAATCGGCATCGGCTTTGGTGAGGTTGCGAGACATAGGTGTGTTATAAGTATCTGGGTCATTCCATGTTTCTTCAAGATTTCAAGAGCATATTTGGAATGATTTAGAAATATGCCACGGGGAGATTGATGAACTTGAAGTCCTAAGAAGAACTTTAGTTCACCCATCATGGACATTTCAAAATTTTGTTTCATTAATTTTGCAAAAGCGTTTGAATACTTTTATGTGTTGAACCAAAAATGATATCATCAACATAAATTTGAACAATCAAAATATCCTCCCGTGACGTTGAATGAAAAATGTTGGATCAGGTTCCTTTGGTAGCGATTAGCGAGAAGAAATTTTTGACGGTTTATGGGTACCATGCCGTGGAGCTTGTTTAAGACCATAAAGAGCCTTTTGAGCTTGTACACGTAGTTAGGATGATGCGAATCAGCGAACCCGTCCGGTTGACCCACATAAACTTCTTCGCGGAGTTGACCATTGAAGCGCCGTTTTAACATCCATCGATAAACCGTGATATTATTCTTGTGTGCGGCATATGCGGAAATATCATACGGCTTGTCGAGCCCCTTTGGTGCAAGCGATTCTTCATAATCGATTCCTTCTTCTTGAGAATACCCTTTAGCCACAAGACGAGATTTTTTTCGAATAACATTGCCTGACATCTAGTTTGTTTTCGGATCACTTGGTCCAATGACATAAATCCCATCGGTCTTGGAACAAGTTCGGACCGAGGCGTTTGGCGATTCAACTCTTCTTGCATTGATTCAATCCAATTGTCATATGTCATAGCTTCTTTGATGTTGCGTGGTTCATCATGACAAGCGGTGAGTGCATAAACACAAGTTTTGACATGGTATGAAGTCGTTGTCTCGTCATAGCGGGTTAGAGGATCGCCAATCACATTTACTAAGGGATGATCTTTCGTCCATTTATGTGTCGAAGGGTGGTGATTGAATGTTGCATGCATATTAGACGGTTCCAAATTGCGTGAAGATGACTGCGCCATATAGGGAATGGTTGGGCCGGAGCAAATGGATTGAAAAGCATTTCCGTCATATCTGCTGGTCGGGTATTCTTGATTTTGTGATTCATCTTGTGTCGGTGTTGGATGCAATGTGTTCTTACGTTGATTAGAATCATGTGATTGCATGCGGTGCCGGTTGTTGTTGTTGGGCGAGGTGTATGGGGTATTGGAATATGATCGGGGTGTGCGGCCGAGCGGATCGATACATGCGGAGCACTACTTTCAATCTCATCAAGCGAGGAGCAAACAATGTTTCCAATTGTTGACGAGTGAATTCCATGGGTGGAACGGTGATGAAGAAGAGGAAAGTTTAGAGCGGTTGGATCACGGGTCCTAGCGGTTTTGCTTTCGAAGCCATTTACGTAAGCTCATCAAAGTTGACATGAACGGTTTCCATCATTTGTCGAGTTCGGCGATTCCAAATTTTAAATCCTTTAGAATTTTCCACGGTAACCAATGAACACTCAATGTCGACTTTTGGTGAAAGTTTACCAATATCATCGCGATCATTTTTAGGATAGCATAGTGCGAAAACATGAAAATATCGATATCGGTTTGCGGTTGTGAACAATCTCATATGGAGTTTTATTATGGCGTGTATGAATGATGGAGCGGTTTGAGTAAACATCGTTGAGAGCGACTTGACCACAAGAAATCCGGTAATGTGAGAAAATCAACATCGTCGCGGCGGCCTCTACTAATGTTGGGTTTAGGTCTTTCAACAACACCATTTTGTTAGAATGCGAGCAATTGAGGTTTGATGTGTGATTCCAACTTTCTCAAAATAAGCGAAGTGTTTGATTTTAATTGATTCCATTATGCGTTCTTATAATGCGGGCATTATTTACGAGTTGAACACGAATCTTTGTGAAAAGGTGATAATCATTGTTGGAGCTTGATCTTTAGTGCGGAGAAAATAGACCCAAGTCCATCGTGAGTAATCATCAACAATAACGGAATGTAGCGTTTTCCATTCACACTTTGTACACGCATAGGGCCACATAAATCCATATGAAGTAAGTTAAGACCATGTTGAGAACTTGGTTGGGGTTTTGAGAAAGTTAGATCTCTTGCTCTTGCCTTGTTAAAGCGAACATAAATGATCTTTGGTGTATCAGAATCTTGGAAGACCATCAACTAACTTATGACGAGCGAGTTCGGTCATGGTTTTGAAGTTTAAATGAGAAAGCCTTTTATGCCATAACCATGATTTAGTGAAGTTGCTTTGGAGAAGACAAATCGTGATGATGCAATCATATCGGACATAGGAATCGTATAAAGATTTGTGCTCGATTCTTAGGTGAGTAAATCATGTCCATCAAGTCACGTACGTAACAAGTTTTGGAAGAAGCCTTAACTTCCAAATCATCATCACGAGAATTGTCCAACGGAAAAGATTGTGTCCAAGACCTTCAACATAATAAACAGGCCCGATCTCAATGTTTCCATTGACATAATCTCCATATCCCATTATTGCGGCAAAATGATCATTCCCATCGGCGATTACCGATGAACTTTGAAACAAAGTTTATTAATAACTTTAGATTTCTGTCATATTAGGGTACATCGCTATCAACAATCCTGAAACGAGGATTGAATCACACACCCAGCACGAAGACAACGAGGGTGGTAGCGGTGGAACGAAAGAGTTAGTGGGTTCCATTATGTTAGTGTTTGCATTTTGCGGTCATTTAAAACGAAATTCTGGCTGGCAAATTGTTGCCATTATGTTTAGCTTTGGTCTTAGTGAAGTCACTAGGTGAGTACTTATGCTTAGGAGATGTTTTTGCAGCAATGGGTGTGTCTACAAAGTTTCCGAAAGAACATTGTGCACCTTCCTAAATTGATTTTGCAACTAGTGAGGACCTAGAGGGAGAGCCAATTATAGATTTCTTAAAACGAGCTAACAGAGATTTTGCAACACATTTATCATGATTACCGGACATCATACTTTACGACAAAACACGAGGAAGCATTAGCGTTTGAAGCGTTCTGAGACCTATCATTTGTTACCGACATTAGAATTACAATTTGCCAAATTTGAATCGCGGATGCAACATGATTTTATTCGATTTCCTAAGATGAACTTCTACTTACGATGTCGGACAGTGCTCTTCCTATGTTGCGAGATCCTAGTATTTTCTTGGTGTCTCTTATGCTCTGATCTTCTAACATTAGTAAGGCACTTAACTATTCCTTTAGAAGTGGAAGAAAGCAAATTAGTTCCCTGAGGTTTATCAATTATATAAATACCAGGAGCAATCACTTTTGTGTTACTAGACTTGCTAGATTCATGTTTATCTAGCTTTTCTTTAAGCTCAATGATGATGTGTTTTTGATTCTGAATTATGGAATTTAATCTTCCTTGTTCACCCAACATTTGTCGAGTGTATTCAACATGGTAATCAAGTTCTTTTGAAGCTTGAGCGAGCAGTTTTAAGAGAATCAAAAATGGTTTTATATTCCTTTTTGACTTGTGCAATCTCTTGTTCATATTTGAAAATTTGACATTTTAACGATGCATTTTCATCATCAAGAAAATCGACTTTTGAAATTCGCGGTGATCCAAAGACACCTTTTCCATGTGATTTTGCAAAAGCAAGTTGATTCAATTGTCTTAGGTGACACCATTGAAGTCTTCGTTTAAGTTCAGAAATCTCCATTGAAAGTTTAGATTTGACATTATCATTTTGTGAAAAGCAGTTTTCATTTTCCGCTTTTAATTTCTCAATTTCATGCCTTAACATCGATTGTCCATTTCCAGCGTTTGAATCACATTGAGATTCTCGGCGGTTAACACATTTTCATTCGCGAAGCAAATTCACAATATATAACCACGAAGCAATATTAGCGAAGAGCATCTTCTAACAATCGATCGAGGGCATTTTGAAGATCTTGGTTTTTGCATTGTTCTTGTGGCGAGTTTTCAAGTGTGTTAAAAGCTTCAATCATTGAAGTCACCTCTTGTTGAAGTTCCTTTCGGTCGTTGCCTTGAGGCCTTGAATGTCGGACATGAGGTGATTTGGGTTTGAAACATTTTCTTTGCTCTCTTGCATAGCGAGATTGAAAATTAGATGCTTTTAACTTCGAAATTTTTTCAATTGCGTTTCTAAAAATGAAATATCTTCCATAAGCGTTTGAAAGTATCGTAATACTAAACAAGATTTAGGAGTTTTTGGCAATGAGTTGCTTTTGCAAGAGGGCGGTAAAGGACCATTTATTTGTGCAACAACGTGAGCGGGACCTTCTACACAAGATGCCTCGGTTTTTTCAGAAAGATTATACGTTGGTGTTGAAATGACATTCAGTTTGTAAGAAGCATTTTCTCTTGTGTAATCATATGGCAAAATTCCATTTTGTGGCATGTTTAGCGACTTGATCATCTTGTGTCCATTGTTCCTCACAATCAAATACAACAAGTTGCATGTTTGGATCTAAAAGACATTGAGCACTATACAATTTGGGCATTTCCTTGAGAGAACGTGTGAAAAGCGTGGGTGATTATACCCGAGAGCAAAAGCGTTTTGAGTCATCGGGACTGGGAAGTAAAGTTGACATTTCAATCGTTTAGCGGTGGCCAATCTTATATACTTGATTACCAAAATCTTTTAACCGTCTTTCCAATCGAAGAATTTCCTCGATTTGATCATCAATAAAGCTTCTAGATTTCTTCTTGAATTCAGAAAAATTTGACCGACTTGTTGAAAAATCTTGTTTAGTATTTGAAAGTTCCGTTTGAAGATTGTCGATGTGTTTACGAGTTCGGACTTTTCTCGTTCAATTTTAGAAATCTTTTAGTTATTTGTCGCTAACAATTTCATGCATTTGATGTTGAAGATTTTGTTCGTTAACGTAAGATTTTTGAAAAGCCACTTCAAAACTTGTTTCTCGGTGTTTTGGTTTCAAAATCATTTATCCGTTTTCGACAACTCTCAAGTTCGTGATCAAGGAGGTAATCTGCCCTAAGGTTATGATTTATTTCATTACATTTTGCGGTTTGAGCTTGAAATGGCGAAGTAATGAAGTCGGATATTACGAATACGGACCATGAATTGCTTCACTCGTTCAATATGCTCATTATTTTCATCATCAGCGGTCATCAAATGTAACCACGGGGTTAATTTGATCAAATTCATTATGATTAAATAATGATTCATGTTGAACAGTTGCACTCATCGATCTGAATCTTGAACACAATTGCATTTATGAGACATATATCGATTTATGAATTTTGAGATACGAGATGCGTGTCATAGGCTGGTCCATTCTGTTTGGCGATGTGATGTTCTTGCATATTTGCCATCAAAATAACGGCAGCATTTGCTTCCAAATCTTCATATTCATCATCGAGAGAGTATACGCCATAAAACCTTTTGAGTTTCCTTTGAGTTCTCCTCACTGCTTCATCCTTGTATGCCATCAGCATGACTTGCTTATAGTAATCTCCTCCTCTTGTTCGTGGTTCGGGACAAGCATTAGCAAGATGTCCTTGCTTTTTGCAATTATAGCAGCGAATAGTAGATCACGAAGCCGGTGAATCCCTGTTTCCACAACTTGAACATTTCTCTTGAAAGTATTACCCGATCCCCCTACTGATGTTTGACCATTTCGGAATTACGAATACCCACTTGTAATCAAGCGGCGACCACTAGTTCTGTTTTGAACCTCAACTTTTCCACCTTGTATAACAGCATGACTTTTGGGATTTGATGATGAGCGAAGGCGATTGTTTGAGTAGAGAACTTGGAGAAGGCTTTAGCAATAAAGGCCATTCCATGATTTAATGCTTCAAAGGCATCAACTTGATCATCATTGAGTTGAGCAGAGTATGCATTGTTAGAATCACTTGCGGGTGTGAGTTGATGAAGGTGTAGGTGGAGCATAACTAAAGTGGCGTTGTTGTTGATCGAAAGCATGATTTGACTTTGGGTAAGGAGTTGGATAACCATGTGCCATGAGAGCAATTTGATCAGCAATGGGTGGTGTAGGGAAACCATGTGTGCCACGAGCTTCTTTATCTTTGATAACTTCATATTGATGATGTTTTAGATAATCATACAATAATCCATGCTTGACTTCATGAAGATCCTTGACTTGTCGAACAAACGTAACATACTTATGCCAATCCGGTCCTAATGAGTTTAGAAACTTGGTGTTAATAACAATTGTTGGAAGATCAATCTTATGTCGATGCAAATCATTGACCACATTAGTGAAACGATGATAATATGATTCAAGTGATTCTCCGGGCTCAATGGTAAACACATCAAAGATGTGATATAACTTAGACTCCATGTCGATCTTATTGATTCGATGCCTTCCATTAAAAGATGAATTTGTTCCCATAGCTTTTGCGATTATCGTGCATCAATACTTTTGTAAATCGGATTAGGAATTCCAAGAAGTATTTGTTGCATAGCAAGCTCATCGACTTCAAGATGAAGTAGTTGTTCTGGTGTTAAACGACTAAGTGGAACAATTGTGATAGTATCGGTCTCGGTGAAAAGACATTTGTAGGATCGCCAGAACGACGGTTTAGCGATTGGCATTTGAAAGCGGTCCTTCTAATATCACCTTCTTTAGATACTTACCATGAGGTTTCTTAAGTTCCATATACCTTAGAAATCGACTTGACCATTGCACATAATTGCATGGTGTAAGCATTGGAGGGCGAGTATCGAACCACTTCATGAATCGATTGTTGACTAGTAACACCGCACATTTGAGAGAACCAAGTTTGTTGTTGAGGGATTTGTGGAATCATTGGCGTTCGTTGTGGTCCTTGTTGAGGATGGTTTGGAGTATATTGTTGATTAAATTGTTGTTGATAAATTGCTTGTTGTTGATTCCATTGTTGATGTTGTGGACTTAGTTGTTGTTGTTGTGGTTGATTATGAGTGTAAGGAAAATAGTTGGATGATGGTGGTTGAGATATATTTGTGAAGTGATGTTGATCGTTAAGGATAATTCAGGTTGAGGTTGTTTAGACTTAAGTAGATGAGTAGAAGAAAAACAAAGTTGCGAAATCCAAGCGTGCTAGCAAGAAACTTCATGAGACAAACTTCATGAGAACTTCAAACTCATGAGGGAAGAAACTTCATGTACCAAACTCGCTTGAGCTTCAGAACTGGCTTCGCCAATTTTGCAAACTCATGAAAATCGGAATGAGAGCTCGCCAATTTTGCAAACTTCTTAAAAAACTTCAAGTAGAAACTTCATGAAATTCATGGCTAACTTCGCCAAACTCATAAAACTCATAAAATGTCGCGAGAGCTTCTAGCGGAAACCATTATTAGGTCAAAAATCCATAAATTTCAATCTAAAACACGTTTTTAAGTACGAATTTCTATTAAATCTAATCAATATTAACCTAAACTATCCCTTGGCTCTTGATACCACTTGTTAGGTCACCATATTATCACAACAATATGTATTTCTAGAGAGAGAAAGTTATAGAGAGAGAGAGTGGAAGGAACTAATGAATGATTAGTGAAAATGATAATTGCAATTAGAACCAACAACCCTCTCCCTTCTAGGGAGGGGTATTTATAGTCTTTACATAAGTAGGGATGTTTCCCCTTGGTTCTAGAAGAACCTTCTATCACAGCTCATGGGCTTACTACATGAGCTGTGAAACTAATTACAAACATTTATAAACCATAATTATTAACGACCTATTACAAATGAAATGACCTACACTTGATAATAAAACATGTTCCTAACACAAGCCATGTTCTCAATTGCAAGCCATAGTGGCTGGAATTTTGTAAGTTTTATTCTTAATTCATCAGTTAGATTAATATTAGAGATTTGAATATTTTGTTTGGTTGAGATTAATTTAGTTTAATTCTGTTTGTTTAAGTTTTCTTGAGTAGTATTGGATCTGTTTCAACTTGTTGAGTTAATCTGCTGCACAACTAAGTTAACTGATCTTATTTGAATATTAGGAATAGTGATTAGTTAATTGTTATTGCTGAATCTCTTGCATCAATTAGGTTTTATTTAGCTATCTGAATCTGATATAAGATCTGGATTGGTCTAATTTTGAGGATTAGCTTATAGAAGTTTCATATCAGCTTGTTAACTGGTGTTTGGATCAGCAAATTAAACTCAGCTTAAAGTTTGTTTAGTAGTTAAGAATAGTTAGTATGATCTCATTTAGGGTAATAAAAGTCATTTAGGTCTTAGGTTTGCATTCACTTCTGCTCTAAAGTCAAAATGCACTTGAATCTGCTTTAATTCCATATCAGTTAGGTGTAGAAGTTCTATAGCTTGCAATTTAGGTATAAAATCATATAGGCTAGCTTAATTAGGTCATTTTTCACTTAGAATCATTATTTAGAATCTGTTCTTGTAGATCTAATCTCAAATAAGTCAATTGTTCAATTCTGTCTAAAAAAGTCAAATCATCATTTCTTACTCAAACCGCTCCTACTTGTTGAATTTTAAATCATTCATTACTGAGTAAAACTTGTTGAAATTTTGGATTGCACAACTCTTGTTGGTGGTTTATTCAAAGGTATTTTTAGAATCTTTTTGTGAATTTTCTAAAATGGTCAAATCAGCTTCTCATTTTGGTCTATTGTGTCCTGTTCACACACTCAGTATTAACTGAGTGTGTAACAGTCTTTTGCAGAGCTTGTGGAAAGCTCATTGTAGCTTGTCTCAGGCTCTGAATTGGTTATAAGTACTTTGCTGGGTCTAGTTGAGATATATGTATCTGGGTTTTAGTTTCTAGCATTTTAGCTAGCTTATTTTTAAGCTAGAAAGTAGGTGATCAGGCTTGTTTGGTATTTTGCTAAATAGGATTTGAATTGTGCTCAAGTGCTTTTTGTTTGTGATTAGCTAGTAGTATATAGTTGAGTTAGGTTTATAAAAGTTAGTTTTAGCTTAATACATGTTCTTGTAGCTTCTGGTTGTCTAATTTAGCTTATAGCTTATTTTAGCATAGCTTATTTCCATTAGTTTGCACCTCAGTAGCTTATTCTGCATTCATAGCTTGAATTTTGTAATTTTCCTAGCTTCTTAATAATATTTAGGACTTTTCTGGAATTTTCATAATTTTCTGTAGCTTCTAGCTATTTTTCTACATTTAAATAAGTTTTAAGCACTTTTTAATAGCATTTAATATAAATTAATCAAAAAAAGATTAAAAAAAATATAATTTCAATTTAACTAGCTTACGAAAAATCAAAATGACATAAAAAATATTTTTCATCATTTTTCTTAGTTCAAATAGCATTTTCTAGCAATTTAAGTAGTTTAAAATAGTGTTAAATTCATAGAAATTAGATAAAAAGTTAGAAAAATACAAAATCAGTCTCGAAAATTATTTTTAGTTAGTTAAGATTTTTAAAAAATAGTTTTACAATTTTCTCATTAGTTTTCATAATTTTTAGTATTTTAGATCTATTTTAAAAGTTAAAAATTAGTTTTTAATTCAAATAAATTCAAGATAAATCATAAAAGTTAGTTTTAAATTTTGAATAATTTTTAAATTGCATTTTTAGCTGTAGAATATTTTGAGATCACTTTTAGGGGTTAATTTAGATTAGTTTTCATTTTATTTACGTTTTATATAATTCCTAATTCGTGTATTAGCTTAAATTTGCATAATTAGTTGTTAATTCTTGTTTGCATTTTAGATTTAGTGCCTTTAATTGCTTCCCATTGCTCTCCTTTCCTCCGTAGTTTAGAAATCATCAAAATATCCCCTTTACCCATTCAAATCCCGAATAACGCGATGTGAGTTGAAAATTTCATTCATCTCTCGCTTGGAACGATCCCGGTGCTCAAATCTAATACATTTGAGTAACCCAAATACTACAAATCTCTTATAATTGGTTTCTCGACGTATCATTAGGTTTCTTTTTCATTTTTCTTTTTCTTTCTTAGAATTATGCTTGTCGGTAGTGTGATTTCAGGGATTGAAGTTTGCTCGTGAATGCTTATGCGAAGGCACGACTCTTTTCGTGGGCCTTCTTTCTTTTTGGAGCAAATTTCAGGAAAGTTTTCGCTTTAATTCTACTTTTCTCTTCATCTTTATTTAACGCTTAGTACAAAAGGGACTTTGTACAATTCAAGTGGGGGACGGGAGTAGAATTATCTCTTGAACTTTATTTTGCCCTCATTTTTCTAGTTTATTTTGAAATATTATGCCATTTTTAGAAATTTTGACATGTTTTTCTTAACCTATCTAGATTAGACCTTAGCCGAGCACATTATAACCCTTGATATTTTATGGTGAGATTAGCCTTATCCGTTTCCAAATTTTTACCCCAAATCCACCAAATTATGAGTGTGCCGGTGGCTTGTAAACTATAGAACTTGGCCTTTACATCATTTCGAGACCATAGACGAGGTATGTTGAGTTAGCTCGATGTATTTAGACTTTTCAGTTTAAGAAGGCAGTATTATAGGATTATCACCCAAATAGCCTACCATTGTGTGTCTATCGATTAGTCACCTCGACTTCTCGACCCCCTTTGTTGCGCTCACCTTTAGTGTAAGATACCCCTAGATATACTCTTTTGAGCCATTCCATTCATTTTGTTCATCCAACATATTGTTTCGATACACCATTACACCTTTGCCTACCATGTAGTCTTTATTTGTAATTGGGAAGTCATTATTTGCCTAAGTTCAAGGTTCAAGTGGAAAGGTTCGGGAATCACGCTCTCGTCGACGACATATCCTTAAAGATCATTGAAGACCTCCCAAATTCTCATATTGTTCATCTCAAGTGGGGGGATGTTATGTGTAGTTGTTATGTTACCTTTAAAAAAAAGTTATTGGTATTTAGTTATTGTAAAAGTGCGATGTTATAAGCACTATTGTTATGAACTTAATATAAATTTAGTATCGAGGAGGCTGCCTCGGTCACGTTTGAAGAATGAAGTTGGAAGTGTGCCCATCATGACGTCCTCTTGTTGGATTCAGTAAAATACCCAAACCCCTTAATCTAGGATTTGAATAGAAAATATCCCAAGTGTTTAGACCGTTAAAACACTAACAGGTCACTGAGTGCACAGTCCCTCAATGAGCCATCTTCAGGATACTGATGCAGGACAAGGAAGTCTCTCCCTCCGGCAAAGCGGAACTTAAAGGGTGAAGAGTCAAGAAGAAGATGGTGGATTGGTGGTGATGACAACTCACTAAATCGCTAAGACTCCTCTCCAACTACTTACGAAGAAGCGAAGTAGAAACTGAAGAATATGAAGACTGAAGAATGAGCGGGATAAGGCGGGATAAGTTGAATCGAATAAGGCGAAGTCATTATCAACCAAAGTCAACTTTACGAATGGCAAAAGATGGGCTGATGTCATCAGCGACCTTAGGAAAGCGATCTTGTCTCTTACCTAAAATAGTCTTTATGTCAGAGACAAAATACATCGATATTTTGTCTTTTATGTATCGGTTGTCACTTAGGAAAGAGTTAAAACTCATACATGTATAAATAGCATAAGAGATTGAGTGATAGATTAAGCTTGTGAATTGTAAAAACACACACAGCCATCTATTCACTCCTCCAAATACAACTTGATCCCGAGATAGCTTCGATTGGGTACTTGTAGTTGTGCTCGGACTTAGCTTGAGCTTTCGAGGAGAGTCACCAAACTTTGTCATTTCAATCCCAAGTACTATTCCAAGTACTTGGGTAGCGATATTCTTTTGATTAGTTTCTAATAAAGAATATGATGTTGAAAATTACTCAGTGTGTTTTACTTATGTTAATTTAGGTCATTGTTCACTATTAATTTGTTTTAAGTACTTAAGCTGTTTTTAAGCGATAGTGAATAGGGAACAACAAGTGGTATCGAGCAAGGTCGATTATAAAACCTTTTATAAAAACTTTTAAGCCGCTCTAAAACGTTTTTAAATCAGGATCCTTATGTCTGAAATTAATGTACCCCAACTAGTCGACAAAAAGGGTGGAGCTTATTTAGCTATTGCCCCTAGACTTGAAGTTGGCAAATTTAACAAATGGAAAAAGCGTATGCTTTGCTATTTGATGGGAATGGAACCTTATTATATCAAGTGTATAAATGAAGGCCTATTTGTCCCTAAGACAGCTGAAGGGTTGCCCAAACCTGAAGCACAGTGGACTCAGGATGAAAGAAGAGTGGTCAACCAGGACCAAAGACTCAAAAGTATCATCATTTCATGTCTTCCTAATGATATTATGGAGTCAGTCATAAGATGTAGTACAGCTAAACAAACCTGGGATTACCTGGTCAATAGTCATGAAGGTCCATCTGATACCAAGGAAAACATGATTATGGACCTGAAACTTGAGTATAACACCTTCAGGGCTAAGGACTCAGAAACTCTATCTCAAACTTACACCAGATACAAAACCTTATTAAATGAACTTTCAAATGATGGTGTTAAGTTATCCAAGCATGGAATCAATGTTGGTTTTGTCAATTGTCTTCTTGAAAAGTGGCTGAATTTCTCTCAGGGACTTAGGAATGCAAATCATATCCAGAATCTTGAACTTCCTGAAATCTATAGGAAATTTGTCTATGAGGATAACCTCATCAATAGACGATACCCTGACTTAAAGAAGTCTCAGGAAATCAAGAAGTCCCTGACCACCACTTCATCACCAATATCAATTGCCTTTTTCTCTAACAATGTGGTACAAGATTTTTAGGAAAATTCAGATGATGAGCCTGATGAGAGATCAAGTAAGGAGTACCTAAATGACACAACATCGAGTTCAGAAAGGGCACTCCTTGCTAACTCTGGGAGATTTATAAAAAAGCAAGGTTTTTCAAATGCTAAAGCAAATGAGGACACTGAATGTTTTAAGTGTCATAAAAGAGGTCATTTTGCCAAGGCTTTTTCTAAAACAATTTCTGAACCCTCTTATAAACCATCAGGGTCAAACCAGTCCTCAGGCTTTAGCGAATTTCAACTAAAAATTTATCAGTCTCATCAAAATTTTCAAAACAAATATGATCAAAGCAAAATGGTTGATTATGAGTCTAAGTATAGAAAAGCCAAGGCTAAGCTTGCATTGCTTGAGGCCATCCTGAAACAACAAACAATGTTAAATATGTAGGGGTAAAATAAAAGGTCTTGTTCTTTGAAAACTTATTTGGGATGAAGAGCCGGTGTCATCGATGATGAAATGGTGCATGTCCAGGTCGGATAGCCCTCTCAGAAGAGGACAAGCTAGCTGTTGGAAAGAATCATGCCAGGAATGGAGAATGGGTCAATATCACAATAAAGAAGGTAAGTATTTTACTTTCTATGGATGATGACTCTGATTGGAAATCTTATATGAATTATCTTAATGTTGACCTTATGTTCAGTAGAAGATCGGCCTAATCTTTTTCAAAATACAACAAGCTAAGTTTTGAATTGAACAAGTGTAGGGATGAACCTGCTTTTAAAACAAGCTAAGCTTGAGGCTCACTTTGCAAATTCAAAGCTAAACTTGTTAAAAGAAATGGGCTCTTCAAGCGGACTCAAAAGGTTCAAAATATCCTTGATAGTTGGACCGCTAAGAATCCCGGGGTCTTTGATGATGTAGAGCCCCATGAGAAGAGAGTCTTAGATGAATATCATCTTCCTGACTCTCTCAACAAAGACCAGGGTCCTAAGCCATTTATGTCTGGTGGCATGATTACTAGTATGTTGTCTACCCCTAAGCCCAGTGACTGGATTGAAAGAAATAATCACGAGTAAGCTTCCAAGCGTTGATTACGGAAGAATACTATAGCCTAAGAGCCAAGCTCTCAAGAGCATGCTTGGACTCTCGATGTGCCAGTAGTCTTGAACACATCTACGAGTCGAAGTGAATCACAAGCACCACTTCCACCCCTGAAACTCTTTGGGGTCTTGCTCTAGCTCTGAGCTTACTCCTTGCATTACAATCCACACTCACCAAAAGAAGGTCGGGCTTAGTAGAACTATCCCGAAAAGACCATCAAAACCAATTCAACAAGAATCTACCCTCTTGAAACTTCCACATCCTCTGTCCCCACTTGGTGACCAAATTCAGTGGCCCGAACTTGTGAGGAAGCTAGGCTGAAAAGATGGAATCCAACAAAAGTGTCCACTGAATCAATCAAGGAGACAAAGTCGGCTTCCTCTATTTCCTCAAAGTCAAAGCCACCACCAAAACAAGCGAGGGTGTGATCTATGCCACTATACTAGTCATACCACGAGCTGTTATAGAATCCTTTTTGTATGATCACAAAAGGGATGATCTGAACTTCCGATCACCCATTATGTAAGTTCTCTCATAACAAACTATACCAAAGTTGGTCATCGGTATGCTTCAACCTCAAGTATGGTCAAAAGTTTAGAGCTAAACCTTTTCCTCCTTGCCCTCACTGTGGCTTTAATGATCATCATCCTGATGATTGTCTCATGAACACATTGTGAGATTTGGAAATCCAGCTCATGAGACATCCTAGCATGACAGTGTCATCCATGCAAGGAGAAGTTCCAAGCAACCCAGAGTCACTGAGTTACTCTCAGTCTCCAAATGCAAAACCTGTGGAAGCACAATGCACTCAACCACTGACCATGAGTCAATTGCCAAATTCAAACAGACCTTGAAGCCCAAGCCCACTAGTAAGTGGGTTACTAATAGAAACTAATTCAGTTTACTACTTGTGCAGAGACATGCCAGGGAACCTATCTGGCATCTAGACAATAGATGCTCAAGAAGCATGACTGGAGTTAAGGAATATCTGCACAAGTATGTAGAGGAACCAGGACCCAAGGTAGTATTTGGTGATAACTCATCATGTCCCACTGAAGGTTATGGTTCAGTAAACTGTAATGGAATAGTTTTCTCTAGGATAGTTTATGTCAATGGTCTAAAATACAATCTCATCGATTATCGATCAACTATGTGATGCTAAGTACATTGTGCAATTCAATGACAAACAAGGTACCATTTCAATGCCAACAAAGAATTTGTTTTGATAGCCCGAAGATGATGTTTATGTCTTAGACATGTCTACTCTTTCTCAAGATGGAACTTGTCTCTTTGCCATGAAACTATCAACCGGCTGTGGCACAAGAGACTCTCTCACTTAAACTTCAAAAATATCAACAACTTGGCAAAACAAAACAAGGTCCTTGGGTTGCCATCACTGGTTTTTGAGAAAGATAAACCATGCTCGACGTGAAAAGGCAAGCGTCAAAGAGCATCTTTCAAAACAAAACAAAATTTCTCCATCAAAAGCTGCCTTCACCTCTTGCATATGGACCTCTTTGGACCAGTCAGGCCTAGATCAATCCAGCATGAGAAGTATACACTTGTCATTGTTGATGATTTTTCAAGTAACACTTGGGTATACTTTCTTTCCAAAAAGAGTCAGGCAGCTGACACTATAATGTCATTCATTAGGAACATTGAAAACTAGAATGACAATACAGTAAAACAAATCAGAACTAACAATGGCACTGAGTTTAGAAATGAAGAGCTTGAGAGTTTCTGTGATGAAAAGGGAATATCCCATAATTTTTCATCTCACACCTGAACAAAATGGGGTAGCTGAAATGAACGAACTCTCATTGAGTACCAAGAACCATGTTAAATGGCTCACCCTCTCAAAGCATTTACGATTTGAAACAATCAAAACAACCTGTTATACTCAAAACAAGTCAATCATTGTCAAAAGACATACCAAAACCCCATATGAGATATTCAAAGGTAGACTTCACGACATCATTACTTTCATGTGTTTGGATGTCCTGTGTTTATTCATAACCACAAGGATCATCTAGGCATTTGATGCTAAAGCTAATGATGGATATTTTCTAGGTTACTCACTGATCTCCAAAGCCTTGGGGTATTTAACGGGAGACAACAAGTTGAGGAAACCTTCATGTCACCTTTGATGAGAGTGTAGAAAGCATCGGGTTCACCAATACCTCGATTAGAGGAAATAGGAATTGATAACTCATCAAGATATCCTCCTGATGAGTATAACACTGAAATAAATTTCTCATACCAGGCGTCTTGACATCTCATATTATGTCTTGCCTCACAATCTGTCACAACCAACTATCAGTGAGCTCATTGATAATCAATCGGTCCCGATGGGATAGGAACACGAACCAAATGTTAGAACATGTGATTCATGAAACCCAACTGTACGAACATCTCAATGATGCTTAATGATCCTGTGGCTCCTCAACTCTTGAACTCACCCCGAGTCTCGGTGACCTCTTCAAGCTCAGATCCTAGACCACAAAGTAAGTGGAAAATCTCAAGACATTAAGCTTGTAAACATCATTGGTCAACCCACTGATGGCATGCTCACTAGAAGCATGGCGCTAAGTAGCTGAAACCAGCCAATGAATGTCTATATCGATTACCTATCGAAATAGAACCCAAAAGTGTCAGAGGCTCTAAAACATCCAAGATGGGTTGAGGCCATGCAGGAAAGAACTTCAACAGTTTGATAAAAACAAGGTCATGACCTTGATCAAATGTCCTCAGGATGTCATAGTCATAGGAATGAAGTGGGTTTTCAGAAACCTATCAGTGTCTCAGGGGTCTCAGGGGGACAAAGACTCGGAGGGACAGGAACAACCCGCCGATATGGAACCCACAACCAATCGACTCGAGAGAGGCAGGAAACACCCACTTGTCATCGAGGGGTTAAAGGGGACAATGACTCGAGGAAATATACCACCGGCGATATGGAACCCATCACCAACCCCTTGTTGATCAAGTTCTGATGTTAAGGGATACTATTCTCCAGATGAAGAAGCCGTTGAAAGTGAAGATGCAATTTTATCGGCGGAAGTAGGCGAGCTGAGGTTCAATCGAAAAGAACCTCACCGATCCACAGGAGCATATTGAATCACCATTCCAGCCTGACAACAATGACTCAGACTCCTCTTCCTCCATTGATGAATTCAAAAGATTTGACAATGTTCTTCCACTAATAGAGAGGCAACTTGTTCAGTGGATCACCAAAGCTTCAAGGAAGCTATACTCCGTGGTTACTGAAACACTGTGGGAAAAACACACTGAGGGTGGTGCCAGTTATCAGAGATCTAAAGGCTGAGGTACAAACTTTTGATGAAAATGTTCATGAACACAGAGATCTTATGTACAAACACCTTCATAGACTGGATGAAAACCTGGTTAAATTTCTTAAGCATCTACAGACTTCTGGGGTTACAGTTGATGAAATGGGGATCTTTGTTAAAGAAGACCCGACCTTGATGCCAAAGTCTTTGGAGGCCACTGAGGTGTATGTGAAAAATTCATTTCGTCTCACTAAACTGATGGATATGCTCCAATCTGCCAATGTTCAGGGTCTCCAATCTTCTGTCCAGTCTCTTCAGGCCACACTGGGTTCTCTGGATGCTCAGGTGACTACCTTGGCTAGGGCATCGTCCTCAATGGCTTGGAATCTCGGGCCTAGGATGACTGCCTTGGAATTATCGCAGGCAAAATTGGAAGAAAAGGTCACCAGTCTGCAGCAGGATACTATAACATAAAAGGCAATGGTCAGCGATATCTTTCAAACCTTTAAAGGTCGAGGCGACTCAGTCCATCAGCACAACACCAACTCTTGCCCCACCGATGCTCAGCCAACAATTGAGGGAGAATATTCTTGAAGAAACTCCTCTTCACAGCTGAGGAGCCAACCACCGGTCATTAATACCCATCTCATCGGTACCACCACCAACAACAAAAAACAATGGCCATATGATCCCAGCATCCATAACAACTACAACTCCTGGTAGCATCATCATCTTCCTGAGGCCAAGACAAGAGAAAAGGCATAATGACATCACCACCGAGCACAGAAGATTCCCTAAGATCGGCAACAAGTACTGCACCACACCAACGACTAAGTGCACACCGCTAAGGAGGAAAGGAAAAAGAATGCGAAGAGGAAAGAAAGAGCAGACCTTGAATTTCGTCGTTCTGTGAGAAAGTCGAACACATTGGTATAGATGCTAAGAAGCTTGAAAAGGTCGGGCATGACGGTTCAAGGATGCTTTCAGCGACAAAGATGGTGAAATGAAGAAAAATAGAAGAAAGAAACAAAGTCAGACCATCAAGAAGCAAAAATTGATCATTATAAGCGGTCCATGACTAGTAGAAGGTGCCCGAGAAAATCACAGATGTCAAAATCATCCCCAAGTCCAAACCATGGCGCCATGAATGTTCTGGTGGGATGACAAAAGACAACGAGGTTCATGATCCTTAAAATTCCACGGACTTTGGGATCGAACTTCGATGAGCTTAGTCCTATTATTGAAAAGAAACAAAATCGTGGTTAAGGAGAGTCGATGAAAATGCTCAAAAAGAGATATGAAAGAGGATGTACCAATTGGCAAGAATTCAAATAGCTTAACACACCTCAAGGATCCCAACCACAATCATCCGGCAAAGGAAGAGTTGAGTTCCAGCCTGAGATCAAAGTGCCTGGCCTCGAATGCAACAAGGAGCTACTAGAAGGTGTCAAGTTTGTGAACTACCCCGTGATTGAAAAGCCTGAAAGAGGACTTCTCTTCATTGATGTCTATGGAAACCCAGATTTTCAAAGATGGAGTGATATTGATCTTGCGGGGGTAGGAACAATGGCAGGTTACATTCCAGTGGCCTCTCAAATAAACACCCCAGAAAATGTCAGGTTCTGCAAAGACTTGAACAAGAAGTTAAGAGAACACCCTGACAAAGATGAACTCCTCAAAAAGAAACCAAAGCTTGAAGCACTGGGAATCCATTTGGACTGACATCATTTTGTTTAACTTATGTACTAGTGATAGGGACCATGTAATCTGATCAATAAACAATGTATGTTTTTGTTAAAATACTCAGTGTTCCTTATTGTATTCATTAGTACATTAGGTATAAGAAGAAGCCTATTGCTAACACCTGATCAAACACTTAGGCTATTTGTATATCCAAATAGGGGGAGACTGTTGGGTTCAGTAAAATACCCAAACCCCTTAATCTAGGATTTGAATAGAAATAGCCCAAGTGTTTAGACCGTTAAAACACTAATTGGTCACTGAGTGCACAGTCCCTTAGTGAGCCATCTTCAGGATACTCAGTACGTGTTAGGATTTGGAAAATCCAGCTATTAAAGTATCGGTCACCTCAAGTGTATGTAATCGTTAGAAAGCTCATAGTTGTAAGTTATTTAATGTTAGGTAGTATTTAGTTAAGTAACACCGTCCCACTGTATGCCTGATCCACAGCCCTTAGGTGGCGTTTATTTAAGACACTATAAATACTCTCTACCTCCCAAGGTAGAGAGTTGGAGCTTATAATAATACTTTTACTTTCTCTCACTAAGTTCCCAAACCTCTAACTCTTTCTCTCTCTAAAACCTTATAGTATACGCCCATATTGATCATGGTTTGATGTGTTTGTGAAATCCAATATGTTACAAATGGTATCAAGATTCATGGTTTGATCATCTCTCTTACATATCCTTGGATTTCTAGTGGTTTTATATGGTTTTTGGGTTTGAAAAAGTTTAGTGGTTTTTGCACCATTTGGATCATTTCTTGTGTTAAAGTTTGAATTTTGTGTGTACTTTTGTGTTTAGAATCATTGTAAGTGCTTGGGTTTTGATTTGGAAAGCTTAAATCATTGTGGTTGGGCTTGTTTTGGATTGAAAAGGGTTATATTTAAGTTTTTCTAGCTAGCGACTTGACTCTCGGATAACTTTTCTTCGTAGCGACTTGCTTCGTTAGTTTGTAGCGACTTGTAGTTGAAGTGGTAGCGATTTTAGCTCTAGCAACTTGTCTATTGAGACAAGGCGACAAATAGTACAAAGTAGTGGAGGTTCCACTTCGGCTAGCGACTTATTCGACGTAGCGACTTGTCTTTACTATTTCTAGCGACTTGTCTCTGTTGTAACTAGCGAGTTGCTCTTTAGTGACTTGGCCTCTTAGGAAGTTGTTCCTTAGCGACTTGCCCACTTAGCGAGTTGTTCTTTAGCGACTTGTCAGCTTAGAGATTTGTTGCTTTAGCGACTTGTGTTTAGCGACTTGGTTCATAGCGACTTGGTTCATAGCGACTTGAGCCTTTTAGCGAGTTGTTACTTAGCAACTTGGTGATTTAGCGACTTGTCTTCAAGGGTTATAGCGACTTTGTTGATTATTGTTTCTAATACGGTTTTCTCTTGATTTAGTAAAATCCCGTGAAAGAATCTATTTCCCGGTTTAATCATAGAGTTATAAAATCCCTTGAAATCTGTAAACATGTCTACCAACGTGCCTACAATCATCTCTTCTATAGGAGGACGTTCAAGCGGTGGATCAGATACTCGTCGACCCATTCTTACCCGACTATGACTCATGGGCTCAACGAATTAGGTTGTATTGTCTGGGTAAGGAAAATGGGGTAAACATTCTCAAGTCAATTGATGAAGGACCTTATCAAATTGAGACTACCAGAGACATTCTTGAAACTACTGTGGATGGTACAGTGACCTTAGGTTTGGATAGACCAAAGACGTATGATGAGCTCAGTGATAAGGAGAAAAAGAGATACGATGCTGCTATCAGGGCTTCAAACATTATACTTCAGGGTCTTCCAAAAGATATCTACAAGCTTATCAATCACAACACTGAAGCCAAGGCGGTTTGGGATAATGTCAAGATGCTTCTCTCAGGTTCTGAATTGACGAAGGAAGAGAAAGAATCACAACGATATGATGAATTTGAGCACTTTAAGATGAAACCAGGAGAAAGTGTCAATGAATATTACGTGAGATTCCATAAGCTTGTGAATGATATGAGGAATATCAAGATGACTATGCCAAATATTCAGCTAAACTCAAAGTTTGTAAACAACATGAATCCCGAATGGCACAAATTTGTCACTTCAATCAAGTTAACTAAGGGTTTGAGGAACACTAACTATGAACAATTGTATGCATTCCTTCTTCAGAATGAGAGACATGCTATGTTTGAACGAATGATCCTTGAACAGTTCAAATCTAAACAAGGAGAATCAAGCTCATCAAATGACTCAACTGCATTCTACACCAATGTAGGGATTACCACCAAAGCTTCTCAAGTTATACCCATGGGTAATGGTAACTACAAGCTCATTCCTGATCCTCATATATAACCTCAGACTCAAGCAGTCATGGAAAACTTCAGCAATCAACTATCCCTCATGGTGAGTCAAAATCTGAATTCCACCCCACACACCAACAATAACCTCATCCAATCCACACAATCAAGCTACTATCAGAGATGGAAAGATTTTGGTGCAACCAGTTCAAGGAAGTTAATATGAACAGGGAAGAGGTGGAGTAGGTGAAGGGTATGTAGCAAATCAGAATCGTGGAAGGAATGGAAATCAAGGACAAGCAAAGCCAATCAAGTGCTACAACTGTGGTGGTGATGGACACATTGCAAGGAACTACACATCCAGCAAAAAATGTAGAGTACTTGGGAGACAAGATGTTACTTGTGCAAGCTCGGGATAATGGAGCAATTTTGGATGAAGAGGAGTTCTTTGTTTCTTCTGCGAGGGTAATGCCAAGACATACGATGCAATATGGATGACGACCAATTCAGGAGGTTGGTCATAATCATCCAGAATGCCTTTCAAGTTGGCTGATGCATACGACTCACGGCGTCGATGATGAACCTCTTGCCAGACAATTTTCATGGCTAGCATTTCTCCAATGGTCTCTCCAAAGGTCTCATCATCACAAAATTTGGTCCATCCAAAGAATCAATCATCTCAGAGGTACTATAACTATATGATGAAGTTGATCGACAAAGATACATGATAAAGTTCAATCACATGAAACTTGTGACTCATATATTGCTAATGTGTGTAATAGTAATATTGTCCCATATGATCAATATGTGATCCAAAGTGAAAGTGTGATTGAAACA
This sequence comes from Chrysanthemum makinoi, assembly GCA_910596185.1. Classification (NCBI taxonomy): domain Eukaryota; kingdom Viridiplantae; phylum Streptophyta; class Magnoliopsida; order Asterales; family Asteraceae; genus Chrysanthemum; species Chrysanthemum makinoi. The sequence continues at coordinate 39,948,239 of OU343216.1, read as the reverse complement.
AGTGATGCATCTTGCTCCAATGATGACTATGTTTTTGATGAATACACTGCAAGTGCCACTAATGATTACATTATCTCGAACTTAATGCCTATAAAGAACAAGTTGCCATTTATGAACAACGTGCTAAGTTTGAGTTAACTACCCGTGAGCTGGAAATGGATGACCAAATGCGTACAATTATTAGAAAAAGTAATTTTAGGAAGATATATTAAAACAATTAGATTCCTTAAAGAAAAGCTCAATAAAGCGGCTAAGCAAAAAAGAACTTCAAGGAAATGTGAAAGTGCGTGGGCGAATTTAATGCTAAAGAAAATCTTAAATGAATTTTTCCAACCTAAAAACTTTGAAAAACAAACTTGAAAACAAATTGTGCATTGCAAGGAAACACCATTCGGGCTGCACATGATTACTAAGCATAGAGTTCTAAGTGACAAACATAGTGTTGCACTAGTTGATGAACCAAATCCCGAGGTCTGTAAGAAAGCTAGAGATGCACAAAAGGTAATCTATGATGGTAACGAAATCCTTAAGCCTAGACAAAAACCTAGTTGCGCTTAGAGCATTGAGGAAGATAAGCAATTAGAGGAAGTCACTAGAAAGAAGTTAGATGAAAAACTTAAGAGCCCCTCATGCATGCAAAACAACATCAGCTTTAAGACACCTAACTATGCTAAGGAAAACTGGATTCCCTTTAACAAGTTTAAACGTCAAACACAGCTGACCCCTGAACAAGTGTTCTGGAAAAAGGATATGGACAAGCAAAAAGCTGATGATTTTATTAAACAGAATTCTCCTTGTAGGAGAATGCTTCCTGCTACTGTATACCCCCCCCCCCCAATACACCCATGAATTTAGTACCCATAACTATTCCTACACAGAGTAAAACCTTAGTCAGCCTATATATAGTGTATCAGTTGTTTGTTTATTTTGATAAAACTTCTAAGAAGAGAATCACACCAACCGGGATTATAGAAGGGGAAAGGGGATTTGAGCAAACAAAAGAATGCTACTTAACTGAAGTTATGACTTTCTTTAAGCTATTAAAAGAACAATTGAAGTCCTTACAAAAGGAAATTGACACTGAGGTTAAAGACATGAAAAGAGTGTTTAATGAAATGGAAGTTGAGGTTAGTGACTATGAGCGAGAATTAAAATATAATGAGATTGAGAGGAAGAACTTGCATACCTTAAATGAGAATCTTATTTCTGAATGTATAGCTCAAGATGTGTTTTACAGCATAGAATTGTTCCATTAATGCCTCTCAATTTTATGAATTATCTGTTGCTTTGAAAGTCTCCCATGATCGTGTCATTGAGCTTAAAAAAACTAATTCTAAATTGCATGAGAAAATTGAACAGGATGATCATGATAACCTGATAAAACATTATTCTAAATTGGAAGTTGAGCATCTTGCTTTGCAATTAAAATATCAACATCTAAAGGAAAATGTTAAAACCTCAAATATCAAGACATCCTTGGATGCTCCTGAATTTGATACAGTTTTTGAAATAAGCAAACGTGATGAACAAATTCGAGCTCATTGTAACATGATCAGAAAAATGAGAGCCCAAATCTCACAATTGAAGGGCGAAAGAAACAATGAAAATGGCTCCCAAATGGGTCCACCTTTAGATTCTCACTCTCTCACTAACTTTTCATCTTCAAAACTTGGTTAATGTTTTACAAAAAGAAAGTGAAAGTTTTATTAAAGAAAATGAAAAAGTTAAAAGACACTTTAAAGAGTTATTTGATTCAATGAAAGTCACTCGTGACAAAAACAACGAAAAAGTAACTTCTTTACAAAAGGAAATTGAGAATCTGAAGAGACAGGATAAAGGGAAAATGCCACTTGTTTGGGATGAGAATGTTGCCTCAAGGGCATCTGCAAACCCTAAGTATGCTATAACTGTTAAATATATTCCTCCTCATCTCAGAAACAATGAACGTGTGTTTCATAATTACTTTTATCATCTTAAGGATAGTCTTGAATGCCTTCGTGAGATTGTAGAAGAAGATCACATAAATAAACCACTTGATAGTGAAGTTAGGTATGAGTGCTTATATGTCAAACGATCTCAGGAGCTTTTAGAATTTTAAGAGCAACATGCCCAAGATCCTTTGTTAAGAATGATAAAGTTGTTATGCCTTGCTCCATGCCCAGTGATAAGAAAGTGAACTCTAATGTGCCTTCAAGTAGTTCAGATCCCTGCACTTCTAGATCAAGAATGCAAAAGGTAGCAAAACCAACTAATGTTCCCATAATTCCCTCTACGAGAGTAATCGGTGGCATAAAAGCAAGCGTCAAAGCCTCACGGCAATACAAAGCAAGATAGGACCTTGCAAGCTAAGAGTGTGCATTGGAAGAGAGTAGAAGACTACCCTAGGAACATTAAGTTTGAGTTAAATAAGATGAATCGTGTTGATTCTAGTATTAGCTATAAGCGTACTGTAATTTATTAGTTCTGCTACTATTGGCAAAACATGTAATGATGACTGCTTGGTTTCTGTTACTAATCATGAATGTGGCGTGAATGATTTGATTAATTCTGTTAAATACCGTGTTAAAAGCATTAATTCCATCAAACATGTTTAGAAGGGTAGAAAGCAATGGAGGAAGAAGGTTAGAAAATATTAGAAACCAACAGGAAGAAAATTTAGCAATGTAGGTTATCTAGGTCGATGCCTATTATGAAATGGATGCCTACTGGTAGAACTATTCCTTTAAGAAGTGAACATACTTTGAATAGGTATATTGAGCACACTAGTACTGCATCTATCTATAATAATTCCATTGATTCTGCTTCTGATGTGGGTGTTCCAATCACTGCTACTAACCAAGTGGAACCCATTCTTGCATGGGGATCCCAATTATCCAGTTATCCTTTCTTGTCTGTGTTCAAGCTGCGGTCGTTCAAATGGATTACGTGGTACTTGGACTCAGTATTCCAAGCATATGGCGGAGACGGTCGCGGCTCATGAACTTCGTAAGTAAATTCATCGAAACTGTTAGATTCGAAAACGACCATTTTGGTGCTATTATGGGTTATGGAGATTATGTTGTTGGTGATAGTGTAATCTCCAGGGTATACTATGTTGAAGGTCTTGGTCATAATCTATTCTCTGTCAAACAGTTTTGTGACTCTGATTTAGAAGTGGCCTTCAGAAAACATACTTGCTTTGTTAGAGAACTTGATGGTGTAGAACTTCTCAGAGGAACTCGCGGTTCAAACCTATACACCATCTCTATCGAAGATATGATGAAATCTTCTCCCATCTGCTTGTTGTCAAAGGCTTCGAAAACAAAGTCATGGCTATGGCACTGTCGTCTCAATCACTTGAACTTCGGTATCATAAATAATCTTTCCAAAAAGGACTTAGTAAGAGGACTACCTAGACTAAAGTATGAAAAAGATCATCTTTGTTCAGCACGTCAATTGGGAAAAAGCAAGAAGTATGCCCACAAACCCAAAACTACAAATTCAGTTATGGAAGTTCTACATACCATTCACATGGACTTATGTGGACCCGTGAGAGTGCAAACTATTAATGGAAAGAAATATGTGTTAGTTGTGGTTGATGATTACTCTCGATTCACTTGGGTTAAGTTCTTAAGGACAAAGGATGAAACTCCAGATGTCATCATTAAACTTATTAAACAGATGCAGGTTCGACTTAACAAGACTGTCAGAATCGTCCGAACTGACAATGGAACTGAGTTTGTTAATAAAGAACTTCGGTGAGTTTATGAAAGTGTTGGAATCAGTCCTCAAAGAAGTGTTCCATGAACTCCTCAATGAGCGGTGTAGTTGAAAAGGAAATCGAACTCTTGTGGAAGCCCCAAGAACAATGCTGATTTACTCAAAGGTTCCAACGTTTCTATGGGCTGAAGCTATTGCCACTACATGCTACACTCAAAATCGATCCCTAATTCACACAACTCATGGAAAAACTCCGTATGAACTTGTCCACAATCGAAAACCTGATCTATCATTCCTTCGTGTATTTGGGGCTTTATGTTACCCAACTAATGAGGGTCAAGATTTAGGCAAATTGAAAGCTAAAGCGGACATTGGAGTATTTGTAGGATATGCACCAAACAGAAAAGGATACCGAATCTACAACAAAAGAACCCGAAATATCATGGAAACAATTCATGTTACGTTTGATGAGCTGACCGGTCAAATTGCTCTTGGACAATCCAGTTCTGGACCCGCATTTCAAAACAGTCCCATTAGTTCCTCTCTTGTACAAAATTCCTCACCAGCAACTCCATATGTACCCCCTTCAGAAGATGTAACATATTGGATTTCATAAACACATCAAACCATGGTCAAGATAGGTGTTCACAATAAGGTTTTAGAGACAGAAATAGTTAGAGGTTTGGCAACTTAGTGAGAGAAAATGAAATTGTTATTATGAGCTCTAACCCTCTACCTTGGGAGGTAGAGGGTATTTATAGTCTTACACAAATCGCCACCAACGGGCTGTGGATCAGGCATACAGTGGGTAAAGACTCGTCCGTCCTCCACGGTATTACTTAACTAAATACTACTTAACATTAAATAACTATGACTACGAGCTTTCTAACGATTACATATACTTGAGGTGACCGACATTTTAATAACTAGATTTACTAAATCCTAACAATCTCCCCCTCAGGGAGGTCACCTCAAATTACATTGAATACAAACAGTTATTACATTGAGATTGTTCTTGGATTCTTGTTAAAGTTCTTTGCTCTGAAGCTCGTAGTCTTTGATTCTTCATTTTTGCATGTTTGGATAATCCAAGTGGGGGTCTTTAACTGATCCACGTGATAATGAGTTTTGAGCCAGCTTTGAGATCATCAGCTACATTAAATCTCTGACTCATCCTTTATTCTTGTATCGCCATTATGAGTTGTTGTGATTTTCAGACCGACATGCTCACATTCTGGATCATGATTTCTTTTCATCAGAGTAGCGGAAGCTTTAGTTGATTCATGATATTTTCAGTAGTGTAGTAGAAGCATGGAGTGATAATATCAGAGTCGTTGATGCACTTATCATGATGTCTTTAGAAATTGAATGTGTTGAGTGAGCATGCGGCTATGGATTGACCTCTCCATTATTCGATGGTACAAGCGTTGGGTGTCCCTGCATAAAACAGTTAGCAATAAAGTGCACAGAAGTGTCTTTGATCACTTTTTTTGAATTGAGGTACACGGCCTACGGTTCCCATTTGATCAGTACAAGTACACGTGATCGGTATAATTCGAAGAATTTCCTTGACAGGGTTTGCAGTGCTCTAGCCATTCTCAAAGGAACGTCTCAAAAGACAACGAGTGAGTGAACCAGTGAATTGAGATTCACTGATTGATGAAAATGATTTGAAAACAATCGTGTATTTAATATAAAGGTTTTGCATTACAACGAAGGTTTTATGGAAAATCAATTATCAATCATAAATATCCTTTTTGATTTTGAAAACATAATACACAGTCGACGTGCTGAAGAAAAGAATTTTGAGCACACCGACCGGTTTTTCAAAGATATCCATAAATCCACTTTCCTGGACAAGGAACGATTCAATAATGAATTGCTCCATTGATGAAGTCCGGATGACACAACAAGTCTTGGCAATACCACATGGATAATTCGTAGGACTCTCAAAATATATTCTCACATTCCACATAGTGTGAAACTATGAGTCTTAAAGAATTAAGTGTCATAATGAGATTTATTGATGATCTCGTGGCTCTAGAATCAATAGTGCTCTTTTGGTTTCCTGTGCCGGAGACTAGGGAGAGGGTCTCCTTCTTCAGTATCAACAATCTCTAAGAGAGAGTCGATAGATTATGTAGGTTCCCCGTGAGAATGAAACAAGTCCTTTTAAGAGGAATTTTGTTGGGACATATATTTAAGTTGATAAGACAAAGTACATGAAAGATGAAGGACTATTGAAGACAAAGAAAGACAAGGGACCTACTTGGCAAAGAAGTATTTATTATTTAGTCCCTTGTAGTCATTTGTAACCCTAGCATCTTTATTATATAAAGAGATACAGGGAATTAGGTTTAATATGTGTCAAACAATGTAAACATCAGACAAAGGTGTGTGTGTGTGTCTAGGGCGTGAGTTTATGAACACCTAGACTATTGTGTTAGTCGACTAGTTGGTCAGCCTCAAGGATCATGGATCCCTGTTAGAATGTATCCGTCTTAGAGTTGATCATCTAGGATTGGGGTGTAGAGATGTTTTGTAGAACACATGATGATGCAAAGAAGAAACCTTAATAATAAAAATGATAGTTTGATTATTCCGATGTGCATATATATATATATATATATATATATATATATATATATATATATATATATATATATATATATATATATATATTGTTCATTGTTATTTGTGCTTATTGATTATCCTAGATAAGGTCTAAACAACCTAGAGCATCGATTCTTAACATGTGGTATCGGTGGGTGTCTCGATATCTAGGATCTACAAGGTTTCTCGAAGAAAATGGCGAAAAGAAGAAAAATTCGAATCTGAAAAAATTCCCGTAATGCTTCTGCAGGTCAGTTTTCAAACAGGTATAACGTTTTCGTTAACGGTTGGATCATGACGAAATTTTAGGTGGACGTTCTCTATATGGCTATCTAACTTTTCACTAAAGGGATCGTCGATCTGAGCTCTTATGCAAAAGGTATTCACTGTCCAAGTTGGCTGCTGACAGAATTTTTCAAGGTCAAATTTTTAGGGTTATTTGTGCATTAAAATTCTTTTTCATGGTTAAAAGAGCTATATTAGTCATGGTGAATCAGTTTTTTAACTGATAATGAACCCTAATATATCTCTAAATTCTTTTGATGCTTGGAAGGAAGCTGCTTTGGATGTGTATGATCGATGTATTCTTAAAGCTTTCTATGAAACCCTAGTTTCGCATATTCATATTGAGATGGTTGGAGCTTTGAAGAAGTTCATTGATTCTGATGATCGGTGTGGCCGAGGAGCAATGAAACACACGAGTTCGTTTTCACTGGCTTCAAGAAAGGTAACCACTGCTACCCCTCGCTCGTTACCATTGCTCGTATGTATTGGTTTCCACTGCTGAGCTTGGTCGTTTCCACTGATACTTTGATCGTAACCACTGCTCGTGTTTCTTGGTTACCACTGCTAGTTCGTTGATGGTTACCACTGCTCCTACATGTTACCACTGCTAGGCGCTACTGCTAGTGAAACATGTATAACGTTCAACAAGTACTGCTTGTGGTCCACATTCGCTTTCCAGGTACACTTCACAAGATGATATTGATAAGTCACTGACTTTGAAATATCATTATCATGCACTCATTTGAAGATGCTACTACTCATGGTTGCAAGGGTTTCAAGGTTTATTTATGAGTGGTGATTTGGAGGGTTTGTGATCGACAAGATATTGATCAATGCTTTGACTTGGTACCCTATCATATGGTGGACCTACACGAAGATGACATTATACAGGTCTAATATTTTCTGTAGTGATCTCTCACATTGGAATATTATAATATTGTTCTTATTATCAGATGCTGGGATCACGACTTATACCTATTCATTTGATATGGAAATATTGTGATTGATTTGACATCACACGTGAGGTAGTACTGGTCCCAAGATTTCATTGGTGCGTACAACCAATCTGATTGCAACTTAACTTTATTCATGTGAGGAGTTAAATTCAATTGGACCATTGTTTGTCACTTGTGCTGAATTATCATGTGGAATATCATTCTTGTTTGCTTGTATTTGAATAAAGTAATATCAGTTATTATTGCTCTCGGATATTACTGCTGCTATGGTACCATGGATTATTTGTATTGCAGCTGATCACAAAGAATGAATGAAAGTTCACGGGACAAATTTGGATGAGTTGGTACACACACATAAAAATGATATTGGATTTGAGGGGAAGTCGATTTAGTTTTCGGCTTGATTGGTTAAAAACACACACTGTTTGGATTTTGGTTTTTGTTCTTAATAGGTTCATGGCTCATTCTTATTGTCATAGTTAATTACGAAGAAAGGCGTTTATCACCTATTTGAAGATGAAGTGGAATTATTTGGGTTTGTGTTTTATTATATCTTAAAGTGGCTGTTTACACTTTTAAGATAACTTGTTTGTGCGTTCATATGAAAAAGAATTGACAAAACACTTGAAGGAGTTACGTTATTGTGCTCAGTGATTATTGTCAAGGGATTGCGGTCTCCTTATACACCATGATTGGGTATATGTTCGATGTCATCTTTAGTGCAAGATATAAGACACATGTTTGGGTTGTTCTACTTCAGTATAAAGTGGTTTATACTTGGTTTTCTTCATCAGTAATTATTACATGAAGCCTACATTATTCAAATGATTAACATATGGGTTTCAGGGGAAGGTTAATGTTAAAATGTTTAACCATTTGCATGCATTAGTCGAGGTGAAGGTTTTTACAACTGCTAGTTGTTATTACTACTGCTGATTTTGATTTCTACTGTTTCAAATTCATTTAAAGATGCGGAAAACTTAATGGTGGGCAATTTGAGACATTGAAAGGATGGATTGGACGTATGATATTGATTTGTAGTTGTGAATATCAAGGTTTCTAACTTATGACCCCTAATTGAAGATGACAAAAAGGGGAAGAATATTTACATAGAAGATTGCAACTTGAAGATCCTTGGTGATATTGCATGTTTAAGGGGAAGTTTGTTTATCTTTCATGACATATTTGTTCGTGCTTATTTGGTTTTGTCATTATCAACTAGGGGAAGATTGCTGGGACATATATTTAAGTTGATAAGACAAAGTACATGAAAGATGAAGGACTATTGAAGACAAAGAAAGACAAGGGACCTACTTGGAAAAGAAGTATTTATTATTTAGTCCCTTGTAGTCATTTGTAACCCTAGTATCTTTATTATATAAAGAGATACAGGGAATTAGGTTTAATATGTGTCAAACAATGTAAACATCAGACAAAGGTGTGTGTGTGTGTGTAGAGAAGTGAGTTTATGAGCCTAGACTATGTGTTAGTCGACTAGTTGGTCAGCCTCAAGGATCATGGATCCCTGTTAGATTGTAACCGTCTTTGAGTTGATCGTCTAGGATTGGGGCATGTGTGTTTTTGTAGAACACATGATGATGACGAAGAAACCTTAATAATAACAATGATAGTTTGATTATTCCGTTGTGCATATATATATTGTTCATTGTTATTTGTGCTTTTTGATTATCCTAGATAAGGTCTAAACAACCTAGAGCATCGATTCTTAACAAACTTGAGTAGTTGGGAAGTTTAGTGCAATGCGTCACTGGGTCCATGACGTCTTGTCTTCAATACCAGTGTTACCTTAGTAACCACTAGTAGCATATGTACTGAACCCGGTTTCGGCCCTAAGGTTGAATTATTAGAGGGCAATTTATTTTCACCCTTTTCTTATTTCATTTCTTTTTCATTCTTCAACCACTTCAGTGCTTACCGAGATTTCATTACTAGAACCTTGTTGGGTTTATTCCAGTTCTAGCTCTATCTCAGTCCGCACTCTTCCCATTTCTCATTTTTCTCCTTTTTTCATCATACCTAAGGACTTTTACACTATCTAGTGAATTGCCCCTGGGTAGATCCCTCCGGTTCTGGCGGATCATGGGAACTGATACCTAACCTTATCATCCTTATACCATAATGCATAAAGTAAAATTGATCGGTATTTTGGTATTGTTCTTCCGCCTTGAAACCAATTGAAAACCATTTGAAAAATCAATCAAGATACTTGTGATATATAATCAAAGCATTTTGTATCTTAATTGTTTTTGATATTTTAGAAATGCTCCCCCTCAACATGTGCTTCCAGTATTAGAAATAGTTTAGCACATGGAGGCAAGAGGGCTTTTGAAATCTTAGATTGGAGATAAAGTATCCAATCTTTGAGTTACCTTTTCTAAAATGATCATCATCACTTCCCGATCAATTTTAGTATTAAAAATACTATAGATAAAGCATTTTGGGAAGGATGAGGTTTTCATAGGATTGCTCCCCCTCAATATGTGCATCGTATATCGAAAGAGTTTTGCACATATTAGAAGGAACCTGCACATTTGATACAGATCAATCATGTTTCAATCATTTTTGGTTTAAAAAATAGATGCTCCCCCTTAACATGTGCGTGGAAAATTTGAAATCATTTGGCAGATGTAGGGAGGAGAGCTTGCTAAACACATATAAAACCATTTATCGAATTATCAGTTTAAATCCAATTTAAATCACAAAATCTCCCCCGATCACAATTTTTCAAATCATTTGAAATTTGTGATCTCTGTAGATTTACATTGATTTTGAAAGCTTTTGAGGAGAGATGTGACTTGATTATGAAAAACATTTAACCGATACGGATCAAGTTTGAGACTTTAGACTCCAAGGAATAAACATGCTTGAGTATCCATTTTGAAAACATAATAATAACCAAGGTCTTGAACCAATTGTGTAAAATATTGTAAAACATTTAGAGTAGATATTGCTCATTTAAGTGTCAATTGTTTGAAAAATACACTTTTTGATTTAATTGAAAAATCATTCTCCCCCTCAATCAATGAGGAAAGTTGTTGATTGATGGATTGAGATTTTGACACCTGATAAGCTCTGATGATTTTCAAAAATAGAGTCCGAAGTGTTTTCAAAACAATTTTGTTTTCAGTAGATGACAAATATTTTTCAGAAGAATTGATAGAAGGAAAAATATTTGAAACGAAACATTTGCCTTTTAACGACAAACATTTGTTTTTAGAATCAGAGCATGGGGTTTGAAGATTTAAGATAAAGCATGGCTCTGTTCTTTCTTTGAAAACCGGGTTACTTCCGGAAATGACAATAAACCATTTTTTCACTTTCTCCCAAAATTATATATATATATATATATATTTAAACGATTTATGTACAATCGAACAACATCTAAAGACCCGTGTCACTCTTTGACTGACAGCATAGAGACCGTAGATATATGTCGAATCAAGAAGAATATGACAAAAAGACAATATTTTTGAGATTTTTCTAATTCTTTCAAATTTTTTTTGGATTTTTGAAATTTTTATATTTTTCTATTTGTTTTTTGTTGGTTTTGTAATTTTGTAATTTGCTTTTTGAAAAACTATATACAAAGAATAGATAGAGACAATAACCTTTACTCCTCGTCTTCCTCCTGAAGATGCTTGAGTGTTTCTGGTTGAAGGCTTTTCAAGCCAAGTCGTGGAAGAATAAACTCAAAACGTTCTCTTGGAAGAGCTTTGGTGAAGATGTCTGCAAACTGGTATTCTGACTTCACAAAATAGAGTTCCACCACACCGTTCTCCACTTGCTCCCGGATGAAATGATGTCGAATGTCGATGTGCTTTGCTCTTGAATGTTGAACATTGTTGCATGAGAGAGCAATAACACTTTTATTATCACAGTATAGAGGGATTTTGTTGAATTCAAAGCCATAGTCAGATAATTGGGATCTCATCCATAGGATTTGAGCACAACAAGATGACATGGCTATGTATTCAGCCTCTGTAGAGGATATAGAAGTACTCATTTGTTTCTTTGACGACCAGCTAACAAGCTTATCACCCAAAAACTGAGCACCTCTTGACGTACTTCGACGTGTATCTTGACATCCTGCATGATCAGCATGCATAGGCATTAGAGACATACCGGTGTCCTTCGGGTACCATAGTCTCATATTGATGGTTCCTTGGTGATACCGAAAGACCCGTTTAACCGCTTCAAGGTGCTTTTTGGTAGGCTTAGCCTGGTATCTAGCACACATGCAAACAGCGAACAGAATATCTGGTCTACTGGCTATGAGGTACATCAGGGATCCAATCATACCACGATATTTCGTTTGGTCTACCATGATCCCTGAATGGTCCTCATCCAGTTTAGAACGCTCTATCATGGGAGTGTCAACAGTGTCACAAGAAACAAATCCAAATTTCTTTAAAATCTCATTTGCATATTTAGATTGATTGATAAAAATGCCTTCGGGACTTTGTAAAATTTGTAATCCCAAGAAAAATGACATTTGTCCCATCATTGACATTTGAAATTTGGAACCCATTTCATTAGAAAAAAGATCACATTCCATTGGGTCGGTCGAGGCAAAAATAATATCATCAACATAGATTTGAACATGGATTAAAAGTTTGCCTGACTTTTTGGTGAACAATGTTGGATCGACTGTTCCTTTGCTGAATCCAGTTGATAGAAGAAACTTTGATAGCGTGTCATACCATGCTCTAGGAGTTTGCTTCAAACCGTAAAGGGCCTTTTTCAAGCGATAGACATGAGTAGGATGCTTTTGATTCACAAAACCCTCGGGTGGCGGCGTAAACCACCTCTTTCAAATCTCCATTAAGAAATGCGGTTTTCACATCCATCTGATAGACAACCATATTCTTGCTAGCAACATTAGCCAAGAAGATTCTGATAGCCTCGATACGTGCAACAGGAGCAAAAGATTCCTCAAATTCTATACCCTCTTCTAGACGATATCCTTTAGCCACTAACCCAGCCTTATTTTTCAGAACATCACCATGCTCATCAAGCTTTACTTTGAAGATCCACTTCAGAGCAATGATCATAGCACAGTCTGGAGCAGGTACTAATTCCCATACATCTAGTCGATCAAACTCATGAATTTCTTCTTGCATGGCATTGAACCAACTGTCTTCATTCATGGCAGTTTTAACGTCTTTAGGTTCGATCTTAGAGAGTACGGAGTTGAAGAAGCACCATAAGGCATCAGTAGAAAGTTGTTTTTGAGTGGATACTGGACAAGAAGGGTTTCCAATGATGTTGTCCAATGGGTGATCATGTGTCCATTTTCTAAGGTGTTCATGTGGTTGTTGTTGTGGAATGAAAGTAGCAGAGTTTGGATCCCCTGATGAAGATGGTTCAGGGGGCAAAGATGTTTTCAAACGGAGCATCTTCGGGAGTAGCAAAAGGATTATCTCCATCATAGGTGCCAGAAACATTTCCATGATGTACACTCGATGATTGATGATTATTTGATGAGACAGAGTGATCAGCAGCAGGTGCTTCTTGACTTAATGACATAGAAACTAAAGAGTTAACTTCATTGACAGGGATAGGAACAACCTCTGTTGATGGAATTGACAGATCATTAGCACTTGGCTCATAGTGTTCATCAAACATTGGATCAAACAATTTCTTCAAATCATCTTCTGAGGGAGGTACATAAGGAGTTGCTGGTGAGGGATTTAGAACAAGAGTAGAACTGATAGGACTACTTGATGAAGGTTGAGATTCGGGTCCAGAACTGGATTGTCCTTGAGCCATTTGCCCAGTCAGCTCATCGAACATGACATGAATAGTTTCCATGATATCTCGAGTTCTTTTGTTGTAGATTCAGTAACCCTTCTTGCTTGATGCATAACCTACAAACACTCCAATGTCCGCCTTAGCTCTTAATTTACCTAGATCTTGACCGTCATTCGTAGGATAGCACAAAGCACCAAATACACGAAGGTAGGAGAGATCAGGTTTTCATTTATGGACAAATTCGTCTGGAGTTTTTTCATGGGAGGTGTGTATAAGGCAACGATTATAGATGTAGCAAGCAGTGGCAATGGCTTCAGCCCAGAGAAACATTGGAACCTTTAAGTAAATCAGCATTGTTCTTGCGGCTTCCACAAGAGTTCGATTTCGTCTTTCAACTACACGGTTCTGTTGAGGAGTTCATGGAACACTTCTTTGATGACTAATTCCAACACTTTCATAAAATTGACTCAAGTCTTTGTTAACAAACTATGTGCCATTGTCTGTTCGGAAAATTCTAACAGTATTGTTAAGTTGGACCTGAAACTGCTTGATAAGTTTGATGATGACATCTGGAGTTTCATCCTTTGTCCTCAAAAACTTTACCCAAGTGAATCGAGAGTAGTCATCAACAACGACTAAAATATATTTCTTCCCATTAATCGTTTGCACTCTCATTGGTCCACACAAATCCATATGAAGGGTATGCAGAACTTCCATATCTGAGTTTGTGGGTTTGGGTTTGTGTGCATATTTCTTGCTTTTTCCCAGTTGACATGCTGAACAAAGATGATCTTTCTCATATTTCAATCTGGGTATGCCTCTTATTAGGTCCTTTCTAGACAGATTATTAATGGTGCCGAAGTTCAAGTGATTGAGACGACGATGCCATAACCATGTCTTTGTTTTAGAAGCCTTTGATAGCAAGCAAATTGGAGAAGACTTCATCATATCTTCAATAGAGATGGTGTATAGGTTTGAACCACGTGTACCTCTTAACAGTTCCACACCATCAAGTTCTCTAACGAAGCAAGTATGTTTTCTAAAAGCCACTTCTAGATCGGAATCACAGAATTGACCAACGAGAGAACAGTTATGACCAAGACCTTCAACATAATATACCATGGAGATTACACTTTTACCCACAACATAGTCTCCATAACCCATAATTGCACCAAAATGGTTGTTTCCGAATCTAACAGTCGCGATGAATTTACTCACGAAGTTCATGAGCCGCATGGCGATCTCCGATCATATGCTTGGAAGCGGCTGAGTCCGGTACCCGAAGCGATTTGAACGATCTGCAGTTGAACACAGACAAGAATGGATAACTAAATAATTGGGATCCACATGCAAGAATGGGTTCCATTTGGTTAGTAACATTGTTTGGAACACCCACATCAGAAACAGAATCAATGGAATCATTAGGGATAGATGCAGTACTAGTGTCCAAATTAGACCTATTCAAAGTATGTTCACTTCTTAAAGGAATAGTTCTACCAGTAGTCATCCATTTTCTAATGTGCATTGACCTAGATAATTTAGGGCACATCTATTTAAGACTGAATTTGCGGCCAGTAGGTATCCACTGATAACCTATGTTACTAAATTTCCTTCCTGTGGGTTTCCAATGTTTTCTAACCTTCTTTCGCCAATGCTTTCTAGCCTTCTTAGCTTTATTTTTGGCATAAATGATTTTAACTGTGTAATTTGTATTATTACTCATAACATTCAGAACGCATTCATGATTAGTACCAGAAATCAAACATTCATTACATGTTTTGCAAGTAGTAGCAGAATTCGAATTAATTACAGTACGCTTATAGCTAATACTAGAATCAACACGATTCATTTTATTCAATTCAAACTTAGTGTTCCTAGGGTGATCTTCTACTCTCTTCCAATGCACATTCTTAGCTTGCGAGGTCCTATCTTGCTTTGTATTGCTGGGATCTAAACTACTTGAAGGCATGCTAAAGTTCACTTTCTTAACACTGGGCATAGAACAAGGTATCAAAGCATTAACTTTCTCACCTAAGGATTTAGGGCATATTGTAATTAAGCATTCTAGAAGTTCTTGAGATCGTTTGGCATATAAGCATGCATGCCCAATTGCATTATCAAGTGGTTTCTCTAACTTATCCTCTTCTACAATCTCACGGAGACATTCTAGACAATCCTTAAGGAATGAGAAATATGTTTGAATTGCAAGTTTGTTATTCCTAAGATGAGGAGGAACATATTTCACAGACAGAGCATATTTATTAGAAGTAGGCACCTTTGATACACCATTCTCCTCATTGGTCATTGGCATTTTCCCTTTTACCTGACTCTTCAAATTCTCAATTTCTATTTGCAACGAAGCTATTTTATCATTATTTTTGTTACGAGTGACCTTTATTGATTCAAATAACTCATTGAAATGTTGTTTAACTTTTTCATTTTCTTCTAGAAAACTCTCATTTTCCTTTTATAAAGCATTAACCAAGTTTTGAAGATGAAAATTTTGAGAATTCTGAGATTCTAAAGGAGGAGGCATTTGGGAGCCAGTCACATAGTTCTTTTCACCCTTTAATTGAGAAATTTGGGCTTTCAACTTTCTGATCGTGTTACGGTGAGCTTGAATCTGTTCCTCACATTTGTTTAATTCAAAAACTACATCAAACTCTGGAACATCCGAGGATATCTTGATGTTTGAGGTTTTAACATTTTCTTTTAGATGTTGATATTTTAGTTGCAAATAAAAATGTTCAACTTCTAGCTTAGAAAAATGTTTTAGCAAATTATCTTGATCATCCTGGTAAATTTTCTCATTTAGTTTCGAGTTTTTGATTTCAAGCTCAATGACACGATCATGGGAGACTTTCAAAGCAACTGATAATTCATGAAATTGAGAAGCAGTAATAGAACAATTCGTGGCGGTGTAAAACACATATTGAGTGATACATTAAGAAATCAGATTCTCATTAAAGGTATGCAAGTTCTTCCTCTCAATCTCATTATATTTTAATTCTCACTCATAGTCATTGACCTCAACTATCATTGCATCACATTCCTTTTCCATCTCTTTAATATCTGAATCTATTCCTTTTCAAAGACTCTCAAATTGACCTTTTAATTGTTTAAAGAAAGGTATGACCTCAGTTAAATAACATTCCTTAGTTTGCTCAAAACCCCTTTCCCCTTCAGTAATCCCAGTAAGTGTGATTCTATTTTTACACTTTTTCTCAAAATCAACAAATAGTTGGTAAACTACATAAAGGCTGATTAAGGTCTTACTATTAGTGGCAATAGTTCTAGGAACTAAATCCATCGGTGTATTCGGAGGATACACAGTCGCTGCAGGCACTTTCCTAATGGGAGGGTTTGTTTCAACAAGATTTTTTGCTTTTTTCTTATCTAAGTCCTTTTTCCAGAACACTTGTTCGGGCATTAACAGCGTTTAAGGCTTAAACTTGTTCAAGGAAATCCAATTTTCCTTTTTGTAGTCATGGGGTTTGACTATTAAGTTCTGCTTTTACACTCAGGATCATTTAACTTATCATCCATTTTCTTCCTAGAGGCATCTTCTAGTTGAATATCTTCCACAGTGCACTCAACGCAACTAGGTTTCTGTCTAGGTTTAAGAATCTCATTGCCATCATAGATTACATTTTGAGAAGCTTTTGCTTTCTTACCATACTCAAGGTTGGGTTTATCTACAATGGGAACACTATGCTTATCACTTAAGACTCTATGCTTAGTGACCATGTAAGCAGTCTGAAGGGTGTTTCCTTGTATGTATAACTTGTTTTCAAGTTTGTTTTTAAAAGTTTTTAGATTGGAAAAGTCAGTTAAAAGTTTTGATTCCTTAGCATGAAATTCCTGTTTAAGCACTTTAACATTTTCTTGAAGTTCTTGCTTTTGCTTAACAGTTTTAGAAAGCTTTTCTTGTAAGGAGTTTAACTCTTGTTTTAACACTTCTTCTCTAAAATTACTTTTTCTAATAATTGTATGCATTTGGTCATCCGTCTCCTGCTCACGGGTAGTTAACTCAAACTTAGCACGTTGTTCATAAATGGCAACTTGTTCTTTATAGGCACTAAGTTCAGAGATAATAGAATCATCGGGGACACATGCAGTGTATTCATCAAAAATATAGTCATCATTGACTGCAGAGGATGCATCACTTGGTACAATCTCACTTTCACTTTGTTTCACATATTGATCATATGGGACAACATTGATATTACCCATATTTTCAATATCTGACTCAATAGTTTCTTTTGATTGTACTTTGTCATGTATCTTTTGCTCATCAACATCATCGTATAGTTTTAATACCTCCGAGATGATTGATTCCTTTGATGGACCAGCCTGTTGTGGTGATGAGACCTTTGGAGAGACCATAGGTGAGACGCTAGCCATGAAGATTGTCTAGGAAGTAGGTTCATCATCGACATCAGAGTCAAATGCATCACAGTCAGCTACTTGAAAGGCATTTTGATGATTGTGACCTATTTCTTAGCATTCCCTTCAGCAAGAAACAACAACTCCTCTTCATCCAAAGCTGCTCCATTATCCTGAGCTTGCACAAGCAACATCTTGTCTCTGAAGTATTCTGCATTCTGTGGACGTTTTGGAGATGTGCAGTTTCTGGCAATATGTACCTCACCACCACAGTTGTAGCATTTGATTGGCTTTGCTTGCCTTGCATTCCTTCCACGGTTCTAATTAGCAACATAACCTCCACCTACTCCGCCTCTTCCCTGTTCATACTGCCTTCCTTGAACTAGTTGCACCATAACCTTTCCATCTCTGACAGTAGCTTAATTGTGTGGATTGGATGCTGTTCTGAGGTTGTTATTGGTGTGTGGAGTGGAATTCAAGTCTTGACTCACCATGAGAGACAGTTGATTGATGAAGTTTTCCATGAATGTGTTTGAGTCTGGGGGCTTTTATGATGGATCAGGGATGAGCTTATAATTACCATTACCTGTGGGTATGACTTGTGAAGCTTTGGTGGTAATCCCTACATTGGTGTAGAATGCAGTTGAGTCATTTGATGAGCTTGATTCACCCTGTTTAGATTGAAACTGATCAAGGATCATTCGTTCAAACATTGCATGTCTCTCATTCTGAAGCAGGAAGGCATAAAGTTGCTCATAGTTGGTGTTCTTTAACCCTTTGGTTAGCTTCACAGAGGTGACAAATTTGTGCCATTCGGGATTCATGTTGTTCACAAACTTTGAATTTAGCTGAATATTTGGCATGGTCATTTTGATATTCCTCGTGTCATTCACAAGCTTGTGGAATCTCACATAATATTCATAGACACTTTCTTCTAGTTTCATCTTAAAGTGCTCAAATTCATCATACAGTTGAGATTCTCTGTCTTCCTTAGTTAATTCAGAACCCGAGAGAAGCATCTTGACATTATCCCAAACTGCCTTGGCTTCAGTGTTGTGATTAATAAGCTTGTAGATATCTTTTGGAAGACCACGAAGTGTAATGTTTGAAGCCGATATCACATCATATCTCTTTCTCCTAATCATTTGAGCTCATCATCGTCTTTGGTGTACCCAAACCTAAGATCACTTTGTTTCATGCATTTGTTTCAAGTATGTCTCTAGTTGTCTCAACATGATAAGGTCCTTCATCAATTGACTTGAGAATGTTGACTCCATTTTTTTCGGACAAAATACAACCTAATTCGTTGAGCCCATGAGTCATAGTCGAGTTCTGTCAAGCATGGGTGGGCCAGTCAGAACTGTGCTTGAGCGTCCTCTATGAGAGATGATTGTAGGCACGTTGGTAGACATGTTTAAGGATTTCACGGGATTTTATAGCTCTATGATTAAACCAGGAAATAGATTCTTTCACAGGATTTTACTAAATCAAGAGAAAACCATATTAGAAACAAATATTAATCAAGTTGCTATAACTGAACCAAGTCGCTAAGTCACCAAGTCGCTAAGTATCAACTCGCTAAAGAGCAAGTCGCTGTGAATCAAGTCGCTAAGCATAAGTCGCTAAGACCCAGTCGCTGAAACATTCGCTAAAGCACCAAATCGCTAACCAGGCAAGTCGCTAAAGAACAACTCGCTAAGTATCCAAGTCGCTAAGGTCAACTTCGCTAAAACGATGGCGACAAGTCGCTAGAAATAATAGAAACAAGTAGCTAACCCAACCAAGTAAGAAGCTAGCAGTGGAACCTCCACTAACTTTTCTTGTTTGTCGGCTTGTCTCAATAGACAAGTCGCTACGACTTAAACTACAACTCGCTGAAAATTACTAAAGCAAGTACTTCTGAAGAAACTCACACCCGAGACTCAGTCCCTAAGATGAAAAACTTAAAACACACACCAATCAATCAAAACCAACCACAGAGATTCAAGCTTTCCAGATCAAAACCCAAGCACTTACAATGATACTAAACACAAAAGTACACTCAAGACTCAAACTTTAACACGTGAAATGATCCAAATGATGCAAAAACCACTAAACTTTTTCAAACCCAAAAACCATACAAAACCACTAGAAATCCAAGGATATGTAAGAGAGATGATCAAACCATGGCTCTTGATACCATTTGTAACATATTGGATTTCATAAACACATCAAACCATGGTCAAGATAGGCGTTCACAATAAGGTTTTAGAGAGAGAAATAGTTAGAGGTTTGGGAACTTAGTGAGAGAAAATGAAAGTGTTATTATGAGCTCCAACCCTCTACCTTGGGAGGTAGAGGGTATTTATAGTCTTGCACAAATCGCCACCAACGGGCTGTGGATCAGGCATATAGTGGGTAAAGACCCGTCCGTCCTCCACGGTATTACTTAACTAAATACTACTTAACATTAAATAACTACGACTACGAGATTTCTAACGATTACATATACTTGAGGTGACCGATACTTTAATAACTACATTTACTAAATCCTAACAAAAGATGACTTGAAGAAACTGTTTGATCCAATGTTTGATGAACACTATGAGCCAATTGCAAATGATCTGTCAAATACATCAACAGAGGCCGCTCCTATCCCTGTCAACATAGATAAACCTTCAGTTTCTATGTCATTAAGTCAAGAAGCGCCTACTGCTGATCACTCAGTCTCATCATCAATTCCTCAACCATCAATTTTACACCATGGAATTGTTTCTAGCACCTATGATGGAGATAACCCCTTTGCTACTCTCGAAGATGCTCCCTTTGAAAACATATTTGCTCCTGAATCATCATCAGAACCATCTTCATCAGGAGAAAATGACTCTGCTGCTTCAGTTCCTCAACACCAACCACATGAACACCTTAGAAAATGGACACATGATCACCCATTGGACAACATCATTGGAAACCCTTCTCGTCCAGTATCCACTCGTAAACAACTTGCAACTGATGCTTTGTGGTGCTTTTTCAACTCAGTACTATCTAAGGTCGAACCAAAAGATGTTAAAGCAGCAATGACTGAAGACAGCTGGTTCAATGCCATGCAGGAAGAATTTCATGAGTTCGATCGTCTAGATGTATGGGATTAGTACCTGCTCCTGACTGTGCTATGATCATTGCTCTAAAGTGGATCTTCAAAGTAAAACTTGATGAGCATGGTGATATGCTAAAGAACAAGGCTCGGCTAGTTGCAAAAGGATACCGTAAAGAAGAGGGTATTGACTTTGAGGAATCATTTGCTCCAGTTGCACGTATTGAGGCTATCAGAATCTTCCTGGCTAACGGTACAAGCAAGAATATGATCGTCTATCAAATGGATGTAAAGACAGCTTTTCTTAACGGAGATTTGAAAGAAGAAGTATACGTCAGCCAACCTGAAGGTTTTGTGAATCCAGAGCATCCTACTCATGTCTATCGCTTGAAGAAGGCCCTTTACGGTTTGAAGCAAGCTCCAAGAGCATGGTACGACACGCAGTCAAAGTTTCTTGTATCTAATGGATTCAACAAAGGAGCAGTTGATCCAATATTGTTCACCAGAAAGTCAGGCAAACACTTAATTCACGTTCAAATCTACGTTGATGATATTATTTTTGCCTCGACTGACCCCAATGAATGTGACCGTTTTTCTAAGGAGATGAGCTCCAAATTTCAAATGTCAATGATGGGACAAATGTCATTTTTCTTAGGATTACAAATTTTACAAAGTCCCGGAGGCATTTTTATCAATCAATCTAAATATGCTAATGAAATTTTAAAGAAATTTGATTTTGACACTTGTGACCCCTTGACACTTTGGTGGCGTACCAACGGATGAGGACCACTCAGGGATCATGGTAGATCAAACAAAATATAGTAGTATGATTGGATCCCTGATGTACCTCACAGCCAGTAGACCAAACATCTTGTTCGCTGTATGCATGTGTGCTATATATCGCTAAGCCTACTAAAAGCACCTTGAAGCGGTTAAAGGGGTCTTTCGGTATCTCCAAGGTACCATTAACATGGGACTTTGGTATCAGAAGGACAATATGTCACTAACACATATGCAGATGAGACCATGCAGAGTGTCAAGATACACGTCGAAGCACATCAGCTGGTGCACAATTTTTGGGAGAAAAGCTTGTAAGCTGGTCGTCGATATCCTCTACAGAGGCTGAATACATCGCCATGTCATCGTGTTGTGCTCAAATCCTATGGATGAGATCCCAACTATCTGACTATGGTTTGACTTCAACAAAATTCCTCTATACTGTGATAACAAAAGTGCAATTGCTCTCTCCTGCAACAATGTTCAACATTCAAGAGCAAAGCACATCGACATTCGACATCATTTCATCAGGGAACAAGTGGAAAAAGGTGTGGTAGATCTTTACTTTGTGAGAACTGAATATCAGCTAGCAGACATCTTCACTAAGGCACTCCCTCGAGAACGTTTTAAGTCTATTCTTCCTCGTCTTGGACTCAAGAGTCTTCAACCTGAGACACTCAAACGTCTTCAAACGGAAACAGAGGAGGTTAAATTTTTGAGAGAAGGTTAAACAAAAGCTTATAGTCATTTCAGTCTATAACCCGTTTTATAAGAAAGAACAAAGCCATGTTTTACCTTATTTATCAAATCTCATGCTCTGTTTCTAAAAACAAATGTTTGTCACCAAAAAAACAAATGTTTCTTTCACAAATATTTTTCCTTCTATCAATTCTTCTGAAAAATATTTGTTATCTAATGAAAACAAATAAACCAAAGTAACTCGGACTCAATTTTTGAAATTCATCTGGACTTGACATATGTCAAAATCTCTATTTCTCAATCAATAACTAATGTCATTAATTGAAGGGGAGAATGATTTCAATTCAATCAAAATGTTATTTGTCATGTTTTCATAAGATAATCAAGCATGTTATCATTGGAGTTTAAAGTCTCAGATTTGATCCTTATCGGTTATATGTTTGGATAAGCAAGTCATAATTCTCCTCAAAAGCTTTCAAAAACAATTTAAATCTATAGAGATCACAAATCTCAAATGATTTGAAAATTGTGATCGAGGGAGAATTTATGATTTAAATTGGAATTAGCCCGATAATTGATGGAAATGGTTTATAAGTGATTAAGCTCTCCCCACATGTGCCAAACGATTTCAAATTTTTCATGCACATGTTAGGGGACATCTATATCAAACCAAAAAGGATTGAAACGTGATTGTTTTGTCTCAAAGTACAAGCTCCATCTAATATGTGCTAAACTCTTTTCGAATCTTGAAGCACATACTGAGGGGGGGGGGGGGCAACTCTTTTGAAAACCACATCCTCTCCTAAAAATATCTTTAAACAAAGTATGGTTAATACTAATTTTGATCGGGAAAGTGATGTTGATATCTTTTAGAAATCAGTGATTAAAGCATCGAATCATTCATTCTTAAAATCTGAGATTTTCAAGTCCTCTTGCCTCCATGTGCCAAAACTATTTCAAATATGTGATGCACATGTTGAGGGGGAGCTTTTTTCTAAAAATATCAAAAAAACAATTCAGGTACAAAATGTTTTGATCATGTATCACAAGTACTTGGATTGATTTTCAAATGGTTTTCAATTGGTTCCAATGGCAAAAGAACAATACCAAAATACCGACCAAATTTACTTTATGCATGATGTTATAAGGATGGTTAGGTTAGGTATTTGCTCCCACGATCCCACCAGAGCCGGAGGGATCTACCCAGGGACAATCCACTAGATAGTGTAGAGTCCTTAGGTATGATGAAAAAAGGAGAAAAGTTAGATATGGGAAGAGTGCGGACTGAGATAGAGCTAGAACTGGAATAAACCCAACAAGGTTCTAGTTATGAAGTCTCGGTAAGCATTGAAGGGGTTGAAGATTGAATGTGAAAAGGGTGAAAATAAATAGCCCTCCAATAATTCAACCTTAGGGAAGAAACCGGGTTCAATTCATATGCTACTAGAGGTTACCAAGGTAACTCTGGTATTGAAGACAAGACGTCATGGACCCATTGACGCACTGCACTACAACTTCCCAAGCTACTCAAGCTCCTCTTAGAAGGACTCGTTTCATTCTCACGGGGAACCTACATAATCTATCGACTTTCTCTTAGAGATTGTTGATATTGAAGAAGGAGACCCTCTCCCTAGTCTCCGACATAGGAACCAAATGTGCACAATTGAGTCTAGAGCCACGAGATCATCTAACAAATCTCATTAGGACACTGTCAATGAAGACTCTCTGTTTCACACAATGTGGAAAAAGAGATTATATCTTTAGAGTCCTACGCATTATCCTTATGGTATTGCCAGAACATCTGAGTGATATGCAAACATATTCACAAGGAAGATAAGCCTTTTAGAGCCAACATGAAACAAGCTCCTGGTAGGTGGCATGTGAGATCTATCCAATAGATCAACCATGTGACAACTGAACAGAAACAATGGGGTGATTCAAACTTATGAATCAATCCTGGTTCAGGTTATGGATTGACGGATACCTTTGAAAAACCGGTCGTTGTGCTTAAAATTCTTTTCTCTAGCACATCGACTGTGTATTAATGTTTCAAAATTAAAAGGTGTTTATGATTGATAACTGATTTTCCTTAAAACCTTCGTTGTATTGCAAAAACATTTTATTGAGTAGTACACGATTGTTTTTAAAATCATTTTCATCAATCAGTGAATCTCAAAATTCGTTGGTTCATTCAGTATGTGTTGTCTTCTTTGAGACGTTCCGGTTTGAGAACAGCTAGAGCAGTTGCGAAACCCTGTCAAGGAAATTCTTCGAATTCTACCTGATCACAGGCAGTATTTGTACTGATCAACGGCGAACCGTGGGCCGTGTACCTCAATTCAACAAAAGTGATCAAAGACACTTTCGTGTGTTTTATTGCTAACTGTTGTATGCTGGTACGGCCGACGTTTGCAGCTGACCAGAATGGAGAGGTCAATCCATAGCCGCATGCTCACACAACACAATCATTTCTAAAGACATCATGATGAGTGCATCAACGAATCTGATATTTTCACTCCATGCTTCTGCTACGCTGCTGCAAATATCATGAATCAACTAAAGCTTCTGCTACTTTGATGAGAAGAAATCATGATCCAGAATGTGAGCATGTCGGTCCAATGTCACAACAACACATGATGGCAAGACTGCTAAGGAAGAGCCAGAGATTTTTTAGTGGCAGATTATCTCAAAGCTAGCTCAAAATTCATTATCACGTGGATCAGTTAAAGACCTCCACTCGTATGAACCAAACATGCAAAACATGAAGAATCAAAGACTACGAGCTACAGAGCAAAGAACAGTAACAAGAATCCAAGAACAATTTAAATGTAATATCTGTTGTATTCAATGTAATTTGAGGTGACCTCCCTTAGGGGGAGATTGTTAGGATTTGGAAAATCTAGCCATTAAAGTATCGGTCACCTCAAGTGTATGTAATCGTTAGAAAGCTCGTAGTCGTAAGTTATTTAATGTTAGGTAGTATTTAGTTAAGTAACACCATGGAGGACGGACGTGTCTTTACCCACTGTATGCCTGATCCACATCCCTTAGGTGGCGTTTATGTAAGATACTATAAATACTCTCTACCTCCCAAGGTAAAGAGTTGGAGCTCATAATTATACTTTTACTTTCTCTCACTAAGTTCCCAAACCTCTAACTCTTTCTCTCTCTAAAACCTTATAGTATACGCCCATATTGATCATGGTTTGATGTGTTTGTGAAATCCAATATGTTACAGTACGAGGCAACAAGGAAGTCTCTCCACTCAGCAAGGCGGAACTTAAAGGGTGAAGACTGAGTCAAGAAGAAGATGGTGGATTAAGTGAGTGATGACAATAACTCACTGAATCCCTAAGACTCCTCTCCAACTACTTACACGAAGACAAGCGAGTAGAAGACTACAGAAGAATATGAGTGAAGAATGGCGGGATAAGGCGGGATAAGTTGAATCAGATAAGACGAAGTCCTTATCAACCAAAGTCAACTTTCCCTAAATAGCAAAAGATCAGGCTCATGTCATCACCTGACCTTAGGAAAGCAGTCTTGTCTCTTACCTAAAATAGTCTTTGTGAGAGACAAAATACATCATATTTTGTCTTACATCAAAATGTCGGTCACTTAGGAAAGAGTTAAAACTCATACATGTATAAATAGCATAAGAGATGGAGTGATAGATTAAGCTTGTGAATTGTAAAGACACACACACACACAAGCCATCTATTCACTCCCCCAAATACAACTTGATCCCTGAGATAGATCAGTGGGTACTTGTAGTTGTGCTCAGACTTAGCCTGAGCTTCGAGAGGAGTCACCAAACTTTGTCATTTCAATCCCAAGTACTATTCCGCGAGTACTTGGGTAATGTATTCTTTTTGATTCATTTCTAATAAAGAATATGACGTGGAAAATTACTCAGTGTGTTTTACTTATGTTAATTTCAGTCATTGTTCACTATTAATTTGTTTTAAGTACTTAACTGTTTTTAAATGATAGTGAATAGGGAACAACACCTCTAACGGCACATCTACCTGGTTATATCATGATCCAGTTTCTTGACTTCAAAACTTGAACTTTGTGTAACAACCCGCATTTTCAGGTTACTTTTCATTTTTTTGAAAAGTTACTATTCACTTTTACTATTCGCTTTTACTATTCACTTTCACTATTCATCCCATAAAATTTTTATTTCACATTCTCGTAAGATAAATTATTTTAGTAATATCTTGAGAGTTTGACAATCGTTAGATCATTTTCGCAAAAGTTATTAAGAAAACATCGTTTTAAAGTTTCGTTTTGGTCGGAACACCATTTAAACATCACGCGCATAACGAAAATCAACTCTGACAATTTTCCTCACATCAGATTAATTTCTAAATCACTCATAATCAATTAGAGAATTTTTAAGATTTCATGTTAAATGTTACCAAATAAACCCTGAGCCGTACGAGACTAAACTTACGTTTTAAACAATTCTAATTAGACCCAGACTTAACCATTCATGCACCGTGTTTTCTAAGATATTTTGATGCTTTTACATTTTTTGGAAAAGTCAAACATATTTCCCTCCTCCTTTGACAATAAAGAAATTAACCTTGTACGTTCTACATTTTGCTTAAATCGCGTAACTTTTAGACTTCACGTAACTGTTAAGTTATCCCACATATGAAGAAAATCACATTTTGACATCTCATATCACTTATAGACTAATTTTAGTCTACTTTAAATAAATTCACGGTCATTTCCCTGAAATTTCGTTCTTTTCTGATAAATTGCGAATTACGCGTTTTTGACCCGTGTTTCCAGGTTTAGGCAGCGTTTTTTCACCCAATGAGACTTATCACTCATTTTATGTTTTTATATTGAGAATATTGATGAGTTTAATCATTCCTATAAGTTTCATATTTTTACGATACCCGGTTTTACGTTTCGTGACTTAACGGCTTACAATTAGCGATTAACGGAACCAAAACTCACTCCGTACCCAAGATAATACGAACACTATCCACCTAAGTCATCTTATCTTCATATGGCATACTTTAGGGGGGGGGGTAGTCATCATCTTGGTGGCTTGATCCTAACCATGCTTCATTTAGATCATTACATGTGTCCTAACTTAACCATGGTTAATATTTAACCCAATATATGGTTAACCAAACTTACCCTCCTATAAATAGCAAGTGAAATGCATCCTAAGAACCCTCATATTCTGATTTGGGTCATTCATATCACAAAACATTCATATCTTCCATAATTTGATCTATAAACTCCAAGTTTATGCAAATAAGTTTCAAGTAGTAAGTTACTACATCAAATCTCTAGCAAGTTTAAGTGATCTTCTTGAGTTTAGATCCACTCAAGTCACTTAGTACTTCATCACCAACTCTCCAAGATCACAAGGGTGCCAAGGTGTAGAAAGCTAGCTCAATTCAAGGTCCTAAGTGTTCAATCAAAGTCCGATCCTTACTAGTTACTCCTTTCTTAATTGAAAGCCAAAAGTTGTAAGCAACTAATCACTAGTTACTCCTTTCTTAATTCAAAGCCAAAAGTTGTAAGCAACTAATCACCACCATCATCTCATCTTTATTATTCATAATCTTAACAATTTCATGCTATATCTATAGTTACTATGTTGATTCATGATGTACATATACTCAATCACATGTTTTAATTCAGATATTATCGTAAAAGTAACAAACTAGTAAACTAGTCATATTCTGCACATTTGATACCATTAAAACCAATCGCATATGGACTTTGTAACTTACATACTATGGTAGACAAGATAAAAAGGAAAACGTAGCAATTTGAATCACCCAAAACGAGTACACGAGTCAAAAGATACTGACCAAAAGTTAGAAACCAAAACGCCGAAACTGCCAAATTGAATCTGTTAAGGGTCTGTCCGTTTTGAAAGTGGTACTTCTGGTCCGAGTCATCAAAAAGTTAAAACACAAAAGTTGTCCGAAACGGAGTTTTCCTTCACTTTCAAAGAAGCTCGGACCCTGAAAAGGCTTAAACAGGCCATTATATTTCAAAACCCGAAACTACCCTACATATAGTCTCACAACTATACTTTGTCACAACTAAAAGCAAACCAAGAGGCCTAATGGCCATAAGCCAAGAACACGGCCATGGCTAAGGTCAAGGCTGAGTCTCACGACCATGGTAGTGAAGACCAAAGCCACGGCAAGGCCATGCCTAAAGCCTCAAGGCTTATTTAACCTAGACAATTAACTAAGGTGTTAACCTTGGCAAATCGACACCAACATAAACCAAACGACATAACTTTATATACTTACATTATCAAATGATCATATTTATGAAATGACGATACTTGTTAACGCCTTGGTTTCATGAGCTTGGTGAGAAAAAAAAGCGGGCTAAAGTATCATATACTTGAGGCAGCCGTACCAAACAATAATAACTGTTTTGTTTTCAAACTATTGGTGTGAGTCTAAATTAACTCACACTACCAACATAATGTGTTCAACCATCAAACAAACTCTATTAATTTCACTCAACCTTTGTGTTGACAGTTTTAAGCATGTATTTCAGGTCCATAATGTCCCCGGCACGGAAGAGCAAGGACTAGATCAAGAAGGCTATAAATATTTTATCATTCACAAAACATCAAAGACTTTATATTGATGTACTTTGTAAACAATGGAACCAACTGGGACCTATTTTGTAAACTCTGATATTTATATAAATCAAATGATAAATCTTTTAAAACGACTACATTAGAGTTCGTTTTCTATTGTTATGACTGTTGTGCCATGAAGTAACACCCAGTTTGAATTTCGCTGCGTATCACGAAATGGGGGGTGTTACAGATTGGTAGCAGAGCCACAGTTATAGAGAAACGAGTCTAATCGAGACTTAAACTATAACTACTTTTACAAACAAAATCATTTTATAGCCTTCCGTTCTCCGTGCCTTCCATCCTCCTGACGATTATGTCACTTTTAGGCATTTTAAGCTATACAAAGATACTAGTATATTGATATATACATTTGACATATTTTCAATCATTTTAGCTAAACGATAGACTAAACATATTTGCGTATGCCTATTCTAAGGCATTATGGTACAATCATATTTTCCCAAACTCCCAATCATGCATCTACTCATACATTTTAGGATTAAGAAACTTCCTCCAAGACATTGTAACTTACTACAATGGTCTTTCTTACTTCCTAGGCATTGTTAGATACAATGGTCTCATTCATTTTTCAAGACACTGTAAATCCTACAGTGGTCTCTATTACATTCTCAGACACTGTAAATCCTACAGTGGTCTCTATTACATTCTCAGACACTGTAAATCCTACAGTGGTCTCATTTATTTCTCAAGACATTGTGAGTACACAATGATCTCTCCATCATTTCACAAGACATTGTGAGTTACACAATGATCTCTCCATCATTTCTCAAAACATTATGAGTTACACAATGATCTCTCCATCATTTCTCAAGACATTGTGAGTTACACAATGATCTCTCCATCATTTCTCAAGCATTGTGAGTTACACAATGGTCTCTCCATCATTTCTCAAGACATTGTTAGTTACACAATGATCTCTCTATCATTTCTCAAGACATTGTGAGTTACACAATGGTCTAATTTACTTCATAGACATTGTAAGTTATACAAAGTCTCTAAAAATTATCTTATAGACATTATATGATATTTTTTTTACATGAAACCCGTCACAGTCTATCAATTTCCCTAATGGAAATAAAAGAAATGGGATTTCTAAAAGATAAACTGACTCATCATCTACAAAAGCTGAAGTTCACCAACTTTCTCTACATTCATCAATTCTCTTCTGAAACCTTCATTGTTAAAGGTCCGTGATGCTAGCCAAGTATGGACTATTTTAGGATTACTTAAGATTTCCTGTACACACATATCTACCCATACTATCTTCTATGCAATGGAATGTGAAAACATAGGTTACAAGTCTTTTATGGTCAGGACTTGCAACTGAATGGTTTGATATCGCCTTTGCTTAAGTGGACAATTTCTCAAAAGCTATGGACATATCACAAGTATACCTAATTTAGGTATTTGAAAAATTTATCGAACCTCGGCTAAATTTAGCCTAATCACCTATATTTAACCTAGGGATAGTGGAACATAATCTGATTAACTATGTTCGACTTAAATTTTTCAAACACTAAGAATAGTTATACAAGGGTTATATTCAGGTTAATTTCCTACTTAAACTCGATAAACCACCAGAATACATTAAAAAGATCCAGAGACACGATAGTGTCTTACCACTCAGCAAAATCTTAACATCTTATTTATACTACCTAATTTCATTCTTGAAATTTTCATACATGAGATAATACGAACTACTATCTTGGGATACTCATCGAATCTTCTCGTCATTTCTTAGAAGTACTAGCCTATTTAGGTTTCAAGGATATCATTCCGTCATATTCCTTTAAAATTCACTGTTGATTTTAAAACAAACTTTACATCTCTACCTGAGAATAATGGTAAGCGTACGCTACACTCTTCTAATCGTCAACATATCACATCATTATCTGAACCCCATTGAAATTCAGCATGTAAAACTTCACAATACCACGTTTCTATCAAACACTAGTAGACATAAAAACTATACGATATAGCCTTCATCCCGAAACCACCTAAGACATGATCAACTTTGGAAATGGTTTGGATAACCACTTGCCACTATCAAAAATTCCTACAAATGACAATTGTCACATCATTATACGCCATTTCACATCAACAACATCTTATATCTTTAGATTATCAACTTAAGCCACCACAAAAAAAAACATAAAATGGTACATAACACGTTCTATGACCAGAAACTTAAGAACGCAAAGATTAGAATTCGGCGCATATACCCACATTTTCCTAGACAATTCAACATCGGATAACACACACTGAGTTCCAGGACGGAATTCCCATTAAGGTGGTGAGACTGTAACAACCCTCATTTTCAGGTTACTTTTCATTTTTTTGAAAAGTTACTATTCACTTTCACTATTCATCCCAAAAAAATTTTATTTCACATTCTCGTAAGAGAAATTATTTTAGTAATAGCCTGGGAGTTTGATAATCGTTAGATCATTTTCGCAAAAGTTATTAAGAAAACATCGTTTTAAAGTTTTGTTTTGGTCGGAACACCATTTAAACATCACGCGCATAAAGAAAATCAACTTTGACAATTTTCCTCACATCATATTAATTTTTAGATCACTCATAATCAATTAGAGAATTTTTAAGATTTCATTTTAAATGTCACCAAATAAACCCTGAGCCTACGAGACTAAACTTATGTTTTAAACAATTCTACTTGGACCCAGACTTAACCATTCCTGCACTGTGTTTTCTAAGATATTTTGACGCTTTTACATTTTTGGAAAAGTCAAACATATTTCCCTCCTCCTTTGACCATAAAGAAATATGCGTTCTACATTTTGCTTAAATCGCGTAACTTTTAGACTTCACGTATAAATGTTAAGTTATCCCATATGTGAAAATCACATTTTGACATCTCATATCACTTATAGACTAATTTTAGTCTACTTTAAATAAATTCACGGTCATTTCCCTGAAATTTCGTTCTTTTCTGATAAATTGCGAATTACGCGTTTTTGACCCGTGTTTCCAGGTTTAGGCAGCGTTTTTGCACCCAATATGACTTATCACTCATTTCATGTTATTATATTGAGTATATTGATGAGTTTAATCATTCCTATAAGTTTCATATTTTTATGATACCCGGTTTTACGTTTCGTGACTTAACGGCTTATAGTTAGCGATTAACGGAACCAAAACTCACTCCGTAACCAAGATAATACAAAAAATATCCACCTAAGTCATCTTATCTTCATATGGCAGACTTTGGGGGGGGGGAGTCATCATCTTGGTGGCTTGATCCTAACCATGCTTCATTTAGATCATTACATGTGTCCTAACTTAACCATGGTTAACATTTAACCTAATATATGGTTAACCAAACTTACCCTCCTATAAACAGCAAGTGAAATGCATCCTAAGAACCCTAATATTCTGATTTGGGTCGTTCATATCACAAAATATTCATATCTTCCATGTTTATGCAAAGAAGTTTCAAGTAGTAAGTTACTACATCAAATCTCTAGCAAGTTTAAGTGATCTTCTTGAGTTTAGATCCACTAAAGTCACTTAGTACTTCATCACCAAATCTTCAAGATCACAAGGGTGCCAAGGTGTAGAAAGCTAGCTCAATTCAAGGTCCTAAGTGTTCAATCAAAGTCCGATCCTTACTAGTTACTCCTTTCTTAATTGAAAGCCAAAAGTTGTAAGCAACTAATCACCACCATCATCTCATCTTTATTATTCATAATCTTAACAATTTCATGCTATATATATAGTTACTATGTTGATTCATGATGTACATATACTCAATCACATGTTTTAATTCACATATTATTGTAAAAGTAACAAACTAGTAAACTAGTCATATTCTACACATTTGAGACCATTAAAACCAGTCACATATGGACTTTCTAACTTACATACTATGGTAGACAAGATAAAAAGGAAAATGTAGCAATTTGAATCACCTAAAACGAGTACACGAGTCAAAAGATACGGCCAAAAGAAGTTAGCGAAACAAAACGCCAAACTGAATACTGTTAAGTGCATCCGTTTTGAAAATGGTACTTACGTCCGAATCATCAAAAAGTTAAAAAACTAAAGTTGTCCGGAACGATGTTTTCCTTCACTCTAAAAGAAGCTCGGACCCTGAAAATGCTTAAACAGACTATTATAATTCAAAAACTGAAACTGCCCTATATATAGTCTCACAACTATACTTTTGTCACAACTAAAAGCAAACCAAGAGGCCTAATGGCCATAAGCCAAGACCACGGCCATGGCTAAGGTCAAGGCTGAGTCTCATGACCATGGTAGTCAAGATCAATGCCACGGCAAGGCCATGCCTAAAGCCTCAAGGCTTATTTACCCAAGACCGTTAACTAAGGTGTTAACCTTGGCAAATCGACACCAACATAAACCAAACGACATAACTTTATATACTTACATTATCAAATGATCATATTTATGAAATGACGATACTTGTGATAACCATTATGATTTCTTAATCATAACCAAACAACCTTGTAACTTGTGTTTACAAACCATATGACACTTATGATATATAAACAAATCATATGTTTTATCTACTAAGTGCTACAATACTAGGGAGCTTCATGTGAGGGGTTTCATTGGGTAAAACGTATCGACGAGTTGTTGAATTTACGATTTAAAGTGTCCTAGCTCCTCGAACGTTTACTACATGACCTCTGAATTGTGATGGCCCGAACGGTAGTACGATATATATAAACTAAACACATTTTCACAACTAGACCATTTCTATAAACGACATACACAAAAACCATGTACTACACCATGATCAACATAGAGACGTATATAGGTTTGTTATTTCTGTCGCATCATTATTTTTTCAAACCTAAGCCGCAACATCCTATTCTAGGTTGCTCGTAGAAGTTCTCACGGCATATCCATCATTCTCATTATACATTTGATATCATTTACTCTGAGGTGAGTTCATAGCCCCACTTTTTATTACTTAATTGTTTTACAAACCCTTGGGGGAGATACATGCTTTATTCTTAACCGAACACATTGCTTTCAAAATGTATGCTTATCTGATTGTTTTATTAGCACTAAGTTACCACATTTGCCAAACTTAAGTCCCTAAATCATGAATCATTAGTCACTAGTGAGAGTGGGCGCGAATATTGTGAATAGATCTATTGGGATTGACGAATCCCGTTTGTGTTGACCGGGTAGGCAAACAAACACACTATATTTGAGTAACATTAGGTAAAAACGGCAATTTTACCTATTAGGGCAAGTACCAACAGTTTCTCCAATTATTATTGGAACACGTTAACGCCTTGGTTTCATGAGCTTGGTGAGAAACAAAAGCGGGCTCAAGTATCATATACTTGAGGCAGCCGTACCAAACAATAATAACTGTTTTGTTTTCAAACTATTGGTGTGAGTCTAAATTAACTCACACTACCAACATAATGTGTTCAACCATCAAACAAACTCTATGAATTTCATTCAACCTTTGTGTTGACAGTTTTAAGCATGTATTTTAGGTCCATAATGTCGGAAGCTGGCACGGAAGAGCAAGGACTTGATCAAGAATGCTATAAATACTTTATCTATACTATATTATAAAGTATTTGGGACATTCCTAAAAAGGAAGACTTAAAAAATTAAGATTCAACACTTGCTAATAATTGGAAATTTTAATAAATACATCTATAATAGCATTTGTTGCAACACTTTAAAGCACTTTTTTAAACATGTTTTTTAAAAAAATAATAAAAAAATACAAAGTAATTTAGTATATGAAAAAAAAGTCCATAACAATAAATACTTAATAAATGTTATTTTTAAAAACCCCTAATATGGCAAATACATGTTATTATACATATTGTACAAACTAATAACACACAAAAATCCTCATGCAATTTATATGTAAGCAAGCTCATCGTACATATGGTTTTACAAACGGACTGGGCCAACGGGTTCAACCGGGAACCGGAGTCACCACGGTTCGGCTAGCCCATAAAAGTCGTCCGAAAACGATATTGTTAAATCAATAGAGTTTAAAAATACATAGTAAAATACAATGTTCAAAAAATATTATTAAATCGCAAGAGTGCCTCGAGAATCAATTATATGCGCCTTTTGGAATTTTTTTTAATAAAATTTACCGTAAAAACTAAAAACTTTATTTTATGTATTTGAATATTAATAATTATAATCTTTAAAGTAACCCATATGATTTATTGAATATTTAATTTTAATTTATCTTTATAAGTAATATTTTACTTGTATCATCCATCTATGTGGGACAAATTTAACAAACATTATTTTTGAGAACTAAATTTTCTTAGTATAATGTAAGTGATTTTTGAAAGTCGCTATGATGTTATTATTTAATGATAACTTATGACTACGGGCTATTGTCAACTACTTTTATCCCATACCTTTACAATATGCCTACTACCAACTCATTATTGTCACCACATCATGTGAATAATCTACAATTTTTATATGAAAATTTTTGTTATTGCATAACAGGTTTCAAAACTAAAAGTATCATTGTCTGTATATCTATTGTATTGCCAAATATAGATCTAAAAAAAATTGGTTGAATATTTTAATTGTATGGTGCCCGCCGCTGCAACGCGCGGGTACCCTGCTAGTCATTCACAAAACATCAAAGACTTTATATTGATGTACTTTGTAAACAATGGAACCAACTGGGACCTATTTTGTAAACTCTGATATTTATATAAATCGAATGATAAATCTTTTAAAATGACTACATTAGAGTTCCTTTTCTATTGTTATGACTGTTGTGCCATGAAGTAACACTCTGTGTGAATTCTGCTGTGTATCACGAAATTGGGGGTGTTATGCTTTGGGTGAACGGTAAGTGGTGATGACCTGGTTATAGATTTAGACTATTGCTTGATTTTATTTTACACCAATTTTATCCCATGTCTTATCCTACCCTTAGTCATGAAGCGTGTCTAGGTGATGCAGTGAGCAATCTTTGGTGTCTTGGCCATGAATTTTACACCAATTTTATCCACTTTGCCGTGACATGTTAGTAATGACAAATCACCCTTAACCTTTGTCGTGCCTACCCATATTGCCTTCAAGGATTGTTTAGTCCTTAACTCTAGTGGTGGAGATTTGTGTAACCACCAAGCTTATGATAGAATACATGCTATGACTGTGCAATGAGTGATCACCCTGAAATTGACACTTAGAATAATTGAGAGATTTGAGTGTTTTGTTCCCATTTCGTGAGGTGTTCGGCTTTGTTTTATTCTAGCATAAGGGATTTGTAAACTTATATTTTCTAGGTGATGGGAGATATCTTTTTAGGAATCTATCTAATAAGGTCTACTTGAGGGCAAGTAGAGTTTAAGTGGGGGGATATATGATAACATCGAATAGTCCTGAATATTAAGTGTCAATTATTAAGTGTCAATTTCTCCCGATAATGCTCGTATTTTATATCATTTATATGGATTTACGCTTATTTTCCTCTGTATTTCACTTTCTGGTAAATTACAAGCATTGGAGCTAAAGAGACGTGGATTTGGAGAATTTATTAAAGATATATCATAGTATGCTCATTTTGAAGAAGTTACGGCGTAACTCCTCTCTCACATTACGCCGTAACTGAAGCGTGGTTCAGAAAACCAACTCAATGAAGTTGTAACTCTCCCAAAGATTACGACGTAACCAACTAGGTCAAATGAGGTTAGCGCCGCTGCAAGCTACGCCGTAGCTATTGTCTCAATTACGACGTAACCAAGATTTATTGAAGATACTGTTGGAATCACTCCTAAACTATATTTCAAGTGTTTGTAATCAATATGTAATAGGTTGCTTAATTAGGATTTTAAGTTTGTATTAATGGCAAGGCTTATGTAGAAAGCCCATAAGCCTTGGCCCAAGCCCAATAATTAGTGAAAGGGACTAGATATGTTGCCCTAGTCATCTTCCCTATAAATACCTTTGTAAACCTTCATTTGAAGGTTGGTTGTTCATTTACTTTCATACTCTACGCATAAGCTTTTCATATTAACATTCGTGTGTGTTTGTTCTTGTTCAACCGATCAATTTTACCTCTTATTTCTTACATATTGATGCTTGTGTTACATTATGGTGACCTAACAGTGGTATCATTCGCCATCCAGTTGGGTGAAACATATTTGTTTTTGAAATTTTTTTTGTTATGCGCGTGGGTTTTGTGCTCTAAACCTTTCATACGTTTAAAGCTTTACTTTTTACACTTACAAACTCAAGATTCTTGTGGTTTAAGGTTTATTTAGTGTTAAAGTTTAAGTTTTTAGCATCAAGTTTCAAACTTTACGTGTGTAGCATAGTTCTTGTAACACCCCCAATTTCGTGATACGCAGCGGAATTCAAACTGGGTGTTACTTCATGGCACAACAGTCATAACAATAGAAAACGAACTCTAATGGAGTCGTTTTAAAATATTTATCATTCGATTTATATAAATATCAGAGTTTACAAAAAATGAGGTCCCTGTAGTTTCACGGTTTACAAAATACATTAAATTGGTTTTCGAATGATAATAAAATTTATAGCCTTCTTGAGTATCCGTGCTCCTCCGTGCCAGCCTCGGACAATATGGACCTGAAATACACGCTTAAAACTGTCAACACAAAGCTTGAGTGAAATTCATAGAGTTTGTTTGATGGTTGAACATATTATGTTGGTAGTGTGAGTTAGTTAGACTCACACCAATGGTTTGAAAACAAAACAGTAATTATTGTTTGGTATGGCTGCCTCAAGTATATGATACTTGAGCCCGCTTTTGTTTGTCACCAAGCTCATGCAACCAAAGCGTTAACGTGTTCCAATATTAATTGGAGAAACTGTTGGTACTTGCCCTAATAGGTAAAATTGCCGTTTTTACCTAAAGTTACTCATATATAGTGCGTTTGTTTGCCTACCCGGTCAACACAAACAGGATTCGTCAATCCCGATAGATCTATCCACAATATTCATGCTCACTCTCTCTAGTGTGGGATGGTTCATGATTTAGGGACTTAAGTTTGGCAAATGATGGTTACTTAGTGACAATATGACAATCAGATAAACATATAGTTTGAAAGCAATGTGTTCGGTTTAAAATAAAGCATGTATCTCCCCCAAGGGTTTGTAAAAAAATCAAGTAATAGAAAGTGGGGCTATGAACTCACCTCAGAGTAAATGATATCAAATGTATAATGAGAATGATGGATATGTCCTGAGAACTTCTACGAGCAACCTAGATTAGGATGTTGCGACTGAGGTTTGAAATAATGATGGGAAAGAAATAACAAACCTATATACGTCTCTATGTTGATCATGATGTAGTACATGGTTTTTCTGTATGTCGTTTATAGAAATGGTCTAGTTTTGAAAACGAGTAGTTTATATATGTCGTACTACCGTTCGGGCCATCACAATTCAGAGGTCATGTAGTAAACGTTCGAGTAGCTAGGACACTTTAAATCGTAAATCCAACAACTCGTCGATACGTTCTACTCAAATGAAACCCCTCACATGAAGCTCCCTAGTTTTGTAGCACTTAGTAGATAAAACATAGATTTTGAATTAAGATTGTTATATCATAAAGTTTATCATGTCTTTAGTAAATATCTAGTTTTTTTACAAGTTCTCGTCGTTTCATAAATATGATCACTAGATAATGTAAGTATATAAAGTTATGTCGTTTGGTTTGTGTTGGTGTTGATTTGCCGAGGTTAACACCTTAGTTAACGGTCTTGGGTAGATAAGCCTTGAGGCTTTAGCCATGGCCTTGCCGTGACTTTGGTCTTGACTACCATGGTCTTGGCTTATGGCCATTAGGCCTCTTGGTTTGCTTTTAGTTGTGACAAAAGTATAGTCGTGAAACTATATATAGGGCAGTTTCAGCTTTTGAAATATAATGGCCTGTTTAAGTGTTTTCAGGGTCCGAGCTTCTTTGATAGTGAAGGAAAACGTCGTTCCAGACAACTTTCGTGCTTTAAATTTTTGATGATTCGGACCAGAAGTGCCGCTTTCAA
This sequence comes from Chrysanthemum makinoi, assembly GCA_910596185.1. Taxonomy (NCBI): domain Eukaryota; kingdom Viridiplantae; phylum Streptophyta; class Magnoliopsida; order Asterales; family Asteraceae; genus Chrysanthemum; species Chrysanthemum makinoi. The sequence continues at coordinate 39,909,305 of OU343216.1, read as the reverse complement.
AACGGACAGACCCTTAACGGATTCAATTTGGCAGTTTCGGTGTTTTGGTTTTGCTAACTTCTTTTGGCCTATCTTTTGACTCGTGTACTCATTTTAGGTGATTCAAGTTACTATGTTTACCTTTTTATCTTGTCTACCATAGTATGTAAGTTAAAAAGTCCATATGTGACTGGTTCTAATGGTCTCAAATGTGTAGAATATGACTAGTTTACTAGTTTGTTACTTTTACGACAATATGTGAATTAAAACATGTGATTGAGTATATGTACATCATGAATCAATATAGTAACTATATATATAGCATGAAATTGTTAAGATTATGAATAATAAAGATGAGATGATGGTGGTGATTAGTTGCTTACAACTTTTGGCTTTCAATCAAGAAAGGAGTAACTAGTAAGGATCGGACTTTGATTGAACACTTAGGACCTTGGATTGAGCTAGCTTTCTACATCTTGGAACCCTTGTGATCTTGAAGAGTTGGTGATGAAGTACTAAGTGACTTGAGTGGATCTAAACTCAAGAAGATCACTTTAACTTGCTAGAGATTTGATGTAGTAACTTACTACTTGAAACTTCTTTGCATAAACTTGGAGTTTATAGATCAAATTATGGAAGATATGAATGTTTTGTGATATGAACGACCCAAATCAGAATATGAGGGTTCTTAGGATGCATTTCACTTGCTATTTATAGGAGGGTAAGTTTGGTTAACCATATATTGGGTTAAATGTTAACCATGGTTAAGTTAGGACACATGTAATGATCTAAATGAAGCATGGTTAGGATCAAGCCACAAAGATGATGAATCCCCTAGAGGGGCCAAATGAAGATAAGATGACTTAGGTGGATAGTCTTGGTATTATCTTGGTTACAGAGTGAGTTTTGGTCCCATTAAATGCCAACAGTAAGTTGTTAAGCCATAAAACGTAAAATCGGGTATCGTAAAAATACGAAACTTGTAGGAATGATGAAACTCATCATTATACTCCATCTAAAAATATAAAATGAGTGATAAGTCTCATTGAGTGCAAAAACGCTGCTAAGTGGAAACACGGGTCAAAAACGCGTAAAATGCAATTTATCGAGAAAAAGAGCGAGATTTCCGGGAAATGACCGTGAATTTATTTTAAGTAGACTAAAATTAGTCTATAAGTGATATGAGATGTCAAAATGTGGTTTTCGTTATCGTGGGATAACTTAACAGTTATACGTGAAGTCTAAAAGTTACGCGATTTAAGAAAAAATTTAGAGCAATGTTAATTTCTTTATGGTCAAAGGAGGAGGAAATATGTTTGAATTTTCAAAAAAGTAAAAGTGTCAAAACATCTTAGAAAACAGTCAGAGAATGGTTAAGTCGGGCCTCGTAGAATTGTTTAAAGCGTAAGTTTAGTCTCGTACGGCTCAGGGTTTATTTGGTAACATTTAAATGAAATCTTAAAAATTCTCAATTTGATTATGAGTGATCTAAAATTAATCGATGTGAGGAAAATAGTGAGTTGATTTTAGTTATCGGCGTGATGTTTAAATGGTGCTCCGACCAAAACGAAACTTTAAAACAATGTTTTCTTAATAACTTTTGCGAAGATGATCTAACGATTGTCAAACTCTCAGGATATTACTAAAATAATTTAACTTACGAGAATGTGAAATAAACTTTTTACGGGATGAATAGTGAAAGTGAATAGTAAATTTCTTGAGATGAATAGTAAAAATTTGAGAATGGATAGAAATCCTGAAAATGCGAATTGTTACAGTTCTAAAAGCTTGTTTTTGTTCATGTGGTTCTGTCTACGCGTAAGGGTGAAATTGGATTTGGATCATCAAGTATCAAACTTTCTTGTTATTTTGGTGATATTAAAGCTATTTCATCATAAAAATCAGGTTTCTAAACACTTTTGGGCATAAAAATCAGTTTTGGTGATAGTTTGTACTTTCTACTCGTAACAAAACCCTAGTTTTCTTGGTAAGCTCTAAGTCTACGCTCTAGATGCATTGCAGCGTAACATTTTCATCATTTGATCTTGATCTTTGTTGGTTTACTCGGTGTTTCTTGCTTGGATAAGCCTGAAAACACTTCGACTTTGGATATCTCTTACACTGGTATAAGTGTAAAGGATTTCTGGGCAAAACCCTAGTTTTACGCCTAAGCTACATACTTATGCGTAGAATACTCTTACGCCTAAGCCTTTCCTACGCCTAAGCTTGTCTTATGCCTAAGGAAGTATTACGCATAAGGATTCTACTCCTAAGTCTTTGGTTTACACCTAAGCTAAGTTTTTCTCAAGTCTACGCGTAAGCTTTTTGGTTTCTTGAGTTTATGCATGTGCAGGTATGGATTTGATAAAACACGCAAAAGAAAGCCAAATCAGACAAAAAACCCGAGCACGAGATATAAAGAGTGCTAAAGCTGATCCGGAAGGTCAGAAGTGAGCATTTGTGAAGATTTTCATGCTGAGAGGATGATTTATGAAAGATTTTTTCATGTTAAAAGAATTGGCAGAATCAGTCCCTCAAGTTTCAGCATTTGGCAAAATTTACCCCTGAAGATTCAGAATTGGCAAGAATGGCCCTTGGATTATTTGAGATTTACAAGAAAGACCCTTGGATTATTTTTCAGAATCTACAGCTTTGGACCCTTAAAATTCAGAAGTTACAAATCTAGTCCTTGAGGTTATATCCGAATACAAGTCCATGTCCATCTCACTTACACCTTGGCCCAAATATACCTAAAGCCCATCTAAGCCCAATCCATACCCGTTAATACTTATAACCGGTCAACACCCAAATCCCCAGTCAACCCCATCCCCCCCAGTCAACCTACTTCAAATACGATTAAAAAATATTAACTCTTTACCGCCCAAAATAGTTTACCCCCAATTACCCAAACCCAGCTAACTAAGAACCCTAATTTGCCCCTCCACTAAATTGGCACAATCACTTCAATTAAAGGGTAACATTTTACTTACACCTGACACACTGACACACGGAATGCCAGCGTAGCAATCCGTGTGTCATTCACTGATTGATGAAAAATTGATTTGAAAAGAATCGTGTATTGCTTATCGGAAAGCATTTTTTCAATACAACGAAGGTTTTATATTGGAAATAAATTTTCAATCACAAACACCTTTTGATTTTGAAAATGTATTACACAGTCGATGTGCTATGGAAAATAATTTTTTAGCACAACGACTGGTTTTTCAAAGGTATCCGTCAATCCATTTCCTGAACTAGGATTGATTCATAATTTTGAATCGCTCCATTGTTTCTGTTCAGTTGTCACATGATTAATCTATTGAATAGATCTCACATGTCACCTACCAAGAGCTTGTTTGATGTTGGCTCTAGAAGGTTTTCCATCTTCATTGTGAGTATGTGAACATATCACTCAGATGTTCTGGCAATACCACAAGGGTAATGCTTAGGACTCATAAGATATATTCTCACTTTCCACATTGTGTGAAACAGTGAGTCTTCATTGATTATGTCCTTAATGAGATTTATTGATGATCTCGTGGCTCTAGAATCAATAGTGCACATTTTGTTCCTTTGCCGGAGATTAGGGAGAGGGTCTCCTTCTTCAATATCAACAATCTCTAAGAGAAAGTCGATATATTATGTAGGTTCCCTGTGAGAATGAAACAATTCCTTTTAAGAGGAACTTGAGTAGCTTGGGAAGTTGTAGTGCAGTGCGTCACTGGGTCAATGACGTCTTGTCTTCAATACCAGTGTTACCTTAGTAACCACCAGTAGCATATGAATTGAACCCGGTTTCTGCCCTAAGGTTGAATTATTGGAGGGCTATTTATTTTCACCCCTTTTCTCATTCATTTCTTTTTCATTCTTCAACCCCTTCAGTGCTTACCGAGACTTCATAACTAAAAACATGTTGGGTTTATTCCAGTTCTAGCTCTATCTCAGTCCGCACTCTTCCCATATCTCACTTTTCTCCTTTTTTTCATCATACCTAAGGACTTCTACACTATCTAGTGGATTGTCCATGGGTAGATCCCTCCGGCTCTGATGGGATCATGGGAACGAATTGAAAACCATTTGAAATAAATTCGGTCGGTCTTTTGGTATTGTTCTTCTACCATTGAAACCAATTGAAAACCATTTGAAAAATCAATCCAGGCACTTGTGATACATGATCAAAGCATTTTGCACCTGAGTTGTTTTTGATATTTTAGAAAAAGATCCCCCTCAACATGTGCATCATAGATTTGAAATTGATTTAGCACATGGAGGTAAGAGGACTTGATAATCTCATATTAAGATTAAAGAATTCACTTCTTTGATCAACATTTCTAAAAATATCGACATCACTTTCCTGATCAAAATTAGTTTTTTAAATACTTAGTTAAAGATATTTTGGGAAAGGATGTGGTTTTCTAAAAGTTGCTCCCCCTCAATATGTGCATCGAGATTCAAAAGAGTTTTGCACATATTAGTGGGAACATGCACTTTGAGACAAATCAATCATGTTTTAATCCCTTATGGTTTAAGATAAATGCTCCCCCTTAACATATGCTTTGTAAATCGTTTGGTATATGAAGGGAGGAGATCTTGTTACTCAATTTCAAAACCATTTATCGAGTTATCAGTTTAAATCCAATTTAAATCAGAAATTCTCCCCCGATCACAATTTTCAAATCCTTTGAGATTTGTGATCTCGATTGATTTAAATTGTTTTTGAAAGGTTTTGAGGAGAATTGTCACTTGCTTTCATAACTTTTAACTGATCGGGATCAAATTCTTAGACTTGAAACTCCAATGATTAATCATGCTTGAGTATCTTATGAAAATATAACATTAGCCTTAGTCTGGATCCATTTGATCAAAAGCCTTGTTTATTTCGATTATCCAAAGTTAGACCTTGCTTGAGTACGTGCCCATTGTGAAATAACTTTTTGATTTGATTGAAATCATTCTCCCCCTCAATCAATGATATATGTTGTTGATTGAGTGTTAGAGATTTTGATAAATTATACGTCCAGATGATTTTCAAAAGGTTGGTCCGAGTTAATTTTAAAGCAATTTTGTTTTCATTAGATGAAAAATATTGATGAGTGCTTATTCACTCATCGTTTTTACCCATCTAAGACCACAAAAATGACCAAAAACACCCAAATAAGACCAAAATATGTTAAAAATATCCTCGGAGTGTGTTTTGAGTCTTGCAGGTACAAAAGGGTTGAAAACAGAGCGAAAACGAGCAAAATCGAGCCGAAATCAGAAAATGGCAGAATCAGTCCCTGAACTTTGAGCATTTGGCAGCTTTAGTCCCTCAAGTTTCGAATTTTGCAAATTCAGCCCTTGGTCTATTGGAGAATGACAAAGTTAGCCCTTGGAAGACTTTTCAGAAGTTACACAGTTGGCCCTTGGAAAATCAGATTTGACACAATTAGTCCCTATGCTAAATTTCAGATCACAAGAGTAGTCCAAATCCAATCTTAATTTAACCCAAGTCTAGCCCACCCAAAGCCCAAGTCAAACCAAAAACTATACCCGGTCAACGAGTTAACTCTCTACCCATTCTTCTTTTTCCCTTCGTCTTCCCGCTCAACCTCAAAACCAGAGACACAAATAAAAAAACTACCAACCCACACACCTCAAATAAAAAAATCATTCACCCCATCCCTGCTTTACCTTTTACCCAGAAAACCCACCATCCCCAAGAACTTCTTTCCCAAAACCCATGTTATCCCACCCCATGCGACAGAGAAAA
>OU343216.1:39793677-39903474 GCA_910596185.1 Chrysanthemum makinoi | reverse complement strand
CTTAATAATAATTTACCTTTAAGAAAAAAAAAAAACACTTGAAATACTAGTTAGGAGTGATTCCAACAATTAAATAGAATCGTATAATTTTCATATTAGCTGTGTGAAATCTCATGTAACTTGTTGATTTAATTAATACAACTTCACCATTTCGGGAAAAAAACTTTGAGGCAGTTTTGTAATTCGGGTAATGCGAGGGGCGACTTTTGCAACTTTTCAAGACTCCTTTTAGTGAGTAAAAGAAAAAATTGAAAATGTTCTATAGTAGTAGAGTTTTGTTTATAGTTTAGGCCCTTAAAGTTTATAACTTTCTTTTTTGAAGTTTTATTAAAATAGAATGCATTATAAAGTTAAGTATTTTTTAATGAAAAGGATTTTTCATAAAAAAATACGAACTTTATTAAATGGAATCACTTAATGTTCATATTAGATATGTGGAGTCTCATGTAACTTCTTGATTTAATTAATACAACTTCACCATTTCGGAAAAAAACTTTAGGATATTTTTTATAATTTCAGGTAATCTGAGGGACCATTTTGCAACTTTTCAAAGACTACTTTTGCAAAGTGAGTAAAAAAAAATAGAAAATGTGCTAGAGTAGTAGAGTTTTGGTTACATTTAGGCCCTTAAAGTTTATAACTTTCTTTTACTTGTGTTGTTGATGGATCTTTGTAGTTGAATGAAACTTGAGTTTTTTTTTGAAGATGAGCTTAGAGTAACAATTCCTTAAGTGAATCGATGTGCTACGTAAACTTCCTTAAAGCTTTCCCTTAAGTAAATATCTTACTCGTAGAATAGTGGTTAAACATAACCTTAGATAAGCGGAAGACTTATCGTAAAACCTTATCGTAAGATAGTTCTTAGGTAAAAGTGTTACTAAATAAGTATTATGCTAAGTAAGATTAGGTTGGAAACCAAAACTTTCACACTTGTCCAAGTGTGAGATATCCACAAGTTGAAGTATTTTTCAAGCTTATCCAAGCAAAGAAACAGCGAGTTACCAACGGCCGAAGAATTTGGTGAAGATTCTTTCAGCATAAGCTGCTTGAAGTAAACTCGACTTTAAGTAAAAGCGTTAGGCGTAAGAATAGGCCTATGGGCTTTCTGCATAAGCCTAGTACTTAATAAAAACTTAAAAGCCATAATTACACAACCTATTACATATAAGTGACTAACACTTGAAATACTAGTTAGGAGTGATTCCAACAATTAAATAGAATCGAATAATTTTCATATTAGGCTGTGGAATCTCATGTAACTTGTTGAAATTAATACAACTTCACCATTTGGAAAAAAACTTTGGGGCGAGTTTTGTAATTGCGGTAATGCGAGGGACGACTTTTGCAACTTTTAGAGACTCCTTTTGCAGCGTGAGTAAAAAAAAATTGAAAATGTTCTATAGTAGTAGAGTTTTGTTTATAGTTTAGGCCCTTAAAGTTTATAACTTTCTTTTTTGAAGTTTTATTAAAATAGAATCATTATAAAGTTAATATTTTTTAATGAAAAGGATTTTCAATAAAAAAATCTGAACTTTATTAAATGGAATCACTTAATGTTCATATTAGATGTGTGGGGTCTGGGTTTTAGGGGTTAGGGTTTTAGGGTTTAGGGTTTAGGGTTTGGGTTTAGGTGTTTGGGAATTTAGGGTTTATTTGGGGTTTGGGGTTTTAAAGTTTTTAGGGTTTTATAGTTTAGGGTTTTGGGTTTAGGAGTTTAGGGTTTAGGGTTTAGGGTTAGGGGTTTAGGGTTTTGGGATTAGGGTTTTAAGCTTGAGTTTTTTAGGGTTAGGGGTTTTAGGGGTTATGGGTTATGGGTTAGGGGTTAGAGTTTAGGGGTTAAGGGTTAGGGGTTAGGGTTAGGGGTTAGGGGTTAGAGTTTAGGGGTTAGGGGTTAGGGTTAGGGGTTTGGGGTTTGGGGTAAGTGTGCAGGAGTAAGGGTTGGGGTTAGAGGGGTTGGGGTTGGGTTTAAAAGTTTCAGTTTAAGTGTAGGGATTTAGGGTTTAAGGTTTTGGGGTTTTAGGGGTTTGGGGTTTAGGGGTTGGGGTTGGGGTGAAGTTAGGGGTTTGGGGTTTGGTGGTTTGGGGTTGGGACTCGGGGTTTAGAGCGTAAGAATAGGCCTATGGGCTTTATGCATAAGCCTAGTACTTAATAAAAAACTTAAAAGCCATAATTACACAACCTATTACATATAAGTGACTAACACTTGAAATACTAGTTAGGAGTGATTCCTACAATTAAATAGAATCATTATAATTTTCATATTATTTGTGGAATCTCATGTAACTTGTTGATTTAATTAATACAACTTCACCATTTAAGGAAAAAAAACTTTGGGACAGTTTTGTAATTCGAGGTAATAGCGGGGGCGACTTTTGCAACTTTTAGACTCCTTTTGCAGCGTGAGTAAAGAAAAAATTGAAAATGTTCTATAGTAGTAGAGTTTTGTTTATAGTTTAGGCCCTTAAAGTTTATAACTTTCTTTTTTGAAGTTTTATTAAAATAGAATGCATTATAAAGTTATATTTTTTAATGAAAAGGGATTTTCATAAAAAAATCTGAACTTTATTAAATGGAATCACTTAATGTTCATATTAGATGTGTGGAGTCTCATGTAACTTCCTGATTTAATTAATACAACTTCACCATTTAGGGAAAAAAACTTTAGAATTTGTTTTATAATTTGAGGTAATTACGAGGGACCATTTGCAACTTTTCAAAGACTACTTTTGCAAAGTGAGTAAAAAAAATAGAAAATGTGCTATAGTAGTAGAGTTTTGGTTACATTTTAGGCCCTTAAAGTTTATAACTCTCTTTTACTTGTGTTGTTGATGGATCTTTGTAGTTGAATGAAACTTGAGTTTGTTGTTGAAGATGAGCTTAGGCGTCACAATTCCTTAGGCGTGTCGATGTGCTTACGTAAACTTCCTTAAAGTAAACTTTCCCTTACTACGTAAGAATAGTGGTTAAACATAACCTTAAGTAAGCGAAGACTTATGTAAAAGAACCTTATCGTAAGATAGTTCTTAGGTTAAAGTGTTACTCGTAAGTATTATGCTTAGAGCGTAGATTAGGTTGGAAACCAAAACTTTCACACTTGTCCAAGTGTGAGAGATATCCACAAGTTGAAGTATTTTTCAAGCTTATACAAGCAAGAGAAACAGAGTTACCAACGACGAAGAATTTGGTGAAGATTCTTCTGCATAAAGCTGCTTGAGTAAACTCGACTTTAGGCATAAGCGTTAAGCGTAAGAATAGGCCTATGGGCTTTCTGCATAAGCCTAGTACTTAATAAAAACTTAAAAGCCATAATTACACAACCTATTACATATAAGTGACTAACACTTGAAATACTAGTTAGGAGTGATTCGAACAATTAAATAGAATCATTATAATTTTCATATTAGGCATGTAGAATCTCATGTAACTTATTGATTTAATTAATACAACTTCACCATTTCAGGAAAAAAACTTTGGGGGATTTTTGTAATTGCGGTAATGACGAGGGGCGACTTTTGCAACTTTTGAGACTCCTTTTTACAGCGTGAGTAAAGAAAAAATTGAAAATGTTCTATAGTAGTCGAGTTTTGTTTATAGTTTAGGCCCTTAAAGTTTATAACTTTCTTTTTTGAAGTTTTATTAAAATAGAATCGTATAAAGTTCGTATTTTTTAATGAAAAAGGATTTTTCATAAATAAAATACGAACTTTATTAAATGGAATCACTTAATGTTCATATTAGATGTGTGGTCTCATGTAACTTCGCGATTTAATTAATACAACTTCACCATTTCGGGAAAAAAACTTTAGAAGGGTTTATTTTTATAATTTGAGGGTAATTACGAGGGGACCATTTTGCAACTTTTCAAAGACTACTTTTGCAAAGTGAGTAAAGAAAAAATAGAAAATGTGCTATAGTAGTAGAGTTTTGGTTACATTTTAGGCCCTTAAAGTTTATAACTTTCTTTTACTTGTGTTGTTGATGGATCTTTGTAGTTGAATGAAACTTGAGTTTATTGTTGAAGATGAGCTTAAGTAACAATTCCTTAAAGTGTCGATGTGCTTACGTAAACTTCCTTAAGGCGTAAACTTTCCCTTACTTTACGTAAAGAATAGTGGTTAAACATAACCTTAAGTAAGCGAAGACTTATGTAAGAACCTTATCGCGTAAGATAGTTCTTAAGTAAAGTGTTACTCGTAAGTATTATGCTTAGGAGTAAGATTAGGTTGGAAACCAAAACTTTCACACTTGTCCAAGTGTGAGAGATATCCACAAGTTGAAGTATTTTCAAGCTTATCCAAGCAAGAGAAACAGCGAGTTACCACTTGACGAAGAATTTGGTGAAGATTCTTCGCATAAAAGCTTGAAAGAGTAAACTCGACTTTAAGTATAAGCGATAGAAGTAAGAATAGGCCTATGGGCTTTACGCATAAGCCTAGTACTTAATAAAAACTTAAAAGCCATAATTACACAACCTATTACATATAAGTGACTAACACTTGAAATACTAGTTAGGAGTGACTCCAACAATTAAATAGAGTCGTATAATTTTCATATTAGCTATGTAGAATCTCATGTAACTTGTTGATTTAATTAATACAACTTCACCATTTAGGGAAAAAACTTTGGGACAATGTTTTGTAATTCACGGCGAGGTAATAGCGGTGAGGCGACTTTTGCAACTTTTTAGAGACTCCTTTTGCAACGTGAGTAAAGAAAAAATTGAAAATGTTCTATAGTAGTCGAGTTTTGTTTATAGTTTAGGCCCTTAAGTTTATAACTTTCTTTTTTGAAGTTTTATTAAAATAGAATAAATTATAAAGTTACATATTTTTTAATGAAAAAGGATTTTTCATAAAAAAATACGAACTTTATTAAATGGAATCACTTAATGTTCATATTAGATGTGTGGAATCTCATGTAACTTGTTGATTTAATTAATACAACTTCACCATTTTAGGAAAAAAAACTTTAGGAAGGGTTTGTTTTTATAATTTGGTAATTACGGGGACCATTTTGCAACTTTTCAAAGACTACTTTTGCAAAGTGAGTAAAGAAAAATTAGAAAATGTGCTATAGTAGTAGAGTTTTGGTTACATTTTAGGCCACTTAAAGTTTATAACTTTCTTTTACTTGTGTTGTTGATGGATCTTTGTAGTTGAATGAAACTTGAGTTTGTTGTTGAAGATGAGCTTAGTCGTAACAATTCCTTAGAAGTGTCGATGTGCTTACGTAAACTTCCTTAAGGCGTAAACTTTCCCTTACTCGTAAGAATAGTGGTTAAACATAACCTTTAAGCTGAAGACTTATGCGTAAAGAACCTTATCGTTAAGATAGTTCTTAAGTAGTAAGTGTTACTCGTAAGTATTATGCTTAAGAAGTAAGATTAGGTTGGAAACCAAAACTTTCACACTTGTCCAAGTTATGTAGAGATATCCACAAGTTGAAGTATTTTCAAGCTTATCCAAGCAGAAGAAAAACGAGTTACCAAGACGAGAAGAATTTGGTGAAGATTCTTTCGCATAAAGCTGCTTAGTAAGTAAACTCGACTTTAAGTAAGCGTTAGAAGTAAGAATAGGCCTATGGGCTTTCTGCATAAGCCTAGTACTTAATAAAAACTTAAAAGCCATAATTACACAACCTATTACATATAAGTGACTAACACTTGAAATACTAGTTAGGAGTGATTTCAACAATTAAATAGAATATTATAATTTTCATATTAGCTGTGTAGAATCTCATGTAACTTGTTGATTTAATTAATACAACTTCACCATTTCAGGAAAAAAAAAATTTGGGACGGTTTTTGTAATTGCGTGTAGGTAATGAGGGCGACTTTTGCAACTTTTCAGAGACTCCTTTTGCAACGTGAGTAAAGAAAAAATTGAAAATGTTCTATAGTAGTCGAGTTTTGTTTATAGTTTAGGCCCTTAAAGTTTATAACTTTCTTTTTGAAGTTTTATTAAAATAGAATGCATATAAAGTTCGTATTTTTAATGAAAAGGATTTTTCATAAAAAAATACTGAACTTTATTAAATGGAATCACTTAATGTTCATATTAGATGTGTGGAATCTCATGTAACTTGCCGATTTAATTAAAACAACTTCACCATTTAAAAAAAACTTTAAATTTGCTTTTATAATTTGAGGTAATTCTGAGGGACCATTTTGCAACTTTTCAAAGACTACTTTTGCAAAGTGAGTAAAGAAAAAATAGAAAATGTGCTATAGTAGTAGAGTTTTGGTTACATTTTAGGCCCTTAAAGTTTATAACTTTCTTTTACTTGTGTTGTTGATGGATCTTTGTAGTTGAATGAAACTTGAGTTTTTTTTTGAAGATGAGCTTAGAAGTAACAATTCCTTGGCGTGTCGATGTGCTTACACGTAAACTTCCTTAAAGGCGTAAACTTTCCCTTACTATGTAAGAATAGTGGTTAAACATAACCTTAGGGCGAAGACTTATCGTAAAGAACCTTATGTAAGATAGTTCTTAGTAAAGTAAAGTGTTACTTCGTAAGTATTATGCTTAGGAGTAAGATTAGGTTGGAAACCAAAACTTTCACACTTGTCCAAGTGTGAGAGATATCCACAAGTTGAAGTATTTTTCAAGCTTATACAAGCAAGAGAAACAAGGAGTTACCAACGACGAAGAATTTGGTGAAGATTCTTTCGCATAAAGCTGCTTGGAAGTAAACTCGACTTTAGTAAGCGTTAGCGTAGAATAGGCCTATGGGCTTTCTGCATAAGCCTAGTACTTAATAAAAACTTAAAAGCCATAATTACACAACCTATTACATATAAGTGACTAACACTTGAAATACTAGTTAGGAGTGATTCCAACAATTAAATAGAATCATATAATTTTCATATTAGGCATGTAGAATCTCATGTAACTTGTTGATTTAATTAATACAACTTCACCATTTAGGGAAAAAAACATTTGGGACAGCGGTTTTTGTAATTGCGTGAATGACAGGGCGACTTTTGCAACTTTTCAGAGACTCCTTTTGCAACGTGAGTAAAGAGAAAATTGAAAATGTTCTATAGTAGTTGAGTTTTGTTTATAGTTTAGGCCCTTAAAGTTTATAACTTTCTTTTTTGAAGTTTTATTAAATTAGAATCGTATAAAGTTAAGTATTTTTAATGAAAAGGATTTTTCATAAAAAAATCTGAACTTTATTAAATGGAATCACTTAATGTTCATATTAGATGTGTGGAATCTCATGTAACTTGGCGATTTAATTAATACAACTTCACCATTTAGGAAAAAAACTTTAGAATTTGTTTTTATAATTTGAGGTAATTACTGGGGACCATTTTTCAACTTTTCAAAGACTACTTTTGCAAAGTGAGTAAAGAAAAAAATAGAAAATGTGCTATAGTAGTAGAGTTTTGGTTACATTTTAGGCCCTTAAAGTTTATAACTTTCTTTTACTTGTGTTGTTGATGGATCTTTGTAGTTGAATGAAACTTGAGTTTGTTGTTGAAGATGAGCTTACGGGTAACAATTCCTTAGTAATGTCGATGTGCTTACACGTAAACTTCCTTAAGGCGTAAACTTTCCCTTACTAGTAAGAATAGTGGTTAAACATAACCTTAGGCGAAATGCGAAGACTTATGCGTAAGAACCTTATCGTAAGATAGTTCTTAGGCGTAAAGTGTTACTCGTAAGTATTATGCTTAAGCGTAAGATTAGGTTGGAAACCAAAACTTTCACACTTGTCCAAGTGTGAGAGATATCCACAAGTTGAAGTATTTTTCAAGCTTATACAAGCAAGAGAAACAACTTGGAGTTACCAACGATTGAAGAATTTGGTGAAGATTCTTTACGCATAAGCTGCTTAGGGCGTAAACTCGACTTTAAGCAGGTAAGCGTTAGGCGTAAGAATAGGCCTATGGGCTTTCTGCATAAGCCTAGTACTTAATAAAAACTTAAAAGCCATAATTACACAACCTATTACATATAAGTGACTAACACTTGAAATACTAGTTAGTAGTGATTCCAACAATTAAATAGAATCGTATAATTTTCATATTAGCGTAGAATCTCATGTAACTTGTTGATTTAATTAATACAACTTCACCATTTTAGGAAAAAAAACATTTTGGGGACATTTTGTAATTGCGAGGTAATAGCAGGGGCGACTTTTGCAACTTTTGAGACTCCTTTTGCAAGCGTGAGTAAAGAAAAAATTGAAAATGTTCTATAGTAGTAGAGTTTTGTTTATAGTTTAGGCCCTTAAAGTTTATAACTTTCTTTTTTGAAGTTTTATTAAAATAGAATGATTATAAAGTTAGTATTTTTAATGAAAAAGGATTTTTCATAAAAAAAATCTGAACTTTATTAAATGGAATCACTTAATGTTCATATTAGATGTGTGGAATCTCATGTAACTTGTTGATTTAATTAAAACAACTTCACCATTTAGGAAAAAAACTTTAGGACACTGTTTTATAATTTGTGAGGTAATTCAGGGGACCATTTTGCAACTTTTCAAAGACTACTTTTGCAAAGTGAGTAAAGTAAAAATAGAAAATGTGCTATAGTAGTAGAGTTTTGGTTACATTTTAGGCCCTTAAAGTTTATAACTTTCTTTTACTTGTGTTGTTGATGGATCTTTGTAGTTGAATGAAACTTGAGTTTGTTGTTGAAGATGAGCTTAAGCGTAACAATTCCTTAAGTAATCTGATGTGCTTACACGTATAAACTTCCTTAAAGTAAACTTTCCCTTACTCGTAAGAATAGTGGTTAAACATAACCTTAAAGTAAGCGAAGACTTATGCGTAAAGAACCTTATCGCGTTAAGATAGTTCTTAAGCGTAAAGTGTTACTAAATAAGTATTATGCTTAGGCGTAAGATTAGGTTGGAAACCAAAACTTTCACACTTGTCCAAGTGTGAGAGATATCCACAAGTTGAAGTATTTTCAAGCTTATCCAAGCAAGAGAAACGCGAGTTACCAACTTGAAAGAATTTGGTGAAGATTCTTTCGCATAAACTGCTTAGGCGTAAACTCGACTTTAGGCATAAGCGTTAGAAAGGCGTAAGAATAGGCCTATGGGCTTTCTGCATAAGCCTAGTACTTAATAAAAACTTAAAAGCCATAATTACACAACCTATTACATATAAGTGACTAACACTTGAAATACTAGTTAGGAGTGATTCCAACAATTAAATAGAATCGAATAATTTTCATATTAGGCGTGTAGAATCTCATGTAACTTGTTGATTTAATTAATACAACTTCACCATAAAAAAAACTTTGGGACGGATTTTTGTAATTGCGAGGTAATGAGGGGCGACTTTTGCAACTTTTGGAGACTCCTTTTGCAACGTGAGTAAAGAAAAATTGAAAATGTTCTATAGTAGTCGAGTTTTGTTTATAGTTTAGGCCCTTAAAGTTTATAACTTTCTTTTTGAAGTTTTATTAAAATAGAATCATTATAAAGTTAGTATTTTTTAATGAAAAGGATTTTTCATAAAAAAATCACGAACTTTATTAAATGGAATCACTTAATGTTCATATTAGATGTGTGGAATCTCATGTAACTTGTTGATTTAATTAATACAACTTCACCATTTCAGGAAAAAAAACTTTAGGACATTTTATAATTTCGGTAATTCACGGGGACCATTTGCAACTTTTCAAAGACTACTTTTGCAAAGTGAGTAAAGAAAAAATAGAAAATGTGCTAGAGTAGTAGAGTTTTGGTTACATTTTAGGCCTTTAAAGTTTATAACTTTCTTTTACTTGTGTTGTTGATGGATCTTTGTAGTTGAATGAAACTTGAGTTTGTTGTTGAAAATGAGCTTAGGCGTAACAATTCCTTAGAAATGTCGATGTGCTTACCGTAAACTTCCTTAGTAAACTTTCCCTTTTCGTAAGAATAGTGGTTAAACATAACCTTAGGCATATGCGAAGACTTATCGTAAAGAACCTTATCGTAAGATAGTTCTTATGCGTAAAGTGTTACTCGTAAGTATTATGCTTAGGCGTAAGATTAGGTTGGAAACCAAAACTTTCACACTTGTCCAAGTGTGAGAGATATCCACAAGTTGAAGTATTTTCAAGCTTATCCAAGCAAGAGAAACACGAGTTACCAAGCGACCGAAGAATTTGGTGAAGATTCTTTACGCATAAAGCTGCTTAGGCGTAAACTCGACTTTAAGTAAGCGTTAGTAGTAAGAATAGGCCTATGGGCTTTCTGCATAAGCCTAGTACTTAATAAAAACTTAAAAGCCATAATTACACAACCTATTACATATAAGTGACTAACACTTGAAATACTAGTTAGGAGTGATTCCAACAATTAAATAGAATCGTATAATTTTCATATTTGCTGTGTAGAATCTCATGTAACTTGTTGATTTAATTAATACAACTTCACCATTTCAGGAAAAAAAACTTTGGGACAGTTTTTGTAATTGCAGGTAATGACGGGGACGACTTTTGCAACTTTTCGGAGACTCCTTTTGCAACGTGAGTAAAGAAAAAATTGAAAATGTTCTATAGTAGTCGAGTTTTGTTTATAGTTTAGGCCCTTAAAGTTTATAACTTTCTTTTTGAAGTTTTATTAAAATGGAATCATTATAAAGTTAGTATTTTTAATGAAAAAGGATTTTTCATAAAAAAAATACGAACTTTATTAAATGGAATCACTTAATGTTCATATTAGATGTGTGGCGTCTCATGTAACTTGTAGCGATTTAATTAATACAACTTCACCATTTAGGAAAAAAAACTTTAGGATTTGTTTTTATAATTTGAGTAATTAGGGGACCATTTTGCAACTTTTCAAAGACTACTTTTGCAAAGTGAGTAAAGAAAAAATAGAAAATGTGCTATAGTAGTAGAGGTTTGGTTACATTTTAGGCCCTTAAAGTTTATAACTTTCTTTTACTTGTGTTGTTGATGGATCTTTGTAGTTGAATGAAACTTGAGTTTGTTGTTGAAGATGAGCTTAAGCGTAACAATTCCTTAAGTGTCGATGTGCTTACGCGTAAACTTCCTTAAAGCGTAAACTTTCCCTTACTGTAAGAATAGTGGTTAAACATAACCTTAAATGGCGAAGACTTATGCGTAAAGAACCTTATTCGTAAGATAGTTCTTAGGCGTAAAGTGTTACTCGTAAGTATTATGCTTAGGAGTAAGATTAGGTTGGAAACCAAAACTTTCACACTTGTCCAAGTGTGAGAGATATCCACAAGTTGAAGTATTTTCAAGCTTATCCAAGCAAGAGAAACAACCGAGTTACCAAGACTTCAAAGAATTTGGTGAAGATTCTTTACATAGCTGCTTAGAAGTAAACTCGACTTTAAGCGTTAGAAGTAAGAATAGGCCTATGGGCTTTCTGCATAAGCCTAGTACTTAATAAAAACTTAAAAGCCATAATTACACAACCTATTACATATAAGTGACTAACACTTGAAATACTAGTTAGGAGTGATTCCAACAATTAAATAGAATCATATAATTTTCATATTAGGCATGTAGAATCTCATGTAACTTGTTGATTTAATTAATACAACTTCACCATTTCGGGAAAAAAAACTTTGGGACAGTTTTTGTAATTGCGGTAATGATGAGGGCGACTTTTGCAACTTTTCAGAGACTCCTTTTGCAACGTGAGTAAAGAAAAATTGAAAATGTTCTATAGTAGTCGAGTTTTGTTTATAGTTTAGGCCCTTAAAGTTTATAACTTTCTTTTTAGAAGTTTTATTAAAATAGAATCATTATAAAGTTAGTATTTTTAATGAAAAAGGATTTTTCATAAAAAAAATATGAACTTTATTAAATGGAATCACTTAATGTTCATATTAGATGTGTGGAGTCTCATGTAACTTGCGATTTAATTAATACAACTTCACCATTTAGGAAAAAAAAACTTTAGGATTGCTTTTTATAATTTCGGTAATTCTGAGGGACCATTTTGCAACTTTTCAAAGACTACTTTTGCAAAGTGAGTAAAGAAAAAATAGAAAATGTGCTATAGTAGTAGAGTTTTGGTTACATTTTAGGCCCTTAAAGTTTATAACTTTCTTTTACTTGTGTTGTTGATGGATCTTTGTAGTTGAATGAAACTTGAGTTTATTGTTGAAGATGAGCTTAAAGTAATGTAACAATTCCTTAATGTCAGATGTGCTTACCGTAAACTTCCTTAAAGTAAACTTTCCCTTACTCGTAAGAATAGTGGTTAAACATAACCAAGCGTAAAGCGAAGACTTATCGTAAGAACCTTATCGTAAGATAGTTCTTAGGCGCAAGTTACTAAATGTAAGTATTATGCTTAGGAGTAAGATTAGGTTGGAAACCAAAACTTTCACACTTGTCCAAGTGTGAGAGATATCCACAAGTTGAAGTATTTTTTAAGCTTATCCAAGCAAAGAAACAGCGAGTTACCAAATCTTCAAGAATTTGGTGAAGATTCTTTACGCATAAAGCTGCTTAGCGTAAACTCGACTTTAGAGTAAGCGTTAAGCGTAAGAATAGGCCTATGGGCTTTATGCATAAGCCTAGTACTTAATAAAAAACTTAAAAGCCATAATTACACAACCTATTACATATAAGTGACTAACACTTGAAATACTAGTTAGGAGTGATTCCAACAATTAAATAGAATCGTATAATTTTCATATTAGCTGTGTAGAATCTCATGTAACTTGTTGATTTAATTAATACAACTTCACCATTTCAGGAAAAAAATTTGGGACAGTTTTTGTAATTGCTGAGTAATGAGGGCGACTTTTGCAACTTTTCGGAGACTCCTTTTGCAACGTGAGTAAAGAAAAAATTGAAAATGTTCTATAGTAGTCGAGTTTTGTTTATAGTTTAGGCCCTTAAAGTTTATAACTTTCTTTTTGAAGTTTTATTAAAATAGAATCATTATAAAGTTCGGTATTTTTTAATGAACAAGGATTTTTCATAAAAAAATTTGAACTTTATTAAATGGAATCACTTAATGTTCATATTAGATGTGTGGAATCTCATGTAACTTGCTGATTTAATTAATACAACTTCACCATTTCAGGAACAAAAACTTTAGGATTTGTTTTATAATTTCGAGGTAATTCACAGGACCATTTTGCAACTTTTCAAAGACTACTTTTGCAAAGTGAGTAAAGAAAAAATTGAAAATGTGCTATAGTAGTAGAGTTTTGGTTACATTTTAGGCCCTTAAAGTTTATAACTTTCTTTTACTTGTGTTGTTGATGGATCTTTGTAGTTGAATGAAACTTGAGTTTGTTGTTGAAGCTGAGCTTAGGGGTAACAATTCCTTAAATGTCGTGTGCTTACGTAAACTTCCTTAAAGCGTAAACTTTCCCTTACTCGTAAGAATAGTGGTTAAACATAACCTTAGGGGTAAAGCGAAGACTTATGCGTAAAAGAACCTTATCGTAAGATAGTTCTTAGGCGTAAAGTGTTACTCGTAAGTATTATGCTTAGGAGTAAGATTAGGATTGGAAACCAAAACTTTCACACTTGTCCAAGTGTGAGAGATATCCACAAGTTGAAGTATTTTTCAAGCTTATACAAGCAAGAGAAACAGCGAAGTTACCATGACTTGAAAGAATTTGGTGAAGATTCTTTACGCATAAAGCGCTTGGCGTAAACTCGACTTTAGTAAGCGTTAGGTAAGAATAGGCCTATGGGCTTTCTGCATAAGCCTAGTACTTAATAAAAACTTAAAAGCCATAATTACACAACCTATTACATATAAGTGACTAACACTTGAAATACTAGTTAGGAGTGATTACAACAATTAAATAGATCATTATAATTTTCACATATTAGGCATGTAGAATCTCATGTAACTTGTTGATTTAATTAATACAACTTCACCATTTAGGAAAAAAAATTGGGACAGCTTTTGTAATTGCGGTAATAGCGAGGGATGACTTTTGCAACTTTTCAGAGACTCCTTTTGCAACGTGAGTAAAGAAAAATTGAAAATGTTCTATAGTAGTCGAGTTTTGTTTATAGTTTAGGCCCTTAAAGTTTATAACTTTCTTTTTAGAAGTTTTATTAAAATAGAATGCATTATAAAGTTCGTGATTTTTAATGAAAAGGATTTTTCATAAAAAAAATACGAACTTTATTAAATGGAATCACTTAATGTTCATATTAGATGTGTGGAATCTCATGTAACTTGTTGATTTAATTAATACAACTTCACCATTTAGGGAAAAAAAAACTTTAATTTATTTTATAATTTGAGGTAATTCTGAGGGGACCATTTTGCAACTTTTCAAAGACTACTTTTGCAAAGTGAGTAAAGAAAAATAGAAATGTGCTATAGTAGTAGTGTTTTGGTTATATTTTAGGCCCTTAAAGTTTATAACTTTCTTTTACTTGTGTTGTTGATGGTTCTTTGTAGTTGAATGGAGTTTGTTGTTGAAGATGAGCTTAGAATACGTAACAATTCCTTAGAAATGTCGTATTGTGCTTACGCGTAAACTTCAGCAAAGTAAGTAAACTTTCCCTTACTCGTAAGAATAGTGGTTAAACATAACCTTAAATGGCCAAGACTTATCGTAAAGAACCTTATCGTAAGATAGTTCTTAGTAAAGTGTTACAAGAAGTATTATGCTTGTAAGATTAGGATGGAAACCAAAACTTTCACACTTGTCCAAGTGTGAGAGATATCCACAAGTTGAAGTATTTATCAAGCTTATCCAAGCGAGAAACTTGAGTTGGCCGAAGAAGAATTTGGTGAAGATTCTTTACGCATAAAGCTGTTTGCAAGGCGTAAACTCGACTTTGGCGTAAGCGTTAGGCGTAAGAATAGGCCTATGGGCTTTCTGCATAAGCCTAGTACTTAATAAAAAACTTAAAAGCCATAATTACACAACCTATTACATATAAGTGACTAACACTTGAAATACTAGTTAGGAGTGATTCCAACAATTAAATAGAATCATATAATTTTCATATTAGCTGTGTAGAATCTCATGTAACTTGTTGATTTAATTAATACAACTTCACCATTTCAGGAAAAAAAACTTTGGGGCTTTTGTAATTGCAGGTAATGATAGGGGACGACTTTTGCAACTTTTCAGAGACTCCTTTTGCAACGTGAGTAAAGAAAAAATTGAAAATGTTCTATAGTAGTCGAGTTTTGTTTATAGTTTAGGCCCTTAAAGTTTATAACATTCTTTTTTGAAGTTTCAATTAAAATAGAATCATTATAAAGTTCATATTTTTTAATGAAAAAGGATTTTTCATAAAAAAAATCTGAACTTTATTAAATGGAATCACTTAATGTTCATATTAGATGTGTGGAATCTCATGTAACTTTAGCGATTTAATTAAAACAACTTCACCATTTAGGAAAAAAACTTTAGGATTTTTATAATTTCAGAGTAATTACAGGGGACCATTTTGCAACTTTTCAAAGACTACTTTTGCAAAGTGAGTAAAGAAAAAATAGAAAATGTGCTATAGTAGTAGAGTTTTGGTTACATTTTAGGCCCTTAAAGTTTATAACTTTCTTTTACTTGTGTTGTTGATGGATCTTTGTAGTTGAATGAAACTTGAGTTTGTTGTTGAAGATGAGCTTAGACGTAACAATTCCTTAGGCGTATCGATGTGCTTACCGTAAACTTCCTTAAGGCGTAAACTTTCCCTTACTCGTAAGAATAGTGGTTAAACTTAACCTTAGGCGTAAAGCGAAGACTTATCGTAAAGAACCTTATCGTAAGATAGTTCTTAGAGCGTAAAGTGTTACTAAATAAGTATTATGCTTAGGAGTAAGATTAGGTTGGAAACCAAAACTTTCACACTTGTCCAAGTGTGAGAGATATCCACAAGTTGAAGTATTTTTCAAGCTTATCAAAGCAAGAGAAACACGAGTTACCATGACTTGAAGAATTTGGTGAAGATTCTTTCGCATAAAGCTTAGGCAGAAAGTAAACTCGACTTTAGAACGTAAGCGTTAGAAGTAAGAATAGGCCTATGGGCTTTCTGCATAAGCCTAGTACTTAATAAAAAACTTAAAAGCCATAATTACACAACTTATTACATATAAGTGACTTCCTTTTCTTCGCTAACACTTGAAATACTAGTTAGGAGTGATTCCAACAATCGCTTAAATAGAATAAATATAATTTTCATATTAGGCTGTTGTAGAATCTCATGTAACTTGTTGATTTAATTAATACAATTCACCATTTAAAGGAAAAAACATTGGGACGAGTTTTTGTAATTCGGTAATGGCAGGGGGACGACTTTTGCAACTTTTGAGACTCCTTTTGCAGCGTGAGTAAAGAAAAAATTGAAAATGTTCTATAGTAGTAGAGTTTTGTTTATAGTTTAGGCCCTTAAAGTTTATAACTTTCTTTTTGAAGTTTTATTAAAATAGAATGCATTATAAAGTTAGGGTATTTTTAATGAAAAGGATTTTCATAAAAAAATCTGAACTTTTATTAAATGGAATCACTTAATGTTCACAAAGATGTGTGGAATCTCATGTAACTTGTTTTAATTAATACAACTCACCATTTAGGAAAAAAACTTTAATTTTTTTTTATACTTCCTGAGGGCAAACACACAAATAATTCGGGGACCATTTTGCAACTTACACACAAATTCAAAGACTACTTTTGCAAAGTGAGTAAAAAAAAAATAGAAAATGTGCTATAGTAGACACCTTATAGTTTTGGTTACATTTACTAGGCCAAAAGACTTAAAGTTTATAACTTTCTTTTACTTGTGTTGTTG
The DNA here is from genome assembly GCA_910596185.1 of Chrysanthemum makinoi. Classification (NCBI taxonomy): domain Eukaryota; kingdom Viridiplantae; phylum Streptophyta; class Magnoliopsida; order Asterales; family Asteraceae; genus Chrysanthemum; species Chrysanthemum makinoi. The sequence goes on along the minus strand of OU343216.1, from coordinate 39,886,759 downwards.
ATGGATCTTTGTAGTTAAATAAAACTTGAGTTTGTTTGTTGAAGATGGCTTAACCTTGCGAGTAACAATTCCTTAGTGTCGTGTGCTTACGCGTAAACTTCCTTAAAAGTAAACTTTCCCTTACTCGTATTAAGAATAGTGGTTAAACATAACCTTAAATGGCCCGAAGACTTATCACGTAAGAACCTTATCGACGCCGCCGTAAGATAGTTCTTAAGTAATCGTGAGTGTTACTCGTAAAGTATTATGCTTCGTAAGATTAGGATGAAACCAAAACTTTCACACTTTCCAAGTGTGAGAGATATCCACAAGTTGAAGTATTTTTCAAGCTTATCCAACGGAAGAGAAACCTTTAAAGTTACCAAGCGACCCGAAGAATTTGGTGAAGATTCTTTCGCATAAAATTGCTTATCAAAGTAAACTCGACTTTAAAGGGGTAAGCGTTAGCGTAGAATAGGCCTATGGGCTACTTGCATAAGCCTAGTATTAATAAAAACTTAAAAGCCATAATTACACAACCTATTACATATAAGTGACTAACACTTGAAATACTATCTCTCTCGGTGTTAGGAGTGATTCCAACAATTAAATAGAATCATTATAATTTTCATAGATTAGGCTTGTGTAGAATCTCATGTAACTTGTTGATTTAATTAATACAACTTCACCATTTTAGGAAAAATCAAAACTTTTGGGGCAGTTTTGTAATTAGGTAATGGCAAGGACGACTTTTGCAACTTTTTAGTGAGACTCCTTTTAGCGTGAGTAAAGAAAAAATTGAAAATGTTCTATAGTAGTCGAGTTTTGTTTATAGTTTAGGCCCTAAAAGTTTATAACTTTCTTTTTTGAAGTTTTATTAAAATAGAAGATAAATTATAAAGTTAGTATTTTTAAAAAAAGGTTTTTCATAAAGAAATCATGAACTTTATTAAATGGAATCATAATGTTCATACATTAGATGTGTGGAATCTCATGTAACTACTTCTGATTTAATTAAAACAACTTCACCATTTAGGGAAAAAAACTTTAGAATTTTAACGCTCCTTCCTTTTTATAATTTTAATTCAGGGGACCATTTTGCAACTTTTCAAAGACTACTTTTGCAAAGTGAGTAAAGTAAAAATAGAAAATGTGCTATAGTAGTAGAGTTTTGGTTACATTTTAGGCCATTAAAGTTTATAACTTTCTTTTACTTGTGTTGTTGATGGATCTTTGTAGTTGAATGAAACTTGAGTTTATTGTTGAAGATGAGCTTAAGGAAGTAGTAACAATTCCTTAGATAATCGTGTGCTTACCGCGTAAACTTCCTTAAAGGCGTAAACTTTCCCTTACTCGTTAAGAATAGTGGTTAAACATAAGTAAATAAGCGAAGACTTATCGTAAAGAACCTTATGTAAGATAGTTCTTAGGCGTAAAGTGTTACTGTAAGTATATGCTTAAGTAAGATTAGGATGGAAACCAAAACTTTCACACTTGTCCAAGTGTGAGATATCCACAAGTTGAAGTATTTTTCAAGCTTATCCAAGCAAGAGAAACAATTCCGCTTTTTAGTTACCTAAGCGATTCAAAATTTGGTGAAGATTCTTTGCGCATAAAAGCTGCTTAAAAGTCATAAACTCGACTTTAAGTAAGCGTTAAGTAAGAATAGGCCTATGGGCTCTGCATAAGCCTAGTACTTAATAAAAACTTAAATTTGGTGCCATAATTACACAACCTATTACATATAAGTGACTAACACTTGAAATACTAGTTAGGAGTGATTCTAACAATTAAATAGAATCATATTTATTTTCATATTAGGTGTGTAGAATCTCATGTAACTTGTTGATTTAATTAATACAACTTCACCATTTAGGGAAAAAACATTTGGGGACATCCGTTTTTGTAATTGCGGTTAAATTATTGTGAGCCAGTGGCGACTTTTGCAACTTTGGAGACTCCTTTTGACAAGCGTGAGTAAAGAAAAAATTGAAAATGTTCTATAGTAGTTAGGAGTTTTGATGTTTATAGTTTAGGCCCTGAAAAGTTTATAACTTTTTTTTTGAAGTTTTATTAAAATAGAATCATTATAAAGTTAAGTTTTACTCTTCCTATTTTTAATGAAAAGGATTTTCATAAAAAAAATCTGAAACTTTATTAAATGGAATCATAATGTTCATATTAGATGTGTGGAATCTCATGTAACTAGCTGATTTAATTAAAACAACTTCACTACATTTTAGGAAAAAAAACTTTAGGATTATGTTTTTATAATTTGAGGTAATTCGAGGGACCATTTTGCAACATGAGAATTTTCAAAGACTACTTTTGCAAAGTGAGTAAAGAAAAAATAGAAAATGTGCTATAGTAGTAGTGTTTTGGTTACATTTTAGGCCCTTAAAGTTTATATCTTTCTTTTACTTGTGAATTTGTACGCGGAGGAGAGGGTGATGGATCTTTGTAGTTGAATGAAACTTGAGTTTGTTGTTGAAGATGAGCTTAAGCGTAACAATTCCTTAAGAAATGTCAGTGTGCTTACGTAAACTTCAAAAGATTCTTAAAGTTAAACTTTCCCTTACTCGTAGAATAGTGGTTAAACATAACCTGAAGTGTGAAGACTTATGTGTAAAGAACCTTATCGTAAGATAGTTCTTAATGGTAAAACTTGTTACTAAATAAGTATTATGCTTTAAGATTAGGATTGGAAATTCCAAAACTTTCACACTTGTCCAAGTTTGAGAGATATCCACAAGTTGAAGTATTTTTCAAGAAGCTTATCAAGCAAGAGAAACGTGAGTTACCAAAGCCGCTGAAGAATTTGGTGTCCAAAGATTCTTTATTGGGGTTCGCATAAAGCTGCTTAGAAACGTAAACTCGACTTTAAGTAGCGTTAGAGCGTAAGAATAGGCCTATGGATTGCTTTACTGCATAAACCTAGTACTTAATAAAAACTTAAAAGCCATAATTACACAACCTATTACATATAAGTGACTAACACCGGGTTTCCTTGAAATACTAGTTAGGAGTGATTCCAACAATTAAATAGAATCGTATAATTTTCATATTAGCGGTGTAGAATCTCATGTAACTTGTTGATTTAATTAATACAACTTCACCATTTAGGGAAAAAAATTGGGACGGTTTTGTAATTGCTTGAGGTAATAGCGCCAGGGCGACTTTTGCAACTTTTGGAGACTCCTTTTGCAGCGTGAGTAAAAAAAATTGAAAATGTTCTATAGTAGTCATGATGGGTGAGTTTTGTTTATAGTTTAGGCCCAAAGTTATAACTCACGAAGGGGATTCTTTTGAAGTTTTATTAAAATAGAATGATATTATAAAGTTAAAGTATTTTTCCCGCCAGCGGCCAAAATGAAAAAGCTCGGGGTTTTTCATAAAAAAATCTGAACTTTATAAATGGAATCACTTAATGTTCATATTAGATGTGTGGTAAGTCTCATGTAACTTCTGGGGAATGATTTAATTAATACAACTTCACCATTTAGGAAAAAACTTTAGGATTTTTTTTTTATAATTTGGAAAGGTAATTCGAGGGACCATTTTACTTTTCAAAGACTACTTTTGCAAAGTGAGTAAAGTAAAAATAGAAAATGTGCTATAGTAGTAGAGTTTTGTTTACATTTTAGGCCCTTAAAGTTTATAACTTTCTTTTACTTGTGTTGTTGATGGATCTTTGTAGTTGAATGAAACTTGAGTTTATTGTTGAAGATGAGCTTAAGTAACAATTCCTTAAAGGTGTCTTGTGCTTACGTAAACTTCCTTAAAGGAGTAAACTTTCCTTACTCGTAAGAATAGTGGTTAAACATAACCTTAGTGAGGCTTATTAAAAGAACCTTATCGTAAGATAGTTCTTAGGCGTAAAGTGTTACTCGTAAGTATTATGCTTAGGCATAAGATTAGGTTGGAAACCAAAACTTTCACACTTGTCCAAGTGAATGAGATTGATATCCACAAGTTGAAGTATTTTTCAAGCTTATCAAAGCAATCGTTGGAAAACATTCGAGTTACCAACGACCGAAGAATTTGGTGAAGATTCTTCGCATAAAGCTGCTTGGAAGTAAACTCGACTTTAACGATGTTAGGCGTGAGAATAGGCCTATGGGCTGCATAAGCCTAGTACTTAATAAAAACTTAAAGCCATATGATTACACAACCTATTACATATAAGTGACTAACACTTGAAATACTAGTTAGGAGTGATTCCAACAATTAAATAGAATAGTATAATTTTCATATTAGCTGTGTAGAATCTCATGTAACTTGTTGATTTAATTAAGACAACTTCACCATTTTCCTGGGAAAAACTTTGGGCAGTTTTTGTAATTGAGGGTAATGGCAGAAATGGGACGACTTTGCAACTTTTGGAGACTCCTTTTTGCAACGTGAGTAAAGAAAAAATTGAAAATGTTCTATAGTAGTCGAGTTTTGTTTATAGTTTAGGCCCAAAAAGTTTATAACTTTCCCCGTTTTGAAGTTTTTTATTAAAATAGAATGCATTATAAAGTTATTTTTTAATGAAAAGGATTTTTAAAAAATCGAACTTTATTAAATGGAATCACTTAATGTTCATATTAGATGTGTGAATCTCATGTAACTTCTTGATTTAATTAAATACAACTTCACCATTTAGGGAAAAAAACTTTGGGTTTTACCAAATTGTCATCCTACAATTTTTATAATTTCAGGTAATCACAGGGACCATTTTGCAACTTTTCAAAGACTACTTTTGCAAAGTGAGTACGCCGAAGAGAAAAATAGAAAATGTATGCTATAAAAGTAGTAGAGTTTTGGTTACATTTTAGGCCCTTAGAGTTTACAACTTTCTTTTACTTGTGTTGTTGATGGATCTTTGTAGTTGAATGAAACTTGAGTTTGTTGTTGAGGCTGAGCTTAGGGGTAACAATTCCTTAAGAAAATGTCGATGTGCTTACGTAAACTTCCTTAAAGTGTAAACTTTCCCTTACTCGTAAGAATAGTGGTTAAACATAACCTTGAGTAAGTCGATTTAAAGACTTATGACCCGCGTAAAGAACCTTATGCGTAAATAGTTCTTAGAAAATAAAGTGTTACTCGTAAGTATTATGCTTAGAAGTAAGATTAGGTTGGAAATCCAAAACTTTCACACTTGTCCAAGTGTGAGAGATATCCACAAGTTGAAGTATTTTCTAAAAGCTTATCAAGCAAGTCAACGAGTTACCAATCAAAACGACGAAGAATTTGGTGAAGATTCTTTCGCATAAAGCTGCTTGGCGTAAACGTATTTCTAACTTTCCAAAACTAAGCGTTAAGTAAGAATAGGCCTATGGGCTTTCTGCATAAACCTAGTACTTAATAAAAAACTTAAAAGCCATAATTACACAACCTATTACATATAAGTGACTAACACTTGAAATACTAGTTAGAAGTGATTCAACAATTAAATAGAATGCATTATAATTTTCATGCATTAGCGTAGAATCTCATGTAACTTGTTGATTTAATTAATACAACTTCATCATTTCAGGAAAAAAAACTTTGGGCCTTTTGTAATTGAGGTAATAGCGGGGGCGACTTTTGCAACTTTTGAGACTCCTTTTGGCAGCGTGAGTAAGAAAAAAATTGAAAATGTTCTATAGTAGTCGAGTTTTGTTTATAGTTTAGGCCCTAAAAGTTTATAACTTTGCTTTTTGAAGTTTTATTAAAATAGAATGCATTATAAGAAACCCTCCCGGGTTAGGTATTTTTTAATGAAAAGGATTTTTCATAAAAAAATCTGAACTTTATTAAATGGAATCACTTAATGTTCATATTAGATGTGTGGAGTCTCATGTAACTTGCAGATTTAATTAATACAACTTCACCATTTAGGAAAAAACTTTAGAATTTGTTTTTATAATTTGGAAGTAATTCTGGGGACCATTTTGCAACTTTTCAAAGACTACTTTTGCAAAGTGAGTAAAGAAAAAATAGAAAATGTGCTATAGTAGTAGAGTTTTGGTTACATTTTAGGCCATTAAAGTTTATAACTTTCTTTTTACTTGTAAGTTGTTGATGGATCTTTGTAGTTGAATAAACTTGAGTTTGTTACACGTTGAAGATGAAAGCTTAGAAGTAACAATTCCTTAGTCCATGCGTGTCGATGTGCTTACAACGTAAACTTCCTAAAGTAAACCTTTACTTTGAGACATCGTAAGAATAGTGGTTAAACATAACTTGAAAAGGCGAAATTAAAATGAGAAGACTTATGCGTAAAGAACCTTATCGTAAGATAGTTCTTGAAATAAAGTGTTACTCGTCAAAAGTATTATGCTTAGACGCCGCCCCAGTAAGATTAGGTTGGAAACCAAAACTTTCACACTTGTCCAAGTGTAGGCCGTCGCTACTCAGAGATATCCACAAGTTGAAGTATTTTTCAAGCTTATCAAGCAAGAGAAACCCTTGAGTTACCAACGGACGAAGAATTTGGTGAAGATTCTTATCAGCATAAAACGAATTTTTGCTTAGTAAACTCGAGTCTTTAAGTAAGAATAGGCCTATGGGCTTTACAGCATAAAGCCTAGTACTTAATAAAAACTTAAAAGCCATAATTACACAACCTATTACATATAAGTGACTAACACTTGAAATATTTTGTGTGTTTGCTAGTTAGTGATTCCAACAATTAAATAGATTGGTTTTTTTATCATTATAATTTTCATATTAGCTGTGTAGAATCTCATGTAACTTGTTGATTTAATTAATACAACTTCACCATTTCAGGAAAAAAACTTTGGGGCAGTTTTTGTAACCCTTTGCAAGTTAATGGAGTGAGGGCGACTTTTGCAACTTTTAGAGACTCCTTTTGCAACGTGAGTAAAGAAAAAATTGAAAATGTTCTATAGTAGTCGAGTTTTGTTTATAGTTTAGGCCCTTAAAGTTTATAACTTTTTTTTTGAAGTTTTATTAAAATAGAATGAAATACCAACCCCATTATCCAAAAGTTAGTATTTTTTAATGAAAAAGGATTTTTCATAAAAAAAATCTGAACTTTATTAAATGGAATCACTTAATGTTCATATTAGATGTGTGGAGTCTCATACCCGGGTAACTTATTTAATTAATACAACTTCACCATTTAGGAAAAAAACTTTAAATTTGTTTTATAATTTCGAAAAGGTAATTCTGAGGACCATTTTGCAACTTTTCCAAGACTACTTTTGCAAAGTGAGTAAAGAAAAAATAGAAAATGTGCTATAGTAGTAGAGTTTTGGTTACATTTTAGGCCCTTAAAGTTTATAACTTTCTTTTACTTGTGTTGTTGATGGATTTTTGTAGTTGAATGAAACTCAACCCACCACCATGAGTTTGTTGTTGAAGATGAGCTTAGGCGTAACAATTCCTTAAATGTTGATGTGCTTACAATAAACTTCCTAAAGTAAACTTTCCCTTTCGTAAGAATAGTGGTTAAACATAACCTTAGAAACGTGATAAGCTGAAGACTTATCGTAAAGAACCTTATCGTAAGATAGTTCTTAAGAGTAAAGTATTTCCCCGCCACTAAATAAGTATTATGCTTGAATTAAGATTAGGTTGGAAACCAAAACTTTCACACTTGTCCAAGTGTGAGAGATATCCACAAGTTGAAGTATTTTCAAGCTTATCCAAGCAAGAGAAACAAGCGAGTTACCAAGCGACTCTAAGTCCAAATTTGGTGAAGATTCTTTCACGCATAAAAGCGCTTGACCAAGTAAACTCACGACTTTAAGTAAGCGTTAGAGGCGTAGAATAGGCCTATGGGCTTTCGCATAAGCCTAGTACTTAATAAAAACTTGGGAAAAAGCCATAATTACACAACCTATTACATATAAGTGACTAACACTTGAAATACTAGTTAGGAGTGATTCTAACAATTAAATAGAATCGTATAATTTTCATATTGAGTGTAGAATCTCATGTAACTTGTTGATTTAATTAATACAACTTCACCATTTCGGGGAAAAAAAAGCTTTGGGGACAGTTTTGTAATTGCGGTAATAGCGAGGGGCGACTTTTGCAACTTTGGAGACTCTTTTGCAAGCGTGAGTAAAAGAAAAAATTGAAAATGTTCTATAGTAGTGAGAGTTTTGTTTATAGAACCCCACTAATTTAGGCCCTAAAAGTTTATAACTTTGTTTTGAAGTTTTATTAAAATAGAATGTATAAAGTTAGTATTTTTTAATGAAAAAGGATTTTCATAAAAAAATGAACTTTATAAATGGAATCGACTTAATGTTCATATTAGATGTGTAAGTCTCATGTAACTTGCGATTTAATTAATACAACTTCACCATTTGAGGTCACCAAAAAAACTAGTTTAGGAGGACTTATTTTTATAATTTCAGGTAATCACAGGGACCATTTTGCAACTTTTCAAAGACTACTTTTGCAAAGTGAGTAAAGTAAAAATAGAAAATGTGCTATAGTAGTAGAGTTTTGGTTACATTTTAGGCCCTTAAAGTTTATAACTTTCTTTTACTTGTGTTGTTGATGGATCTTTGTAGTTGAATGAAACTTGAGTTTGGTGTTGAAGATGAGCTTGAACGTAACAATTCCTTAGCGTGAATCGTGTGCTTACGTAAACTTCCTTAAAGCGTAAACTTTCCCTTACTACGTAATTTTGAATAGAGTGGTTAAACATAACCTAAGTAGTAAAGGAGAACTCTTTTGGCCGACTTATCGTAAAAGAACCTTATCGTTAAGATAGTTCTTAGAGCGTAAAAGTGTTACTAAGTAAGTATTATGCTTAGATCCGTAAGATTAGGTTGGAAACAAAACTTTCACACTTGTCCAAGTGTGAGAGATATCCACAAGTTGAAGTATTTTTCAAGCTTATTCAAGCAAGAGAAACAGCGAGTTACCAACGGCGATAGAATTTGGTGCAAAGATTCTTTGCATAAATTTTGCTAGGGACATAGAACGTAAACTCGACTTTAAGTAAGCGTTAGGAAGGCGTAAGAATAGGCCTATGGGCTTTGCATAAGCCTAGTGATGGTAATAGTACTTAATAAAAAACTTAAAAGCCATAATTACACAACCTATTACATATAAGTGACTAACACTTGAAATACTAGTTAGGAGTGATTCCAACAATTAAATAGAATCGTATAATTTTCATATTAGCTTTGTAGAATCTCATGTAACTTGTTGATTTAATTAATACAACTTCACCATTTAAGGAAAAAACTTTGGGGCAGATTTTGTAATTGCATATAAAGATATTTTACATAAGGGTAATGTAGCGAGGGCGACTTTTGCAACTTTTCAGAGACTCCTTTTGCAACGTGAGTAAAGAAAAATTGAAAATGTTCTATAGTAGTCGAGTTTTGTTTATAGTTTAGGCCCTAAAAGTTTATAACTTTCTTTTTTGAAGTTTTATTAAAATAGAATCAGATATAAAGTTAGTATTTTTAATGAAAAGGATTTTTCATAAAAAAAATCTGAACTTTATTAAATGGAATCACTTAATGTTCATATTAGAAATGTGTGGAAGTCTCATGTAACTAGCTGTTTAATTAATACAACTTCACCATTTAGGAAAAAACTTTAGAATTTGTTTTTATAATTTAAAGTAATTACATAAGGACCATTTTGCAACTTTTCAAAGACTACTTTTGCAAAGTGAGTAAAGAAAAAATAGAAAATGTGCTATAGTAGTAGAGTTTTGGTTACATTTTAGGCCCTTAAAGTTTATAACTTTCTTTTACTTGTGTTGTTGATGGATCTTTGTAGTTGAATGAAACTTGAGTTTGTTGTTGAAGATGAGCTTAGACGTAACAATTCCTTAGGCGTAATCGATGTGCTTACGTAAACTTCCTTAAAGTAAACTTTCCCTTATCGTAAAATAGTGGTTAAACATAACCTTAGAAAGAAGACTTATGCGTAAAAGAACCTTATCGTTAAAGATAGTTCTTAAGCATTAAAGTGTTACTAAATCGTAAGTATTATGCTTAGAGTAAGATTAGGATTGGAAACCAAAACTTTCACACTTGTCCAAGTGTGAGAGATATCCACAAGTTGAAGTATTTATCAAGCTTATCCAAGCTAAAGAGAAACAACGAGTTACCAACGACTTGAAGAATTTGGTGAAGATTCTTTTCATAAAGCTGCTTGAGTAAACTCGACTTTAAGAAGTAAGCGTTAGGCGTAAGAATAGGCCTATGGGCCTTTAATAAGCCTAGTACTTAATAAAAAACTTAAAAGCCATAATTACACAACCTATTACATATAAGTGACTAACACTTGAAATACTAGTTAGGAGTGATTCCAACAATTAAATAGAATCGAATAATTTTCATATTAGGCATGTAGAATCTCATGTAACTTGTTGATTTAATTAATACAACTTCACCATTTAGGAAAAAACTTTGGGGCCGATTTTTTGTAATTCGAGGTAATAGAGGGCGACTTTTCAACTTTTGAGGAGACTCCTAGTATTTTTGCATAGAGGAGCGTGAGTGAAAAAAAAAAAGAGAAAAAAGAAAAAATTGAAAATGTTCTATAGTAGTCGAGTTTTGTTTATAGTTTAGGCCCTTAAAGTTTATAACTTTCTTTTTAGAAGTTTTATTAAAATAGAATCATTATAAAGTTAGCCTATTATTTTTTTAATGAAAAGACCTCTTTGATTTTCATAAAAAATCTGAACTTTATTAAATGGAATCACTTAATGTTCATATTAGATGTGTGGAGTCTCATGTAACTTTCTGATTTAATTAATACAACTTCACCATTTGAGAAAAAAACTTTATGTAATTTATTTTTATAATTTGGTAATTCAGGGGACCATTTTGCAACTTTTCAAAGACTACTTATAAATTTTGCAAAGTGAGTAAAGTAAAAATAGAAAATGTGCTATAGTAGTAGAGTTTTGGTTACATTTTAGGCCCTTAAAGTTTATAACTTTCTTTTACTTGTGTTGTTGATGGATCTTTGTAGTTGAATAAAATTTGAGTTTGTTGTTGAGATGAGCTTAAGAGTAACAATTCCTTAGACGTTATCGATGTGCTTACCGTAAACTTCCTTAAAGTAAACTTTCCCTTACTCGTAAGAATAGTGGTTAAACATAACCTTAAGGTAAGTGGCGAAGACTTATCGTAAGAACCTTATCGTCAAAGATAGTTCTTAGGCGTAAAGTGTTACTCGTAAGTATTATGCTTAGGCATAAGATTAGGTTGGAAACCAAAACTTTCACACTTGTCCAAGTGTGAGAGATATCCTACAAGTTGAAGTATTTTTCAAGCTTATCCAAGCAAGGAGACAACTGAGGTTACCAACGACGAAGAATTTGGTGAAGATTCTTTACGCATAAAGCTGCTTAGAGCGTAAACTCGACTTTAAATAAGCGTTAGTAGAATAGGCCTATGGGCTTTCACATAAAACATAAGCCTAGTACTTAATAAAAACTTAAAAGCCATAATTACACAACCTATTACATATAAGTGACTAACACTTGAAATACTAGTTAGGAGTGATTCCAACAATTAAATAGAATCATATAATTTTCATATTAGGCGTGTAGAATCTCATGTAACTTGCTGATTTAATTAATACAACTTCACCATTTCAGGAAAAAAACTTTGGGTTTCTTACGGTTTTGTAATTGCAGTGTGATAGCGAGGCGACTTTTGCAACTTTTGGAGACTCATCTTTTGCAAGCGTGAGTAAAGAAAAATTGAAAATGTTCTATAGTAGTCGAGTTTTGTTTATAGTTTAGGCCCTTAAAGTTTATAACTTTCTTTTTAGAAGTTTTATTAAAATAGAATCATTATAAAGTTAGTATTTTTAATGAAAAGGATTTTCATAAAAAAATAGAACTTTATTATGGAATCACTTAATGTTCATATTAGATGTGTGGAATCTCATGTAACTTGCGATTTAATTAAAGTACAACTTCACCATTTGGGAAAAAAACTTTAGACATAGACTCCCACAACCTTTTTATAATTTGAGTAGGTAATTACAGGGACCATTTTGCAACTTTTCAAAGACTACTTTTTTGCAAAGTAGTAAAGAAAAATAGAAAATGTGCTATAGTAGTAGTGTTTTGGTTACATTTTAGGCCCTTAAAGTTTATAACTTTCTTTTACTTGTGTTGTTGATGGATATTTTTAGTTGAATGAAACTTCAAGAAAAGGAGTTTTGACCTAACGAGTAGCGTTATCACTAAGGTTCACAAAGATGAATCAAGCATTAAGTACACAACGAATGACCTATCGCATTACTAGATCATATATCAACTAAGATAAGAAACAACCAATCAATATTTAATAATTAAGTTTCATACTTCCTAAGCAAACACACAAATAAATTAGCAGGACATGGAGAACATGCAAGCATACACACAAATAATCAAAGACATAATTGAATTAATGAAGTAAAGACTTATCTTGATGTAAGATAGGGTTTAAAACCTAAAATACTGTACAAGACACCTTAGGTTCGGTTTTAGGTTTTACTCCAAAAGACTCTCCACCCAAGACGAAAAATTCGATTCTATATATAAGATTACATATGCGACGGCGTCACCTTATGAGTGACGCCGTGTCGCCGTCATTAGGGTTTCGTCTTGGCCACGTTAACAAAACTTTCACACGGATTGCATCTAGGCCGTGAGTAGCGACGCCTACTCTTTCACAAAGTCGCTAGAAAATACGAGTTTTGGGTTCGGACCGTCACAAGCAATTTTGGGACGGCGTCCATTACCACCCGACGCCATCGCCTCGCCCAAGAATTTGGTGAGTGTCTCGATTCGACTTTGGCCATTTTCTTATATATTCGCCTTTTTCCAAATAAGTAAGAATTTTGCCTTCAAGAGACCTAAAAAGTGAAAAGGAACGATATTAAGCAATAACGGATACAAAAGTGATCAAATAAGGACTAAAACGACCCCTCAAAATGGTACCTTTTAAAACCTTATCAACCTATTACATATAAGTGACTAACACTTGAAATACTAGTTAGGAGTGATTCCAACAATTAAATAGAATCATATAATTTTCATATTAGCTGTGTAGAATCTCATGTAACTTGTTGATTTAATTAATACAACTTCACCATTTCAGGAAAAAAAAATTTGGGACAGTTTTTGTAATTGCAGGTAATGACAGGGGGACCTTTTGCAACTTTTCAGAGACTACTTTTGCAACGTGAGTAAAGAAAAAATTGAAAATGTTCTATAGTAGTAGAGTTTTGTTTATAGTTTAGGCCTTTAAAGTTTATAACTTTCTTTTTTGAAGTTTTATTAAAATGGAATCGTATAAAGTTCGTATTTTTTAATGAACAAGGATTTTTTCATAAAAAAAATATGAACTTTATTAAATGGAATCACTTAATATTCATATTAGCTGTGTGGAATCTCCTGTAACTTGCTGATTTAATTAATACAACCTCACCATTTCAGGAAAAAAAAACTTTAGGACTGTTTTTATAATTTCAGGTATTACAGGGACCATTTTGCAACTTTTCAAAGACTACTTTTGCAAAGTGAGTAAAGAAAAAATTGAAAATGTGCTATAGTAGTAGAGTTTTGGTTACATTTTAGGCCCTTAAAGTTTATAACTTTCTTTTACTTGTGTTGTTGATGGATCTTTGTAGTTGAATGAAACTTGAGTTTGTTGTTGAAGATGAGCTTAGGCATAACAATTCCTTTGGCGTAATCTAATGTGCTTACGCGTAAACTTCCTTTAGGCATAAACTTTCCCTTACTCGTAAGAATAGTGGTTAAACATAACCTTAGGCTTAAATCAAGACTTATGCGTAAAGAACCTTATGCGTAAGATAGTTCTTAGGCGTAAAGTGTTACTCGTAAGTATTTTGCTTAAGCGTAAGATTAGGTTGGAAACCAAAATCTTTCACACTTGTCCAAGTGTGATAGATATCCACAAGTTGAAGTATTTTTCAAGCTTATCCAAGCAAGAGAAATACCGAGTTACCAACAAAGAATTTGTTGAAGATTCTTCGCATAAACTGCTTAGGCGAAAACTCGACTTTAAAGTAAGCGTTAGGCATAAGAATAGGCCTATGGGCTTTCTGCATAAGCCTAGTACTTAATAAAAACTTAAAAGCCATAATTACACAACCTATTACATATAAGTGACTAACACTTGAAATACTAGTTAGGAGTGATTCCAACAATTAAATATAATCATATAATTTTCATATTAGCTGTGTGGAATCTCATGTAACTTGTTGATTTAAATAATACAACTTCACCATTTTAGGAAAAAAAAACTTTGGGATTTTTGTAATTGGTAATGACAGGACCACTTTTGCAACTTTTTAGAGACTACTTTTGCAACGTGAGTAAAGAAAAAATTGAAAACATTCTATAGTAGTAGAGTTTTTTTTATAGTTTAGGCCCTTAAAGTTTATAACTTTCTTTTTTGAAGTTTTATTAAAATGGAATCGTATAAAGTTCGTATTTTTTAATGAACAAGGATTTTTAATAAAAAAAAATACGAACTTTATTAAATGGAATCACTTAATGTTCATATTAGGGTTTAGGGTTTAGGGTTTTTAGCGTTTATGGTTTAGGGTTTTTAGGGTTTAGGGTTTAGGGTTTGGGGTTAGGGGTTTAGCGTTTGGGTTTTAGGGTTTGGGGTTTTAGGGGTTAGGGGTTATGGGTTAGGGGTTAGGGGTTAGAGTTTAGGGGTTAGGGGTTAGGGTTAGGGGTTGGGGTTTGGGGTTTGTGGTTGGGGGTTGGGGTTGGGGTTTGGGGTTTGAGGTTTGGGGTTTGGGGTTTGGGGTTTGGGGTTTGGGGTTTGGGGTTTGGGGTTAGGGGTTGAGGGTTGGGGGTTGGGGGTTTGGGGTTTGGTGTTTGGGGTTTGGGTTCAGGGTTTAGGCATAAGAATAGGCCTATGGGCTTTCTGCATAAGCCTAGTACTTAATAAAAAAACTTAAAAGCCATAATTACACAACCTATTACATATAAGTGACTAACACTTGAAATACTAGTTAGGAGTGATTCCAACAATTAAATATAATTGTACAATTTTCATATTGGCTGTGTAGAATCTCATGTAACTTGTTGATTTAATTAATACAATTTCACCATTTCAGGAAAAAAAAATTTGGGACAGTTTTTGTAATTGCAGGTAATGACAGGGACCATTTTTGCAACTTTTCAGAGAAAAATTTTTCAACGTGAGTAAAGAAAAAATTGAAAACGTTCTATAGTAGTAGAGTTTTCTTTATAGTTTAGGCCCTAAAAGTTTATAACTTTCTTTTTTGAAGTTTTATTAAAATGGAATCGTATAAAGTTCGTATTTTTAAATGAACAAGGATTTTTCATAAAAAAAATACAAACTTTATTAAATGGAATCACTTAATGTTCATATTAGCTGTGTGAAATCTCCTGTAACTTGCTGATTTAATTAATACAACATCACCATTTCAGGAAAAAAAACTTTAGGACTGTTTTTATAATTTCAGGTATTA
The DNA here is from genome assembly GCA_910596185.1 of Chrysanthemum makinoi. Taxonomy (NCBI): domain Eukaryota; kingdom Viridiplantae; phylum Streptophyta; class Magnoliopsida; order Asterales; family Asteraceae; genus Chrysanthemum; species Chrysanthemum makinoi. Next base: position 39,871,333 of record OU343216.1, on the reverse strand, counting down.
CAGGGACCATTTTGCAACTTTTCAAAGACTACTTTTGCAAAGTGAGTAAAGAAAAAATTGAAAATGTGCTATAGTAGTAGAGTTTTGGTTACATTTTAGGCCCTTAAAGTTTATAACTTTCTTTTACTTGTGTTGTTGATGGATCTTTGTAGTTGAATGAAACTTGAGTTTGTTGTTAAAGATGAGCTTAGGCATAACAATTCCTTTGGCATAATCTAATGTGCTTACGCGTAAACTTCCTTTAGGCGTAAACATTCCCTTACTCGTAAGAATAGTGGTTAAACATAACCTTAGGCGTAAACTAAAGACTTATGCGTAAAGAACCTTATGCGTAAGATAGTTCTTAGGCGTAAAGTGTTACTCGTAAGTATTATGCTTAGGTGTAAGATTAGGTTGGAAACCAAAATCTTTCACACTTGTCCAAGTGTGAGAGATATCCACAAGTTGAAGTATTTTTCAAGCTTATCCAAGCAAGAGAAACACCGAGTTAGCAACAGCTTCGAAGAATTGGGTGAAGATTCTTTACTTAATAAACTTCTTAGGCGAAACTCGACTTTAGGCATAAACGTTAGGCGTAAGAACAGGCCTATGGGCTTTCTGCATAAGCCTAGTACTTAATAACAAACTTAAAAGCCATAATTACACAACCTATTACATATAAGTGACTAACACTTGAAATACTAGTTAGGAATGATTCCAACAATTAAATAGAATCGTATAATTTTCATATTAGCTGTGTAGAATCTCATGTAACTTGTTGATTTAATTAATACAACTTCTCCATTTCAGGAAGAAAAAAATTTTGGGACAGTTTTTGTAATTGCAGGTAATGAGGGACCATTTTGCAACTTTTAGAGACTACTTTTGCAACGTGAGTAAAGAAAAAATTGAAAATGTTCTATAGTAGTAGAGTTTTGTTTATAGTTTAGGCCCTTAAAGTTTATAACTTTCTTTTTTGAAGTTTTATTAAATTGGAATCGTATAAAGTTCGTATTTTTAATGAAAAGGATTTTTCATAAAAAAAATACGAACTTTATTAAATGGAATCACTTAATGTTCATACTAACTGTGTGGAATCTCCTGTAACATGCTGATTTAATTAATACAACTTCACCATTTCAGGAAACAAACCTTTAGGACTGTTTTTATAATTTCAGGTAATTACAGGGACCATTTTGCAACTTTTCAAAGACTACTTTTGCAAAGTGATTAAAGAAAAAATAGAAAATGTGCTATAGTAGTAGAGTTTTGGTTACATTTTAGGCCCTTAAATTTTATAACTTTCTTTTACATGTGTTGTTGATGGATCTTTGTAGTTGAATGAAACTTGATTTTGTTGTCGAAGATGAGCTTAGGCGTAACAATTCCTTAGGCGTAATCTGATGTGCTTACACGTAAACTTCCTTTAGGCGTAAACATTCCCTTACTCGTAAGAATAGTGGTTAAACATAACCTTAGGCGTAAACTGAAGACTTATGCGTAAAGAACCTTATGCGTAAGATAGTTCTTAGGCGTAAAGTGTTACTCGTAAGTATTATGCTTAAGCATAAGATTAGGTTTGAAACCAAAATCTTTCACACTTGTCCAAGTATGAGAGATATCCACAAGTTGAAGTATTTTTCAAGCTTATCCAAGCAAGAGAAACACCGAGTTACCAACAGCTTCGAAGAATTGGGTGAAGATTCTTTACGAATAAACTGCTTAGGCGTAAACTCTGACTTTAGGCGTAAACATTAGGCGTAAGAATAGGCCTATGGGCTTTCTGCATAAGCCTAGTACTTAATAACAAACTAAAAGCCATAATTACACAACCTATTACATATAAGTGACTAACACTTGAAATACTAGTTAGGAGTGATTCCAACAATTAAATAGAATCGTATAATTTTCATATTAGTTGTGTAGAATCTCATGTAACTTGTTGATTTAATTAATACAACTTCACCATTTCAGGAAAAAAAATTTGGGGACGCTTTTTGTAATTGGGTAATGACAGGGACCATTTTTGCAACTTTTCAGAGACTACTTTTGCAATGTGAGTAAAGAAAAAATTGAAAATGTTCTATAGTAGTAGAGTTTTGTTTATAGTTTAGGCCCTTAAAGTTTATAACTTTCTTTTCTGAAGTTTTATTAAAATGGAATCATTATAAAGTTAAGTATTTTTTAATGAAAAAGGATTTTTCATAAAAAAATTACGAACTTTATTAAATGGTATCACTTAATGTTCATATTGGCTGTGTGGAATCTCCTGTAACTTGCTGATTTAATTAATACAACGTCACCATTTCAGGAAAAAAAACTTTTGGACTGTTTTTTTAATTTCAGGTAATTACATGGACCATTTTCCAACTTTTCAAAGACTACTTTTGCAAAGTGAGTAAAGAAAAAATAGAAAATGTGCTATAGTAGTAGAGTTTTGGTTACATTTTAGGCCCTTAAAGTTTATAACTTTCTTTTACTTGTGTTGTTGATGGATCTTTGTAGTTGAATGAAACTTGAGTTTGTTGTTGAAGATGAGCTTAGGCGTAACAATTCCTTTGGCGTAATCTAATGTGCTTACACGTAAACTTCCTTTAGGCGTAAACTTTCCCTTACTCGTAAGAATAGTGGTTAAACATAACCTTAGGCGTAAACTGAAGACTTATGCGTAAAGAACCTTATGCGTAAGATAGTTCTTAGGCGTAAAGTGTTACTCGTAAGTATTATGCTTAGGCGTAAGATTAGGTTGGAAACCAAAATCTTTCGCACTTGTCCAAGTGTGAGAGATATCCACAAGTTGAAGTATTTTTTAAGCTTATCCAAGCAAGAGAAACACCGAGTTACCAACAGCTTCGAAGAATTGGGTGAAGATTCTTTATGAATAAACTTCTTAGGCGTAAACTCTGACTTTACTTTAGGCATAAACGTTAGGCGTAAGAACAGGCCTATGGGCTTTCTCAGATAAGCCTAGTACTTAATAACAAACTTAAAAGCCATAATTACACAACCTATTACATATAAGTGACTAACACTTGAAATACTAGTTAGGAGTGATTCCAACAATTAAATAGAATCGTATAACTTTCATATTAGCTGTGTAGAATCTCATGTAACTTGTTGCTTTAATTAATACAACTTCACCATTTCAGGAAAAAAAAATTTGGGACAGTTTTTGTAATTGCAGGTAATGACAGGGACCATTTTTGCAACTTTTCAGAGACTACTTTTGCAACGTAAGTTAAGAAAAAATTGAAAATGTTCTATAGTAGTAGAGTTTTGTTTATAGTTTAGGCCCTTAAAGTTTATAACTTTCTTTTTTGAAGTTTTATTAAAATGGAATCGTATAAAGTTCGTATTTTTTAATGAACAAGGATTTTTCATAAAAAAAATACGAACTTTATTAAATGGAATCACTTAATGTTCATATTAGCTGTGTGGAATCTCCTGTAACTTGCTGATTTAATTAATACAACATCACCATTTCAGGAAAAAAAAACTTTAGAACTGTTTTTATAATTTCAGGTATTACAGGGACCATTTTGCAACTTTTCAAAGACTAATTTTGCAAAGTGAGTAAAGAAAAAATTGAAAATGTGCTATAGTAGTAGAGTTTTGGTTACATTTTAGGCCCTTAAAGTTTGTAACTTTCTTTTACTTGTGTTGTTGATGGATCTTTGTAGTTCAATGAAACTTGAGTTTGTTGTTGAAGATGAGCTTAGGCGTAACAATTCCTTTGGCGTAATCTAATGTGCTTACGCGTAAACTTCCTTTAGGCATAAACTTTCCCTTACTCGTAAGAATAGTGGTTAAACATAACATTAGGCGTAAATGAAGACTTATGCGTAAAGAACCTTATGCGTAAGATAGTTCTTAGGCGTAAAGTGTTACTCGTAAGTATTTTGCTTAAGCGTAAGATTAGGTTGGAAACCAAAATCTTTCACACTTGTCCAAGTGTGAGAGATATCCACAAGTTGAAGTATTTTTCAAGCTTATCCAAGCAAGAGAAACACTGAGTTACCGACAGCTTCGAAGAATTTGGTGAAGATTCTTTACGCATAAACTGCTTAGGCGTAAACTCGACTTTGGCGTAAAGCGTTAGGCATAAGAATAGGCCTATGGGCTTTCTGCATAAGCCTAGTACTTAATAAAAAACTTAAAAGCTATAATTACACAACCTATTACATATAAGTGACTAACACTTGAAATACTAGTTAGGAGTGATTCCAACAATTAAATATAATCGTATAATTTTCATATTAGCTTTGTGGAATCTCATGTAACTTGTTGATTTAAATAATACAACTTCACCATATCAGGAAAAAAAAAACTTTGGGACAGTTTTTGTAATTGCAGGTAATGACAGGGACCACTTTTGCAACTTTTTAGAGACTACTTTTGCAACGTGAGTAAAGAAAAAATTGAAAATTGTTGGGAATTACGGTAAGCTATTGAATCTGCTGAAGTTACTACTGGATCTGCTGAAGTATCGGCCGAAGAGTTTCTGCCGAAGAAGGATGGATTCTTCTGAAGTTATACTTCACCGAAGTGTTAATGCAGAGATCGTGATTCTGCTGACAGTGCTAATCCACGTAGGAGAGATAAGCGCCGTATGTAGGCCGTATGCAGGAAAAGTAAGCGCCGTATGAAGTATAGGTTGGCGCCGTATGATATAGAGCTTACTCAGAATAAACAATATCATTAGTAAAACAATATGATTAGTTGCATGGTTGTCTAGATGCATGCTTGGTCTATGTTTGTATTAGGAGCGTACATTGTAAACGCTCGTGAGTCATTAGGGTTTCTTGCCTATAAAAGGAACCATAATAGTTTGTAATAGATAAGTTTTTCTCAAGTCTTTCAAGTCTTAAAAAAAATATCCGAAACATTGAGTTTCTATAATCAAAAGATCCATAGAGGATCAAAGAGTTCTTAGTTATTATAACTTGTATTTACTTTCCGCTATAAAATACGAGTTGTAGAGATCTTCTATTAGTTTGCTTGTGATTACATAGGCAACTCTAACGATCTCCGAGTGCTTAAGATCTATCAAGGTCTCTGTTTCTAACAAGTGGTATCAGAGCCTCGGGAAAATCTCTACGATACTAAGAACCATTCATACCCTCATACAACCAAACATACTCTCACCATGCCTGGATCCGATAATGAAACTGAAGTCACCAACACAAACAACACCAGCACCACTTCCATGCAAGGCTTAGTCTTTCAAACAAGAATGGTAAATTTCCTTATTTGAAAAGGGAAGAATATGATCTTTGGACTATGAAGATGGAAAACTGGATTTCCAATATTGATTGGAATCTGTGGGAGGTGGTGAAGAAAGGAAACAGTTTAAAGAAAATGATTCCAGACAGGGATGGGAAGTTTATCATGGCTCCTCCTAAAACTGCTGAAGAAGTACCGCCATGCAGAGAGAGCACAAAGTAAAAACTATTCTGCTTCAAGCCATTCCTGAAGATCACCTGTGTGATTTTCACCATATGGATGATGCAAAGGACATATGGATGGCTCTCAAAGCAAGGTTCGGTGGAAATGAAGAATCGAAAAGAATGAGAAAGTCCATGCTGAGGCAACAATTTCAAGACTTTAATATCTCCGAAGAAGAAGGTATCCACAAGGGATACGACAGGTTCCATAGGATTTTGAGTCAACTAAACCAGCTGAATGCAAAACCTGATAATGATGATTGCAACTCAAAGTTCCTACGATCTTTGCCTCCATCATGGCTACATGTAAGTATAGCCCTCAAGGCTAAAGGTGGGTTGGACATGCTCACCTTTGATGAGCAGTACAACAGACTCAGAACTCTTGAACCTGATGTCAGAACTCCATACCGTACATCTTCTTCTGGGCATGCAGCTTTTGTTGGGACATCTCACTCCAACATGATGGTACAAGCTCCTAGTTCCAACTACTTTCCATCATCTTGCACTCCCGCTCCACCACATAACACTCGTCCTACTCCACCATGTTCTCAAACTAAGACTAGTAGTGTGATGGAGGATGTTCTTCATTCATTTGTTGCTGATTATGATACTCAGCAGTATCTGGCATATGAAGACTTTGATCAGTTGGACCCACTTGAAATGGAGGAGATGAAAATGCAGGTGGCATTTGTCGTGGACATCAAAAGGTTTGAAGAGAAGTCTGGAAGGAAGTTTGCTTTCAAGGGAAAGGAACCAGCTCGCTTTGATAGGAGGAAAGTCAAGTGTTTCACTTGCCACCGATGGGGCATTTCTCAAGGGAATGCAAAGACAGGAAGAGTGGAGATGGAGCTAACTACATTTCCTATCAGCAGAAACAGGAAGCGGAGCTTCAGCAGCTCTTCTCACCATGGATGAACAGGTCAACTGGTCGGCACATGAACCTGTGAATGAGGAAGCTCATGATCTTGATAAGCTTGGATTACTGGCAAGGTGTACTTCAGATGAAAGGCATGATCAATTTGCCTTGATGGGACTATCTCGGTACACAATCTGTATATTTGGTTGTAGTCTAAGATACAACGAACTTAAAGAAGAGTATGATGCTATGAAACCTAAGTTTGATGAATGCTATGTTGAAAATGAAGCTCATAAACTAGCATTAAAAACAGTAGAAAGACAAAAAGTATGGTTTCAAAAGAATCAAATAGCTTATGAAGAAAAGATAAAGGTGTTACAATTTGATCTAGAAGTTGCTAATAATTACTTAAAACTGTCTGAGAAAGCAAAGGATGAAGCTGTATCTGAGAACCTAGAGCTTAAAGAAAAATTAGCTGAGGAAATAGCTAGGCATAAACAATGGTTAATTTCAGGTGATAATCTGGCTAGAGAAATCTATAACATTCAATCAGTGACCTCTGGCTTAGGATTAGGGTTTCAAAAGTATGTAGGAGTAGAAGCTAGGTATGATGGTCGTAAATCCACACCTGCAGGGTTAGCTAACTTTGTAAAAGAGGGTAATATGCATGCTGTCCCTGGACCTATTAGAGGTGAATTTATGCCCACAGACCTATCCATCACTGTTGACTTTGATGGATCACATCATCTATATGGGAGAAAGTCAAAAGACTTGCAGCACTCGATACCTCATCTAATGACTTTGTCTCTTGCTCTGACAGTGACAACTCATCGGATCAAGGGTCTACTTCCTATGAAAGTTGTGATTCAAATGAGAAGTCTGACCTTCCCAAGCCTGAGCCTACACCCAAGCCCGCACCCCAGCCTCGCTTACAAGCCTTCTAAGGAAGCTGCTGAGGAATCAACTTCCAAGACAGTTTCTTCTTAAGACTTGTCTTTTAAATCTTTGAATAATCAGTCTGTTAAAAACAATTCCTTGAATGTTTCTGATTTAAGTACTTATGCATGTAATCAAACATCTCCCTATTTGAATAAATCTTCTAAGAAAAAAATGTGTTTTGTATGTGGAAGTAAATTTCATTTAATTAAGGATTGTGATTTTTATGAACAAAGATTGGGTGCATGTGCTACTCACCAGAAACATAAATCTAAGTGGACAAATGTTGATAATATTCCACCTTATGTCCCACAAACAGCTATCTGACTCTCATTGGAGAGGTTCGGTTACTGACCTTATGTGCAACCAACTAGCCCATACTTTAAACATGGTTATTGGCCTACATATGTTGACTCTATGTATGTGGGAATGGGATATGGGAGTACTGCTGTGAAGCCCTCAGGAGGTTGTTCTTGGACTATCAAGGGACCCAATCATCAATGGAGGACCAAGAACAATGGTGGATCCTCTAGATCTTTATGTCATACACTGTGATCCACGGGTTCAAGTCAAATGACTTGAACCTCCTTTGAATACTAACAGTATGTATATATGTTATTGTTGTTTGTAGGATCATCCCCTTAAGCATAAGAATGTTGGTATTGTTGATAGTGGCTGTTCCGGAAGCATGTCCGGGAACAGATATGATGCACAATTTTGTTCCTATAGAAGGAGGAGGCAATGTGACGTTTGGAGGAAGTGATGGGAGTATCACAGGAAAAGGCACCATAAAGACACCTCATCTGGATTTTGAAAATGTGTACTATGTTAAGGAACTTCAGATTTCAAATTATTCTCCGTTTCACAAATCTGTGACACCAAGAACAAAGTACTCTTCTCTCGAGAATGAATGTCTTGTGCTGTCTAAAGACTTCAAACTCCCAGAAGATACTTCAATTCTGCTGAAAGTCCCTCGAACTCACAATTTATACACATTCAACCTTAATGAAGTTCAACCTGGTGGTGACCTCACGTGTTTGGTGGCTAAAGCATCCCTTGATGAATCTACTAAATGGCATAGGAGGATGGCTCATGTGAAATTCAAGACCATTAACAAACTCTCTAAAATGGGTCTTGTTGAAGGTCTTCCCACCAAAGTTTTCACCAATAATCATAATTGTGTTGCATGCAACAAAGGAAAACAACACAGAGCCTCTTACAAAGCTATCAATGCTATGAGCATCATTTCTGAACCTCTTCAGTTGCTCCACATGGATCTGTTTGGTCCAACTCAAGTCAGAAGCATGGATCATAAGTACTTCGTTTAGTTATCACGATGGCTATAGCAGATTTTGTTGGGTTTTCTTTCTCGGAACCAAAGATGAAACATCTCAAGTGTGATGAATTCATCACCCTTGTTGAAAATCAGTTGAATAAAAAGGTTAAGGGAATTCGGTGTGATAATGGGACAGAGTTCAAAAATGCTATTCTTATAGAACTCTGTGGGTCTAAAGGCATAAAAAGGGACTATAGTAATCCAAGAACCCCACAGCAAAATGGGGTGGCTGAAAGAAAGAATAGGACCTTAATAGAGGCTGCAAGATCAATGCTTGCAGACTCTAAACCGCCCACTATGTTCTGGACTGAAGCTGTTGGCACAGCGTGCTATGTGCTAAACAGGGTCTCCATTACTAGACCACAACTCAAAACCCCATATGAACTTCTCTTTGGGAAGGTTCCTGTCATTCACTACCTAAAACCTTTTGGTTGTCAAGTGACCATTCTGAACACCAGTGATCCATTGGGAAAGTTTGATGAAAAGGCTGATGATGGTTATATTGTAGGGTATTCAGCTCATAGTAAGGCATACAGGGTGTACAATTTGCAAGCCAAGAAGATAGAGGAAACATTGAACCTGAGATTTTTGGAAGATAAGCCTAATGTTCAAGGACAGGGTCATACGTGGTCTTTTGACCTTGACTACTTAACTGATTATTTGGGTTACACCAGACATTTGGCTAACCAAAATGCAGGTCCTCATGAGTCTTCCACTAACAATGCAGGTCCCTTAGATGATGACTCTGAAAATGAGTTTGATGATGATGAGCAACCTATACTTGTGCCTTCTTTCTCCCCTAACAATATTGCAGGTACCACCTCCAAGGATATTGCTGATACGAGTGATGAAGATGAATCACATTATGCTGAAGACCTTGCTAGGCTCCAGACTTAAGAATTTGCTGCTAAGCTTGAAGCAGAGAAACTGAATGGAGAGGTTGCTAATGAAGGAGTCAGAGAAACCATGGTTTGCTAAAGTTGATTCTACCCTACCTACCATCCACAAATCCAATGAAGGCTATCGCTTCTTCTCATGTTCCTTCTCAAGTGTCTTCAGACTTTGGTGAACCCTATACACGCTTTCCAAAACCTTCAGATCTTGGAAATCATCAACCCAAAGCTGGCATCTTCACCTCACCCTCTTATGATGCTGAGTTTGAACCAACCATCACTAATCTTGATTCATCCATTGAAGTCAACCCCACTGCTACTCAGAGGATCAATATTGCTCATCCTCAATCCAACATTATAGGGGATCTTCTGGCACCCGTTAGAACTCGAAGGGCTATCACCAGTCCTCAGTTTGGACAGATTGCTTTTCTCTCTTATGTCTCCAACCAGCAAAGAGACAATCACACAGACTTCAAGCATTGTCTGTTTGCTTGTTTTCTTTCTCAAGTGGAACCAACCAGTGTTTCTCAAGCTCTTAACGATTCAAGCTGGCTAGAAGCAATGCAAGAAGAGATGCAACAATTTCACAATCAGCAGGTTTAGATCTTGGTTCCACTTCCGATGGCAAATATGCCATTGGGACAAAGTGGATTTTGAAGAATAAGAGAGATGCTCGGGGTGTTGTGATAAAAAAAAGCAAGATTAGTGGCTCAAGGATTGAGACAGAGGAGGGATTGATTATGATGAAGTGTTTGCACCTGTTGCCAGAGTTGAAGCCATTCGCATTTTCTTGGCTTATGCTTCTTACATGGGTTTCATGGTATACCAGATGGATGTTAAAGGTGCTTTTCTGTATGGAGAAATTGAAGAAGAAGTTTATGTCACTCAACCCAAGGGATTTGAAGACCCAGATCACCCAAATCATGTTTACAAGGTTGTCAAAGCTCTCTATGGCTTACATCAGGCACCTAGAGCTTGGTATGCTAGGCTTTTATCATTCCTGCTGAAGCATGGCTATAGGAGAGGTGCTATTGATAAAACTCTGTTCCTAAAGAAGAATTACTCAGACATCATTCTTGTGCAAGTTTATGTGGACGACATTATTTGTGGTTCCACAAACGAAGCTTGGTGCAGGGAATTTGAGGAACTAATGAAAGGTGAATTTCAAATGAGTGCTATGGGAGAGCTTACTTTCTTTTTGGGTCTCTAGGTTCAGCAGAAACAAGATGGCATTTTTATCTGTCAAGATAAATATGTGAGGGACATTTTGAAGAAGTTTGGTATGGAAGGTGTTAGGACTGCCACAACACCTTATGAAGCCCCAAAGACTAAAGCAAATAATGAACCAGATCTACCTGTGAATGTTCATCTATACAGGTCCATGATTGGTTCATTAATGTATCTAACAGCTTCAAGACCTGATATTACTTTTGCTGTGAGTGTTTGTTCTCGACATCAAGTCACTCCACTTGCTTCCCATCTCAATTCTGTCAAGAAGATCTTTAAGTACCTCAAAGGCCAACCTCTTTTAGGCCTTTGGTACCCAAAAGAATCTCCTTTCAAGTTGGAAGCATATAGTGACAGTGATTATGCTGGTGCAAATCAGGATAGAAGATCCACATTGGGGGTTGCCAATTTCTTGGCAAGAGGTTGATTTCTTGGCAATGCAAGAAACAAACCATTGTGGTGGCCTCAACCATGAAGCAGAGTATGTTGCTGCTGCAAATTGCTGTGGACAGGTCCTTTGGATTCAAAACCAATTGCTGGACTATGGGTACAACTTCATGAACACTACAATTCATATAGATAATCAAAGTACCATCTGCATAGTTAAAAATCCAGTTTTTCACAGTCGAACAAAACACATTGAAATCAGGCACCACTTTATAAGAGATGCTTATGAAAAACATTTGATAAAAGTGGCTAAAATCCATACTGATGATAATGTGGCAGACTTGTTAACAAAAGCTTTTGATGGACCAAGGTTTCAACACCTTGTGGTCAATATTGGAATGTTAAACCCTTAACTGCATCGTTTAAGGGGAGGCATAGGCCTCAGGGGAGGCATATGCCTCAGGGGAGGATTTGTGCAAACTCTGCATATTTTTGTACATTATTTTGTTTAACTAACACTAACTTCTAATTATTCTCTAGTTTGTTTGTTTTTGTTGTTTGTGTGTGTTTTTATGTCTGTTTTGCAGTTGTCTGTACTGCATTTTGTCTGTTCATTATCTGGATTGCAGTTTGTATATCCCTGATCAAGATCAAATTCATCAAGTGTGGTTCATGAGTATATGGTCAAAATAGCTAAAAGAGTGTTGCTTGTTTCTTCTGAAATCAATGGTACTGAAGCAAACAATTTGATTCCACTGAAGTTATAATACTGAAGAAAAGAAATTGAAGTCAAATTGCTCATTCATTCATTCAAGAAACAATTTACAGCTTACAGCTTACATAAAGTCAACCTACTACAAATGCATCTTCAAGATACGAGCTATACACTTAAGCTAAACCTAACCTACTGCATATCATCCATTCCAACATCTAAGTGAATGTTGGATATGCATTAGATGCTGGCTTTGCTTTTGTGGGTCTTGCATAACCACCCATTCCGTCTATCTAGATGGCTGGATGTGCATGACCAGCACGACGAAGATGCTAAGGACCAAAATGGAGAGGATAGATTGATGCAAACGTTGATGATGACGATGACCACGCATGATGACGGAGAAAAATAACGTCTCCTGTGTGCTTCATCTATGCATTTCAACCAAAATGCAATCCATCCACCCTCTCTAAGCCCTTCTATTATACGATGTGTGTTGATGCACCAAAAGATGGTGCAGTGAGACCAAGAACCACCTCTCTATCTTTGGGGAGTGGCGGATTCCTGGCACGAGGCCAATGTTGAGGCCGAGGTGCTGGAGGTTGGGAGTATGATGTTCCCTCCTTATAGGAGTCATCAGAATCATCAGCAGATTCACTTGGATTCACTACACTGTCATCTTCTGAAGAAGGGAGAAAGGGTGATTTATTTGGTCGTGGATAAGGTTGAGGAAAGTAATGCAGCCATGGGTTTGATTCACCACTTGATGATGATGAAGAAGATGATGAAGATGAGGTTGTGAGATCTATGATCTCAAGTTTGGTATTCATGGTACAATTTTGTTGATTGGGGTTTTATCTTTGCATCTAGGTTTTGTGGTAAATATTTGGGGATCTTGATGAAGAGATGAGTAACATTGGGATCATTTTATAGACGGGTTCGAGGTTCAATGAGTTTTAATGCGAGTGGTTGGCACAGTAATTCTAGAAACTTACCGAATATATTCTTATCTTTGATGCATTCTGCTGAAGCTATAACTTCAGCAGATTGACCATGTGTTTCTGCTGAAGTATTAATTTGGGTTGGGTCAAAGATGCAACACACGTCAGCAACGGTCAACCAAACGGTCCATTTTTCTTTGACTATAATTTGGGCAAAAACTATCAATCCACAATCACTCTCTTCAGAACAAACCAATTCCCTCTCATCCTTATTTCACAAACACTCACCATTTCGAGAATCTTAACCCTAAACACTCATATCCCTCATGGCTCTTGAATTTAAACATGATCACAACAAAGTTGCATTTCTGGGAAATGGCAAGGGATATGAATTGTACGAACCAATGGTGGAATTCCTGAAAAGGTCCAAGATCAGTTATGCTCTAACTCATTCTCCAAATGAGATATATGAATCACTAGTTACTCAATTTTGGGAATCTGCTGAGAAGAGGAATGAGACAGAGATTAGGGCTGTGATTGATGAAACAAAGTACATAGTGACGGAGGACCTAATTAGGAGGAAGCTTCACTTGGAAGATGCTGATGGAGAATTTCACTCTAATCAGGAAGAAGTGCTTACTGGGCTAAGAGCAATTGGCTATCGAGGAACAAGAACTGATATGTGGTTGAAGAAGGAACTTTGCCCAAAGTGGAGGTTCCTGGTTCACACGTTGCTTCAATGCATGAGCAACAAGACTGGAGGATGGGACCAGTTCTCTACCCAACTAGGCTATGGTATTGTGTGTCTTTCCCAAGGGGTAACTTTCAATTTTTCTAAGTATATTTTTGAAAACATGGTTGAAAATATTCAAAAGAAAAAGGGAAAATTTTTAATGTACCCAAGGTTTCTACAAATGATTGTAGACACCGCTACCCAAGCCCAATCTTTCTATCCCATAGGTACTTTAACTGCTAAATTGTTTGCTACAATGAGAACCCACTTTCAGGGGGAACATCATCCCTTGCTAGCAGCCATGTTACCCCAAGGTAATGAGGCTGCTGATGAGGAGAATGTAGCTCATAATTGTAGGATCGTTATTTTTATGGTGTTGATGATTCAGGTGGTCTTGGATGATCAAAATACATGTTTACCATTTTAGAGAGAGAAAGTAGAGAGAGAGGGTGTTCTTGCTAGAGGTTTACACAAAAGTATGGAATATTAGATTGAAAGCACCACCCCTTCCATGGATGGAAGGGGTATTTATACTTACAAATACACGACCTCCTATCGGCCTGTGGATCAGGGATACAGTGGGTAAAGACCCGTCCTTCCTCCACGGTGTTGCACTATACTATTCTACGCTACAAACTAACTAATAAACTATTAAATAACGTAAATAACGACAAGTCTACGAGCTAACTTATGCTAGATAATATTTGGGGTGACCGACTCTTCACTATGGAATTTTCTAATTCCTAACAATCTCCCCCTAAGGGAGGTCACCCCATGTTTTACATTTCGAATCCTAGCATTCTATTCTTGACTTTGTTCTTGAGCTCGTAGACTTCAATTCTTCAATTCCGCAAATTTTGTGCTTAAGCAGTGACACTTCATAGTCCGCATATTTTGTACTTTTAGTGGAGGTCTTTGGTCTGATCCACATCTTTGATGATCTTCGAGCTTTCATTGAGATCATCAGCCACAGTAAATCTCTGGATCACCCTTTATTGTGTTGCCATCATGTGAAGTTGTGACTTTCGGACCGACATGCTCACACTTTTGAATCATGACATCTTTCCATCAGAGTAGCGGAAGCCTTACTGGTTCATGATATTTGCAGCAGCGTAGCAGAAGCGTAGTATAAAAATATCGAACCAGTGTTATGTAGATATGCATCAGTCATGATTTCTACAAATTAAGTGTGGATGCTGTGAGCATGCAGCTTTGGATTGACCGCTCAATTACGATCAGCTGCAACCGTCCAAATGTACCTGCAAACAACAGTTAGCAATAAAACACACGAAAGTGTCTTTGATCACTTTCGTTGAATTGAGGTACACGGCCCACGGTTCCCCGTTGATCAGTACAAGTACTGCCTGTGATCAGGTAGGATTCCGAAGAATCTCCTTGACAGGGTTTCGCAGCTGTTCTAGCTGTTCTCAAACCGGAACGTCTCAAAGAAGACAACACGGAGTGAGTGAACCAGTGAATTGAGATTCACTGATTGATGAAAAATGACTTGAAAAACAATCGCGTATTGCTTAGAAGAAAGAGTTTTGCAATAAGACGAAGGTTTTATGAGAAAGATCAATTTTCAATCAAAAATACTTTTTGTATTTAAAAGAGTACACATTCGACGTGCTAGAGAAAAGAAGGTTTGCACATCGAACGGTTTTTCCAAAAGCATTTTTTCAATCAGAGATACTTTTTGTGTTTGAAAACATAAGTACACATTCGACGTGCTAGAGAAAAGAAGGTTTGCACATCGAATGGTTTTTCCAAAAGCATTCGTCAATTCCATTCCTGGACCAAGGTTGATTCAAGAGTGAATCGCCCCATTGTTTCAATCCAGTTGTCACAAGCTTGATCTTATGAAAGATCTCACATGCCACCTACCAAGAGCTTGTATGATGTTGGCTCTAGAAGGCTTTCCATCTTCATCGTGAATATTGTTATATATCACTCGGATGTTCTAGCAATTACCACAAGGATAATGCGTAGGACTCTCAATATATTCTTACTTTCCACATTGTGTGAAACAGCAAGTCTTCAAGAATTTAGTGTCCTAATGAGATATTGTGGATGATCTCTTGGCTCTAGACTCAATCGTGCACATTTGGTTCCTATGCCGGAGACTAGGGAGAGGGTCTCCTTCTTCAATATCAACAATCTCTAAGAGAAAGTCGATAGATAATGTCGGTTCCCCGTGAGAATGAAACAAGCCCTTTTAAGAGGAACTTGAGTAGCTTGGGAAGTTTAGTGCAGTGCGTCACTGGGTCCATGACGTCTTGTCTTCAATACCGGTGTTACCTTAGTAAACACCAGTAGCATATGTATTGAACCCGGTTACTGCCCTAAGGTTGAATTATTGGAGGGCTATTTCTTTTCACCCTTTTCACATTCAATTCTTTTTCATTCTTCAACCCCTTCAGTGCTTACCGAGACTTCATTACTAGAACCTTGTTGGGTTTATTCCAGTACTAGCTCTGTCTCAGTCCGCACTCTTCCCATATTCTCATTTTTCTCCTTTTTTCATCATACCTAAGGACTCTACACTATCTAGTGGATTGTCCCTGGGTAGATCCCTCCGGTTCTGGCGGATCGTGGGAACAAATACCTAACCTAACCATCCTTATAACACCATGCATAAAGTAAATTGGTCGGTCTTTTGGTATTGTTCTTTCCTTCATGAAACCAATC
This sequence comes from Chrysanthemum makinoi, assembly GCA_910596185.1. Taxonomy (NCBI): domain Eukaryota; kingdom Viridiplantae; phylum Streptophyta; class Magnoliopsida; order Asterales; family Asteraceae; genus Chrysanthemum; species Chrysanthemum makinoi. Next base: position 39,855,201 of record OU343216.1, on the reverse strand, counting down.
GAAAAATCATTTGGAAAAACAATCAAGGTACTTGTGATACGAGATCAAAGCATTTTGTACCTTAATAGTTTTGATCATCTAGAAAATGCTCCCCCTCAACATGTGCATAAGATTTAGAAATTGTTTAGCACATGGAGGCAAGAGGACTTTGAAATATTTTCTTTGATCACAATTTTCATACGAAAAAGCCATTTGATTTTCTTGGTAAAATTCTCCCCCTCAATATGTGCTTCGAGATTCGAAAGCGTTTAGCACATATGAGAGAGCAGCCTGCACAATTAAATCAAAACGATCACCTTTTATCAAATTTCATTATTAAATCACAAATTCTCCCCCGATCAAAAATATCAAACCCTTTGAGATTTTTGATCCCAAGTGATTTAATTAGGTTTAGAAAACATGGGAGAAAATGTGGCCTTGTTTTAACTTTGAAAAAATGACAGATAAGGACCATTTTAAGACATTAAAGATTGTTAGTATCAGGTATGATTGTTTTATGAGATCTTTAAGTAAAATAAAACAATTTCACAATCAAACAAGAACAGAAAATATTTCATTTTGAAAGACCTTGATTCAAAAGAAAAATCATACCATGACATAACATTAAATCTTTAGATCACCACTTATTAACGTACAAAGCGGAACTTTTGTGAAGAAATATCGTTTGAAAATATTTTATTTTAAATCACTCTCCCCCTCAATCGATGACCGAAGTCGATAATTGAGTGACTTAAATTTTGATAAAATGAAGTCCGGTGATTTTCAAAATTTTGTCCAATATATTTTCAAAACAATATTTTTCCATTTTCAAAAACAATATTTTTCAAAGTTTTAGAAATATGGTATCATCATGATTATCCTGCACAAAGATATGTTAGGTGGTTGAGAAGCTTCTGTTGATGTTGCTGTAGGGTTTGGAAGAAAAACCGTCTGCTGATGCAGTGAGACTTCTTCTTACGTTGCATTTTGAATGCCAACTGAGGTCAAATTAAGCTCTGTTTCTTCAATCACTTCGAAGAAAACCATCTGCGATGCAGAAGACCTCTTACGTTGCATTTATGCCAACTCTCCATAGAAGTCCAATTAAGCTCCGTTTCTTCATTTGTCAACCCAAGATATAGTTACCCTTTCCTTTCGGCATCCAAACATCATATTATGTGGGATCCGGATCGGGAACATTCTTATACCAAGATACCTGCATACGTTAGTGAACACACATACAGATATATGGTGGTCGACATCACCCAAACAACAATCGACTAATAAAAGTCAATCCAACATATCAATCAATTCATATATGGCATGGGAATAATGTGTTTATCAAACTCTAATCATCTAATCCTAATAATCATATCCTAAATTCCTAGTCCTTCGACATAGGCAAATATCATTTTAATTAAGCACGTAGGATAATTAAGAAAGCCCGTTAGATGATATAGATTTGAAAACATTATCCCCTTCAATCAATGACTCATTTTTTTCTAAAAAGTTTAAAAGCGCTGAAGTCATTGATTGAGTTTGCAAATTTAAAAACTCTGAAACTGATTGTTTTAAAGCAACTCATTTACCACCATTTTTGAAAACACCAAATATTTTTCTGAAGAATTTTAGACGGAAAAACATTTGTGTAGGAACAGCAGTCCTTCGACATACTTTCCTTGTTTTGTTTTTAGGATAAGTGCACGATATTTTGAAAATTGTTTAGCGCAGCACTTTCCTTTCTTGAAGAACGGGTTGCTATCTGAAGTAATAGCAAGCCATAGTTTAAGCACGGGTTACAGTCAGAAGTAACTGCAAGCCACCATTTGAAGCCCGGGTTACAGTCTAAAATAACTGTAAGCCATCATTTGAAGCCCGGGTTACAGTCTGAAATAACTGTAAGCCATATTATGAGACATGTTTAGAAAGGAATATTTACACCTCCTGCTCGAACTTCATCTAAAGTCCCGTGCCATTATTGAATGACATTTCTAAGACCGTAGATGTTATCGATACCAGAAGACATGTCTTGAGAAAATAATGTTTTTGGTATTTTTCAATTTTCTGATTTTTATGGGCTTTTGAGGGTTTTATATTTTTCTATTTTCTTTTTGTTGGTTTTATATTTTTGTATTTTGTTTTCTGATAAATATATACAAAGATAGAGTAGATGATATAGTATAAGAGGATGATGATACGAGTACCGAGATAAGGATATCAAGCAGCACGTCGTAGAAGATAGAATACGTCATCTCTTAAACTTCCACCACCAAAGAATCCGAGGCTCCAGAATAGAATGTAGAACATGAGCCTTTGAGAAAAACGAGACTTTGGCAGCTTCCCCCCAAACCGAAAATCCTTATGTTGAGCAGATTCGAAGCTCTATTTCAAGCTTGCTTTAGCCAGGTGCACAACGAAGCACACCATTATCATAAACCCAGCTGCTCCTTTTAAGAACGATGATCGAGATTCTTCGTTCGGGGTTATATCATCAACAAGAACATCAACGTATCATCCCACTCATAAATAATCTTCTCAAATTTCATAACCACTGAAGTCTGACGCAAACCATTCCAAAAAGTTGTCAAGAGACCACTTCCCCTGTGTAGTTGAAATGATGCAGTTCGTCTCTTAGTATAATGCTCAAGAACTCTCTCGAATACACTTCATGAGGGGAATGAAGAACACCTCCCCATGTTCACATTTTTCTTCCCTAATGAACGTGTATGAAGCTCAAGAACCCGAAGTACACCAATACCCAAGAGCTCTCCCGAATACACATCATGAGGGGAATGAAAACATCTCCCCATGTTCACATTTTTCTTCCCTGATGATCGTGTATGAAGCTCAAGTATCCAAAGTATACCAATACACAAGGAATTAATAACTGATAACATTGAAGAAGCATGCCAAGTCACTGATTATCTCTGCGGATGACAATCTCTGCGGATGTCAACTCCGGGATAAGTGATTATATCTCTGAATCACTGATTAAGCACTCAAGTGAAACAGCTGAGCATCCCCAATGTACACAATCTCTCTCCCTAATGAATCACACACTTGTGTACCTCTTCTATCTTCAGAAACTTTCTATTACCTCACTTCCCCCACGTCGTTGGAATAATAACACACAAAGCCTTGATGAGTAAAACCTTGAGTTTCTCTGCGGTCATGACATTTGTTTTCCCGGGATATCTTCAATCAATTAAAAGAGTTAAGTTCATCAAGTTTACTCGTCATGAGTCAAACCTTGAGTTTCTCTGCGGTAATAACATTTGTCTTCCCGGGATATCTTCAATCTCTTAGAAGAATTAAGTTCATCAAGTTTACTCGCTTTGTGTTTAGATGTGAGTCTCCTTTCCCCTTGCTGGTTTAGACACTTCAGAATCAGCAACTCATTGTAAGCCCGTATACTAGAAATTTGTTGAGAAGATCGCTTGAAGTCTTTGTGAGAATCAACATGCTGAATAATCACGTGAGCAAGTCTAATTAGAGATTATATTTGGCATTTCAATCTCCCCCAATTAGTGCTCTCCCCTAAACCTGACAACTGTTTGATAAATGCCCAGAATAAGAAGAAGTCTTTTGATAATCACATGCAACTCGTCTTTTAGTCTTCTAACATATAGCAGAAAATGTAGAACCGACTGTAGACTCGACCTTCTTCTAGATTGTCCAGTTAGGGAATAGATAGTTAACATCTTCTTTACACCAAAGGCATTCCCGTTAACTTGTAAATAGCAAATCCCCTTAATTAAGATCCTCCCAATCAAACAAGAACAGAAAGATGTTCATCAAGGAAATCAGCAATCAGCCCGCAGCGAACACACAAAATGGTAACACCAAGCAAACAATCACATCAAACAAGAACAGAAGGTTGTTCGGAATCATCATGTTAATGTGCACGTGAAGCATTAACCGGAAGCACTTTGACAATAAACTCATATCAGCTTGTGAAGATGTCAACCAACGGCTCTTAGAAGAGAAAAACTCCATGTGAAGATGACCCGATAAGAAGAAGCTCGGTTCTTACATGAGTTTAGAGCCGTATGACCATTTATATTCTCAAATAACAATCAACAATGCAAAAAATTCACTTCTTCTCCCCCTCAAGAATTGCATACGGAGTTGCCATTCTTGATTAAGTAAGTGAAAATCATCCGAATGTTCTATTCACACTTCTCTCCCGCAAAATCAGCACATGATGTCGCCATCTTCATTATAATCGAGCAAGTGGAATGAGAAAACAATCAGTGGTAGCCCGGTTCACTTTATGACTGAAGCACATGGAAAAAGTATGAAGCATGTCGATGAGAATGGTCATAAACATGAAGATTTCTCTTCTTCTGAAGATAAAGCGCACTGAAGCGTACACTTTTCTTTTCTTTGAAGAACGAGGCATGAACTGTAGTGTTCATACGTCATAAGAAGATTTCTCTTCTTTCGAAGATAATGCGCACTGAAACGTACACATTTCTTTTCTTTAGAGTACGAGGCATGAACTGATGTGTTCATACGTCATAATCTCCCTCTTTTCAACTCTCTTAGCAAAACATGTAATCATCACATTATCATTCAGTAGGCTTTTTGTAGTGACAACTGATGGAGAAAACCCAATATGATGAATTTGACCCTGAAGTAAACTAACCCGAACTCGTGACTTAAACTTGCACATATGTAACAAAGAGCGGTGTCGAGAATTCATGCCCCTTTGAATCTCTAAGTACTCTATACTCTTCAACCAACCAACCATCAATTAATAGACGTACATTACCTCTTGAAAATCCACAATTGAATATGACACTGAGCACTACAACGTAACTCCTTTAAGTGATAGTTATTTTGAGGTGATAAGAGCCCAATTCCCCCAAGTGGTAAAAGAAGAGGTAAAAGTCACCCAACAATAACTAGATTTCCAAGTCTTCGTTTTTGATAATAAGCTCGAACAAGGATCATGAAGAATCTTCATCCATCCATCCCCGATACCTTCAGATACTAAGTACACTCGCCCGTGATAATTCACTTCAACCTCAAATAAATAATACTGAATTAACGCCGTTGTCACATCTTCTGGTTAACTGCTCAAATCTAGCCTTCTTTGACATTTAAACGAACTTTGATAATGGTTTCATCCCGACCATGGTTAAAAGCACGTAACCCCGCAAAACCATAAAATAACCAAACTGCCATGACAAAAATCCAAACACACATCCAATTTATGAAGTACACCCTTTTATCCCTTCTTCAAAACAGAACCCGTAACCCCAGCATCAGAAGACCCCGAGATACGCTTTCCTTTCTCCAAGATGGTTCCATCATCACGGGATTTTGCAATTCTATAGTTTAAACCGAGAAATAGTTTCTTTCGCGGGATTTTACAAAACCAAGAATAAACCGTAAGATAGATCCAGAAATGCACTTTACTTTTACCAGGATGTTTCCATTGTTACGGGATTTTACAAGTCTATGATTTAAACCGAGAAATAGTTTCTTTTGCGGGATTTTACAAAATCAAGACAACACCATAAACAATGTCAGCTTGAATGTATTATAACAACTTTGGTTTCAGTGAATATCTGTTTTAGGGGAACATGCAGCGGTTCATCAACGAATCACCTTCAACATCAAAAATTCATTACCCGAATGTAGACAGCTTCACAAACCATACTAAGTCAAGTGGTATAAACTCCTTTTCCCTGGAGGTTAACCGTAAAACATCAAAGTACACGTTTCTCCCCCATGATGGTTTCGAACTTTCGGAAGCATCATAACGTGTATGACCATTTGCACGAGAAGTTCTTGTCATAAGCAAACATCTCGAAAAAAATAAAAAATCATAACAGACGTTGAAGATTCTTGAAAGATTTTGCTTAGACTGTGAAGTATCATTGACATTACGAGGCGTTGAATATCTCATGGGAATTGCTGAAAATGAACCTCCATTGATTCATCGGTTAATTGTAATGACCACATATGGAGGAAACCCGATACAACTGACTTGAAAAGGAAGTGAACATCCCAACTTTGTGACTTACTGCTTGTTCTAAATTTTTTGACCAATCCACAACAGCGTGTGACACTAAGTGATAGTTATGTCCCAACAAGTTATCTTGAGACATGCATCCAACCAACCAACGTCTCAAAGATAAAGAAGTTCACCCGTGAAACGTCACTTCAATTTCTCGTCAATAATACCGTACAAAAACCCCGTAGTCAATTTTCAGATCTTCGCTTAAGCCGTGAATTAATGTATCCCTCCGTGAAAAATATCATACCAAAAATATACCAACTCTATAAAAGCAAGAAAAACAATTTGTATCCAAAACATCGGATGACAAATTGCCAATTATGTCCATTTCAGCTTACATCAAACAATTATGTCCAATTATGTCAATTATACCAACCAACCCAGTCCACCATTCGAGTCAATAAAACAGCCCACGTTCATAGTTCAATCCAAAGGCCCAACTCAGAATTTTGAAGCCAAGCCACGATCCAAAACAAATATCCAAACCCAATACATAGAGTAAATTACACACCTGTTATAAACATGTCCCTTAACCCTAAAATACATACCAACCCTAAAACTCATTAACTTCGCCTCCCAACACAAAAACTACGCTCCACTTTCAGAATACCATATCACCTCATCTCCTCATCAAACGCATCTCACAAATCTGCCTTTTCTATCAAATCTCATCTCCCATCAATTAAAACAGATCTGCATCCTAATTAAACAAGACAACTCATACTCATATGACTTTCAATCACAGGTTACCATTCGTCATGTCATTAAAGAGAGTGGCTTCAAGAAACGATGTGACATAACCACAGGGATGGTTCATTTGAGACGGCATCAAGGTAGGTTTTAATTGTGTTTATATATATCGTTAATGGTATATGACGATTTAAGGAGATAAAGATAACAGAATTGTTATACTTTATTCCTTGTAGAATCGAATATGAAATGAAGTGAGACTTCAACAAGTAAGATCTGTGATGAGATTTATTTACTCGTGTGGAATGCCCTTTGAGGCATGATAGCTCTTTGAAACCCACGAATAATGATTCTGAGATCTATTTCTTTTCAATTCGTATTGATTATTGAGTAGATGTGGTAAGAGATGGTGGATGAGTAGGATTGGGATTTGTTGAAGTTGGATAATTTATTGTTGGATCTGATGTTAGTCTTGGACCGATGAAGGTATAACCTGAGGTCGATGTTAATTTTTGGTATGTTGTGGTAAATGGTTTGGTCTTGTGGTCTAGTCATTAAGCTTCTTCTTCATCCTTTTCACACAAGTCGGTCAAGGTCACAAGTCGCTAGCTTTTTATTTGACTCAATAGTCAAACAACAATAACACGCTACACTCTTTCAACATAACAAGTCGCTACTTATAAATATAAGTCGCTACCGTTTGTAGTCAAGTCGCTAGGTCATGTTAGTTTTTCAAGATAAATCGCTAGGATAACTTATTAACCAAGTCGCTACATATTTTCATTACAAGTCGCTACGACGACTCAGTCAACTCGCTAGCTTTTAAAGACCATACAAGTCGCTATTGACTTTCAATAAAGTCAACGAATAACCAAGTCGCTATATGATGGTCAAATCGCTACGACTTGTAAATACAAGTCGCTAGCAAGATTCAATGAATCTGGACAAATAGTGATAAGTCGCTACCATGAAGTTTGACATTTTCCGATGAGTTTTTCGACCATATTCCGACCATATTCATAAGAAACCCAGAAACCGAGCATAAAAATGCATTCTTTTGACCCATTTTGACCAATGATATGACCATTTTGACAGAACAGAGATGACCAAAAGGCATACAAGAGATGTACAAAAAATAAGTCACACAAATATATGATACCAAGAATCTGATTCACACAGGACTGATGACGCATAAAAATAAATTTGTGGACCTTTTTGACCAAAAAGATACAAACCACTGTGTAAAACAGTTAACCACAAAATGAGAGAACAACCTTTTCGAGACATAAAAAATGGTGAGAAAACAGTTTAAACAAGATTCAAACCACAACAAATCATCAAAACACAACAACCTTGGCTCTGATACCAATTGTAGGATCGTTATTTTTATTATGTTGATGATTCAGGTGGTCTTGGATGATCAAAATACATGTTTACCATTTTAGAGAGAGAAAGTAGAGAGAGAGGGTGTTCTTGCTAGAGGTTTACACAAAAGTATGGAATATTAGATTGAAAGCACCACCCCTTCCATGGATGGAAGGGGTATTTATACTTACAAATACACGACCTCCTATCGGCCTGTGGATCAGGGATACAGTGGGTAAAGACCCGTCCTTCCTCTACGGTGTTGCACTATACTATTCTACGCTACAAACTAACTAATAAACTATTAAATAACGTAAATAACGACAAGTCTACGAGCTAACTTATGCTAGATAATATTTGGGGTGACCGACTCTTCACTATGGAATTTTCTAATTCCTAACAATAATCCTCCTTCTTCACCTGTTGCTACTGATGGTAATCCGTCAGTTACCATTGATGAGGGCCCCTCATCAACTGTTGAAGCAACTCATGTTGCTCCAGACCATCCACCATGTCCCAGTCCTCCACCCACACTAGCTACTCATGATGAGTCCGATCTATATAGACTACCCACACCAAGTCCTGTTAGGGATCCTCTCAATGAAGATCTTCCTCACTTTGAGCATGACCATGCTTCTACTGAAAGGTCCAATGAAGCTCCCCTAACCACAGAGCAAGCTGCTGGTGGAGCTGAGGACCCCATTACACTCTCATCTGTCTATGCTCTTGTCAACAGGTATGCTGCTGAGGTTACTAGTCTGAAAAAGGAGCTTGCAGAAACCAAGTCTTCTCTTGGAAGTAAGATTGAAGAACTACAGAATCAAGTCAAGGAATTAGAGGACAAACTCAAAGGGGGGTCCAAAAGGAAGCTTGTGGTTTCTTCTGATGAAGAACAAGAAGTACCTCAGTTTGGGTCTCTTGATTTGTTGGCTGATGTTTCTCTCAATGATCCTTCATCATTAGCTGCTGCTTCCTCAAAGAAGAAGGAACCTGTTCTCTACAAAAGAAGAAAGAGATCTTATTTACATAAGGTTTCTTCTGAAGCTTCTAAGGAACCTAGTGCTGATAAGACTACATCTGCTGATGTGCGAATGGAGGATGTTTCTTCAGATCATGATGACCTGGGTATTGCTACTGAGGTCCCTGTTGTTGTTTTAACTGAAGATGAGTGTGTTAAGAAGCCTGATGATAAAGGGAAAAATGTAATAACTGAAGATGAGCTTGGTCCAGACCTGGTAAGTGAGGAGGAAAGACTAGGACAAGCAAGTAGATTGGCTGAGTTTGAAAAGTCAAAGAAAAGTGCATTATTGGCTCAACAACTTGAAACAGAGGACTTTTCATCTTTAACTCCTGAAAGAAGAAGAGAACTGGATGCAATGCGGGTTCAGATGCCTGCTGAACACTGGGATGTTCTAACTCAGCAAGTCATTTCAAGACCTTCTCTTGCTCAAAGTATACTAGGTGGAGATTTCCTCAGTGACAATTATGTGGAGCAAATGATGGCTCAGGGAAGACAAAGGAAGCAAGAAGCAATTGCGCAAAGGAAAGCCATCAAAGCTCAGAAGAAAAAAGAGAAACCTCCTTCTAAATCTGAAATGAGAATGGTGGTGAAGAATCAATGCTCGATGTACAACTCTGGCTTAACAATGAAACAAGTCAAGGCTTTTCCTGATCATGTCCTGTTTCGCAAATATAACCAGATCATGAGGGACAAATCATCATCGTCAACACATTCTACCAACTTGAAAAGAATTGCTGAGAGTGAAGTTGCTCAAGAAGCCAAAAGACTCAAGTCTGATGAAACTCCACCCAAGGAGACTTCTCCAGTCATTTCTACTGAAGCATCTGCTGAAGTTGCTTCCTCTACTGTCAAGGGTCCATCTACTGAACCAGCTTCCAATTCTCCTGAAGCACATGATGTATCAGCTCCCACTTCATCAGTGGCACCCGTTGTCACACTAGAAGATTCTAAATTTAAGGAAGCTGATCTCGCTGAAATAAAAACAAAAAGGGCAATAAAGATGCTCCACAGGATGAATGCACTTCGTGTTCCAACTAAGTCTCCCTCTACCTCTTCAAGTCTTACCACAAATGTTCAAGATGAACCTGCTCCCTCTAGGGAAATCTATAAGCCTGGTAGGAGGAAGAAGAGAATGGCCAAAAGATCTCCCTTGGATCTTGAAGCTGATGACTCAACTTTCATAATCGAGGGTTCTACTGCTGATTTTCCTGAAGAAGATCAAAATGTGTTGGAAGATTGGAAACTAAAGGATAATGAGATGAATGTCATTCATCGAAGGAACTCCCCTTCAATGGAATTCACCTTTCTGAAGGAAATTCTACACTTGGTAGACAGGGCAGACTTGATTTCTCTGTACACTCGTGTTACCTCCCATTACTGCAACAAGGAACCACAAGGTTCTGGGATGTTCTTACCAGGAGATCTTCAAGTCCTGTTAAACTCTCATTCTCCCAATAGCAAAGCACATTCCATTTGGGAAAACTCACATCGGTGGAAGGTTGCGTCCTGGAGATTCTATCCTCTCCCTCGTGTGCATGTGCTTGAGACTAAGAGTGGAATCACTGTCTGTATTCTTGCTGAAAGAAAGTATCCATTGCCCAAGAGACTTATGGAACGGATGCTTAGTCAGAAATTGGAGATTCCTCCAGATCCAGTGGGCAATGAAAGACTGTCTGCCTCAACATTGGTGGGTTTGATCAAGACTCAACTTCTACAACAGCAACAGGCCTAATCCTCATCCTAATCATGGCACTTGGTACTATCTGCACTACCTTGTTTTGTTACTTTTAGTTTGCATTATTTATGTTAATTGTCTATTTCTATCTTATTTTTTTAAGAAGTAAAATAGTTTCATAAAAAGAAAAATCACAAAAACATCATTTTAAAAATAGTGATAGCGTTTATTTAATAAAAATTAGCTTTTTAATTTTCTTTTTCAGCTTATTATTAAGCACTTTCAGTTTCTATAATTTTTTTTTAGTCAAAAAAAACTAACTTTTATGCAGGTTTGTTTGTTGTACAATTCTGATGGTTTTTAACTCACCTCATGTACCTTGTGTATGTCAAAGAGTTGACTAGTCCAAAGGGTACAGCTTTGGTAAAGACACAACAAATCTGTTGATAGCTGTAATGGTTTGCTCAAAATCATAGGGTATGCAACCACCCATGCTTCACTGCTGAGGGTTGTATGGTCATCAATTCACCATGGTCTATTCCTTTCTGGAATCCAAGAATTGGCTAGCCGACATGTATATGGCATGTGGTAAAGGCAACTGAATCCATATTTGGTGCTCAATTCACCAATACTAAGAATTGACTAGTCCTGAGCAAACGGCTACAGGTAAAGACAAGTCAAATCCGTTTATATGGTTGCTGGTTTGCCAATAAATCAGATGGTTATCATTGTACCATAGTTTTCGAACTCAAACATATGGCTACTCCAGTAGTTATGGCTATTGGTAAAGAGACATCAAACCCATTATTTTCAATGATTCACCTCTCACAGGAGTTAACACACCTGGAAGTGATGAGAATAGTATGAAACTTATATGTTTTGATGTACATGATGTCATATGTTGCTGCAAAGATCTGGTATATTACAATTCTGTCATCATAGAGATGTTCCTCTTCTGAAACTTTGTTGCTGATGTTCGAAGACAATCCTCAACAATTTTAACGATCTATCAAGGAAACTGGAACTTAACCTAGTCAAATTCCAGTTTAGGGGAGGATTGTTGGGAATTACGGTAAGCTATTGAATCTGCTGAAGTTACTACTGGATCTGCTGAAATATCGGCCGAAGAGTTTCTGCCGAAGAAGGATGGATTCTGCTGAAGTTATACTTCAGCTGAAGTGTTAATGCAGAGATCGTGATTCTGCTGACAGTGCTAATCCACGTAGGAGAGATAAGCGCCGTATGTAGGCCGTATGCAGGAAAAGTAAGCGCCGTATGAAGTATAGATTGGCGCCGTATGATATAGAGCTTACTCAGAATAAACAATATCATTAGTAAAACAATATGATTAGTTGCATGGTTGTCTAGATGCATGCTTGGTCTATGTTTGTATTAGGAGCGTACATTGTAAACGCTCGTGAGTCATTAGGGTTTCTTGCCTATAAAAGGAACCATAATAGTTTGTAATAGATAAGTTTTTCTCAAGTCTTTCAAGTCTTAAAAAAAATATCCGAAACATAGAGTTTCTATAATCAAAAGATCCATAGAGGATCAAAGAGTTCTTAGTTATTATAACTTGTATTTACTTTCCGCTATAAAATACGAGTTGTAGAGATCTTCTATTAGTTTGCTTGTGATTACATAGGCAACTCTAACGATCTCCGAGTGCTTAAGATCTATCAAGGTCTCTGTTTCTAACAAAAATGTTCTATAGTAGTAGAGTTTTTTTTATAGTTTAGGCCCTTAAAGTTTATAACTTTCTTTTTTGAAGTTTTATTAAAATGGAATCGTATAAAGTTCGTATTTTTTAATGAACAAGGATTTTTAATAAAAAAAATACGAACTTTATTAAATGGAATCACTTAATGTTCATATTAGGGTTTGGGGTTTGGGGTTTGGGGTTTAGGGTTTATGGTTTAGGGTTTTTAGGGTTTAGGGTTTAGGGTTTGGGGTTAGGGGTTTAGGGTTTTGGGATTAGGGTTTTAGCGTTTGGGTTTTAGGGTTAGGGGTTTTAGGGGTTAGGGGTTATGGGTTAGGGGTTAGGGGTTAGAGTTTAGGGGTTAGGGGTTAGGGTTAGGGGTTCGGGGTCTGGGGTCTGGGGTTTGGGGTTGGGGGTTGGGGTTGGGGTTTGGGGTTTGAGGTTTGGGGTTTGGGGTTTGGGGTTTGGGGTTTTGGGGTTTGGGGTTTAGGGGTTGGGGGTTGGGGGTTGAGGGTTTGGGGTTTGGGGTTTGGTGTTTGGGGTTTGGGTTCAGGGTTTAGGCGTAAGAATAGGCCTATGGGCTTTCTGCATAAGCCTGGTACTTAATAAAAAACTTAAAAGCCATAATTACACAACCTATTACATATAAGTGACTAACACTTGAAATACTAGTTAGGAGTGATTCCAACAATTAAATATAATCGTACAATTTTCATATTAGCTGTGTAGAATCTCATGTAACTTGTTGATTAAATTAATACAATTTCACCATTTCAGGAAAAAAAAAATTGGGACAGTTTTTGTAATTGCAGGTAATGACAGGGACCATTTTTGCAACTTTTCAGAGACAACTTTTGCAACGTAAGCTTAGGCATAACAATTCCTTTGGCATAATCTAATGTGCTTACGCGTAAACTTCCTTTAGGCGTAAACATTCCCTTACTCGTAAGAATAGTGGTTAAACATAACCTTAGGCGTAAACTGAAGACTTATGCGTAAAGAACCTTATGCGTAAGATAGTTCTTAGGCGTAAAGTGTTACTCGTAAGTATTATGCTTAGGCGTAAGATTAGGTTGGAAACCAAAATCTTTCACACTTGTCCAAGTGTGAGAGATATCCACAAGTTGAAGTATTTTTCAAGCATATCCAAGCAAGAGAAACACCGAGTTACCAACAGCTTCGAAGAATTGGGTGAAGATTCTTTACGAATAAACTTCTTAGGCGTAAACTCTGACTTTAGGCATAAACGTTAGGCGTAAGAATAGGCCTATGGGCTTTCTGCATAAGCCTAGTACTTAATAACAAACTTAAAAGCCATAATTACACAACCTATTACATATAAGTGACTAACACTTGAAATACTAGTTAGGAGTGATTCCAACAATTAAATAGAATCGTATAACTTTCATATTAGCTGTGTAGAATCTCATGTAACTTGTTGATTTAATTAATACAACTTCACCATTTCAGGAAAAAAAATTTGGGACAGTTTTTGTAATTGCAGGTAATGACAGGGACACCTTTTGCAACTTTTCAGAGACTACTTTTGCAACGTGAGTAAAGAAAAAATTGAAAATGTTCTATAGTAGTAGAGTTTTGTTTATAGTTTAGGCCCTTAAAGTTTATAACTTTCTTTTTGAAGTTTTATTAAAATGGAATGGTATAAAGTTCGTATTTTTTAATGAACAAGGATTTTTTCATAAAAAAAATACGAACTTTATTAAATGGAATCACTTAATGTTCATATTAGCTGTGTGGAATCTCCTGTAACTTGCTGATTTAACTAATACAACATCACCATTTCAGGAAAAAAAAACTTTAGGATTGTTTTTATAATTTCAGGTATTACAGGGACCATTTTGCAACTTTTCAAAGACTACTTTTGCAAAGTGAGTAAAGAAAAAATTGAAAATGTGCTATAGTAGTAGAGTTTTGGTTACATTTTAGGACCTTATAGTTTAAAACTTTCTTTTACTTGTGTTGTTGATGGATCTTTGTAGTTGAATGAAACTTGAGTTTGTTGTTGAAGATGAGCTTAGGCGTAACAATTCCTTTGGCGTAATCTAATGTGCTTACGCGTAAACTTCCTTTAGGCATAAACTTTCCCTTACTCGTAAGAATAGTGGTTAAACATAACATTAGGCGTAAACTGAAGACTTATGCGTAAAGAACCTTATGCGTAAGATAGTTCTTAGGCGTAAAGTGTTACTCGTAAGTATTTTGCTTAAGCGTAAGATTAGGTTGGAAACCAAAATCTTTCACACTTGTCCAAGTGTGAGAGATATGCACAAGTTGAAGTATTTTTCAAGCTTATCCAAGCAAGAGAAACACTGAGTTACCAACAGCTTCGAAGAATTTGGTGAAGATTCTTTACGCATAAACTGTTTAGGCGTAAACTCTGACTTTAGGCGTAAACGTTAGGCATAAGAATAGGCCTATGGGCTTTCTGCATAAGCCTAGTACTTAATAAAAAACTTAAAAGCCATAATTACACAACCTATTACATATAAGTGACTAACACTTGAAATACTAGTTAGGAGTGATTCCAACAATTAAATATAATCGTATAATTTTCATATTAGCTGTGTGGAATCTCATGTAACTTGTTGATTTAAATAATACAACTTCACCATTTCAGGAAAAAAAAAACTTTGGGACAGTTTTTGTAATTGCAGGTAATGACAGGGACCACTTTTGCAACTTTTTAGAGACTACTTTTGCAACGTGAGTAAAGAAAAAATTGAAAATGTTCTATAGTAGTAGAGTTTTTTTTATAGTTTAGGCCCTTAAAGTTTATAACTTTCTTTTTTGAAGTTTTATTAAAATAGAATCGTATAAAGTTCGTATTTTTTAATGAACAAGGATTTTTAATAAAAAAAATACGAACTTTATTAAATGGAATCACTTAATGTTCATATTAGGGTTTGGGGTTTGGGGTTAGGGTTTAGGGTTTAGGGTTTAGGGTTTAGGGTTTAGGTGTTTGGGGTTTAGGGTTTAGGGTTTGGGGTTTGGGGTTTAGGGTTTTTAGGGTTTATGGTTTAGGGTTTTTAGGGTTTAGGGTTTGGGGTTAGGGGTTTAGGGTTTTGGGATTAGGGTTTTAGCGTTTGGGTTTTAGGGTTAGGGGTTTTAGGGGTTAGGGGTTATGGGTTAGGGGTTAGGGGTTAGGGTTAGGGGTTTGGGTTTTGGGGTCTGGGATCTGGGGTTTGGGGTTGGGGTTGGGGTTTTGGGGTTTGGGGTTTGGGGTTTGGGGTTTGGGGTTTGGGGTTTGGGGTTTTGGGGTTTGGTGTTTGGGGTTTAGGGGTTGGGGGTTGGGGGTTGAGGGTTTGGGGTTTGGGGTTTGGTGTTTGGGGTTTGGGTTCAGGGTTTAGGCGTAAGAATAGGCCTATGGGCTTTCTGCATAAGCCTAGTACTTAATAAAAAACTTAAAAGCCATAATTACACAACCTGTGACATATAAGTGACTAACACTTGAAATACTAGTTAGGAGTGATTCCAACAATTAAATAGAATCGTATAATTTTCGTATTAGCTGTGTGAAATCTTATGTAACTTGTTGATTTAATTAATACAACTTCACCATTTCAGGAAAAAAAAACTTTGGGACAGTTTTTGTAATTGCAGGTAATGATAGGGACCAATTTTGCAACTTTTTAGAGACTACTTTTGCAGCGTGAGTAAGGAAAAAATTGAAAATGTTCAATAGTAGTAGAGTTTTGTTTATAGTTTAGGCCCTTAAAGTTTATAACTTTCTTTTTTGAAGTTTCATTAAAATGGAATCGTATAAAGTTCGTATTTTTTAATGAACAAGGATTTTTCTTAAAAAAAATACGAACTTTATTAAATGGAATCACTTATATTTATATTAGCTGTGTGGAATCTCCTGTAACTTGCTGATTTAATTAATACAACTTCACCATTTCTGGAAAAAAAAAACTTTAGGACTGTTTTTATAATTTCAGGTAATTACAGGGACCATTTTGCAACTTTTCAAAGACTACTTTTGCAAAGTGAGTAAAGAAAAAATAGAAAATGTGCTATAGTAGTAGACTTTTGGTTACATTTTAGGCCCTTATAGTATATAACTTTCTTTTACTTGTGTTGTTGATGGATCTTTGTAGTTGAATGAAACTTGACTTGTTGTTGAAGATGAGCTTAGGCGTAACAATTCCTTAGGCATAATCTGATGTGCTTACGCGTAAACTTCCTTTAGGCGTAAACTTTCCCTTACTCGTAAGAATATCTTACTCGTAAGAATAGTGGTTAAACATAACATTAGGCGTAAACTGAAGACCTATGCGTAAAGAACCTTATGCGTAAGATAGTTCTTAGGCGTAAAGTGTTACTCGTAAGTATTTTCCTTAAGCGTAAGATTAGGTTGGAAACCAAAATCTTTCACACTTGTCCAAGTGTGAGAGATATCCACAAGTTGAAGTATTTTTCAAGCTTATCCAAGCAAGAGAAACACTGAGTTACCAACAGCTTCGAAGAATTTGGTGAAGATTCATTACGCATAAACTGCTTAGGCGTAAACTCTGACTTTAGGAGTAAATTTTAGGCATAAGAATAGGCCTATGGGCTTTCTGCATAAGCTTAGTACTTAATAAAAAACTTAAAAGCCATAATTACACAACCTATTACATATAAGTGACTAAAACTTGAAATACTAGTTAGGAGTGATTCCAACAATTAAATATAATCGTATAATTTTCATATTAGCTGTGTGGAATCTCATGTAACTAGTTGATTTAAATAATACAACTTCACCATTTCAGGAAAAAAAAACTTTGGGACAGTTTTTGTAATTGCAGGTAATGACAGGGACCACTTTTGCAACTTTTTAAAGACTACTTTTGCAACGTGAGTAAAGAAAAAATTGAAAATGTTCTATAGTAGTAGAGTTTTTTTTATAGTTGTGGCCCTTAAAGTTTATAACTTTCTGTTAGGAATTAGAAATTCCAGGTATTAAAGAGTCGGTCACCTCAAGTATATGTAATCGTTAGAAAGCTCGTAGTCGTAGTTATTTTAAGATAAGTAGTATTTAGTTAAGTAACACCGTGGAGGACGGACGGGTCTTTACCCACTGTATGCCTGATCCACAGCCCGATGTGTGGCGTTTTATGTAAGACTATAAATACTCTCTACCTCCCAAGGTAGAGAGTTGGAGCTCATAATAATATCTTTCACTTTCTCTCACTAAGTTCCCTAAACCTCTAACTTTCTCTCTCTAGAATTCCATCTTAAACGCCACCTTGTGTTATGGTTTGATGTGTATGTGAAAAGTTAATATCTAACAATTGGTATCAAGAGCCATGGTTAGATCATATCTTACACATCTTTGGATTTCTAGTGGTTTTTAGGTGGTTTTTAAGTTTGAAAAAGTTTAGTGGTTTTTGCATCATTTGATTGATTTCTAGTGTTAAAGTTTCGATTTTGGTTGTACTTTTATGTTTAGAATCATCAAAAGTGTTTAGGTTTTCATTTGGTAAGCTTGAATCATCTTGGTTGGGTTGTTTTTGGATTGAAAAGTGATGTTTATATGGTTTTTCATGCTAGCGACTTAGTTCACGGATAATATTCTTGGTAGCGACTTGCTTCACATTTTTGTAGCGACTTACAGTGTTGGGGCTAGCGAGTTAGATCTAGCGAGTTAAAGTACAAGTAGTGGACTCTCCACTACGGGTAGCGACTTGGTAGTAGCGACTTGGTCTGTAGCGAGTTGCTCTTTAGCGACTTGCATTGTTAGCGACTTGAGTAGCGAATTGCTGCCGAAATTTTGCTAGCGACTTGAGTGTTAGCGAGTTACCACTTAGCGACTTACATCTGGCTAGCGACTTGGAACTCTAGCGACTTAGCGTGGTAGCGAATTAGTTGTTAGCGACTTGGTTCAAGAATTTGTAGCGACTTGGTTGATTTTTCCCGTCAAAACTTCAAACGGCCATAACTTTTGAACCGTAACTCCGTTTTCAGCGTTCTACCCATCAAAACGACCGTGAGAACGAGGAGAATGGCACGCCGAATCAACTAAAGTTCATTCGGGTCAATCTTCGAGGTCTAAATCCGCTCCGAACAAAAGTTATTGAGGATTTTAAGTTTTTAGACCTAAATTTCTTAGGAAAACGGGCATAAACCAATCCGAATCACAACCAAACAACATCTCTGCTTATCCCACGAACAATCTAAAGTCCTATCACACAATCGTCTTTCATTGTATCATTCCATCGGTCATCTTAACACCCTCTCCTGGTCATTGCTTAACGGTTTCGTCTTGATTTTAGTAAAATCCCGCGAAAGATTCTATTTCTCAGTTTAAATCATAGACGTGTAAAATCCCGTGCATCCTTCCACATCATGTCTTACTCTATGACCCAAAGTGATTTCGAAGTGCTTAAATTGTATGATGTTGTGGACAACAATGATAATGTAGGCTACACTGAACGATTAAAGATGATTGAATTAAGCAATGAGGATGTGAGATATCCGTGTTCAGAATCTAATGAGAGAGAATCGCACCAGTCCAAGCTACAAAATGCCATGCAAATGAAATGTAGCATTAAGCCCTATCAGCCTACTTCATTGCACCTCATTCAGCTGTTATCCATAGCTGGGGATCGAACATGTAGTGCTCTTTTCCGCCAGGACTTACCTACATTGACAAGAAGCTTGCTGTTGAACTTAGAACACTTAAAGCTGCAACTTACCAATAAAGAGGTTCAAAAGGATGGTTCCAGTGCAGCTCTTCAAGTAGTCTACAAACAATTTCACCATTCATCAAGGGAATATTCAGAGACACGATCAACACTTGACTGGAATTTCCTTCAAAAACATACTGGAATGGAAATTCAGGAATTCATTGAGACATTTATCCAACTCATGGATAATGTGAAAAAGTACATTGAAGAATCTGCTCAAAAGAATGAAGACGTGAATGAGTGTCAGGTGCAGTTGAAAGATTGTTGTGATAAGTTGGGTAATGTATATGTTGAAGAATCGGGTGTTGCTGAATGCAGAATGTCAGTGACAACAAAAATTGATGAGTCGGATAATGGAAAAATGGAATCTTCGTGCTCAAATTCACAAGAGAGAGAGGTGCACCAGACACAACCTGTGCAAGTTAATGCAAAGGAACGCTCCATGGAAGCTTCGGATGCACCCAAGATAGAGATGCACCCGTCACAGCCTGTGCATGTCAATGCTCAGGTAAGTTGCATGGATGTTTCTGCTGTACCTAGTTGTGCATCTTTTACTCAAAATGATGATTATGAACTGCATGAGTACGCTGCATTTGTGCCTGATGATTCCCTTACCACTGAGCTTAACATATATAAGGATCAGGTTGCTATTTATGAACAGCGTGCTAAGTTTGAGTTGACCACCCGTGAGCAGGAAATGGATGTCCAAATACGTACAACTATTAGAAAAAGTAGGTTTAGAGAAGAAGCATTAAAACAAGAGTTAAACTCCTTACAAGAAAAGCTTTCTAAAACTGCTAAGCAAAAACACGAACTTCAAGAAAATGTTAAAATGCTTAAGCAAGAATTCAAGGCTAAGGAATCAAAACTTTTGAATGATTTTTCCAATCTAAAAACTTTGAAAAACAAGCTTGAAAATAAGTTGTACGTACAAGGGAATACCATTCAGACTGCTCACATGATCACTAAGCATAGAGTCTTAAGCGATAAGCATAGCATTCCCCTTGTTGAGGAACCTAATCCAGAGGTAATTAAAAAAGCTAGAAATGCTCATAAGGTACTGTATGATGGTAATGAGATCCTTAAGCCTAGACAGAAACCTAGTTGTGCTGAGTGCACTGAGGAAGATAAGAAATCAGATGAAGTCACTAGGGAGAAAATGAATAAGAAGCTAGAAGATCCCGAGTGTAAAAAGAACAAGATAACGATAAAACCCCATGATTACACTAAGGAAAATTGGATATCCTTAAACATGTTTAAGCCTCAGACTCTATTGACCCTTGAACAAGTGTTCTGGAAAAAGGATATGGACTTGCAAAAAGCTGAAAATCTTGTTGAAATGAATCCCCCTTGTAGGAAATTCCCTAAAGCGAGTGTGTATCCTCCAAATACACCAATGCATTTAGTTCCTAGAACTATTGCCACTAAGAGCAAGACCTTAATCAGTCAATATGTTATTCTTCAACTATTTACCGATTTTGAGAAAACTTGTAAGAAAAGGATCACACCCACTGGGATAACTGAAGGGAAAGGGGTTTTGAGCAAAT
Source organism: Chrysanthemum makinoi (assembly GCA_910596185.1). Lineage (NCBI taxonomy): Eukaryota > Viridiplantae > Streptophyta > Magnoliopsida > Asterales > Asteraceae > Chrysanthemum > Chrysanthemum makinoi. The sequence continues at coordinate 39,834,508 of OU343216.1, read as the reverse complement.
GAAAGAATGTTATTTAACTGAGGTCATGCCTTTCTTTAAACAACTAAAAGATCATTTTGAGAGTCTTAAAGAGGGGACAAAATCAGATATTAAAGAAATGGAAAAGGAATTTGATGCAATGGTAGTTGAAGTTAGTGATTATGAGCGTGCACTAAAATATAATGAGATTGAGAGGAAGAACTTGCATACCTTAAATGAGACTCTTATTACTGAATGTGTTGCTCAAGATATTTTTTTCATTGCTTCAAATTGCTCTATTAATGCTTCCAAATTTCATGAACTATCTGTGGCCCTGAAAGTCTCCCATGATCGTGTCATTGAGCTTGAAAAAACTAATTCTAAACTAAACGAGAAAATTGAACTGGATGATCACGACAATTTGGTTAAACATTTTTCTAAACTAGAAGTTGAGCATTTTAATTTACAACTCAAATATCAACATCTCAAAGAAAATGTCAAAACTTCAAATATCAAGACATCTTCAGATGCTCCAGAGTTTGATGCAGCTTTTCAAATTAACAAACGTGATGAACAGATTCAAGCTCAGTGCAACACGATCAGAAAGTTGAAAGCCCAAATCTCTCAATTAAAGGGTCAAACGAACAATATGACAGGCTCCCAAATGCCTCCTCCTTTAGATTCTCAGAATTCTCAAACGTTTCATCTTCAAAACCTAGTAAATGCTTTACAAAAGGAAAACGAAAGTTTTCTAGAAGAAAATGAAAAGGTTAAACGACATTTTAAAGAGTTATATGATTCAATAAAAGTCACCCGTGACCAAAACACTGAAAAAATAACGTCTTTACAAAAGGAAATTGAGAATCTGAGAAGTCAGGGAAATGGGAAACTGCCACTTGTTTTCAATAAGAATGTTGTCTCAAAATCACCCTTAGATTGCAAATACACTGTGACTGTTAAATATATTCCTCCTCATCTTAGGAATAATGAACATGCTTTTCATGACTACTGTGCTCACCTTAAGGATAGTCTAGAATGTCTCCGTGAGATTGTCGAAGAGGATTTCATTAACAAACCTCTTGATAGTGAAATGAGGTTTGCTTGCCTCCGTGCCAAACGATCTCAAGAGCTGCTTGAATGTGTAATTGCAACATGTCCAAAACCCTTAGGTGAAAAAGGCAAAGCTGTGAAGCCTTGTTCTATGCCTAGTGCCAAACAGGAAATCCGTTCTATGCCTAAAGCCAAGCATGTGACCCTTGATATGCCTTGTTCCATATCTAAATTCAAGCAAGCAACCTGTGATGTGCCTCCTAGAATTTCAGATCCCAGCACTTCTAGACCAAGAATGCAGAAAGTAGTGAAGCCATGTAATGTTCCCATCGTTACTTCTACAGATGTTAAGATTGACACTAAAGTTAGCGGGTCAAAACCTAGAAGCTATGCAAAGAAGGATAGGATTACGCAAACTAAAAGTGATCATGATAAGGAAGTGAAAGAACACCATAGGGACAAGAAGTTTGATTTGAACAAAAAGAATCGTGTTAGTTCTAGTATTAGCTCTAAGCTTACTAAAATTAATTCGAGGCCTTATGCTGTCTGCAAAACATGCAAAAAATGTTTAATTTCTGGTAATCATGATAAATGTGATGTGTTATTTCGAGGTCTAAGATTCATAACCCAGTTAAGAAAGTTTGGAGAGCGAAACAGATTAAGCAATCCTGGAAACCTACAGGGAAGGTTTTACCAATGTAGGATTTCAGTGGAAGCCAACAGGTCGAATATTCACGAATGGCAAACCTTGCCCCTTAACTAGATCCACTATGCCTAGAGTAGTGCCTGTTAAGGTTTGGAAGCCAACTGGTAGAACAATCCCATTAAGCACAAAATGTCCCTCGACTAAGTCTGATGCTTCTACTAGTTTAGCTCCTAGTGACAATGACATTGCACCTAGGGTTTCTGCTGATTCAAAGATTGTTTGTGCTAACCAAAAGGACCCCATGAGCACGTGGGGATCCAATGTTTCCAATTCTATGTCTTCGTCTGTTATCCAAAGCAGGTCGTACAAGTCGTCCCTTGGTATTTGGATTCGGGCGGCTCTAAACATATAACTGGGCTCTAAATTATGACGTCTGTTCACATCAGTTCAGGCCTCGTTCTTCATCATTATGACGTCTGTTCACATCAGTTCAGGCCTCGTTCTTCATCATTATGACGTCTGTTCACATCAGTTCAGGCCTCGTACTTCATCATTATGGTGTCTGCAGATAACACTTCAGGCCCCGTTCTTCATAGAAAAGAAAAGTGTACGCTTCAGTGCGCTTTATCTTCAGAAGAAGAGAAATCTTCATGTTTATGACCATTCTCATCGACATTCTTCATCAACAAGCTTCATGTTTCTCCCATGCTCATTCAGTCATCAAATGGATCTACATTCATTAATGTATATTCTTATTCACTTGCTAAATCAAAAATGGCAACTTCGGATGCAATTTTTGAGGGGGGAGAAGAGTGAATATACTAAATAATGATGGATGTTTGAATAATGGTTATACGACTTAAAGTTTGATGACTCTCACTCACTAAGGATAGATGGGATTTATGAGAAGAGTGAATATACTAAATGATGATGGATGTTTGAATAATGGTTATACGACTTAAAGTTTAATGACTCTCCTCCAACGCCTAATGTTTCACTCACTAAGGATAAATGGGATTTATTGTTTGGGATTCATTGGTTCAAGATATGTTTGATGAGTATTTACAACCGCTAGCGAATATTTGATGATCATAAAAGAATATGTGATTCATGAGTTCAAGATATGTTTGATGATCATCAAAGAAGTACAACTCAGACTACTCAAAAAATCCCAATCTCCAGTTATTCCTCAAGGCGTTGATAATGATTATCATAATATTGCAGTTACACTCATGAATAATGATCCGCACTTTGGTATTCCTTTTCCAAATCTTCATGGATTATTATTCCTCTCATCGTGCATGCTATAAATCAACCACATGAACTTCAAGGAAAATGTCTACCTCATCCGCTCGAAGTTATTGGTGTATCCTCCATATCAGTCTCTACATGAATACTTTTAGGAAGAATACATTGATGTTGAGGCATCATTTTTTCTGGTTCATTCAGTGGGTGAATGTACATCCGGTTGTATGTTTATTCACATGTTGGGCATTTGACACAAGTCGATTACTTCGAAGTTACTCTTTTATCACTTATTTGAGGTTGAAGTTGACGTTCACAAAGGCGTGATCTTATTTGATAACTTGCTCGAGCTTAAGAATTAGAGTTGAAGTCTTGGGTTATCTAGTTACCAGCAGTCGAGGTGGATGGTTGAAGACCTGGTTAACTATCACTATTAGGAGTTACGTTGTTTTACTCAGTGTCACGCGTATATTACGTTGTGGATAATCGCAAGAGGTGTTAATGTCTCATACTTTAATTGAGTATTGAGTACTTAAGAGATTTGCTTGGTGCATAAATTCTCGACACCGTTCTTCCATCTTTAAGTGCAAGCTTAAGACACAAATGCGGGGAATTCGACTTCAGTTTCAAGTTTGGTATATTGGGTTTTTTCTTAAACAGTGGTCACTTCAAATTGTCTACATATGGGTTGATAAAGATAGTCAGAGAGAGTTTATGTAGCAGTTGATTCTCACAGGATTCATTTGGGCTATTTGAGTTCTTCTCACAAGATTTCAAGTTTATGGATATATTATGTTACTTCAGTGTTCAGTTGGAAGAAATGTGAGAAGAATATTTGGAACGTGAGATGATACTTCCTATCGACATCTTATATACGGTTTATGATAAAGTGCTTCCGGTTATATGCACAACATGTTCACTTGATCGAGCTAATTCAGTTATTTCAGAGTTGACATCCACAGAGATGATTAGTAACTCAACATGTTACATGGATGTCATCGTCTCTACTCTTGTTGGGTACATGTGTACATTATGTGCTGATTGGTTATATGTTATATAACTGGAATGCACTTGGTAAAATGAAGATGTTGATATATTGTTCCCCTAAATAGACAACTGGTCAATCTTGAAGAGTAAGGTGTACATCGGGGATGCACAACAGGTTCATGTGATCGGTCGTAATCAGTTAATCCGGATTTGATAACCACTGAGATGATCAATGTTTCAACTTGTTACTTCGGTGTTCTCGTGTTCTTCAGGGTGCTGAGCTTCAATCAATGAGACCGCTTTGTATTCAACTCTACTTCTTAGGGAAATGGTCTTTATTCGATGTTTGTCGGTTTGGGGGGAAGGTACCAAAGATTCAAATTGAGAAGGCTCATGTCCTGACGATTTTCTTAGAAGCCTCGAATGCTTTGGTGGCGAAAGTTTAAGAGATGTTGATTCCTTTCTTCTACAACGTGCTGAACGATATCTTTATCTCGGTACTCATTTCATCATTCTCTTAAACTAATTTATCTCATGTAAATATTTATTCGAAAAACAAAATACAAAATTATAAAACCAAATAGAAAAATATAAAACTTTCAAAATCCATAAAAATCTGAAAATATCGAAAAATCTTCAAAAAATATTGTCTATTTGTCATGTTTTTCTCAGTTCGATTATATCTACGGTCTTTGTGCTGTCATTCAAAGAATGACACGGGACTTTAGATGTTGTTCGAATTTAAAAAAAAAAAAATCAAAAAATCAAAAAATCAAAAAAATTATGTTTGAGAGAAAGAGAAAAAATGGTTTATTGTCATTTTCAGGCAATAACCCGGTTTTAAAAGAAAGAACAGAGCCATGTTTTACCATGTTTTCAAATTCCATGCTCTGATTCTATAACATTTATCTGCTGAAAACTAAATGCTTTGAAAAATAACTCGGTCTCTATTTTTGATAATCATCAGGACTTATCTGTCAAAATCTCTATCGCTCAATCAACAACCTATGTCATTGATTGAGGGGGAGAATGATTTCAATTAAATTAAAAAGTTATTTGGCATTAAATTGTTTTCAAAAGATGTACATGCATGTTTAACCAATGGAGATTAAAATCTCAACATCGATCCTTATCGCTAAAACGCTTTCATAATCAAGTCACAATTCTCCTTAAAAGCTTTCAAAATCAATTTAAATCTACAGAGATCACAAATCTCAAATGTTTTAATAATTGTGATCGGGGGAGAAGTTGTGATTTAAATAGGACTTAAACTGATAATTCGATAAATGGTTTCTTAAGTGATTAGCATGTTAGCCTCCCCGTAAGTGACAAACGATTTCAAATTTTCCATGCACACATTGAGGGGGAGCATCCATATTAAACCACAATGATTTAAAACGTGATCACTTATCTCAATGTGCAGGTTCCCTCTAGTATGTGCAAAACTCTTTTCAAATCTCGAGGCACATATTGAGGGGGAGCAAAATCATGAAAACCTCATCCTTCCCCAAAATGCTTTATCTACTTGATTCGATTTGGGAAGTGATGTTGATATCTTTTAGAAAATGGTAATCAAAGAAGTTAATTCTTCCTCTTGCCTCCGTGTGCAAAACAATTTCAAACATTTGATGCACATGTTGAGGGGGAGCACTTATTCTAAAAATATCAAAAACAATTCAGGTACAAAATGTTTTGATAATATATCACAAGTATCTGGATTGATTTTCAAATGGTTTTCAATTGGTTCCAATGGGAGATGAACAATACCAAATAGACCGACCAACTTTACTTTATGTACGATGATATAAGGATGTTAAGGTTAGGTATTGGTTCCCATGATCCGCCAGAACCGGAGGGATCTACCCAGGAACTATCCACTAGTTAGTGTAGAGTTCTTTGGTATGATAATAAAAGGAGAAAAATGAGGAATGGGAAGAGTGCAGACTGAGACTGAGCTAGTACCGGAATAAACCCAACAAGGTTCTAGCTATGAAGTCTCGGTAAGCACTGAAGGGGTTGAAGAATTAAAAAGAATTGAATGAGAAAAGGGTGAAAACAAATAGCTCTCCAAATTATTCAACCTTAGGCGAAACCGGTTCAATTCATATGCTACTGATGGTAACATCGGTATTGAAGACAAGACGTCATGGACCCAGTGACGCACTGCACTTCAACTTCCCAAACCACTCAAGTTCCTCTTAAAAGGACTTGTTTCATTCTCACGGGGAACCGACATTATCTATCGACTTTCTCTTAGAGATTGTTGATATTGAAGAAGGATACCCTCTCCTAGTCTCCACAGGATCCAAATATGCACAAATTGAGTCTAGAGCCACGAGATCATCAATAAATCTCATTAGGACACTTTCAATGAAGACTCTCTGTTTCACACAATGTGGAAAGAGAGATTATATCTTGAGTCCTACGCATTATCCTTGTGGCATTGCCAGAACATCTGAGTGATGTGTTTACATATTCACTGTGAAGATGGAAAGCCTTCTGGAGCCAACATCTAACAAGCTCCTGGTAGGTGGCATGTGAGATCTATTATACAGATCAACCATGTGACAACTGAACAGAAACAATGGGGCGATTCAATCTTTTGAATCAATCCTGGTTCAGGTTATGGATTGACGAATACCTTTGAAAAACCGGTCTATGTGCTTTAAAATTCTTTTCATTAGCATGTCGACCGTGTACTAATTTGTCAAATCAAAAGGTGTTTTTATGATTGATAATTGATTTTCATTAAAACCTTCGCTGTATTGCAAAAACAATTTCTATTGAGCAATACACGATTGTTTTTCAAATTTCTTTTAATCAATCAGTGGACGTAAATTTCGCTGGTTCACTCACTCCGTGTTGTCTTCTTTGAGATGTTCCGGTTTGAGAACAGCTAGAGCAGCTGCGAAACCCTGTCAAGGAAATTCTTCGGAATTATACCTGATCACAGGCAGTACTTGTACTGATCAACGGGGAACCGTGGGCCGTGTACCTCAATTCATCGAAAGTGATCAAAGACACCTTCGTGCGCTTTATTGCTAACTGTCTTATGCAGGTACACCCCGACGTTTGCAGCTGATCAGAATGATGCGGTCAATCCATAGCCGCATGCTCACTTGACACATTCATCTCAAAAGAAATCATGATTAGTGCATCAATGACTCTGATATATTCACTCCATGCTTCGCTACGCTGCGCCAATATCATGATTCAACAAATGCTTCCGCTACTCTGATGAGAAGATATCATGATCCCGAATGTGAGCATGTCGGTCCGAATGTCACAACATCACATAATACCAACACCACAATGGATGTATCCGAGATTTTCTACTAGCTGATGATCTCAAAAGCTGGCTCAACATTATTATCACGTGGATCAGTAAAAGACCTCCACTTGGATTAACCAAACATGCAATGTGAAGAATCAATGACTACGAGCTTAGGAACAAAGGACAACATCAAGAATGCAAGAACAATTGTTAATGACATATCTGTTTGTATTCAATGTAATTTTAGCGCATGATTGAGGTGACCTCCCTTAGGGGGAGATTGTTAGGAATTAGAAATTCCAGGTATTAAAGAGTCGGTCACCTCAAGTATATGTAATCGTTAGAAAGCTCGTAGTCGTAGTTATTTTAAGATAAGTAGTATTTAGTTAAGTAACACCGTGGAGGACGGACGGGTCTTTACCCACTGTATGCCTGATCCACAGCCCGATGTGTGGCGTTTTATGTAAGACTATAAATACTCTCTACCTCCCAAGGTAGAGAGTTGGAGCTCATAATAATATCTTTCACTTTCTCTCACTAAGTTCCCTAAACCTCTAACTTTCTCTCTCTAGAATTCCATCTTAAACGCCACCTTGTGTTATGGTTTGATGTGTATGTGAAAAGTTAATATCTAACACTTTCTTTTTTGAAGTTTTATTAAAATGGAATCGTATAAAGTTCGTATTTTTTAATGAACAAGGATTTTTTCATAAAAAAAATACGAACTTTATTAAATGGAATCACTTAATGTTCATATTAGCCGTGTGGAATCTCCTTTAACCTGCTGATTTAATTAATACAACATCACCATTTCAGGAAAAAAAACTTTAGGACTGTTTTTATAATTTCAGGTATTACAGGGACCATTTTGCAACTTTTCAAAGACTACTTTTGCAAAGTGAGTAAAGAAAAAATTGAAAATGTGCTATAGTAGTAGAGTTTTGGTTACATTTTAGGCCCTTAAAGTTTATAACTTTCTTTTACTTGTGTTGTTGATGGATCTTTGTAGTTGAATGAAACTTGAGTTTGTTGTTGAAGATGAGCTTAGGCGTAACAATTCCTTTGGCGTAATCTAATGTGCTTACGCGTAAACTTCCTTTAGGCATAAACTTTCCCTTACTCGTAAGAATAGTGGTTAAACATAACATTAGGCGTAAACTGAAGACTTATGCGTAAAGAACCTTATGCGTAAGATAGTTCTTAGGCGTAAAGTGTTACTCGTAAGTATTTTGCTTAAGCGTAAGATTAGGTTGGAAACCAAAATCTTTCACACTTGTCCAAGTGTGAGAGATATCCACAAGTTGAAGTATTTTTCAAGCTTATTCAAGCAAGAGAAACACTAAGTTACCAATAGCTTCGAAGAATTTGGTGAAGATTCTTTACGCATAAACTGTTTAGGCATAAACTCTGACTTTAGGTGTTAACGTTAGGCATAAGAATAGGCCTATGGGCTTTCTGCATAAGCCTAGTACTTAATAAAAAACTTAAAAGCCATAATTACACAACCTATTACATATAAGTGACTAACACTTGAAATACTAGTTAGGAGTGATTCCAACAATTAAATATAATCGTATAATTTTCATATTAGCTGTGTGGAATCTCATGTAACTTGTTGATTTAAATAATACAACTTCACCATTTCAGGAAAAAAAAACTTTGGGACAGTTTTTGTAATTGCAGGTAATGACAGGGACCACTTTTGCAACTTTTTAGAGACTACTTTTGCAACGTGAGTAAAGAAAAAATTGAAAATGTTCTATAGTAGTAGAGTTTTTTTTATAGTTTAGGCCCTTAAAGTTTATAACTTTCTTTTTTGAAGTTTTATTAAAATGGAATCGTATAAAGTTCGTATTTTTTAATGAACAAGGATTTTTAATAAAAAAAATACGAACTTTATTAAATGGAATCACTTAATGTTCATATTAGGGTTTGGGGTTTGGGGTTTGGGGTTAGGGTTTAGGGTTTAGGGTTTAGGGTTTAGGGTTTAAGGTTTAGGTGTTTGGGGTTTAGGGTTTAGGGTTTGGGGTTTGGGGTTTAGGGTTTTTAGGGTTTATGGTTTAGGGTTTTTAGGGTTTAGGGTTTAGGGTTTGGGGTTTAGGGTTTTGGGATTAGGGTTTTAGCGTTTGGGTTTTAGGGTTAGGGGTTTTAGGGGTTAGGGGTTATGGGTTAGGGGTTAGGGGTTAGAGTTTAGGGGTTAGGGGTTAGGGGTTAGGGTTAGGGGTTTGGGGTTTGGGGTCTGGGATCTGGGGTTGGGGTTGGGGTTTGGGGTTTGAGGTTTGGGGTTTGGGGTTTGGGGTTTGGGGTTTTGGGGTTTGGTGTTTGGGGTTTAGGGGTTGGGGGTTGGGGGTTGAGGGTTTGGGGTTTGGGGTTTGGTGTTTGGGGTTTGGGTTCAGGGTTTAGGCGTAAGAATAGGCCTATGGGCTTTCTGCATAAGCCTAGTACTTAATAAAAAACTTAAAAGCCATAATTACACAACCTATTACATATAAGTGACTAACACTTGAAATACTAGTTAGGAGTGATTCCAACAATTAAATAGAATCGTATAATTTTCATATTAGCTGTGTGAAATCTCATGTAACTTGTTGATTTAATTAATACAACTTCACCATTTCAGGAAAAAAAACTTTGGGACAGTTTTTGTAATTGCAGGTAATGATAGGGACCACTTTTGCAACTTTTTAGAGACTACTTTTGCAGCGTGAGTAAGGAAAAAATTGAAAATGTTCAATAGTAGTAGAGTTTTGTTTATAGTTTAGGCCCTTAAAGTTTATAACTTTCTTTTTTGAAGTTTCATTAAAATGGAATCGTATAAAGTTCGTATTTTTTAATGAACAAGGATTTTTCTTTAAAAAAATACGAACTTTATTAAATGGAATCACTTAATGTTTATATTAGGGTGTGGAATCTCCTGTAACTTGCTGATTTAATTAATACAACTTCACCATTTCTGAAAAAAAAAACTTTAGGACTGTTTTTATAATTTCAGGTAATTACAGGGACCATTTTGCAACTTTTCAAAGACTACTTTGCAAAGTGAGTAAAGAAAAAATAGAAAATGTGCTATAGTAGTAGACTTTTGGTTACATTTTAGGCCCTTATAGTTTATAACTTTCTTTTACTTGTGTTGTTGATGGATCTTTGTAGTTGAATGAAACTTGAGTTGTTGTTGAAGATGAGCTTAGGCGTAACAATTCCTTAGGCGGAATCTGATGTGCTTACGCGTAAACTTCCTTTAGGCGTAAACTTTCCCTTACTCGTAAGAATATCTTACTCGTAAGAATAGTGGTTAAACATAACATTAGGCGTAAACTGAAGACTTATGCGTAAAGAACCTTATGCGTAAGATAGTTCTTAGGCGTAAAGTGTTACTCGTAAGTATTTTCCTTAAGCGTAAGATTAGGTTGGAAACCAAAATCTTTCACACTTGTCCAAGTGTGAGAGATATCCACAAGTTGAAGTATTTTTCAAGCTTATCCAAGCAAGAGAAACACTGAGTTACCAACCGCTTCGAAGAATTTGGTGAAGATTCTTTACGCATAAACTGCTTAGGCGTAAACTCTGACTTTAGGAGTAAATTTTAGGCATAAGAATAGGCCTATGGGCTTTCTGCATAAGCCTAGTACTTAATAAAAAACTTAAAAGCCATAATTACACAACCTACTACATATAAGTGACTAACACTTGAAATACTAGTTAGGAGTGATTCCAACAATTAAATATAATCGTATAATTTTCATATTAGCTGTGTGGAATCTCATGTAACTGGTTGATTTAAATAATACAACTTCACCATTTCAGGAAAAAAAAACTTTGGGACAGTTTTTGTAATTGCAGGTAATGACAGGGACCACTTTTGCAACTTTTTAAAGACTACTTTTACAACGTGAGTAAAGAAAAAATTGAAAATGTTCTATAGTAGTAGGGTTTTTTTTATAGTTTTGGCCCTTAAAGTTTATAACTTTCTTTTTTGAAGTTTTATTAAAATGGAATCGTATAAAGTTTGTATTTTTTAATGAACAAGGATTTTTTCATAAAAAAAATACGAACTTTATTAAATGGAATCACTTAATGTTCATATTAGCCGTGTGGAATCTCCTGTAACTTGCTGATTTAATTAATACAACATCACCATTTCAGGAAAAAAAACTTTATGACTGTTTTTATAATTTCAGGTATTACAGGGACCATTTTGCAACTTTTCAAAGACTACTTTTGCAAAGTGAGTAAAGAAAAAATTGAAAATGTGCTATAGTAGTAGAGTTTTGGTTACATTTTAGGCCCTTAAAGTTTATAACTTTCTTTTACTTGTGTTGTTGATGGATCTTTGTAGTTGAATGAAACTTGAGTTTGTTGTTGAAGATGAGCTTAGGCGTAACAATTCCTTTGGCGTAATCTAATGTGCTTACGCGTAAACTTCCTTTAGGCATAAACTTTCCCTTACTCGTAAGAATAGTGGTTAAACATAACATTAGGCGTAAACTGAAGACTTATGCGTAAAGAACCTTATGCGTAAGATAGTTCTTAGGCGTAAAGTGTTACTCGTAAGTATTTTGCTTAAGCGTAATATTAGGTTGGAAACCAAAATCTTTCACACTTGTCCAAGTGTGAGAGATTTCCACAAGTTGAAGTATTTTTCAAGCTTATCCAAGCAAGAGAAACACTAAGTTACCAACAGCTTCGAAGAATTTGGTGAAGATTCTTTACGCATAAACTGTTTAGGGCGTAAACTCGACTTTAGGCGTTAACGTTAGGCATAAGAATAGGCCTATGGGCTTTCTGCATAAGCCTAGTACTTAATAAAAAACTTAAAAGCCGTAATTACACAACCTATTACATATAAGTGACTAACACTTGAAATACTAGTTAGGAGTGATTCCAACAATTAAATATAATCGTATAATTTTCATATTAGCTGTGTGGAATCTCATGTAACTTGTTGATTTAAATAATACAATTTCACCATTTCAGGAAAAAAAAACTTTGGGACAGTTTTTGTAATTGCAGGTAATGACATGGACCACTTTTGCAACTTTTTATAGACTACTTTTGCAACGTGAGTAAAGAAAAAATTGAAAATGTTCTATAGTAGTAGAGTTTTTTTTATAGTTTAGGCCCTTAAAGTTTATAACTTTCTTTTTTGAAGTTTTATTAAAATAGAATCGTATAAAGTTCGTATTTTTTAATGAACAAGGATTTTTAATAAAAAAAATACGAACTTTATTAAATGGAATCACTTAATGTTCATATTAGGGTTTGGGGTTTGGGGTTTGGGGTTAGGGTTTAGGGTTTAGGGTTTAGGGTTTAGGGTTTAAGGTTTAGGTGTTTGGGGTTTAGGGTTTAGGGTTTGGGGTTTGGGGTTTAGGGTTTTTAGGGTTTATGGTTTAGGGTTTTTAGGGTTTAGGGTTTGGGGTTAGGGGTTTAGGGTTTTGGGATTAGGGTTTTAGCGTTTGGGTTTTAGGGTTAGGGGTTTTAGGGGTTAGGGGTTATGGGTTAGGGGTTAGGGGTTAGAGTTTAGGGGTTAGGGGTTAGGGGTTAGGGGTTAGGGTTAGGGGTTTGGGGTTTGGGGTCTGGGATCTGGGGTTGGGGTTGGGGTTTGGGGTTTGAGGTTTGGGGTTTGGGGTTTGGGGTTTTGGGGTTTGGGGTTTGGGGTTTAGGGGTTGGGGGTTGGGGGTTTGGGGTTTGGGGTTTGGTGTTTGGGGTTTGGGTTCAGGGTTTAGGCGTAAGAATAGGCCTATGGGCTTTCTGCATAAGCCTAGTACTTAATAAAAAACTTAAAAGCCATAATTACACAACCTATTACATATAAGTGACTAACACTTGAAATACTAGTTAGGAGTGATTCCAACAATTAAATAGAATCGTATAATTTTCATATTAGCTGTGTGAAATCTCATGTAACTTGTTGATTTAATTAATACAACTTCACCATTTCAGGAAAAAAAACTTTGGGACAGTTTTTGTAATTGCAGGTAATGATAGGGACCACTTTTGCAACTTTTTAGAGACTACTTTTGCAGCGTGAGTAAGGAAAAAATTGAAAATGTTCAATAGTAGTAGAGTTTTGTTTATAGTTTAGGCCCTTAAAGTTTATAACTTTCTTTTTTGAAGTTTCATTAAAATGGAATCGTATAAAGTTCGTATTTTTTAATGAACAAGGATTTTTCTTAAAAAAAATACGAACTTTATTAAATGGAATCACTTAATGTTTATATTAGCTGTGTGGAATCTCCTGTAACTTGCTGATTTAATTAATACAACTTCACCATTTCTGAAAAAAAAAACTTTAGGACTGTTTTTATAATTTTAGGTAATTACAGGGACCATTTTGCAACTTTTCAAAGACTACTTTTGCAAAGTGAGTAAAGAAAAAATAGAAAATGTGCTATAGTAGTAGACTTTTGATTACATTTTAAGCCCTTATAGTTTATAACTTTCTTTTACTTGTGTTGTTGATGGATCTTTGTAGTTGAATGAAACTTGAGTTGTTGTTGAAGATGAGCTTAGGCGTAACAATTCCTTAGGCGTAATCTGATGTGCTTACGCGTAAACTTCCTTTAGGCGTAAACTTTCCCTTACTCGTAAGAATATCTTACTCGTAAGAATAGTGGTTAAACAAAACATTAGGCGTAAACTGAAGACCTATGCGTAAAGAACCTTATGCGTAAGTGATTGGTGGTGAACACAGTCAAGCTACCTCACGCAAGCTAGCCACTTGTGAATGACCAACCGTAAGAAACTCAAAACAGCTCAAACACCAAATGCAATTTAGATCAGAGGAATATAGTGTATTCCTGGGTCGTTAAGTCCCACGGAGGATGAATTGGTGTATAAACACTTGATCAGATGATAGAATGATCACTAAGGATAGTGATCAGTAAGGATTTTGATGGATAATTACCTAAAGAAAAGATTGACAAATTACAGCGACTTAAATGCAAATTAAGAGAAATAAAAGATAAAATATATTAAATAAACGCTATCACTATTTTTACAATGATGTTTTTATGATTTTATAAAACAAAATATTTTAAATAAACTATTTTAACTAAAACGTAAACTCAAATTATTTAAAAACGCGATTTAAAATGAAAACGTACGTTAAGTCTAAAAATTACGCGTGACGCAAAAACGTAAAATTTATGAAATAAAAGTCCTATAAGTGTAAAAGCAATTTTATTACGTACTATATGAGAAAAGAAAATTTTAGAAAAAAGATTTATATTTTTTGACTTTTATATTTTTTATTATGAATTAATTACTAAAAAACACTAATTAAATGTTTAAAAATACTAAAACAAATGAGAAAAATCTGAAACTTTTTGTAAAAATACTTTATAACAATACCAATTTATGAAAATTAGAAAAATGGAAAAAGCTAAACTGAATAAGCTCGAAATAAGCTAAACTAAACGTTTAAGCTAAACTGGAAAAACGTATATAAGAGATAGATTGTGCAAGATTATAACGAGACAAGTCCCAAGGGCAAATGGCATACAGGTACCCTTCTAACACCCTCCTAAGGGGGAGGTCTCAGGTTCGAGCCTGCCTACCCCCTTTTTTGCTAAACATTTTTTTTTTCGATTTTCTTTTACAAACTTATTTAACACAAGAAAATAAGCACTTTTTCTAACTATGACTTTTACAAAACTGCTAATAAGCACTGAATAAGCACAAGTTTTATCACAGTTTACTCTTTTAAATGGAAATAAGCTCAAGTTAATTTAAAATGCTATTAAGCTAGAAAATAAGCATAAGTACAATGGAAATAAGCTCAGCTACTGTTATTAAGCTAGTTTTACAATTGAATAAGCACAAGAACTAGGAATAAGCACTTACAAATTCAAATAAGCACTTAACTGGTTACACAGTACACTAATAGTTTTCTAGGAAACTTTAAGCTAAATTTTAAGCACTTGATTAAGCTAAGAAATGAAAATGAAAACTTAGACCAACAAGTAGACCAGTTAAAATCTCTAAAAAGCTATTTTACAAGGTTTTGCTTATACTAATAAGCTCTTGAGGAGCTTGTGAAAAACTGTTGAACACTAACTTATCTAGTACACTGAGTAAAAATGGACAATAATGAAAAGCTATTGCAGGCTAGGTGAATAAGCTAAAAATGGAAAATAAGAACTTAGTACCTTGAGTTAGCTAGGTGAGCTACTCAAAAAGCCAAAATACACAATTTGAAGCTAACTAATAAGCTCTATAAGAGCTTGTGAAACAAGCTACCAAATCTGTGCACAGGACAGTTTCTCAGTTAAGGTACTCAAAAGAAGCTATAAAATAAGCACTAAATAAGCTGATAAAAAGTAAACTAGTATTTTTATAATTTTCTTAAGCAACTGAAGTTTACTATCCTAGGAGCTTATGAGCTGAAACTTAGTAATAAACATACAGCAAAATTCTAAATTTTATTCAAAAATGACTCAAAAGAAAATTTTGACTTTTTAATTATGAGCTATGTTGACTTTGATGAACTTTAACCTTGAATTAATGACTGAATGTGATGTATTAAAGTGAATTAAACCTAATGCAAGCTGGTTCTATGTATTCTAAACACAAAACATGTTTTTGACTTCACAAAATCTCATCAGACAAGAAATTAGGACAGTTAAATGGTACTTTTGACTTTTGAGCTAATGTAGTGACAATAACTGACCAAAATGACTTAAGTAGACAATATTAAGATTGCATGAACAGGTACCAAGCACAAACAAGGATTCAATCTCAGCCTAACATACTGATCCAAACACTGTTTTAGAGACTGAATTGCAAAGTTAAACTATACTAACCACTGATTTAACTCATTCCATTAATTAAACTTAACTTTAATACCTTAATTACTACTGATTAAACTTGTCTACACTACTTAATGACCACAGAATTCAAAATATAAACACAAACTGCAACTATGAAGAAAAACTGAAATTGAGAGTACCAACTTACAAAGGTCCAAACTGTTTGTGCAGCTTAATCCAAACCAAATACTACTACTCTAATCCAAAACAAACCCAAATCCATCTCTGCAACACCCATAAACCATTTCCAATCCTGCTTAACCAAATTTTCTTCTTTGTTGACTTTTGTTGATCTTCAATGGAACTTGATTGAAACTGATTTCCCAAGCTTACAAAAAGCTATATAGAGCTTAAATAAGCCTGTTTGAGTTTAAATGAAGCTTATTGAAGCTTTGAACATAAGAGTTGGAAATTAAATTTGCAACAGTGAACCATGAAATTTAAATCTTAACTGAAACTTTGAATTGAGGCTCAAAACAGATTATAATGATTAAATTACTTAAGTTCAATACATGAAAGCTTGAAATTACACAGTTGAAAACTAATTAAGATACTTTAAGGAAAAAAACGACATACATTAATTTAAAAAGCCAACTACTACTTTGCTTCTCTGTGTTCCTCCTCTTTTATGCTCCAAATCACTTCCACGTGGCCTTCTGAGAGAATCACACCTCTTTTTGGAGCCAATGGTTGAGTTTTGAGTGTGTTGGTTGTTTTTCTCATTTTGGTGGGAAAGCTACATTTGACTGTTGCCTGTGATATAGCTAGTAGGGGGGCGTGGAATTTATTGTAGTGGGTTGAGTGATGATGAGGGGTGGAGGGTTAGTGCAGAAAAGGTGATGGGAAGGCTAGTATGTTGCAGGCAACAGCTGGGGAAGACAAGCAGGTGGTGGCGGCAAGTGGTTTATTTGACTTTGTTTGATTTGGGGTTCAAAATAGAAAAGACAGGGGGGGGGGTCAAATGGTTATAATGGCAGGGTCCAATTCATTTTTGACAAGGCTATGTTAGGTTTAATATGACAAGGACCAAGGCTGCAATTCTTCCAAACTTGAGGGGCCAGGCCTGCCATTTTTCCAAAGTTCTCACAAGGGTTACTTTTGACAAGTTTTGAAAGTACAAGTACCATTTTTGACATTTTCAAATTCTCAAAGGACTAAACTTGACAATTTTGAAAGTTAAAGGACCTAAGTTGTAATTTTGTGAATTTAAATCTCAAGGACCAATTTTGACAACTTAGGAATCCCTAGGGACTTGAAATGATATTTTTCTTTATTTAGATTTACCAGGGACTGTTTTTGACAACTTTTGAAACTTGGGGGACTAAAACTGCCAATTATGCAAACTTGATACGTTTTTCACCAGATTTTGATATTTTTGCATTTAAAACACATAAAACACTTATTTGTGATATTTTTATCATTTTGATACATTTCTGAGTGTTTTCAGATGTTTTTGCAGTTTAAATGGTACAAAAATGATGAGTATTTAGACACTCATCAATCTCCCACACTAAGATATTGCTAGTCCCTAGCAATGTTTTAAGAAAAATTAATGGATTTCATCTCTTTACCAAAAGCCATTACTTCCGGAGTAGCCAAATGTTTCAGTTCAAGTAAGAACCTTGGTACACCGATAACCAAATGATTTTGAGCAAACCACGAGCTTTCAACGGATTTGATTTGTCTTTACCAGAAGCCGTTTGCTTCGGACTAGCCAACTCTTAGATAAATTATCAATATTATCTTTGGTGAGCTGATTACCAATTATGGTTTTCCACTGCCTTTACCACAAGCCATAAACTTGCGGGCTAGCCAACTCTTCACTTTTAAGGATATGGTGAGCTGAATACCATACAATTTTGGGCAAATTGCAAGCCGTCAACGGATTTGAGATATCTTTACCAAGAGCCGTTTTCTCCTGGATTAGCCAATCCTTTTGTTTATTAGACAAGGCGGACTGATAACCATATGAGTGAGTGTAAAACACTTACTCCAAAAAACATTTTGGCCAAAAACGGGGGAATTAGGCGGTATAATTACATGATAAAATTCGTGAGAATTCCCCCCCCCACTTAGAAATGAATATTGCCCTCAATATTCAAAGTACCGGCGGGTATGCCGAAACATAGAACGTAAAAGGAAAATACTACGGCCATTATTTAGCAAGAGAGTTTTTTTTTTGAAATGTTATATATATACACAACATGTGGGCAACTCCCCACACTAGGGTGGGACACACGGGTGAAAACCCATGTTTAGCTACTGTTTTTGATTACTGAGTTGCTAGCTTGACTCGACCCCGAATTCATTTGTCCATGGGGAAAGTAACGTGGAAAACCAATCTCAATCGGACTTTCGTTCACAGTGTTAACAAACATATGAATATCATAAAGTTCCACACCGACGAGACACAACCGCGGTATTGTTAATAGTAGAAACTATAAAGGATAATACCAGGGTCAAAGATGGTGTCCTCATTCCCGAAAGAGAAAAGGGAAAGAGCAACCACACCATCTGTGAAGAATGGAACAAAGATATGCATGAGGATGCAAGTCCATTCCTCATCAGAAAGAAGCAAATCACCATTTTTGACATTTTTAAGCTTAAACTTGAAGCTTATATGGTGATTGTCAATAAGATGTCCGGGAGGGAGGGTGGGAAACGGTTCTTCAATCAACAGATTTTCTAGAAAAAGGATGTCTCCCTCCGGATCAAAGTAAGTATTATCAATTCCTGTTGGAATTGACTCATCACTAAGAAAGGCATCGACTTCATTCCAAAAGTTGTCATCTTCCTCACTCGGAGTGAGAGAATGAATGGAAGAGTCGGAAATAATAAGACTAGGAGATGATGGATCATTTTTGAGAAATTCTTCAATGGGAAGAATGTCTCCTATTGGATTATCAACATCATCATCCAATCCAGATGAAACTGAAGAGAGATTGGTTTCATCCACAGAGTTAACAAACTCGATGCGACAAACTGATTCCGGAGGTGGGACAAGTGGTGTGCTCTTAGAGCTAGCAATTTCCACCACTTCCGATGAAGTCTCCGATTCTAGATCATCATCATCATCAAGAATACTCTTGACTTCCCTGGTACAGCTTTCAAACCATTTGTTTGAACCAGGGTTGATTTTCAAAGCTTTGAGCTCAGCACGTTTTTGGTGACTCGTCTTAACCGTGAAATTTGAGAGTGTTGCATTGAATCTTTCAGATCTTTGATCAATTGTGGCAACACTCTGCTTGTACAGAGGTTTGGAGTTCTGGTTGATATTCAATGTGAGCTCTTCGTTGTCAACCCGTATGGTCAACTCTTCAGCAAACACATCAATCAGAGCACGACTCGTTCTTAAGAAAGCTCTCCCTAAGATGAAGGGAACTCTAGGATCTGCATCGAAGTCTACTACAACAAAGTCAGTAGGAAAATGAAACTTTCCTACTTTTACCACGACATCCTCGGCTATCCCAAGTGGACGAGTTATGGTACAATCCGCTAGCTCGAGTGTCATACAAGTAGATGTAAGTTTAGGAAGAGACAGTTTCTTCCATACTGAAAGTGGCATGAGGTTAATGCTGGCGCCAAGATCGGCCAAGGCGGAGCATTGAACCATCCCTAAGAAATCACAAGGGATTAAAAATCTGCCAGGGTCTTCAAGCTTTTTAGGAAGCTTCTTAAGAAGGACCGCTGAGCATTGCTCATTGAGAGGGGTTTTAGCCATTTCAGATAACTTATCTTTGTTGGTCAGTAAGCCTTTAAGTGTGGATGCAAATTTGGGCATTAGAACGAGAGCATCAACGAAGCTTATATCAAAGTGTAGCTCATTGAAGATTTGGAAAAAATTTTCCATTTGCTCTTTGTTTTTGTCTTTGAGCTTCTCATCATTCATTCTTGATGGGTAAGGAAGCTGACTAGACTTTTGAGCCGGGATGGAAGTTATTTCTGGCTCAGAATTTGTCTTCGGAACTTCGGGTTCCGGACTTAAAGCTTGGACTACCGAAGGTGGGACGTGTGCGGTACTTTGTGGGCTTGAGAAATGCACCTTGTCCGTTGTATCCTTGGTAACTTGACTCATTGCTCCTGGTGGAGGAGGCATTGGAGTCGAAGGTCCATGTGCGTCTTACCACTTGGTTGTGATCGCCTTTGCATCGCCCCTCGGGTTAGCGATCGTGTTGCTCGGTAAAGTACCTGAGCTCGAGGGTCGATCATTTAAAGACTTCTTGAGATCAGCAATCTGGCTGACCAACAACCTGTTCATTTCATCTTGGGATTTCATGAACTGTTTCAGATAGCTCATCGATGATGGTGCTGGAGGAAGTGGAGGGAAATTTTGAGGTCGTATGTTTTGATTATGACCTTTTTGTTGAAAATTCCCTTGGTTAGGATTCACATTCCCCTGAAGTTGATTCCCTCGATTGAAATTGTTTTGATTAAGGTTTCCTTGATGTTGGAAACCTTGATTTGGTCCGGAATAGAAATTACCTTGGTTTTGATAACCTTGGTTCATTCTTGGTTGGTTCTGATTCCGGTTAGGATTCTGGTTAAAACCGGATGGTGCCTGATAAGTGTTAGCACGGTAGTTTGGTTCATTCTGAGGACGATATTGATTACCTCCTTGATTTGAAGTACCGGCTATAGCATTAGCTTCAAACGGACTACCATCGGTGGCAGTACAGTTGTAGTATGCATGAGGACCACCACAAGTAACACAAACTTCAACTTTCTTCACTTCACCATATGATGGTGCTTGTGTGAAAGTGACTTTCTTTTGGTTAGCAAGAACCAAAGCCTGAACAATATCCGTAAGTTTGTCAATCTTAGCATCGGTGCTAGATGTACTCACGGGAGATGAAGTAGAAGGTCCAGCATTAGACTGAGTCTGATATGTCTTTGTGCGGAAAGGACGGACCTGGGACTTGTTTTCAATTATTTGCAAGGCTTCTTTTGTGGTCTTGCTCAAGAAATTACCTCCCGCGGAGGCATTTAGAGAGTCTTGATTAGTCTGGTTCAGACCATTGTAGAAAGTATCCATTTGCATTAACTCGGTAAAACCATGATGCGGACACTTGCGGAGCAAGTCTTTGTAACGATCCCATGCCTCCCCGAATGATTCCTCAAATCTCTGAGAGAATTTCATTATCTCATTCTTAAGACTTGTAGTTCGGGATGGAGGATAGAATTCGTTAACAAACTTTGTGACTAGATCTTCCCATGTCTCAATGGAACGAGGGGGTTGTTTCTCAAGCCAATTCCGGGCTTGTCCCTCTAGAGAAAATGGGAACAGAAGAAGCTTGATGGCTTCATGTGGGACATTCTTGTACTTGATGGTAGATGCAATCTTGTTAAACCATCGAATGTGTGCATGAGGATCATCCCGCTCAAAACCATAGAATTGGCTTTGGGTTACAAGATTAAGCAACCCGGTTTTGAGCTCAAAGGTCTCAGCCACGATGGCTGGGACAACAATGGCATCTCCGTAACCCTCGATGGGTGCTTGGAGAAGCTCATTCATAGGCTTATCTTCTGCCATTACGGCAGGTGGTGGTGGTGGTAGACGTTCCTCAGTCACGGCTGAAGGAGCTGAACGTCCTCTACGTCTACGAGGAATCTTTCCAAGTTCTGAAAGTGGACTTGTAGAGCTGGAAGAACGAGTGCGCATGCACTAAGCTTAAAAATCAATTTTTCAAAACAAATGCGAGGCAAAACGACAAGTGAACTTAACCAATAATCACAAATGAAATGGCTTCTTTGAAAAAGGTACACCAAATCACAAGGACAAAAAGGCAAGTTTTAAATCTGATGTTCGGGAACTTATTATGGTCACACCCCCAGTTAGTAGGTGTACTGCCTTGATTTGCGATGGTTGATTTTTATGTATATATTAAGTACCACTGAAAAGACGTAGGTATAGATTTGTGCTGATGGGTTTAAAAACTTTTGGACAATATTTTTGGTATCGTCTCGTTTAACCAAATCGTATTTCTTTAAGAATCACCTTAAAAGAAACACAAGCTAGAAAACGTTACGATTGCTTTGTTGTTTTGTATTTTGTTTGGTGTTTTTAACACTTTAGGAAAAGTGTTAATGAACTTTTTTGATTTTTGTTATAACTTTACAAAAAACTTTTTACAAACTGTGGTATATGTGCAAGTACGGGTCTGAAAAATGCTTAGAACACGCTTACAGCCTCCCCGGCAGCGGCGCCAAAATTTGATTGGTGGTGAACACAGTCAAGCTACCTCACGCAAGCTAGCCACTTGTGAATGACCAACCGTAAGAAACTCAAAACAGCTCAAACACCAAATGCAATTTAGATCAGAGGAATATAGTGTATTCCTGGGTCGTTAAGTCCCACGGAGGATGAATTGGTGTATAAACACTTGATCAGATGATAGAATGATCACTAAGGATAGTGATCAGTAAGGATTTTGATGGATAATTACCTAAAGAAAAGATTGACAAATTACAGCGACTTAAATGCAAATTAAGAGAAATAAAAGATAAAATATATTAAATAAACGCTATCACTATTTTTACAATGATGTTTTTATGATTTTATAAAACAAAATATTTTAAATAAACTATTTTAACTAAAACGTAAACTCAAATTATTTAAAAACGCGATTTAAAATGAAAACGTACGTTAAGTCTAAAAATTACGCGAGTGCGCAAGCAAAAACGTAAAATTTATGAAATAAAAGTCCTATAAGTGTAAAAGCAATTTTATTACGTACTATATGACAAAAGAAAATTTTAGAAAAAAGATTTATATTTTTTTGACTTTTATATTTTTTATTATGAATTAATTACTAAAAAAACACTAATTAAATGTTTAAAAATACTAAAACAAATGAGAAAAATCTGAAACTTTTTGTAAAAATACTTTATAACAATACCAATTTATGAAAATTAGAAAAATGGAAAAAGCTAAACTGAATAAGCTCGAAATAAGCTAAACTAAACGTTTAAGCTAAACTGGAAAAACGTATATAAGAGATAGATTGTGCAAGATTATAACGAGACAAGTCCCAAGGGCAAATGGCATACAGGTACCCTTCTAACACGCTCCTAAGGGGGAGGTCTCAGGTTCGAGCCTGCCTACCCCCTTTTTGCTAAACATTTTTTTTTCGATTTTCTTTTTACAAACTTATTTAACACAAGAAAATAAGCACTTTTTCTAACTATGACTTTTTACAAAAACTGCTAATAAGCACTGAATAAGCACAAGTTTTATCACAGTTTACTCTTTTAAATGGAAATAAGCTCAAGTTAATTTAAAATGCTATTAAGCTAGAAAATAAGCATAAGTACAATGGAAATAAGCTCAGCTACTGTTATTAAGCTAGTTTTACAATTGAATAAGCACAAGAACTAGGAATAAGCACTTACAAATTCAAATAAGCACTTAACTGGTTACACAGTACACTAATAGTTTTCTAGGAAACTTTAAGCTAAATTTTAAGCACTTGATTAAGCTAAGAAATGAAAATGAAAACTTGGACCAACAAGTAGACCAGTTAAAATCTCTAAAAAGCTATTTTACAAGGTTTTGCTTATACTAATAAGCTCTTGAGGAGCTTGTGAAAAACTGTTGAACACTAACTTATCTAGTACACTAAGTAAAAATGGACAATAATGAAAAGCTATTGCAGGCTAGGTGAATAAGCTAAAAATGGAAAATAAGAACTTAGTACCTTGAGTTAGCTAGGTGAGCTACTCAAAAAGCCAAAATACACAATTTGAAGCTAACTAATAAGCTCTATAAGAGCTTGTGAAACAAGCTACCAAATCTGTGCACAGGACAGTTTCTCAGTTAAGGTACTCAAAAGAAGCTATAAAATAAGCACTAAATAAGCTGATAAAAAGTAAACTAGTATTTTTATAATTTTCTTAAGCAACTGAAGTTTACTATCCTAGGAGCTTATGAGCTGAAACTTAGTAATAAACATACAGCAAAATTCTAAATTTTATTCAAAAATGACTCAAAAGAAAATTTTGACTTTTTAATTATGAGCTATGTTGACTTTGATGAACTTTAACCTTGAATTAATGACTGAATGTGATGTATTAAAGTGAATTAAACCTAATGCAAGCTGGTTCTATGTATTCTAAACACAAAACATGTTTTTGACTTCACAAAATCTCATCAGACAAGAAATTAGGACAGTTAAATGGTACTTTTGACTTTTGAGCTAATGTAGTGACAATAACTGACCAAAATGACTTAAGTAGACAATATTAAGATTGCATGAACAGGTACCAAGCACAAACAAGGATTCAATCTCAGCCTAACATACTGATCCAAACACTGTTTTAGAGACTGAATTGCAAAGTTAAACTATACTAACCACTGATTTAACTCATTCCATTAATTAAACTTAACTTTAATATCTTAATTACTACTGATTAAACTTGTCTACACTACTTAATGACCACAGAATTCAAAATATAAACACAAACTGCAACTATGAAGAAAAACTGAAATTGAGAGTACCAACTTACAAAGGTCCAAACTGTTTGTGCAGCTTAATCCAAACCAAATACTACTACTCTAATCCAAAACAAACCCAAATCCATCTCTGCAACACCCATAAACCATTTCCAATCCTGCTTAACCAAATTTTCTTCTTTGTTGACTTTTGTTGATCTTCAATGGAACTTGATTGAAACTGATTTCCCAAGCTTACAAAAAGCTATATAGAGCTTAAATAAGCCTGTTTGAGTTTAAATGAAGCTTATTGAAGCTTTGAACATAAGAGTTGGAAATTAAATTTGCAACAGTGAACCATGAAATTTAAATCTTAACTGAAACTTTGAATTGAGGCTCAAAACAGATTATAATGATTAAATTACTTAAGTTCAATACATGAAAGCTTGAAATTACACAGTTGAAAACTAATTAAGATACTTTAAGGAAAAAAACGACATACATTAATTTAAAAAGCCAACTACTACTTTGCTTCTCTGTGTTCCTCCTCTTTTATGCTCCAAATCACTTCCACGTGGCCTTCTGAGAGAATCACACCTCTTTTTGGAGCCAATGGTTGAGTTTTGAGTGTGTTGGTTGTTTTTCTCATTTTGGTGGGAAAGCTACATTTGACTTGTTCCCTGTGATATAGCTAGTAGGGGGGGTGGAATTTATTGTAGTGGGTTGAGTGATGATGAGGGGTGGAGGGTTAGTGCAGAAAAGGTGATGGGAAGGCTAGTATGTTGCAGGCAACAGCTGGGGAAGACAAGCAGGTGGTGGCGGCAAGTGGTTTATTTGACTTTGTTTGATTTGGGGTTCAAAATAGAAAAGACAGGGGGGGTCAAATGGGTATAATGGCAGGGTCCAATTCATTTTTTTGACAAGGCTATGTTAGGTTTAATATGACAAGGACCAAGGCTGCAATTCTTCCAAACTTGAGGGGCCAGGCCTGCCATTTTTCCAAAGTTCTCACAAGGGTTACTTTTGACAAGTTTTGAAAGTACAAGTACCATTTTTGACATTTTCAAATTCTCAAAGGACCAAACTTGACAATTTTGAAAGTTAAAGGACCTAAGTTGTAATTTTGTGAATTTAAATCTCAAGGACCAATTTTGACAACTTAGGAATCCCTAGGGACTTGAAATGATATTTTTCTTTATTTAGATTTACCAGGGACTGTTTTTGACAACTTTTGAAACTTGGGGGACTAAAACTGCCAATTATGCAAACTTGATACGTTTTTCACCAGATTTTGATATTTTTGTATTTAAAACACATAAAACACTTATTTGTGATATTTTTATCATTTTGATACATTTCTGAGTGTTTTCAGATGTTTTTGCAGTTTAAATGGTACAAAAATAATGAGTATTTAGACACTCATCAATCCCCCACACTAAGATATTGCTAGTCCCTAGCAATGTTTTAAGAAAAATTAATGGATTTCATCTCTTTACCAAAAGCCATTACTTCTGGAGTAGCCAAATGTTTCAGTTCAAGTAAGAACCTTGGTACACCGATAACCAAATGATTTTGAGCAAACCACCAGCTTTCAACGGATTTGATTTGTCTTTACCAGAAGCCGTTTGCTTCTGGACTAGCCAACTCTTAGATAAATTATCAATATTATCTTTGGTGAGTTGATTACCAATTATGGTTTTTCCACTGCCTTTACCACAAGCCATAAACTTGCGGGCTAGCCAACTCTTCACTTTTAAGGATATGGTGAGCTGAATACCATACAATTTTGGGCAAATTGCAAGCCGTCAACGGATTTGAGATATCTTTACCAAGAGCCGTTTGCTCCTGGATTAGCCAATCCTTTTGTTTATTAGACAAGGCGGACTGATAACCATATGAGTGAGTGTAAAACACTTACTCCAAAAAAAACTTTTTGGCCAAAAACGGGGGAATTAGGCGGTATAATTACATGATAAAATTCGTGAGAATTCCCCCCACACTTAGAAATGAATATTGCCCTCAATATTCAAAGTACCGGCGGGTATGCCGAAACATAGAACGTAAAAGGAAAATACTACGGCCATTATTTAGCAAGAGAGTTTTTTTGAAATGTTATATATATACACAACATGTGGGGCAACTCCCCCACACTAGGTGGTACACACGGGTGAAAACCCATGTTTAGCTAATGTTTTTGATTACCGAGTCGCTAGCTTGACTCGACCCCGAATTCATTTGTCCATGGGGAAAGTAACGTGGAAAACCAATCTCAATCGGACTTTCGTTCACAGTGTTAACAAACATATGAATATCAGAAAGTTCCACACCGACGAGATACAACCGCGGTATTGTTAATAGTAGAAACTATAAAGGATGATACCGGGTCAAAGATGGTGTCCTCATTCCCGAAAGAGAAAAGGGAAAGAGCAACCACACCATCTGTGAAGAATGGAACAAAGATATGCATGAGGATGCAAGTCCATTCCTCATCAGAAAGAAGCAAATCACCATTTTTGACATTTTAAGCTTAAACTTGAAGCTTATATGGTGATTGTCAATAAGATGTCCGGTAGGGAGGGTGGGAAACGGTTCTTCAATCAACAGATTTTCTAGAAAAGGATGTCTCCTCCGGATCAAAGTAGTATTATCAATTCCTGTTGGAATTGACTCATCACTAAGAAAGGCATCGACTTCATTCCAAAAGTTGTCATCTTCCTCA
Source organism: Chrysanthemum makinoi (assembly GCA_910596185.1). Classification (NCBI taxonomy): domain Eukaryota; kingdom Viridiplantae; phylum Streptophyta; class Magnoliopsida; order Asterales; family Asteraceae; genus Chrysanthemum; species Chrysanthemum makinoi. The sequence continues at coordinate 39,807,394 of OU343216.1, read as the reverse complement.
CTCGGAGTGAGAGAAGGAATGGAAGAGTCGGAAATAATAAGACTAGGAGATGATGGATCATTTTTGAGCAATTCTTCAATGGGAAGAATGTCTCCTATTGGATTATTAACATCATCATCCAATCCGATGAAACTAAAGAGATTGGTTTCATCCACGAGTTAACAAACTCGATGCGACAAACTGATTCCGGAGGTGGGACAAGTGGTGTGCTCTTAGAGCTAGCAATTTCCACCACTTCCGATGAAGTCTCCGATTCTAGATCATCATCATCAAGAATACTCTTGACTTCCCTGGTACAGCTTTCAAACCATTTGTTTGAACCAGGGTTGATTTTCAAAGCTTTTAGCTCAGCACGTTTTTGGTGACTCGTCTTAACCGTGAAATTTGAGAGTGTTGCATTGAATCTTTCAGATCTTTGATCAATTGTGGCAACACTCTGCTTGTACAGAGGTTTGGAGTTCTGGTTGATATTCAATGTGAGCTCTTCGTTGTCAACCCGTATGGTCAACTCTTCAGCAAACACATCAATCAGAGCACGACTCGTTCTTAAGAAAGCTCTCCCTAAGATGAGGGGAACTCTAGGATCTGCATCAAAGTCTACTACAACAAAGTCAGTAGGAAAATGAAACTTTCCTATTTTTACCACGACATCCTCGGCTATCCCAAGTGGACGAGTTATGGTACAGTCCGCTAGCTTGAGTGTCATACAAGTAGATGTAAGTTTAGGAAGAGACAGTTTCTTCCATACTGAAAGTGGCATGAGGTAAATGCTGGCGCCAAGATCGCCAAGGCGAGCATTGAACCATCCCTAAGAAATCACAAGGGATTAAAATCGCCAGGTCTTCAAGCTTTTTAGGAAGCTTCTTAAGAAGGACCGCCGAGCATTGCTCATTGAGAGGGGTTTTAGCCATTTCAGATAACTTATCTTTGTTGGTCAGTAGGCCTTTAAGTGTGGATGCAAATTTGGGCATTAGAACGAGCATCAACGGCTTATATCAAAGTGTAGCTCATTGAAGATTTGGAAAAAATTTTCCATTTGCTCTTTGTTTTTGTCTTTGAGCTTTTCATCATTCATTCTTGATGGGTAAGGAAGCTGACTAGACTTTTGAGCCGGGATGGAAGTTATTTCTGGCTCAGAATTTGTCTTCGAACTTCGGTTCCGGACTTAAAGCTTGGACTACCGAAGGTGGACGTGTGCGTACTTCGTGGGCTTGAGAAATGCACCTTGTCCGTTGTATCCTTGGTAACTTGACTCATTGCTCCTGGTGGAGGAGGCATTGGAGTCGAAGGTCCATTGTGCGTCTTACCACTTCTGGTTGTGATCGCCTTTGCATCGCCCCTCGGGTTAGCGATCGTGTTGCTTGGTAAAGTACCTGAGCTCGAGGGTCGATCATTTAAAGACTTCTTGAGATCAGCAACTGGATGACCAACAACCTGTTCATTTCATCTTGGGATTTCATGAACTGCTTTCAAGAGCTCATCGATGATGGTATGGAGGAAGTGGAGGGAAATTTTGAGGTCGTATGTTTTGATTATGACCTTGTTGTTGAAAATTCCCTTGGTTAGGATTCACATTCCCCTGAAGTTGATTCCCTCGATTGAAATTGTTTTGATTAAGGTTTCCTTGATGTTGGAAACCTTGATTTGGTCCGGAATAGAAATTACCTTGGTTTTGATAACCTTGGTTCATTCTTGGTTGGTTCTGATTCCGTTTAGGATTCTGGTTAAAACCGGTGGTGCCTCGATAAGTGTTAGCACGGTAGTTTGGTTCATTCTGAGGACGGTATTGATTACCTCCTTGATTTGAAGTACCGGCTATAGCATTAGCTTCAAACGAACTACCATCGGTGGCGCGATACAGTTGTAGTATGCATGAGGACCACCACAAGTAACACAAACTTCAACTTTCTTCACTTCACCATATGATGGTGCTTGTGTGAAAGTGACTTTCTTTTGGTTAGCAAGAACCAAAGCCTGAACAATATCCGTAAGTTTGTCAATCCTAGCATCGGTGCTAGATGTACTCACGGGAGATGAAGTAGAAGGTCCAGCATTAGACTGAGTCTGATATATCTTTGTGCGGAAAGGACGGACCTGGGACTTGTTTTCAATTATTTGCAAGGCTTCTTTTGTGGTCTTGCTCAAGAAATTACCGCGGAGGCATTTAGAGAGTCTTGATTAGTCCGTTCAGACCATTGTAGAAAGTATCCATTTGCATTAACTCGGTAAAACCATGATGCGGACACTTGCTGAGCAAGTCTTTGTAACGATCCCATGCCTCCCCGAATGATTCCTCAAATCTCTGAGAGAATTTCATTATCTCATTCTTAAGACTTGTAGTTCGTGATGGAGGATAGAATTCGTTAACAAACTTTGTGACTAGATCTTCCCATGTCTCAATGGAACGAGGGGTTGTTTCTCAAGCCAATTCCGGGCTTGTCCCTCTAGAGAAATGGGAAACGAAGAAGCTTGATGGCTTCATGTGGGACATTCTTGTACTTGATGGTAGATGCAATCTTGTTAAACTATCGAATGTGTGCATGAGGATCATCCCGCTCAAAACCATAGAATTGGCTTTGGGTTACAAGATTAAGCAACCCGGTTTTGAGCTCAAAGGTCTCAACCACGATGGCTGGGACAACAATGGCATCTCCGTAACCCTCGATGGGTGCTTGGAGAAGCTCATTCATAGGCTTATCTTCTACCATTACGGCAGGTGGTGGTGGTGGTAGACGCCTCGTCACGGCTGAAGGAGCTGAACGCCCTCTACGTCTACGAGGAATCTTTCCAAGTTCTGAAAGTGGACTTGTAGAGCTGGAAGAACGAGTGCGCATGCACTAAGCTTAAAAATCAATTTTTCAAAACAAATGCGAGGCAAAACGACAAGTGAACTTAACCAATAATCACAAATGAAATGGCTTCTTTGAAAAAGGTACACCAAATCACAAGGACACAAAGGCAAGTTTTAAATCTGATGTTCGGGAACTTATTATGGTCACACTCCCAGTTAGTAGGTGTACTGCCTTGATTTGCGGTGGTTGATTTTTATGTATATATTAAGTACCACTGAAAAGACGTAGGTATAGATTTGTGCTGATGGGTTTAAAAACTTTTGGACAATATTTTTGGTATCGTCTCGTTTAACCAAATCGTATTTCTTTAAGAATCACCTTAAAAGAAACACAAGCTAGAAAACGTTACGATTGTTTTGTTGTTTTGTATTTTGTTTGGTGTTTTTAACACTTTAGGAAAAGTGTTAATGAACTTTTTGATTTTGTTATAACTTTACAAAAAACTGTTTACAAACTGTGGTATATGTGCAAGTACGGGTCTGAAAAATGCTTAGAACACGCTTACAGCCTCCCCGGCAGCGGCGCCAAAATTTGATTGGTGGTGAACACAGTCAAGCTACCTCACGCAAGCTAGCCACTTGTGAATGACCAACCGTAAGAAACTCAAAAACCAAACACCAAATGCAATTTAGATCAGAGGAATATAGTGTATTCCTGGGTCGTTAAGTCCCACGGAGGATGAATTGGTGTATAAACACTTGATCAGATGATAGAATGATCACTAAGGATAGTGATCAGTAAGGATTTTGATGGATAATTACCTAAAGAAAAGATTGACAAATTACAAATAACTTAAATGCAAATTAAGAGAAATAAAAGATAAAATATATTAAATAAACGCTATCACTATTTTTACAATGATGTTTTTATGATTTTATAAAACAAAATATTTTAAATAAACTATTTTAACTAAAACGTAAACTCAAATTATTTAAAAACGCGATTTAAAATGAAAATGTACGTTAAGTCTAAAAATTACGCGAGTGCGCAAGCAAAAACGTAAAATTTATGAAATAAAAGTCCTATAAGTGTAAAAGCAATTTTATTACGTACTATATGACAAAAGAAAATTTTAGAAAAAAGATTTATATTTTTTTGACTTTTATATTTTTTATTATGAATTAATTACTAAAAAAATACTAATTAAATGTTTAAAAATACTAAAACAAATGAGAAAAATCTGAAACTTTTTGTAAAAATACTTTATAACAATACCAATTTATGAAAATTAGAAAAATGGAAAAAGCTAAACTGAATAAGCTCAAAATAAGCTAAACTAAACGCTTTAAGCTAAACCGAAAAACGTATATAAGAGATAGATTGTGCAAGATTATAACGAGACAAGTCCCAAGGGCAAATGGCATATGTGTACCCTTCTAACACGCTCCTAAGGGGGAGGTCTCAGGTTCGAGCCTGCCTACCCCCTTTTTGCTAAACATTTTTTTTTCCGATTTTCTTTTTACAAACTTATTTAACACAAGAAAATAAGCACTTTTTCTAACTATGACTTTTTACAAAAACTGCTAATAAGCACTGAATAAGCACAAGTTTTATCACAGTTTACTCTTTTAAATGGAAATAAGCTCAAGTTAATTTAAAATGCTATTAAGCTAGAAAATAAGCATAAGTACAATGGAAATAAGCTCAGCTACTGTTATTAAGCTAGTTTTACAATTGAATAAGCACAAGAACTAGGAATAAGCACTTACAAATTCAAATAAGCACTTAACTGGTTACACAGTACACTAATAGTTTTCTAGGAAACTTTAAGCTAAATTTTAAGCACTTGATTAAGCTAAGAAATGAAAATGAAAACTTGGACCAACAAGTAGACCAGTTAAAATCTCTAAAAAGCTATTTTACAAGGATTTGCTTATACTAATAAGCTCTTGAGGAGCTTGTGAAAAACTGTTGAACACTAACTTATCTAGTACACTAAGTAAAAATGGACAATAATGAAAAGCTATTGCAGGCTAGGTGAATAAGCTAAAAATGGAAAATAAGAACTTAGTACCTTGAGTTAGCTAGGTGAGCTACTCAAAAAGCCAAAATACACAATTTGAAGCTAACTAATAAGCTATATAAGAGCTTGTGAAACAAGCTACCAAATCGTGCACGTGACAGTTTCTCGCTTAAGGTACTCAAAAGAAGCTATAAAATAAGCACTAAATAAGCTGATAAAAAGTAAACTAGTATTTTTATAATTTTCTTAAGCAACTAAAGTTTACTATCCTAGGAGCTTATGAGCTGAAACTTAGTAATAAACATACAGCAAAATTCTAAATTTTATTCAAAAATGACTCAAAAGAAAATTTTGACTTTTTAATTATGAGCTATGTTGACTTTGATGAACTTTAACCTTGAATTAATGACTGAATGTGATGTATTAAAGTGAATTAAACCTAATGCAAGCTGGTTCTATGTATTCTAAACACAAAACATGTTTTTGACTTAACAAAATCTCATCAGACAAGAAATTAGGACAGTTAAATGGTACTTTTGACTTTTGAGCTAATGTAGTGACAATAACTCCACCAAAATGACTTAAGTAGACAATATTAAGATTGCATGAACAGGTACCAAGCACAAACAAGGATTCAATCTTAGCCTAACATACTGATCCAAACACTGTTTTAGAGACTGAATTGCAAAGTTAAACTATACTAACCACTGATTTAACTCATTCCATTAATTAAACTTAACTTTAATATCTTAATTACTACTGATTAAACTTGTCTACACTACTTAATGACCACAGAATTCAAAATATAAACACAAACTGCAACTATGAAGAAAACTGAAATTGAGAGTACCAACTTACAAAGGTCCAAACTGTTTGTGCAAATTTTAATCCAAACCAAATACTACTACTCTAATCCAAAACAAACCCAAATCCATCTCTGCAACACCCATAAACCATTTCCAATCCTGCTTAACCAAATTTTCTTCTTTGTTGACTTTTGTTGATCTTCAATGGAACTTGATTGAAACTGATTTCCCAAGCTTACAAAAAGCTATATAGAGCTTAAATAAGCCTGTTTGAGTTTAAATGAAGCTTATTGAAGCTTTGAACATAAGAGTTGGAAATTAAATTTGCAACAAAGGAACCATGAAATTTAAAACTTAACTGAAACTTTGAATTGAGGCTCAAACGATTATAATGATTAAATTACTTAAGTTCAATACATGAAAGCTTGAAATTACACAGTTGAAAACTAATTAAGATACTTTAAGGAAAAAAACGACATACATTAATTTAAAAAGCTAACTACTACTTTGCTTCTCTGTCTACCTCCTCTTTTATGCTCCAAATCACTTCCACGTGGCCTTCTGAGAGAATCCCACCTCTTTTTGGAGCCAATGGTTGAGTTTTGAGTGTGTTGGTTGTTTTTCTCATTTTGGCGGGAAAGCTACATTTAACTGTTGCCTATGATATAGCTAGTAGGGGGGGGGGTGGCATTTATTGTAGTGGGTTGAGTGATGATGAGGGGTGGGGGGTTAGTGGAGAAAAGGTATGGAAGGCTAGTGTGTTTGCAGTGCACAGTACTGGGGAAGACAAGGTGGTGGCGGCAAGTGGTTTATTTGACTTTGTTTGATTTGGGGTTCAAAATAGAAAAGACAGGGGGGTCAAATGGGTATAATGGCGTGGTCCAATTCATTTTTGACAAGGCTATGTTAGGTTTAATATGACAAGGACCAAGCGCCGCAATTCTTCCAAACTTGAGGGCCAGGCCGCCATTTTCCAAAGTTCTCACAAGGGTTACTTTTGACAAGTTTTGAAAGTACAAGTACCATTTTGACATTTTCAAATTCTCAAAGGACTAAACTTGACAATTTTGAAAGTTAAAGGACCTTAGTTGTAATTTTGTGAATTTAAATCTCAAGGACCAATTTTGACAACTTAGGAATCCCTAGGGACTTGAAATGATATTTTTCTTTATTTAGATTTACCAGGGATTGTTTTTGACAACTTTTGAAACTTGGGGACTAAAACCAATTATGCAAACTTGATAACGTTTTTCACCGATTTTGATATTTTTGCATTTAAAACACATAAAACACTTATTTGTGATATTTTTATCATTTTGATACATTTCTGAGTGTTTTCAGATGTTTTTGCAGTTTAAATGGTACAAAAATGATGAGTATTTAGACACTCATCAGTAAGATAGTTCTTAGGCGTAAAGTGTTACTCGTAAGTATTTTCCTTAAGCGTAAGATTAGGTTGGAAACCAAAATCTTTCACACTTGTCCAAGTGTGAGAGATATCCACAAGTTGAAGTATTTTTCAAGCTTATCCACGCAAGAGAAACACTGAGTTACCAACAGCTTCGAAGAATTTGGTGAAGATTCTTTACGCATAAACTGCTTAGGCGTAAACTCTGACTTTAGGAGTAAATTTTAGGCATAAGAATAGGCCTATGGGCTTTCTGCATAAGCTTAGTACTTAATAAAAAACTTAAAAGCCATAATTACACAACCTACTACATATAAGTGACTAAAACTTGAAATACTAGTTAGGAGTGATTCCAACAATTAAATATAATCGTATAATTTTCATATTAGCGTTGTGATTTTTTTAAAAGAATCTCATGTAACGGTTGATTTAAATAATACAACTTCACCATTTCAGGAAAAAAAACTTTGGGACAGTTTTTGTAATTGCAGGTAATGACAGGGACCACTTTTGAAACTTTTTAAAGACTACTTTTGCAACGTGAGTAAAGAAAAAATTGAAAATGTTCTATAGAACCTTAGTAGAGTTTTTAGGCGTTTATAGTTTTGGATATCCACCCTTATTGGGTGAAGTTTATAACTTAGGCGTCTTTTTGAAGTAGGCGTAAGAATAGGCCTATGGGCTTTTAAATAGGCTTGAAATATAAAGTTAAAGTATAATTTTTAATGAACAAGGATTTTTCAAAAAATGACAGGGAGCAACTTTTCAGAGACTACTTTTGCGTTAAAGAAAAAATGGAATCAGGCCCTTAATGTTCGTATTTTTTAATGAACAAGGATTTTTAATAAAAAAATACGAACTTTATTAAATGGAATCACTTAATGTTCATATTAGCCGTGTGGAATCTCCTGTAACTTGGTGATTTAATTAATACAACATCACCATTTCAGGAAAAAAAACTTTAGGACTGTTTTTATAATTTCAGGTATTACAGGGACCATTTTGCAACTTTTCAAAGACTACTTTTGCAAAGTGAGTAAAGAAAAAATTGAAAATGTGCTATAGTAATAGAGTTTTGGTTACATTTTATGCCCTTAAAGTTTATAACTTTCTTTTACTTGTGTTGTTGATGGATCTTTGTAGTTGAATGAAACTTGAGATTGTTGATGGATCTTTGTAGTTGAATGAAACTTCCTTTAGGCATAAACTTTCCCTTACTCGTAAGAATAGTGGTTAAACATAACATTAGGCGTAAACTGAAGACTTATGCTTAAAGAACCTTATGCGTAAGATAGTTCTTAGGCGTAAAGTGTTACTCGTAAGTATTTTGCTTAAGCGTAAGATTAGGTTGGAAACCAAAATCTTTCACACTTGTCCAAGTGTGAGAGATATCCACAAGTTGAAGTATTTTTCAAGCTTATCCAAGCAAGAGAAACACTAAGTTACCAACAGCTTCGAAGAATTTGGTGAAGATTCTTTACGCATAAACTGTTTAGGCGTAAACTCTGACTTTAGGCGTTAACGTTAGGCATAAGAATAGGCCTATGGGCTTTCTGCATAAGCCTAGTACTTAATAAAAAACTTAAAAGCCGTAATTACACAACCTATTACATATAAGTGACTAACACTTGAAATACTAGTTAGGAGTGATTCCAACAATTAAATATAATCGTATAATTTTCATATTAGCTGTGTGGAATCTCATGTAACTTGTTGATTTAAATAATACAACTTCACCATTTCAGGAAAAAAAAACTTTGGGACAGTTTTTGTAATTGCAGGTAATGACAGGGACCACTTTTGCAACTTTTTAGAGACTACTTTTGCAACGTGAGTAAAGAAAAAATTGAAAATGTTCTATAGTAGTAGAGTTTTTTTTATAGTTTAGGCCCTTAAAGTTTATAACTTTCTTTTTTGAAGTTTTATTAAAATAGAATCGTATAAAGTTCGTATTTTTTAATGAACAAGGATTTTTAATAAAAAAAATACGAACTTTATTAAATGGAATCACTTAATGTTCATATTAGGGTTTGGGGTTTGGGGTTAGGGTTTAGGATTTAGGGTTTAGGGTTTAAGGTTTAGGTGTTTGGGGTTTAGGGTTTAGGGTTTGGGGTTTGGGTTATTAGGGTTTATGGTTTTAGGGTTTAGGTTTAGGGTTTAGGGTTTGGGGTTTGGGGTTGGGGGTTGGGTTTAGATGGTTTTAGGATTTAGGGTTTTAGTGGTTAGGGTTTTGGGTTTTATGGGTTGTGGTTAGGGGGTTTTAGGGGTTAGGGGTTTTGGGTTAGGGGTTAGGGGTTAGAGCCTTTGGGGTTGAGGGGTTCAGGGGTTAGGCCAGCCTAGTTAGGGGTTAGTTAGGAGTGTAGAATCGTATAATTTTCATATTAGCTGTGTGAAATCTCATGTAACTTGTTGATTTAATTAATACAACTTCATTTCAGGTTTGGGGTTTGGGTTTTTTGGTCCTGGATCCGGGTTGGGGTTGGGGTTTGGGGTTTGTTTTTATAAGGTTTGGGGTTTGGGGTTTGGGGTTTGGGGTTTTGGGATCTTTGTAGTTGAATTTTTGTTGTTTTTGGGGTGGGGGTTGGGGGTTGGGGGTTGAGGATTTGGGATAGTTTGGGTAAGTTAGGCGTAAGATTAGGTGTTGTTTGTTTGGTTTGTAGGGTTACCAACCGAAGAAGGCGTAAGGCGTAAACTCTGATAGGCAGGCCTATGGGCTTTCTGCATAAGCCTAGTACTTAATAAAAACTTAAAAGCCATAATTACACAACCTATTACATATAAGTGACTAACACTTGAAATACTAGTTAGGAGTGATTCCAACAATTAAATAGAATCGTATAATTTTCATATTAGCTGTGTAGAATCTCATGTAACTTGTTGATTTAATTAATACAACTTCACCATTTCAGGAAAAAAAACTTTGGGACAGTTTTTGTAATTGCAGGTAATGATAGGGACCACTTTTGCAACTTTTTAGAGACTACTTTTGCAGCGTGAGTAAAGAAAAAATTGAAAATGTTCAATAGTAGTAGAGTTTTGTTTATAGTTTAGGCCCTTAAAGTTTATAACTTTCTTTTTTGAAGTTTCATTAAAATGGAATCGTATAAAGTTCGTATTTTTTAATGAACAAGGATTTTTCTTAAAAAAAATACGAACTTTATTAAATGGAATCACTTAATGTTTATATTAGCTGTGTGGAATCTGCTGTAACTTGCTGATTTAATTAATACAACTTCACCATTTCTGAAAAAAAAAACTTTAGGACTGTTTTTATAATTTCAGGTAATTACAGGGACCATTTTGCAACTTTTCAAAGACTACTTTTGCAAAGTGAGTAAAGAAAAAATAGAAAATGTGCTATAGTAGTAGACTTTTGGTTACATTTTAGGCCCTTATAGTTTATAACTTTCTTTTACTTGTGTTGTTGATGGATCTTTGTAGTTGAATGAAACTTGAGTTGTTGTTGAAGATGAGCTTAGGCGTAACAATTCCTTAGGCGTAATCTGATGTGCTTACGCACGAAACTTCCTTAGGCGTAAACTTTCCCTTACTCGTAAGAATATCTTACTCGTAAGAATAGTGGTTAAACAAAACATTAGGCGTAAACTGAAGACCTATGCGTAAAGAACCTTATGCGTAAGATAGTTCTTAGGCGTAAAGTGTTACTCGTAAGTATTTTCCTTAAGCGTAAGATTAGGTTGGAAACCAAAATCTTTCACACTTGTCCAAGTGTGAGAGATATCCACAAGTTGAAGTATTTTTCAAGCTTATCCAAGCAAGAGAAACACTGAGTTACCAACAGCTTCGAAGAATTTGGTGAAGATTCATTACGCATAAACTGCTTAGGCGTAAACTCTGACTTTAGGAGTAAATTTTAGGCATAAGAATAGGCCTATGGGCTTTCTGCATAAGCTTAGTACTTAATAAAAAACTTAAAAGCCATAATTACACAACCTACTACATATAAGTGACTAACACTTGAAATACTAGTTAGGAGTGATTCCAACAATTAAATATAATCGTATAATTTTCATATTAGCTGTGTGGAATCTCATGTAACTGGTTGATTTAAATAATACAACTTCACCATTTCAGGAAAAAAAACTTTGGGACAGTTTTGTAATTGCGGTAATGACAGTGGACCACTTTTTGCAACTTTTAAAAGACTACTTTTGCAACGTGAGTAAAGAAAAAATTGAAAATGTTCTATAGTAGTAGAGTTTTTTTTATAGTTTTGGCCCTTAAAGTTTATAACTTTCTTTTTTGAAGTTTTATTAAAATAGAATCGTATAAAGTTCGTATTTTTTAATGAAAAAGGATTTTTCATAAAAAAAATACGAACTTTATTAAATGGAATCACTTAATGTTCATATTAGCCGTGTGGAATCTCATGTAACTTGCTGATTTAATTAATACAACATCACCATTTCAGGAAAAAAAACTTTAGGACTGTTTTTATAATTTCAGGTATTACAGGGACCATTTTGAAACTTTTCAAAGACTACTTTTGCAAAGTGAGTAAAGAAAAAATTGAAAATGTGCTATAGTAGTAGAGTTTTGGTTACATTTTAGGCCCTTAAAGTTTATAACTTTCTTTTACTTGTGTTGTTGATGGATCTTTGTAGTTGAATGAAACTTGAGTTTGTTGTTGAAGATGAGCTTAGGCGTAACAATTCCTTTGGCGTAATCTAATGTGCTTACACGAAAACTTCCTTAAGGCGTAAAATTTCCCTTACTCGTAAGAATAGTGGTTAAACATAACCTTAGGCGTAAACTGAAGACTTATGCGTAAAGAACCTTATGCGTAAGATAGTTCTTAGGCGTAAAGTGTTACTCGTAAGTATTTTGCTTAAGCGTAAGATTAGGTTGGAAACCAAAATCTTTCACACTTGTCCAAGTGTGAGAGATATCCACAAGTTGAAGTATTTTCAAGCTTATCCAAGCAAGAGAAACACTAAGTTACCAACAGCTTCGAAGAATTTGGTGAAGATTCTTTACGCATAAACTGCTTAGGCGTAAACTCTGACTTTAGGCGTAAACGTTAGGCATAAGAATAGGCCTATGGGCTTTCTGCATAAGCCTAGTACTTAATAAAAAACTTAAAAGCCAGAATTACACAACCTATTACATATAAGTGACTAACACTTGAAATACTAGTTAGGAGTGATTCCAACAATTAAATATAATCGTATAATTTTCATATTAGCTGTGTGGAATCTCATGTAACTTGTTGATTTAAATAATACAACTTCACCATTTCAGGAAAAAAAAACTTTGGGACAATTTTTGTAATTGCAGGTAATGACAGGGACCACTTTTGCAACTTTTTAGAGACTACTTTTGCAACGTGAGTGAAGAATAAATTGAAAAAGTTCTATAGTAGTAGAGTTTTTTTTATAGTTTAGGCCCTTAAAGTTTATAACTTTCTTTTTTGAAGTTTTATTAAAATAGAATCGTATAAAGTTCGTATTTTTTAATGAAAAAGGATTTTTCATAAAAAAAAAAATACTTAACTTTTATTAAATGGAATCACTTAATGTTCATATTAGATGTGTGGAGTCTCATGTAACTTGCTGATTTAATTAATACAACTTCACCATTTCAGGAAAAAAACTTTAGGACTGTTTTTATAATTTCAGGTAATTACAGGGACCATTTTGCAACTTTTCAAAGACTACTTTTGCAAAGTGAGTAAAGAAAAAATAGAAAATGTGCTATAGTAGTAGAGTTTTGGTTACATTTTAGGCCCTTAAAGTTTATAACTTTCTTTTACTTGTGTTGTTGATGGATCTTTGTAGTTGAATGAAACTTGAGTTTGTTGTTGAAGATGAGCTTAGGCGTAACAATTCCTTAGGCGTAATCTGATGTGCTTACACGTAAACTTCCTTAAGGCGTAAACTTTCCCTTACTCGTAAGAATAGTGGATAAACATAACCTTAGGTAAAACTGAAGACTTATGCGTAAAGAACCTTATGCGTAAGATAGTTCTTAGGCGTAAAGTGTTACTCGTAAGTATTATGCTTAGGCGTAAGATTAGGTTGGAAACCAAAACTTTCACACTTGTCCAAGTGTGAGAGATATCCACAAGTTGAAGTATTTTTCAAGCTTATCCAAGTAAGAGAAACACTGAGTTACCAACAGCTTCGAAGAATTTGGTGAAGATTCTTTACGCATAAACTGCTTAGGCGTAAACTCTGACTTTAGGCGTAAACGTTAGGCGTAAGAATAGGCCTATGGGCTTTCTGCATAAGCCTAGTACTTAATAAAAAACTTAAAAGCCATAATTACACAACCTATTACATATAAGTGACTAACACTTGAAATACTAGTTAAGAGTGATTCCAACAATTAAATAGAATCGTATAATTTTCATATTAGCTGTGTAGAATCTCATGTAACTTGTTGATTTAATTAATACAACTTCACCATTTCAGGAAAAAAAACTTTGGGACAGTTTTTGTAATTGCAGGTAATGACAGGGACGACTTTTGCAACTTTTCAGAGACTCCTTTTGCAACGTGAGTAAAGAAAAAATTGAAAATGTTCTATAGTAGTCGAGTTTTGTTTATAGTTTAGGCCCTTAAAGTTTATAACTTTCTTTTTTGAAGTTTTATTAAAATAGAATTCGTATAAAGTTCGTATTTTTTAATGAAAAAGGATTTTTCATAAAAATACGAACTTTATTAAA
>OU343216.1:39769337-39793372 GCA_910596185.1 Chrysanthemum makinoi | reverse complement strand
TTTAATGCTTGAGTATGCTTTATGATGATATGGTCTTCGTAGGTCATATACAAGAGATAACCTCAAAGAACTAGGGGGCACGCATACCCTACGACCTTTAGGAATACAACGCGTTAAGATAAGGACGTGACAACTCAACCGATCAATAAAAGATAACTAGGGAATAATAGTATTTAGGTGAACACATTTTTAATCATTATACGAGCACACCTCAATTAGACATTAGCTACCCGTAGTAATTAGATTATTAGATAATTAGATAAGTAGAGTAATCTCCAGAAGTACCACCCCCAAACAACCCCTATGAGATTTTACCTTAGCTTTCTAAAAGAAACCTAAAAAAAGATTAAAAAAAAAAGAATCATCCTCAACCCCACCTTCTCGCATACATTTCTACTAGCATTCCTATTACCTTAGATAATGATATCAATCCCCGAGGCTTTCCCAATACTACACTACAACGACAGGTTCACGCCTAGAGGTTGAAAACTTGCTCGACTTAAAAGGAAGTTTCACCCAACGCCTTCTCGAGCGCGTCATCTCATATTTTTGTAAACCTACCAAAATATGTAAAATGTCAAAAGTATATAACTACTTTCATAAAAGTTATTTTGTACCTTCTCGTTATATATATCTAAGACGCGACTACTATATTTTTAGGTTGTCGTTAAAGCTTGCGACTTCTCGATATACACTCTATATCGTCGAAACCTATTGCTTATTTACAAGGTGAGTTCATAGCCCAACTTTTGTTTAACTATTTTATAAACTATTTTAGGGGAGATATATGCTACTGTTTTTATTACATGCTACTGATTTGATTATGGACAAGTACTTACAAATTGAATGCCTTGACTGCATTATTGCATGCCTAAGTTGTTTATGCCAAAAGTCCCCAACATCATGGACCACTAATCACTTGCGAGTGAGTGCAAATATTGTGGATAGGCCTATCGGGATTGACGAATCCCATTTGTGTTAGCTGGGATAGGTAACCAAACGCACTTTATTTGAATTTCTAGGTATAGGGCATAATACCTACCCGGGGCAAGTTACTTAATATATATATCGTCTGGTGATATATATACAAAGTCAGTCGTGAGTGCCATGAGCTTAGAGAATTAATAACTATCAAGAAGATAATTTTACACATTTCAATTATACTATGAACTATATTGGCGTATAACAACGTAGCCCACAACTTTCTTAAACTTAAAATCTTGTGATCAACTGTTTTACTTACAAACCTATGAACTCACTCAAACTTTCTGTTGACACTTTTTAGCATGTTTATCTCATGTTCGAAAGAAATTAGCTGGCATGGCATGTGAAGGCGCACAAATTTTTTTTTGAAGACGATACGTATATTATCATTCAAAAAACATTACAACTTTTATGTTGTACTTTTTATGGTTGTACAAACTTGTGGGACCTGTTTTTAAACTATGATATTTTAATTGAATGATAATTTATTTCAAAATGTCTCATTTAGAGTCGTTTTTTGTAACTTGTTATGTGAACTATGAAGTAATACCCTAGTGACACAATTTATCGCTCATTACAGATTGGTATCAGAGATTCAGATAGAGAACCGTGTTGCATATGAACCTAGGCTATAACTACATCTACATTAAACTCAGATCACTCATTGCTGTCTTCAACTTTCCGTGCGCCATGCCTACTCCTTAACATAATATTATTTATATAAACCATTGACAAAATATGACTGCGTAAGCCTATCCTAAGGCATTATTGCACAACCATATTTCCCCGATCATATACATTTTTGTGATCTACGAAACTTTCTTAGACATTGTAGTTGATACAATGGTCTCATTATTATTAAGACATTGTAAGTATACTAATGCATGTTTTACTGACCAGTTTTAATATTTATAAAGTCTCATTATACCTATGGTCTACCTTAGTGCACTAACGGGCAGTGTACCCGGTCGTATATAGTGTAGTAATCGGTAAAGCCGAGGTCGTCCCAAGAGCTATGTGAGTTGGATTATTACTAAGTCTAGGTGTCACAGATTTATAAAGGTTTCGACAGGGAATTAATTAATTAAACTACTAAAGCAGAATAAAGCAAATAAAAGCAAATAAATGGTAAAGGGAAAATCAATAGAGGAGAGTGGTGTTAACCTAGTTAATCCTCCTAGCTAGTTATGCCTACGTCTACTTACTTCCAATTACTTTAGGTGGGGTCAAAGTCGAGAGGACAAAATTGGTCAATTCGCCTAACCTATCACAAAGATGCCACCAAAGGAGAAGTCGTGTCCCTCATAAGTCCTCCGTTGTTCCTTGTCCCCAACCTAAGTCATTGGCACCTACATACTAGATTTATAATACTGGAGTTAGCAACTTAAACACTCACCCCTTACTACTTAAGTTCATCCAAACGGTAGGTGATCAGTTGGTCAAATCGCACAAGTATAAAGGGTCGTCAGCTGGTCATAGCTTACCTTTCGCCTCAGCCTGGCTTCTCACCTAGTCAGTTGGTCATATCTCCTAGGCAATTGGCCTCTACCGCCATTCAAAACTACCAAACCAAGGGTGGCTACCAATAAACGATGCATGCATACACTTAGAAATAATTGTACGAAAGTAAAGTAAATGCAAACAACATATTTAAGGAATCATAACTAGGCCAGCACCAAGAGGTGCTTAGCCGATCATATTAATCATACAAACCAATTCAATATTCAAAAGTACGAAATACATGAATTGAAAGTAAAAAAAAATATAAAATGCTAATGCTTATCGTAGGGGAGTGATTTCTCCCTTGGAGACAAATTCGTGATGCTCCTCTAGACATGCCTTGAGCTTTTTCCCATGTTCTCCGGTTGTTGCGTGGAATGGGATGATTAGAAATGTCGAATTGGGTATTTATAAATATTTAGGTTACGGTAAACCATAACAAGAGTTACGCCATAACCTTCAATTCCTTCAGATTTTGCACTAGACTGGCCGGTTACGGCAGAACCTAATAAGTGGTTACCGTAGTCTTCAATAAACTTGGTTACTTCGAAGGATGAAATAGTTACTACGTATATACGGTGGCGGAAAACCTCATTTGACCTAATATAGTTACGTCGAGCCTTTTAGGAAGAAAGTTATGACATAACCTTATGATAAGTTGGTTTTTCGAGTCACGCCATAGTTACGGCGTAATGAGAGACGAGTTACCAGAATCTCTTCAAAATCAAAGATACTATGATAAATCTTTAGATAATTCACCAATTCCGCATCTCTTTAGCTCCAATGCTCGTAATTTACCTAAAAGTGGAAAACAATGGAAAACAAGGTGAAATCCATATAAATGATATAAATTACAAGCATTATCTGTGGAAATTGACACTTAATAATCGTGACTATTTGATGTTATCAAATATCCCCACTTGAACTCTACTTGCCCTCAAGTGTAACCTTATTAGAAAGATTCCTAAAAAGATATCTCTTATTACCTGGAAAATATAAGTTTACAAATCCCTTATGCTAGAATAAAACAAAGCCAACACCTCACCTAAAGGGAACAAAACACTCAAATCTCAACTATTCTAAGTGTCAATTTTGGGGTGATCACCACCCACGTCAAGCATAGCATGTATTCATCACAAAGCTTCGGCTGCCGATACCAGAGTTAAGGGCTAAACAATTCTCGAAGGCAATATGGGTAGACGAAAAAGGTTTAGGGTGACTCGTCACTACTAATGTCACGAAGTGGACAAAATCAATGATACATGACCAAATACATGGCCAACACACCAAAGATTGCTCGCTGCATCACCTAGATACGCTTCATGACTAAATGGTAGGATAAGACATGAGATATATAAATGGTGTAAAAATAAAAAACAAGCATGTAGTCTAAATCTATAACCAAGTCATCACCACTTACCATCCGCCCAAAGTTCAAGCTTTGAAGTCAAGAAACCGGATCATGAAATATAAGGTAGATGTGTCATTAGAGGATGTCGTGATGGGCACACTACCTTTTCTTCAACTGTTGGCAAAACTACTAACTCCAATCTTCAAATGTGACCGAGGTGGCCTCCTCGATACTAAATCTAATAAGCTCATAAAATAGTGCTTATAACATCGCACTTTACAATAACTAAATCATAACAATTTTTTCTTTTTTTTTTTCTTTTTTCGAATCACTTTTTTTTTCAACATAACAATAATAACTTAAACATAATATCCCCCCACTTGAGATGAACAATGCGAATTCGGGGGTCTTCAATGATCTTCAGGAATGTTGTCGATGAAAGCGTGATTTCCGAACCTTTCCACTCGAACTTTGAACTTAGGCAAATGATGACTTCCCAATCACAAATAAAGACTACAGGGTAGGCTAAAGTGTATAGGTGTATCAAAACAATATATCGGGTTAACAAAATTAAAGGAATGGGTCAGATGGATGTATCTAGGGGTATCTTGCACTAAAGGAGAGTGCATCAAAAGGGTTTCACATGGGGGTCGAGAAGTCGAGGTGACTAATCGATAGACACACAATGGTAGGCTATTTGGGTGATAATCCTATAATATTGCCTTCTAAAACTGAAAAGTCCAAATACGTCGAGCTAACTCAACATACCTCATCTATGGTCCCGAAATGATGCAAAGGCCAAGTTCTAAAGTTTACAAGCTACCGGCACACTCATAATTTGGTGGATTTGGGGTAAAATATTAGAAACGGATAAGGCTAATCTCACCATATAATATCAAGGGCTGTATGTGCTCGGCTAGGTCTAATCTAGTTAGGTTAAGAAAAACATGTCAAAATTTTAAAAATGGCATATTTTTTCAAAATAAACTAGAAAAACGAGGGCAAAATAATGTTCAAGAGATAATTCTACTCCCGTCCCCACACTTGAATTGTACAAAGTCCCTTTTGTACTAAGCATTAAATAAAGGTGAAGAGAAAAAGTAGAATTAGGCGAGAACTTCCCAAATTTGCTCCATAAAGAAAGAAGGCCCACGAAAAAGAGACGTGCCTTCATATAAGCATCATGAACAAACTTCAATCCTTGAAATCACACTACCGACAAGCATAATTCTAAAAAGAAAAAAATTAAAAATTAAAAACAAACCTAACTCACTTTCGTAGGAATCACGATTGCATTTAGCATATGCAACAAGCCTTTTAAACCACTTGGTATCCTAAGTGGACGAGTGAAGTCTCGTGAGGGTTTACAGGGAACACACCCACAAAGTTGATTTAAAATACTAATACAAGGTTATTGTGTTTTAAAATAAAAGAATTAAAGCGGAGGAAGGTTACGTTGTAACATTTTTTGAGGGAGTTACTCCGTAACTAGCAAAACTTGGCATAAGCTGTAAAGCGAGTGGTTATGGCGTAACCACATAGATGGTGCAGCCGTAGTTAGTAATGCATCAAGAATTCTACTGCCAAAAGTTGGTTACGGCGTAATCACAAAGATGAGTTACGCCATAACTCTGGTCAGATCAGCAAACGGCATCAGCAATTACTTCCTCGTTTCCTGAAAACGCTACAGAAATGGAAATAAAACAAAAGAAATGGATAATTCCGGTTGTCTCCCGAAAGAGCACTTTTCTTTATTTACAAGTCTTTAAGTTAGTCTCAAAGCTGTGAAGCTCTATGGGGGCCTTTGGACTTCCCCGACTTCCTCAATGTCTTTCATCAAGTTATTCCTCATCCAGGCGACATTCGTGGCAGTTCGGAGGTATTCATTAGTTTCGATTTTCCGGATTTTGCAAAAATTTTCTTCCTGTCCCAAGTGGTAGCGAGTGAATTCTTATTTTTCGACAATAATTGGTGGTGGTCTCTTGTAGGGAATCCCAAGGAGTTTGCACCTCATTTGCTCATAAGCTTCGTTGTCGGGATCAGTAAACTCCTCATTACCTTGCAACTCAAGGTAATCTAGGATCCATTCAATGTCATCATCATCAGAAGCTGTACCTTTGAACCATTCTTCGTCGAGTAGATTCTCCACTAGTACACACTTGCATTCTTCTTTTTCATCTCTAACCAACTCCTTGTCATCCTCAATTGTTATTTCACTCGTGTTGTTGAGACTTTTGTTATTTGAATTTTCTCGACCCATGTACTGATTCCAAATCTTCTCTTTGGTTAACCTGTCAACATGTCCATACTTAATCTTCACCCAACTATCGAATCCCAGGTTGTCCAGCCAAGGCAAACTCGTTCTCTCCTCATCGTTGGTTGAGGACCAAAAGAATTCATCTTTTCCTATTCTCCTTGAGCTGCTCCCCCCGTTACATACATCATCATAGGGGTTGCATGATGCCCAGAAATTTTCCCCAGGAGATTTTATTCTTCGCACCAGTGATGCGTATTATTTCCTTGTTGTCAGTTCACACTAAATGCTCATCCATGCAGTAGATGTCTTTATTAGCCACTTCCTTTTTCTGAATGTGTTCCTCGTAATCAATTTTTAACTTCTTAAGAAGATTCGGGTTAATCTTGGCATCCCCGAATTGTATTGCGTACCAGTCATCACATGCCAAGTCACCGAACTTTATACAATGTCTTTCATGCTTGTGAGGGCATGTCTACTCTTCCTCTCTTTCACTATCCCCGGTTGCATACTACGCGGAAGGGGTTGCATGTAGCCATGCTCGTGTGGACTCCTCGTCGCTTATGATGGCGGAGTACACCGGTGGAAGCGGCTCTTCTTCATCTTCTAGGGAGAGTTTCTCGAGTCTTTCATCATCAGTATATGTAGGCCACATAAATTTATTATGGTTGATCCTATCCTTATTGCTTCCTCTATTGCAAACCTCATTTCTAGGGTCACACGAGGCCCAAAGATCATACCAATCTCCCAACTGGCGGTATCATTTTGCACCAGTGATATTTCTTCTTTGATATGGGAAGAGGGTACATGTCAATGTCGTAGGACCAGTCTTTTCCTGATTCGGTCACTTCGAGGAATTTTTCGCCCATGTATCGATTCGCCGTGGCGAGATTCTTGGTTACTGGCGTAATCGTTAGAGTCTTTCTCCTCATTATTCTTCATAACCCCATTATCGCTGTCAAAAATATAGTTACGTGTAACTCATAAGGCAGGTTCTGGTAACTCGAGATCTGTCGACAAGGAACAACCTGAATCCGTATCATTGGCCTAAACCTTCGAGTTATTATCAGCGAAAATCACTTTACATTCCATAGAGGTTTCAATCCTTCAGTTTATTGTTATTCATCCTTACTTTTCACGAGCTTTTCCACTATAGATTCTAGGTTTTTTAGGGTTGTATCGTGCTTGGAAAGGTTTATGTCAGTGTTTTCCTGGAATTCCTTTAACCACTCATTTTGCTCCTTTTGTCTTTGGGCTGAACTCTCCAGGAACTTGTTGATTGTTTCTTCAAGACTGGGCTTTCTTTTTCCATAAGGCCCACGGTTGTAATTTCCACGATACCCTTTATTATTTCGATTATCTCCGTAAAACGGTCGATTTTCTCCATACTTGGCTTCTTCAATATTTTCTTCGTCGACATGAGGACAATTCTTCGTAAGATGTCCTCCTCCACGTTTCTACAACCCACTTGGATGGCATGGACGGTTTCTCGACCTTCAGATATCTCGACTTAGATTTTCAATTTTACTAGCAATTGCTGCAATTCCGTCAAAATTTCCGCCTTGGTTTCATTTACTTCCTCGTCGTGCCATTTTGAGAGTGATCAGCCATTTTTGAATGGCTTCAATTGCAAGAGTAGGAGTCATGTTCGGGATAGGTCCTTGATAGTCCAACATTTGTCTTGTAGTTACGTTAATTCCTTTTTAGAAAATGTTGACCTTCACGGTTGTTCAGATCATGTGTAGGACACTTGTAAAGAGAGATCGTTGTGTCTATCCTGTGCTTGATACAACGTTTCGTCGTCTTCTTGCTTGAAATTATGGATCTCCAAAAGCTGGTTAGAAATCTTCGATGGCGGAAAATATCTCTGAATAAAGTGCTTCTTAAGTAGAGCCCAAGAATTAATTGCCCGGCGAATCTTCGATCCATTTTCTGGCGGCTCAGTAAGAGTCATTGGGAATACCCTTAGCATAGCAGCATCATGAGACACGCCCGGAATGTTGAAAAGGCTAGCGATGTATAGGATATTTTCAACGTGCTCATATGCATCTTCGTCCCTGTTTCCTGATAAACGGTTAGCACGAAGCTCCCTCATAAATTGGTCTTTGATTTCGAAACGGACATCCGCTCCATTTTAGGTCTTATGAGACCGGCCCTTGTTCCTCTTGTCAACGCCAAATATTCTGTGGAAAACTAGAAGGGGGGGGGGGTTGAATAGTTTTGCCGATTTTAAGTTAGTTTCAAAAACTTTAGATTCAATAATATGTGAGATCTTATGGATATAGAAAAAGTATAGATCTAATGATAATGCAAGTAAATAAAGTAAAGAAAAGGGATAGAAATGACACAACCGATTTATAGTGGTTCGGCTACAAGGACACATTCATTGCCCTACTCCACTCCCCGAGTCACCTACTCGAGAGTTCAAGCACTATGTCAACAAACACCTTCAACTTGGCGGAGAAGCCTTAAACGTTGCTTACACCTTTTCGGTACAAAGAAGCTAAATCGGAGTCTATCGACTATTACACAACAAATATGTGAAATATCAAATACAAGATCTTTGCTCACAAATCTTGGAGGAACAAATCAATCAAGGACCCCTTGCTTGGATGACTTGTAGAATGCTCGTGATCTCGCCTTAGAGAAGGACCTATATGAGAATCACTAAAGAAAGAAAGAAGGATTTACTCTTTAGATCAATTGATCTTTTGTTAGAAGAGAATGAGAGTATATAAGAGAATTAGTAAGAAGAGGGGTGAGTTAGAATGAAGAAATGGGTCTTTATTTATAGGCAAATTCTGCCACTGTTCCACGGATCCCACAGATCCCTCCCACAAGTGATCCGTCTAGTGTAATCCTAGGGATCCGTGGGGCCTCCTCTTGCCCATGGGTTTTGGTTATGGGTCATGGGTCATGAGTTATGGGTTGGTCCATGGGTATACTTTTAGATTCAATGTAGAGTACATTGTATCTAGTCTTGTGGGTATGGGTCAATACCATGGGTTATGGATATGATCCATGGGTTGTGATTTTTACCCATCCAAATAAACTATTACAACAAATGATTAATCACAACATTTTTGTATTAGATGGCTATATGTAAATGCTTTACAAAAATAACATGTATTCTTATAATTGTACTTAAGATAACATTATATTTGTTATCAACAAAACACAACGAGATCGCAAAATATTAATATACGTTTTTACGGTTTATTTGTATTAACAATCTCCCCCTTTTTGTTGATGACAAAACATAATGTTATGATGAGTAAAACTTAAGAATAGATGTAAGTTTTGAAAGCCCTAAGTTACTTACTTCTCCCCTTTTTGTTGAAACAAAAAGTTAACCCATCGAAGAAATAAAATGTGGAAAAATGGTCCACGTGTCGCTTACTACCCCTTGACGGTAGCTCCCCCTTGTTTGGGGCGTCAAGTGATGAAAAATAAAAAAATCCTACAAAGAGAATGGTTAGTAACGTGCTTAAATAATCTTGTGATTGACAAGAATCAAGCTTGGGAGCCAAGGTATGTAAACAAGGCCTTGTAATAAAACAACAAAGTGTAGTGGTATTTATGCCACCTACAAGCATGTAAAAATAAGAACAAGACTTGTTCCTGAAAATGACTCAAAAGAAAAAGTACTAAAAATAGAAAATAGTAATAATGATTCCTTCCATGCATGCATAAGGTTATGGATGGAGGTTTGGATGAGTAATGGTATTGATGCGATCAAGGATGAGGTTGAGTATGAATCGCATTTCTTCCCTAACTTCTATTGCAAATTCCCTAGTGGATTGGCAATGTTCACAATGTAAATGATGTGGGTAATGAGTGAGAAGTTTTGGGTTGTTTTGATTTGTGAGTTCTTGAATATGTGGTGGAAAATAGGAAAATATGGATCAAAGTCCGGAATGGTTGGAAGTGGTGGTAGAAAAGAACCTAGATGTTCTTGTAGTTTAATGGGAGCTAAGGGTGGTGATGTTTCAAGATCATTGAATATTGTGTTCGAAGAAGTTGGAGGTGTCAAAAAGGCTATTTCTTTTTGTTTTGTTTGTTGAGATCTTGTTGGAGTCATAAGGAGTTCCAAAAGAGTGACTTTAGGTGATGAAGTTGGTGTACTTGTTGGTGACGCTAATGGTATTACTCACAACTTCTCGGCTCCACACACTCCATAATCGAATGGGGTAGTAGAAAGAAAGAATAGAACCCTACAAGAAATGAGTCGAACCATGCTTAATGAACAATCAATACCTCAAAAGTTTTGGTGTAATGTCGTTGATACCTCAACATACATACTCAATCGAGTCCTAATTAGACCAATCTTAGGTAAAACTCCATATGAGTTACTCCGAGGCAAAAAGCCTACGTTAATTCACTTTAGAGTCTTTGGAAGAAAATGTTTTATTCTTAACACTAAAGATTACCTTACAAAATTTGATCCTAAATCAACCGAAGGTATCTTTCTAGGTTACTCGCCAAATAGCAAAGCTTTCGTCATATTAAACAAAGAAACAATGAAGGTAGAAGAGTCATTAAATATAAAATTTGATGAAAGTCCACCCAAACCCTCACCACCTCTTGTCGATGACGAGATTATAGAAAGTGAAGCTATAGTAATAAAGAAAAAGATAAATGAAGAGGAAGAACCTTTAAATGATGAAGTCATAAATATTAAAGAGTCCAAAGATCACCCCGTAGATAAAGTCATAGGAAAGCTAAACGAACGAACATTAAGGTCTCAAGTTCAAAACCAAAGTAGCTTGTTTTGTTTCGTTTCAACCATAGAACCTAGGAATACACAAGAAGCCATAAAAGATGAGAGTTGGGTAATGGCTATGCCAGAAGAACTAAATCAATTCGTTTCTAATGATATTTGGACGCTTGTCCCTCCACCTAGTAATCAAATCATAATAGGAACCAAATGGGTTTATAAAAACAAATTAGATGCAAACGGAGTAGTGTCTAGGAACAAAGCTAGACTCGTTGCCCAAAGGTATAACCAACAAGAAGGAATAGACTTTGATGAGACCTATGCCCCCGTGGCTAGATTAGAGTCTATAAGAATACTTCTTGTGTATGCTTGTGCTAATGATCTAAAGCTTTATCAAATGGATGTCAAAAGCGCTTTTCTAAATGGTTTCATTAATGAAGAAGTATATGTAGTTCAACCTCCGGGCTTCATCGATTTTGAAAAACCCAAACATGTATATAAATTAAAGAAAGACCTTTACGATCTTAAACAAGCTCCAAAAGCTTGGTATGATAGTCTCAAGTCATTTTTAATAAAACATAACTATACCATGGGGTTAGTTGACAACACACTTTTTACTAAGAAAAGAGAGTCACATATAATCATAGTGCAAATATATGTAGATGATATTATATTCGGATCCACTTGTCAAGACATGTGTGATGATTTCTCTAAAATCATGCATGACGAGTTCGAGATGAGTATGATGGGAGAACTTAGTTTCTTTCTTGATCTACAAATCAAACAAGTAGAAGATGGTATCTTCTTTAACCAATCTAAATACATAAAGGAGATGTTAAAGAAATTTGGTCTAGAAGAGTCAAAACCAATTAGGACACCAATGTCATCCGACACCAAACTTACAATAGATGAAGACGGCGAATCCATAGATAATACTAAATATCGTGGCATGATAGGTAGTCTTCACTACCTCTCAGCGGCAATGGCGGATATCATGTTTAGTGTTTGCTTATGTGCTAGGTTTCAAGAAGACCCTAAAACATCACACCTAGAAGCCGTAAAAGGATATTTAGATACATTAAGGGTACAACACAATTAGGATTATGGTATCCTAAGGGCACGGGAGTAGAAACAATTATATATGCAAATTCTGACCATGCAGGTGATTATGTTGATAGAAAAAGTACAAGTGGGGTGTGTACTTTCATGGGATGTTGTTTAACATCTTGGTTTTCTAAGAAACAAACGGTACTTTCAATATCAACAACCGGCGATGCGTCTCGCCCGCCAAAGCATGCCAACAAGCACTATGGATGAAACAAGCGTTAGTGATACGACATCCATCTAAGCGACATAGCCATCCTATGTGACAACAAAGGTGTCATCGACTTAAGCAAGAATCCGTATTGCATTCTGCACAAAGCATATGAGAATCCGTCATCACTTCTTAAGGGCAATGTTCATCTCCTGTCAATGAACAATTCAACCTACTTAAGTCTTGGTCTTGGTCTAATGGAACATACCGTAATTTATTTGACTCTACAAGGTATGTAAACACTAGCCTTCTTCTTTCCGAGTCTAGGATTTCTATTTCATGCACAACTCACAAACAATACGGGAATTTTCAAAACCTAAGATAAGTTTTCCACTTATAGCTTTATTATTTTTTTGGTTGCAAACACATAACTACATACACATTTTCAAAGAAAACCTCTTTTCAAAATGTTTTCTAAAGGATGATACCTTCCCGTATCAATTTCACAAAAGCAATTTCTCACGTCTAGGAAAAATCGCTTTTTCATTATTAATACAATGTAAAACCGTTTCATTGCATCTCATGTCTTTGAATGCTAAAGAGACACATAACTAATATGTGTTTTCAGGTACATTCATTTAAGCAACAATGAATTAGGAGCATTGATAACACTAAATTACGTACTCATGTACTAAATATGTGTTTTCGGGTTATCTCAATAGGATGTTTTTCTACTTCTAGTTTATTTTTCCTTTTCTTTTTAGGGGTCAAGATAACCATAACTCAAATATAGTTTGCATATAGGCACACATGGCAAAAATGTTTCCAAAAGGAAAATTTTGTGGTGCACGAATCACCCGAGACCAGCGGATCCGCCTTCATCTTTGGGCCATCCCTCAAGGGAAGGATCCGTGGGATCCGTGAGAGACGACTATTACACCTTACATTTTTCTCACTTTATATGTAAAATCCACATTTGTTTCATTTTGGGAGTATGCTCTTTAATGCTTGTGTTCTCATGATCACATGCCTTAAATTCATATCTAATCATTAGATTTTAATCCACATTTGGGTCAAGCATTCATTACAATGCTTTGTTTTTCTATATATAGAACTCCCAAAGTGCTTGCATAATCCATCTCATCCTCACAAACACAATACACCATGTCATCCATAAACCCTTTAGATGAATCACCTAGTACAAACAATCACATCCATGAAACTCAAACCTTTGTACTTCCACCTTCCAAAATACCAAAATGAAACTCTAGGATATCATGCGGTTAACATCCGATCTTGTTTATGGAAAACCATCATATATGGCTCATCACCATCAATAACTCCCTAAGATGCTTCCATTATAGCACCTATTTTCATCACCAACGAGTACACAACTTGATCACCAAATAATTCACCACCTACAAAATCGCTCTTTTGACACTCAACTCAACAAAAAATCATCTTGAAAATCAATTAGCTCTTCATTAAGTATCCATTCTAATCATTCAGTTCTCATCAGAACCAAATATTCACTATATCCATCCGCTTGGTAAAATTGCAATAGAAGTTAGGGAAGAAATGGGATTCATACTCAACCTCATCCTTGATCGCATCAATACCATTACTCATCAAACCTCCATCCATAACCTTATGCAAGCATGGAAGGAATCACTACTACTATTTTCTATTTTTAGTACTTTTTCTTTTGAAGTCATTTTCAAGAACAAGTCTTTTTCTTACTTTTACATGCTTGTAGGTGGCATAAATACCACTACAATTTGTTGTTTTATTACAAGGCCTTGTTTACATACCTTGGATCCCAATCTTGATTCGGCAATCACAGAATATTTAAGCATGTTACTAACCTTTCTTTTGTGTAGGATTTTTATTTTTTTCTTAACTTGGCCCCAAACTAGGGGAGCTACCGTCGGGGAGTTAAATCGACGTGGACTAATTTTTCCACACTTTTATGTTTATTTCTTCAAGGGTTAACTTTTGTTTTGACAAAAGGGGAAAAGTAAAACTTAGGGGCTTTCAAAACTTACATCTATTCTTGAGTTTTACTCATCATAACATTATATTTTGTCATCAACAAAAAGGGGGAGATTGTTAATACAAATAAACCGTAAAATCGTTTATTAATATTTTAGCGATCTGTTGTGTTTGTTGATAACAAATATAATGTTATCTTAAGTATAAGTATAAGGATACATGTTATTTTTGTAAAGCATTTACATATAACCATTTAAATACAAAAATGTAGTAATTAAGCATTTGTTGTAATAGTTTATTAAGATGGGTAAAAACCATAACCCATGGACCATAACCCATGGATCTTAACAATACCAAGTTGTAGATACAATGTATACTTAGATACATTGAATCTAAAGAAAACCCATGGACCAACCCATAACCCCTTGACCCATAAAACCCATGGGCAAGAGGCGTTCCATGGATCCCTAGATTACACTAGCGGATCCCAGTGGAAGGATCCGGGAACAGTGGAAGATTTTGCCTATAAATAGAGAGCCATTTCTTCATTCTAACTCACCCCTCTTCTTACTAGTTCTCTCAAACACTCTCATTCTCTTCTAATATATAGATCACTTGATCTAGAGAGTTTTTCTTCTTTCTTTCTATTGTGATCCTCATAGGTCCTTCTACAAGGCGAGATCGAGCATTCTACAGTCATCCAAGCAGGGTTCTGATTGATTTCTCACTCCACAAGATTTCTGTAGCAAAGATCTTGTATTTGATATTTCACATATTTGTTGTGTAATAGTTGTGTTGGTTTTGGTCCCGCGACCTTTCTGGACTTCGATATCTAGCTTTGTACCGGAAAAGTGTAAGCACGTTGTGAAGGCTTCCATGAAATGAAGGAGTTTGTTGACATAGTGCTTGAACTCTAAGTAGGTGACTTCGGGGAGTGGAGTAGGGCAGGAAGGTGTCCTTGTAGCGAACCATATACATCGGTTGTGTCTTTTTCTTTCCCAGCTTTACTTTATTTACCTTTATCATTGAAACTATACTTTCTCTACATCCATAAGATCTGTATTAACGAATCTAAAGTTTTGAAACAACTTAAATTGGAAAACTATTCAACCCCCTTCTAGTTTTACATACCTTGTAGAGTCAAAAATATAAATTAGCGTTTGTTCTATGAGACCAAGACCAAGGCGAAGTAGGTTGAATTGTTCGCTTAACGGTTTGGTGAGGGCGTCGGCTATGTTGTCTTCGGATGCTACCTTCTCAATAGAGATGTTCCCCTTTTGAACATTGTCTCTTTAGAAGTGATGACGAATCTCTATATGCTTTGTGCGAGAATGTAATATCGGATTCTTGCTTAAATCTATGGCACCCTTGTTGTCACATAGAATTGCTATGTAACTTAGATGAATGTCGTAGTCGACTAACGCTTGTTTCATCCATAGTGCTTTTTGGCATGCTTTGCCGTGAGGAGCGTATTGCTTCGGTTGTTGATATTGCTAATGCCGTTTGTTTCTTTGAAAACCAAGATGTTAAACAACATCCCATAAAAGAACATACCCCACTTGTACTTTTTCTATCAACATAATCACTGCATGGTCGGAATCTGCATATACAATTGTTTCTACTCCCGTGCCCTTAGGATACCATAATCCTAATTGTGTTGTACCATAATGTATCTAAATATTGTTTTCGGCTTCTAGGTGTGATGTTTTAGGGTCTTCTTGAAACCTAGCACATAAGAAAACACTAAACATGATATCCTGCCTATTAGCCGTGAGTAGAAGACTACCAATCATGCCACGATATTTAGTATTATCTACGGATTCTCCGTCTTCATCTTTAGTGAGTTTGGTGTCGGATGACATTGGTGTCCTAATTGGTTTTGACTCTTCTAATCCGAATTTCTTTAACATCTATTTTATGTATTTAGATTGATTAAAGAAGATACCATCTTCTACTTGTTTGATTTGTAGACCAAGAAAGAAACTAAGTTCTCCCATCATACTCATCTCGAACTCGTCATGCATGATTTTAGAGAAATCATCACACATGTCTTGACAAGTGGATCCGAATATAATATCATCTACATATATTTGAACTATGATTATATGTGACTCTCTTTTCTTAGTAAAAAGTGTGTTGTCAACTAACCCCATGGTATAGTTGTGTTTAATTAAAAATGACTTGAGTCTATCATACCAAGCTTTTGGAGCTTGTTTAAGACCATAAAGGGCTTTCTTTAACTTATACACATGTTTAGGTTTTTCAAAATCGATGAAGCCCGGAGGTTGAGCTACATATACTTCTTCATTAATAAAACCATTTACAAAGCAATTTTTACATCCATTTGATAAAGCTTTAGATCATTAGCACAAGCATACGCAAAGTATTCTTATAGACTCTAATCTAGCCACGGGGGCATAGGTCTCATCAAAGTCTATTCCTTCTTATTGGTTATACCCTTAGACAGCGAGTCTAGCCTTGTTCCTAGACACTACTCCGTTTGCATCTAATTTGTTTTATAAACCCATTTGGTTCCTATTATGGTTTGATTACTAGGTGGAGGGACAAGTGTCCAAACATCATTAGAAACAAATTGATTTAATTCTTCTTGCATAGCCATTACCCAACTTTCATCTTTTATGGCTTCTTGTGTATTCTTAGGTTCTATGGTTGAAACAAACAAAATAAGCTACTTTGGTTTTGAACTTGAGACCTTAATGTTCTTTTGTTTAGCTTTCCTATGACCTTATCTACGGAGTGATCTTTGGACTCTTTAATTTTTATGAGTTCATCATTTAAAGGTTCTTCTTCTTCATTTATCTTTTTTTTTATTACTATAGCTTCACTTTCTACAATTTCGTCATCGACAAGAGGTGGAGAGGGTTTGGGTGGACTTTCATCAAATTTTATATTTAATGACTCTTCTACCTTCATTGTTTCTTTGTTTAATATGGCGTAAGCTTTGCTATTTGGAGAGTAACCTAGAAAGATACCTTCGGTTGATTTAGGATCAAATTTTGTAAGGTAATCTTTAGTGTTAAGAATAAAACATTTGCTACCAAAGACTCTAAAGTGATCTAACGTAGGCTTTTTGCCTCAGAGTAACTCATATGGAGTTTTACCTAAGATTGGTCTAATTAAGACTCGATTGAGTATGTGCGTTGAAGTATCAACGACATTGCACCAAAACTTTTGAGGTATGGATTGCTCATTAAGCATGGTTCGACTCATTTCTTGTAGGGTTCTATTCTTTCTTTCAACTACCCTATTCGATTGTGGAGTCGTGTAGAAGTTGTGAGTAATACCATTAGCGTCACAAAAAGCTCCAAATTGCACTTCATTATCGAATTCCCTTCCATGATCCGTTCTAATAGACACTATAGGACTTCCTAGTTGTCTTTGGATTTTCTTGCTTAATATTTCAAAATAATTAAACGTTTCCGTTTTGTTCTTTAAGAATTTTGTCCATGTGTACCTAGAGTAATCATCCACTATGACCAAAGTGTAGTAGTTTCCTCCATAACTTTGGATAGCGGATGGACCAAATAAATCCATGTGTAGTAATTCTAGACACTTAGTTGTAGACACCATGTTTTTAGCTTTATGACTAGAATGGACTTGTTTTCCTACATTACAAGCATCACAAAAGTGATGTTCATATTTTAACTTAGGTAGATCTCTTACTAGATCTTTGGATGATAGCGATTGAAGAAGTGTCATATTGGCATGACCCAATCTTTGATGCCATAAGGTCGAAGTATCATCCATAGAGGTAAGACATAGTTTGTCTTTAGGTTCATTACGATTTTAATGACATAGACTCCATGTTTCCTAATTCCTCTTCCTATGGTTATACCATTTTTAATATCTTACCACGGTTTAGGTAAAAGTACATTGCACTTTTATCACATATTTGTCCTATACTTAAGAGATTAAAGTTTAGGT
Source organism: Chrysanthemum makinoi (assembly GCA_910596185.1). Lineage (NCBI taxonomy): Eukaryota > Viridiplantae > Streptophyta > Magnoliopsida > Asterales > Asteraceae > Chrysanthemum > Chrysanthemum makinoi. The sequence goes on along the minus strand of OU343216.1, from coordinate 39,775,374 downwards.
TTTCTACATGACACACATCGTTAATGGTTAGAGATTTGTTAGAAATCGTACCTTTACCAATGATTTTACTTTTGCTATTTCCAAACACCACATTACCTCCGAAGGATTCATGTGGAGAATAGATCTTTATTGCCGGTCATGTGCCTTGTGCACCCGCTATCCTTGACCCATTCATCCGAGTCTAGGTCGACCTTTAAACTATTTTTTCATGGGTCCATTAGTGTTAAACATTCCATTCATGTTAGACATGTATGGATGAGGTGAGTATGCATTCCATGGAGCAAAGTTTTGAAAAGGAAAACCATTTTGCATACTTGGGTTCCATCCCATTTGATGGTTACTTCTCGGGTAAATATTATTAGGTCTCCTAGATGGATTATGTTTTGAAAAGATGGAGCTTTGTTTCTTGCAAAAGTAGGATTATATTTTGGAGGTGGTTGTCTAGTGGTGAAATGAGTTGGTTTCTTCTTATTAACGATAAAAAAATCGGTTCTAGATGAAGAAGCTATGTTATTACCACTTTTTGCTAGCGGACCGGATCCTGGCTTAACACTAGCGGTTGCCTTTAATGGGATCCGTGGGATCCGCCTAACGATGGTGGTTTTTCTAGTGCTTTAACAAATTGTTTTCTTTGTTTTCACTAGTTGATGGATCAAGTTGTTGAATACCTAAACCTTTTTGGTTGTTACCGGTTTTAACAATATCTAATATCATATCTAAAGTATTAGTACTCATTCTAGCAATTTTAGAATCTAGTTGATCAACTAGTGTTTGAAGTTGAATGCAAAGTTCACATTCACCACTTGCTATTTTACCCTTTTCTAAACGTTTCAGTTTTGCTTTTTATTTCTATGACTTCTTTATCTAAGCGTTGGTTTTGACTTTTTAAAAGCTTGTTTTTGTTAATTAGTTTTAAGCTAATATTGCACAGTTTGTCATATTCATTATGTAATGAGTCGTCATCTAGTGATGAGCTACTATAGTATTTGTGACATACCTCGTCATTTGCCATGAGACAAATTTCTTCGTCCTCCTCGTCGCTCATCCCCCACGTGCCACTCCGGCATGCCTTTTGATCATCCCGTTTGGGACACTTACTAATAAAGTGGTTTGGGTCCCCACATTTAAAGCAAGCGTGATCATCCCTTGGCTTCTCATCCTCTTTGCTTTTCTGGAATCCTTTCTTGTTGTCATACGGTTGTTTGACGTATCTTCCCTTCCTTCTAAAAAACTTTTTAAAGTCCCTTACCGCCATAGCGTACTCCTCATCGTCACTATCGAAGGAGTTCTCTTCATCGCTTGAAGCCTTTTTGGCTTTAAGGGCAAGAGATTTGTGTTTCTCTTTCACCTTTGAGGCTTCGGAATCTTTAGCAAGGACAAGCTCGTAGAATTTTAAGTTGCCTATGAGTTCATCAAGGGTGAGGATTGTCAAATCTTTTGACTCTTCGATCACCGTTACCTTGGATCTCCACTTGATGGAAGTGCTTAGATATCTCCTAACATGGTTCTGCTAAAAAGATTCATCAAGTGCTTATAAAGATGTAATAATAGTATTAAAATTAGCAAATGAATGATCTATAGTTTCCTCATCCGATATTGAAAATTGTTCATATTGTTGAACAAATAAATCAATTTTATTATTTTTAACTTGTTGATTACCTTGATGAGTTACAATTAAAGAATTCCAAATTTCTTTAGAGGTTTTAAGCATAGAAATTCTTTCGAATTCCTTTTTGGGTAAAGCATTATACAAAACCATTTTAGCTTCACTATTTTTAGAAAGTTTTTTCTTCATTTCATCATTTAGTTTATCATGATGTATGTTAACTAAATTTCATTTATCATCTTTTGAGGTAGCCTCAAAATCGCCTTCAACAATAATGTACCAAAGATCAATATCTTTAGACTTCACATATGTTTTGAATCTATTTTTCCAATATATAAAACCATTAGTTTCAAGTAGTGGTGGTCGTTACATAGATTGCCCTTCTTGTAAATAGTGATGAAAAGTTTTTAAATACGGTTTACTTTAAAACTTTTATAAACTTAGCTCTTGATGCCAATTGTGGAAAACTAGAAGGGGTTGAATAGTTTTGTTGATTTTAAGTTAGTTTCAAAACTTTAGATTAGATAATATGTGACATCTTATGGATATATAGAAAGTATAGATCTAATGATAAAGCAAGTAAATAAAGTAAAGCAAAGGGATAGAAATGACACAACCGATTTATAGTGGTTCCGCTACAAGGTCACCTTCCTTGCCCTACTCACTCCCAGGAGTCACCTACTCGAGAGTTCAAGCACTATGTCAACAAACTCCTTCATCTTGGCGGAGAAGCCTTCTAGCGTTGCTTACACCTTTTTCGGTACAAAGATAAATCTGAGAGTCCGTAACACGGTGGACCAAACCAACACGACTATTACACAACAAATATGTGAAATATCAAGTACAATATCTTTGCTACTGAGAAATCTTGGGAGGAACAAATCAATCAAGGACCCCTTGCTTGGATGACTTGTAGAATGCTCGTGATCTCGCCTTAGAGAAGGACCTATATGAGAATCACTAAAGAAAGAAAGAAGGAAGTACTCTCTAGATCAAGTGATCTTTTGTTAGAAGAGAATGAGAGTATATGAGAGAATTAGTAAGAAGAGGGGTGAGTTAGAATGAAGAAATGGCTCTCTATTTATAGGCAAATTCTTGCCCTTCCCCGGATCCCGGATCCCTCCCACAAGGGATCCGTCTAGTGTAATCCTAGGGATCCGTGGGGCGCTCCTCTTTGCCCATGGGTTTTTTGGTTATGGGTCATGGGTTAGGGGGTTGGTCCATGTGTATTCTTTTAGATTTAATGTATCTAAGTACATTGTATCTAGTATTGGGTATGGGTCAATACCATGGGTTATGGATATGATCCATGGGTTGTGATTTTTACCCATCCTAATAAACTATTACAACAAATGATTTATTACAACATTTTGTATTAGATGGCTATATGTAAATGCTTTACAAAAATAACATGTATCCTTATAATTGTACTTAAGATAACATTATATTTGTTATCAACAAAACACAAAGAGATCGCAAAATATTAATAAAGTTTTTACGGTTTATTTGTATTAACTTTATATTCCTCAAATTAGGTGATCGATGTTAACAACTTCCATGGTACTTTGGCTTCGAATAATGATCGTGAGAATAGTAGAAAATTTAAAATGAAATGAAAGGGATAATATTAATCTAATATAACTCCGTGCTTGGCTCAAAAACTTAATGCGAGGTTTTTCTTGACCGAGGTTTTAATATTTATAATCTCGTTATACTATGGTCTACCCTAGTGCACTAACGGGCATGTACCGGTGGTGTGTAGTGTATTATTGGGAAAGCCATTCGTCCCAAATGTGGAGTTGGATTATTACTAAGTCTAGGTGTTCAGTTTATAATGGTTTTCGATAGAAATTAATTAATTAAACTACTAAGCTAGAATAAAGCAAATAAAACAAATAAATGATAAAGGAAAATCAATAGATGAGAGTGTTGCTAACCTAGTTAATCCTCCAGCTAATTATGCCTACGATCCTACTTACTTCCACTTGGTGGGGTCAAAGTCGAGAGAGGGGCGATTTGGTCAATTCCCCTAACCTCTCGACAAGATGCCACCACAGGAGAAGTCAGTGTCCCCTCATAAGTCTGTTGTTCCTAGTACCTAAGCCAGTCATTAAGTAAGGCTACATGCTAGATTTATAATATTGAGTGCCGAGGCGTTATCAAACACTTACCCTTAATTCTTAAGTTCCTCCAAAGCGGTAGGTGATCAGTTGGTCAAATCGCACAAGTAGAAAAGTAGTGAGTTGGTCATATCTTACCCTTCCCGTCTCAGTCCGCTCACCACAAATTGGGTTGGTCATATCTCTAAGCAATTGCCTCTACCGCCATTCAAAACTACCGAACCAAGGGTGGCTACCAATAAACTATGCATGCATACACTTAGAAATAATTATGCGAAGTAAAGTAAGCATAAAACAAAACAATTAAGGAATCATAACTAGGAATTGACACCAAGAAGTTAGCAACGTGATATTAATCATACAAACCAATTCAATATTCAAAGGTACGAAATACATGAATTGAAAGTAAAAGGAATAATAAATGCTAATGCTATGTTAGAGTGATTTCTACCTTGGAACAGCTCCATATGCTCCTCTAGACACCGCCTTGAGCTTTTCCTCGTTCTCTGGTTGTTGTGTGTGGAATGGGATGATTAGAAATGCTGGAATTTGTGAGGTATTTATAGGCCGGTCCGGGTTACGGTAACCATAACAAGATTACACCGTAACCTTCAATTCCCGTATTTGCACTAGATCGCGAGGTTACGGCATTATCTAATAAGTGGTGGCAGTAGTCTTCAATAAACTGGTTTACCGTAGTTGATGAAATAGTTACGGCGTCGCGTATCGGTAGTGAAACCTCATTTGACCCTAATATGGTTCGTAGTGTACTTTGGGAAGAGTTACGCCCGTAACCCGATAAGTTGGTTTTCGAGTCCGCAGTGAATTACACTTAATGTGAGCACGAGTTATGCGTAACTTCTTCAAAATCAGCATACTATGATAAATCTTTAGATAATTCTCCAATTCCGCGTCTCTTTAGCTCAAATGCTCGTAATTTACCTGAAAGTGGAAAACAATGGAAAACAAGCGTAAATACATATAAATGATATAAATTACAAGCATTATCGAGGGAAATTGACACTTAATAATCGAGACTATTTGATGTTATCATATACAATGGTCTTCATATTTCTCAAACATCATGAGATACACAATTGACTTAATTAGATATATCTAAAACATCATGAGATACAAAATTGACTTAGATATATCTTAGACATCGTGAGATACACAATTGGCCTAAATATATCTAAGACATTGAGAGACACACAATATTTTTGTCACACCCCCAATTACTTTTGTTTTGTTGGAATGGAATTCTGGGATTGGCTGTCATAGCATCATAATTCTAGATATATTGAACGACCTAAAGTGTCGTTTGGAAAATACATCGTTTGATTTAATAAAATAATCAGAGTTTACAAAGTGTAGGTCCCAAATGAAAATCAACTTGTGCGGAATTAAGTTCGATACAAGACAAACGATGTTTTAAAATGAATAAATCTCATGTGTGACGTCGTCCTCGATCTATGATATGTCCATATGGATGTCATGAAGGAATGTAGATACCGAGATAAAACATGCAAAAAAGTGTCAACACAAAGGTTGAGTGAGTTCATAGAGTTTGAGTTGAAATGTAAAGCCTTTCCAAATCGTTTAAGCAGCAAAGGCATTGTAATTCACTCGGTTCCAAGTTCGCCCATACAAAACTTTAACCTGTGTGTTCACAACCCACTGCCAAAATATGTATGGTTTATGTTCAAGCACATGATGTCAAATGAATTCACAATAGTACCTAACTCGACATAGAATAATAACACATTATCAATAGCACATGACTTAACGTATCATTGAGTCCTGACATAGAACTTTATACGACGTAGAACTATAGCACATAATCAATAGTACATGACTCAATGTTTGATCAACGATTTAGAACTTTATCTGACGAGAACTATACCACTCAAATAAGAACAATTAATATAGTACAACATTCGGTTTTGAAACAATGGTGATCATGATAGAAGTTATCTTTAAAATCTAAAGTACTTGTGAAAAAATAGTTAAAAACATGCATCTCCCCAAAATAGTTCAAAACATATATAAAGAAGAACTCTAAACTCACTGCTGCAAATATTATGATGACAAAAGTGGATACACGGTAGCGTGAATCTCTAAACGACTATTATTAATGATATGATATGTAATAAGTCATGATGTAATGTTACGCGTGCAATTGGGATATCTTACCACTTATGAATTTTTGAAAATAATATTTCGTCCGAGAAATAAATTCTTAACGCCTTGACCGATTTTAAATTACTCCATATGTAATTACATTGAAATGATATCCAACGATAATCATTTT
>OU343216.1:39744018-39769237 GCA_910596185.1 Chrysanthemum makinoi | reverse complement strand
CTCTTGAAGCACAATAGTTGTCGTTCTGGGAACATCATAACAACATAACTCACTTAGTATTGCATCCAAGTTGGTAAAAAACCCTGATGTACACCACACTACTTCTCCTTCTTCAGTCTTAAGCAAAAATCCCTTTGTAATCCAATCACGGAAGATGAAATACCAACTTCTCCCTCCTGATGGTTGCGAGCTATCGGAATCATCATAATGTTGCGTACATACCGTATTACCTTCTTGATGCAATATTAACATCATAGCTTGATCAAAATTCTATGAGAATATGTTGTAAAAATACTCTCAATAATTTTCTCTAACCAACCTTTAAACAAACCTCCTTTGAATTCACCGGCTAATAGTAATGGCCACATATGGAGATAGCCCGATACGACTAACTTGAAAAGGAAGTAAACATCCCAACTTTGTGACTTACTGCTTGTTCTTATTTTTTGAACAATCCACAACGCCGTGTGAGACTGAGCACTACAACGTAACTCCTTAAAGTGATGGTTACACACTGTGATCACTACAACGTAACTCCTTACCAGTTATAACCAGATTGTCAAATTTCATAATGTGCTCCAACAAGTTATCTTGAGACATGCATCCAACCAACCAACGTATCAGAGATAAAGAAGTCCACCCGTGAAACATCACTTCAATTTCTCGTCAATAATACCGTACAAAAACCCCATAGTCAATTTTTCAATTATCGCTTAAGCCGTGAATTTGTATCCTTCCGTGAAAATATACCATACCAATATACCACTCTTATCCGAATAGATTAAAACTTATGCATTCAAATATTTGAGAATGATAAATTACGGATAACACCATCTGAAACTCTATAACAGTCCATCGTCCATCCAATGTAGATTCAGCCCACGATCTATTTTATCACAAGGCCCAACGTTTAAATCCATACTGCCCAAATATCCAAGGCCCGTTTGTGAAAAATAAATCCCAAGTAGTTATAACCGGTTATTAATGAATAACTTCACACATATTAACCTAACCCTACACACATTTGTACGCCTCTTTCTTAGACATTCTCTCCCAAAGAAGATCTGAGAAGAAGAAATACTCCTCACACAAATCATCTATCACCACCATCAAACGCATCTCAAACACCGATCATAAATTAATCTCATCTCACTCTCATCATCTATCACAACCCTTAAGCAATAATCAAACCCACTGATGTCAATCATGCTCTATCGTACAAGGTGTAGCTTCAAGAGAAACAGCTTCAAGATCATTATAAAATGGTCTCGGGTAGGTTCGAATTGAGTTGTGTAACGTTTTTATTTTTCAGTCGAAACATATAGTTGATTGAAACCTAATGGTTTTGGTCATCCTATATAATTCGAATATTATCATGAAGTTTTTGGTCAATGATGATACAAGTCCCACAAAAAATCTAAGAAAGATTACAAAAATGGGACAAGTCTGAGATCGATGTGATGTTAATTTCCTTTTGAATAGGTGTAGAAGTTGGAGGATAGGATAGATTGTGATTAGTTGGTGAAGTTGTGATGTGGGATATAATTTATTCGGATCTGTCATGCTTTGTTCTTATTGAGCTCGTTGACTGATGATGTTATGGCTGAGGTCGACGAAGTTGTTTTGTGGTAAATGGTATCGGTTTGTGGTCATGGTCATTTTTACGCGTAACTGCTTCTTCTCATCTGCTCATGACTTTCTTACGCGTAAATTCTTGCTTATGCGTAGGCATACGCGTAACATGCTTATGCGTAGCCCATTCTTACGCGTAAGCCTAGGCTTATGCGTAAGAGCATACACGTAACTTTTCATACGCGAGAACTTCACAGCTACGCGTAACTTCACTGTAGATTCTTCTTACGTGTAAGTTTAGGGTTTTGACCCTTTGACTTTTTCTGGTGAGATTTTCCGACCATGTTATTCCGTCCAGTCTTCATAATAAACCCAGAAGAGGCATAAAAATGCTTCTAAACCCAAAAGAGCAAAGAAAAAGCAAAAGAGCATCATATAAACCCAAAACCGTACCTAGTTAGGAAGCAAAGTTGCATATGTTGCACATGGACTTATGTGGCCCAATGAGAGTTGAAAGAATTAATGGGAAAAAGTATATTCTTGTTATCGTCGATGATTATTCGAGATATACATGGGTTAAGTTTCTGAGGTCAAAAGACAAAGCACCAGGCATCATCATCACCTTTCTCAAACGAATTCAAGTACTTCTTCAAACTCCAGTAGGGTTGTAGACAGCATAACACTGAATTCACTAATCAGGAGTTAAGAACCTATTTTGAAGATTTTGGAATTACACATCGACATCGCTTGTTAGAACTCCACAGCAGAATGGGGTAGTTGAAAGAAGAAATAGAACTCTTGTGGAAGCCGCTCGCACAATGCTAATTTATTCTAGTGCACCGTTATTTCTATGGGTTGATGCTGTTGCCACTGCTTGTTTCACTTAGAACCGATCCCTTATCCATCCAAGATTCAATAAAACCCCATATGAGCTTGTGAACAACAGAAAACCCGATATCTCTTACTTTCACGTGTTTGGCGCTTTGTGCTATCCTACGAATGACATATAAGATCTTGGAAAACGAAAGCAAAGGTGATATTGGAATCTTCATTGGATATTCAGATAACTCGAGGGCATTCAGGGTGTATAACAGAAGAACTAGGAGGATCATGGAGACGATGAATGTGAAGTTTGACAAACTCTCACATATGGCTTCTGAGAGACTAGCTCTAGAACCCGCACTAAACTAGCAGACTTTTGGACACATCAGTTCAGGACTCATACCTCAAAGAGCTCAATCAACTTCGTTTTACAATCCTAAAGAACAAGAATGGGAGAATTTCTTCGAGTTAATGTTCGATGAATACTATGGTGGAACTTCGACAAATGCATCAAACCATCATTCCGCTGCACCCGCTCAAAATCATCCTCCACAACCAACAGAAGATGCATCTACAACGGTCGAAACCAATGCACCAACTCCATCAACATCATCTACATCTACTACAGTTATTGCACCCGTTCTACCAACAGTTGATGAGCAAAACCAAAACCAGAATGATGCAACGTTAGATGAAGATATATTTGAAAACCCTTTTGCTACGGAATCAGCTGAATCTTCTTCAAGCTTACGAGAACCATCTAACTCGCATACGTATAACCAACGGTATCCTTCTACTCTGAAGTGGACAAAAGACCACCCAATTGAACATGTTATTGGTGAACCTTCAAGGCCAATTCAGACGAGACGCCAACTTGCCACCGATTGCGACTTATGCATTTACCTTTGCTCAATTAGCAATATTGAACCGAAAAACATTCGGGAAGCAATGGAAGATCCCGCATGGATAGAAGCAATGCAGGAGGAACTTCTCCAATACCGTCTACATGAATCTTGGGAAATGGTTCCAAGACCCATTGACGTTCGAGTCATTGATCTTAAATGGTTATGGAAAAACAAACGGGATGAAGAAATGACTGTCATTCGCAACAAAGCTCATCTTGTGGCCAAAGGATACAGACAAGAGGAAGGGATAGACTTTGAAGAGTCATTCGCGTCGGTAGCTAGACTTGAGGCAGTCAGGATTTTCTTAGCCTACGCCGCCACAAAAACATCACGGTTTATCGATGGACATTAAGACCGCGTTCTTGAATGGAACTCGAAAGAAGAAGTGTACGTGAGTCACCAAGGCTTCGTAGACATGGAACATCCCGACTACGTCTACAAACTCAAAAAGGCAATCTATGGATTAAAGCAAGCTCCAAGAGCGTGGTATGACGAACTGTCCTCTTTCCTTATCCAAAACAATTTCACCAAAGGAACAGTTGATCCTACCTTGTTTACACGAAAATGCAAAAACGAAATTTTTATTGTTCAGATTTACATGGACGACATCATCTTTGGGTCCACTAATCCGAATCTTTCAAAACATTTTGAAAATCTCATGAAAAGCAAATTTCAAATGTCCATGATGGGGGAACTAAAATTCTTTCTTGGTTTACAAATACATCAGTCCCCTCGTGGAATTTTTATAAATCAAGCTAAATATACAACTGAGATTTTGAAAAATCATGGTATGGATAATTGTGACTCGGTCGGAACACCAATGGTAACTTCACCAAAAATTGGAGCCGATTTGTTTGGGAAACCTATTGATCCGAAGAAATATCGGAGCATGATTGGTTCTCTCATGTACCTCACCGCTAGTCGATCCCGATATTCATTTTGCTGTTTGCTTATTAGCACGGTTTCAGGCAAAGCCTACCGAACTGCACCTCAAAGAGGTTAAAAGGATCTTTCGGTACCTGAAGACTTCCATTCACAAGGGTCTTTGGTATCCGAAGGAACTGATTTGATCTAATTGCCTTTTCGGATGCGGACCACGCAGTGATCAAGTTACAAAGAAAAGTACATCCGAGGAGCACAATTTTGGGTGAAAAGTTAGTAAGCTGGTCTTCAAAGAAACAAGATTGCACTGCACTTTCAACCGCTGATGCTGAGTATGTGTCTCTATCTGCGTGTTGTGCTCAAGTTCTATGGATGAGAACACAACTCACAGATTATGGCTTTACTTTCGATAAAATACCTATGTATTGTGACTCGAAAAGTGCCATAGCCATATCATGCAATCTTGTTCATCACTCAAAGACTAAGCAAATCAGAGTCCGCTATCACTTCATCAAAGAGTACGTCGAAAATGGTACTGTTGAATTATTCTTCGTGACGACAGATTACCAACTCTCCAATCTATTAACTAAAGCCCTTCCAAAAGAAAGGTTTGACTATTTAGTTCGACGAATTGGAATGCGAAGCCTAACCCCTGAGGAGTTAGAACGTCTTCTCGAATCTTTGTGAAAATGATTTTCCAAAAAGCTTCGCTGTAAATACTTTTGAAAAACAAAATACAAAATTTGAAAAACCAACAAAAGCAAAATACAAAAATATAAAATTTTTCAAAAATACAAAAACAATATAAAGTCAAAAATCCAAAAATATTCTTCTCACGACATGTCTCTCGTATAATCGATATTCAGACGTTCTAGAAATGTCATTCAACAATGATACGGGTATGTACAGATGCTTGAGCGAGAGTTCTTTAATTGTTTTCTAAAACATGTCATTTCTCAAAATTTCTTCAAAAATGGCTTTCGTATACTTTAGTACGAAACCCGGACTAAAATGATGACTTTTGATTATTTTTTTCAAATCAAAACTCGTGCTTTTATAGAAAAAATCAAGTGTACGCTTCAGTGCACTACATTTAAAAATGGTGAGAAATCATCATCATCTTGAGCACCTTTTCAAGATTGTTCAAAAAGATTTTCAAAATCTTTCAAAATATTTTTGTGCTCAAGATAACTCCCTCTAGAACCCTTTAATTGATTATGCTTTATTAAAAGGGGAGTATAAAACTAAAATGTTCCAAATTCATGCTTAAATCAAATCCGTTTGTCTCCCCAAAAGATTCTAAAATGTTGTTTAATCCGTTGATATCAAAAATATCACGAATATGCTATTTTTGAGGGGGAGGAGACGTGATTAAAATGTGATCAAAAAGTTTAATGATCGCTGTTTGAATCTCAAAATGAGCTCGACTCAGACGAAACCAATGAATTGACGGGAATCTAAGTCAGTATATGTACCATCTCGAGAAACTTGTGATAGATATGCACTTTCATGGGTCTAACCTCCTTTTCAAGGAGTGTTTACAACTTCAAGTTAGTTATTAGAGCTAGTTGTCACCTAAAAACTGACAATGGAACTCTTTAACTAGGAAACGTAACCGTGTCTCGTGGGGAATTGTCTATCATGAGCCGATCAATTCAAAAAGTGCGAACTCTACCCTCTATGTGCAGATTTCTGTCAAAACTTATAAGCACATGTGAAGGGGGAGTGTTTCTAAAAATATAAAACTCTCGGAGTGTCTCAAACATGTTTTCTATCATAAACACTCTGTGAGATTTTCAAGAGAAATGGTTTTATGGCAACATGGGACCGTCATGGAGTTATAAGGTGACTAAGGATAGGAAATTCGTCCTATGATCCGCCAGAGCCGAGGGATCTACCCAAGGACATCACAAATAGTTAGTATTAGAAGTCCTTAGGAATGATTGAAAAAAAGGAGTAATGTGAGAAAGGAGAAAAAAGGGGTTGAAGAATTAAAAAGAAATGTAAAAGAAAGGGTGAAAAGAAATATCCCTCCATATTCAACCTTAGGGCAAAACCGGTTCAATTCATCTCTACTGGTTGTCACTAAGTTGACACTGGTATTGAAGACAAAGACGTCATGGACCCAGGACGACCTGCACTAAACCTTCTAGCCACTCAATTCCTCTCAAAAGGGATTTGTTTCATTCTCACTGGGAACCCTACATAATCTATCGACTTCTCTTAGAGATTGTTGATATTGAAGAAGGAGACCCTCTCCCTAGTCTCCGCAGGAAAACCAAAATGCACTATTGAGTCTAGAGCCACGAGATTCATCAAAAGATCTCATAGGAACACTTGACATGACATCGCTTGTTGTTCATCAATAAGGACACAAGTGATATATTCTAGAGTCCTACGCAGATCTTAGCAATCTGCCGGAACATTTATGAGAGGTTTCACAATTGTGATCCTCAGTGATTGAATGGAAACTCCTCGCTAGGTCAACATCAGCCCTCGACAGCAGGTCACTTCGGTAACTCCTCGTGGATTACACTTAGTGTGTCTCAAACGGTCTACAGTCGTGGGGTGATGCTTCGGTGTACCTCAACGACTCATCTGAACTGTAGATGTATTTCGGTATATCGTGTTATCTCACTTGTGGGACTCCAGTTCAGGAACCGCCCTTGTGAGAATTAGAGACGTGTTTTCACACTATGCTGTTAACACCCTCTAAATTCAAACTTGTAAGTGCCGGAATCCGCTTATTACTAATGTGTTTTTATGTTTTCTTTTTATGGAAGCTCTAGAGCGGATTGATCGTGCAGATACTCCACATGCTCATACCAACAACAAATGAAAGTTCTCATCAATTACAAAGGCAACAAAAAGTGAAACATGATTCTTCGTCAATGTCAAAGAATCTACAAAGTTTAAAGACTCGAGAACTACATCATTGGTAACCAAAAGACAAACAGAAGTGTGAGCATGGTGGAGAAAGACGTGGAGACACCTAACCAACGAAGTTGACAACGGTAGACAACCACATTATCTGATCACAAAGCATGAAGGAACAAAGATTCGAGACTATTCTATATCTACACACAAAGTTCAAGCTCGAGAAAAGTAAAGACCTAATCAAGTGGAGCATCATTTGAATGACCACCCCTTAGGGGGAGATTGTTAGCCTTAATAGTTTTATTAGAAGTGATGGTCATTCACGATTAGGAACTTTGTAACGCGTGTTAGATATCGTGATAGAATAGTCAACGGGCTCGTGGATTGGACTAAGCTAAATGGGTATTAGTTTAGTTAAGCTAGCCTTATATCAATCCATGTCCAATCCAATCCAAACGAGCCCATGCCAAGCCCATTAGGGCATCTTCTACTTGTACTATATAAACCCCTCAAAGTCTCATTTAAGGGGTGTGCTTAAATGTGTGTGTGTGTTTTTCCTTTGAAATAAAACATCTATTGTTTTCATCTTTATCTTCACATACACGATCCATATAACATCAAGTCACCATCTTTCTCATCTTTATTTCTTTATCTTTCTACGTTTGTGTTTGGTTTCACGTGGTTATACTTGTATACGTGTTGGGTTTGTGATAAGGTTGATAAAAGTAAGGTCCTACAAAACCACATTAGCTGTAACAGTCAGTCGCCAAACCACATCCATACTGCTTGTGCCATTCCTGAAAAGTTGGCTAAAAACCAAGAAAACACAATCCAAGATATTTTCTTGACAATCCGTATTAACTAGATAACAATCAATACTAACTACCAGTTTACAAAACTTTACAAAATAGAGAGAGATATGACATATTATGGATGAAGCATCCCAATACTTGTGACCAAGTACTGAAATCCTCCCAATTCAAAAGCTTTTGTTAAAAGATCTGCAACATTAAACTCAGTATCAATCCTATCAACCTGAATGAGTTTCTTTTCATTACAGTCCCTTATAAAGTGATGTCTTATCTCAATGTGTTTAGTTTTAGAATGAGCAACTGGATTTTTCATAATGCATATAGTACTGTTTTTATCTATGTAAATGACAGTGCCCATAAAATTATACCCATAATCAAGCATCTGATTCTGAATCAAGAGGACTTGACCACAGCAACTTGCAGCAGCTACATACTCATCTTCAGTTGTAGAGTTTGCCATAATGCTTTGCTTCTTGCACTGCCATGAAATCAACCTATCACCAAGAAATTGACATCCTCCTGTGGTTGACTTCCTATCAAAACTTGCCCCAGCATAGTCACTGTCAAAGTAAGCTACCAGATCAAAGGGAGAGTCCTTAGGATACCAAAGGCCTAGGTGAGCATGGCCTTTCAGATATCTAAAGATTCTTTTAACAACATGCATGTGAGAGTTCTTCGGAGAGACTTGGAATCGTGCACAGGCACACACTGCAAACATACTATCTGGTCTGGAGGCAGTCAAATACATCAATGATCCAATCATTAACCTGTAGAGGTGCTGATCAACCTCTTCACCATCAGCATCTGGAAGTAGTGGCTTATTATGCTCCATAGGAGTGCTTGCAATATTTGTATTTTCATAGCCAAACTTCACCAAATCTCCTTGACATACTTATCCTGACTGATAAATATGCCATCTGTCTTCTGCTTGACCTGTAGCCCAAGAAAGAAGGTGAGTTCTCCCATAGAACTCATCTGAAACCTATCATGCATCGGTTTTTCAAATTCTCTGCACAGATCCTGCTTGGTTGAGCCAAAAATAATGTCATCTACATATATCTAGGATATCATTCTTCACATTCTTGATGAATAAAGTCTGATCAATCTTCCCTCTTCTGAAGCCATTTCCCAAAGATACTTGGCTAAAGTTTCATACCAAGCTCTTGGAGCCTGATGCAGACCATAAAGTGCCTTTTGAACCCTGTAAACTTTGTCAGGAAAGGTTGGATCTTCAAAGCCAGGAGGTTGACAGACATATACCCCCCTCAATCTTCCCATAGAGGAAAGCACTCTTCACATCCATCCGGTATACTGTGCAGTCTTTATATGATGCATAGGCCAGGAATAGTCTGATAGCTTCAATCCTTGCCACTAGAGCAAAGGCCTCTTCATAATCAATCCCTTCCTGTTGTGTATACCCTTGAGCTACCAGTCTAGCCTTGTTCCTTATTACCACACCCCTTTCATCCTTCTTGTTTCTGAAAACCCATTTAGTGCCAATAGCTCTCTTGCCTTCAGGAAGATCCACCAAAACCCATACATTCTGAAGTTTGAACTGGAGAAGCTCTTCTTGCATTGCTTCTACCCAGGATTCATCTTCAAGTGCTTTGTAGACTTTCTTTGGTTCTGCTTGGGAAACAAAACAAGCAAAGAGACATTTTTGTGTGTCCCCATGAATCCTTTCTTCATAAATGGCACTAAAGAATCCAGTCTCACTATGCTGAACTTTAGATCTTGTAGTTCTTTCAGCATGAATATCCCCAATAACATTCTCCAAGTGATGATCCTGATTAATTCTTCTGTGTGGTGTAGCAGGAACATCATAAGATGAAGCTATATTAGGAAAATCAATCTCATCATCTTCATTATTAGGATCAGAAACCTCTGTATGAACTGATCGAATAGAGTGGGGACCATCAGTATTAAAATCTGGCTCATCAGTTTAACATGTGGCTTATCAGTATTAACCACATTAGTATTGATCACTTGAGTTTCTACCACTGTGTCATCTTCATTGGTTACACCTCCTTCAGCATTAGAATCATTGCTCTTTAGAGGCTGATCACTTACTTTGTTTGCCTCCCCTGAAGAGGTGCTTCCAACTAAGTTGTCCTTCCAAATGGGCAATAGGACACAGTCATCATCATCATCATCATCAGAATCTTCATCAGGACCTTGCTTTTCTCCAGCAACAATGTTAGAATCCACAGAAACAGGCACATAGTTCATAGATTCTGTTAGCATATCAATATCAAAAAGCCATTTTAGTCCTTGCCCCTCTACACTAGGTTTATCCTCAAGAAACTCTATGTGCAGATTCTCCTCTATTCTTCTGGTTCTAGAATTATAAACCCTAAAGGCTTTACTATTCAAGGAGTAGCCAACCAAATATCCACTATCAGATTTTCCATCAAACTTACCTAAGTGGTCAATGGTATTGAGAATGGAGACGTGACACCCAAAAGGTTTAAGAAAGGCTAGGGTAGGCTTTCTACCTAAAAACAACTCATAGGGAGTTTTGCCATGAGGCTTTACAACCAGTACCCTATTCTGAACATAACAAGCAGTATTAACTGCCTCAGCCCAGAATGTTGTGGGCAACTTGGAATCTGCTAACATAGTCCTAGCAGCCTCTATCAATGTCCTATTTCTCCTTTCAGCAACCCCATTTTGCTGAGGAGTCCTAACTACATTGTATTCTCTTTTAATACCCTTAAGTTGACAGAAATCATTCATCAGTTAGTTTTTAAACTCTGTCCCATTATCACACATAATGATTTTAACTCTCTTATCAGCAAGGTTCTCTACTACAGTTATGTATGACTTAAGGATTTCACTGGTCTCATCCTTAGTATTCATGAAGAAAACCCAAGTAAATCTGCTAAAATCATCAGTCACAACCAAACAATATTTCTTAAAATTCAGGCTGCTAACAGAGGTGGGGCCAAATAAGTCCATGTGCAGCATATAAAGTGGTTGAGTGATAGAGTTAAAAACCTTGGGCTTACAAGAGGCTCTATGTTGCTTCCCTTTGAGGCTTGCAATACATGTCTGTTTAATTTCAAATCTTTTTAAAGGTAAACCTCTTACAAGGTTGTTTTTAGCTAAAAGATTTATCACCTTAAAGTTCACATGACCTAGCCTTCTATGCCATAACATAGATTCATCCAAAGAAGCTGTAGCAACTAAACATGTAAGGTTTTCTTTGGGCACTATGTTTTTCATACTTACACTGTACAGATTGCTCTTCTTAGGGAACTTAAGTAGTACCTCATCTTCACTAGGCAACTTAAAATTGGGAGATAAAACCAAGCAATCAGTATCTGTGAATAAAACAAAATTCTTCTTGTCACACATTTGTGACACACTGAATAGATTATACTTGAGTTCTTTCACATAGTACACATCTTCAAAGTCCAAATTACGAGTCTTAATTGTGCCTTTACCAGTAATTCTTCCACCTATACCTCCTCCAAAAGAAACATATCCTCCATTCAAATCAGTGAAGTCTGAAAGATAGGATAGATTTCCAGTCATGTGCATGGAACACCCACTGTCTGAATAGTGAAGATCATCGTTATTGTTGGAATGTCCCTGCACACAAGATAAAGGAAATTAGTTCCTTTTGGGGACCCAAGCCATTACTGACTTGGATCTGCCCCATGAATCAATGTAATCATATTTCTTGAGAGTAACTGATGCACTGTTGGGTTGAGTGGTCTTTCTAACCCAACAAGCTGAGGGCTTAACAACATTGCCCTTGATTCCCCTAGCAACACTCATTTTAGAACCAACAGTTTTCATTTTAGGCTTAAAAGTATTAACTTTTGGCCTATTAGTATTAAGTTTTGGCTCATAAGTATTAACCTTTTTCTTATAAAACTTGATTTGTTCATCATAAGACTTAAAGGTTTGTGCTGCTCTAGCATTAAAGGGCCTTGGTGAAGTAGATGGTGATTTTGAAAAGTTTCTTTTGACTCTTTCACCAAATACTCTGGGTTGTGGTCTAGCAGTATTAACTGGCCTTGTAGTATTCAAAGATTTTATGCCAGTTTTAAGAAGAACTGCTCTTGGGGTCATGATGGGTTGAGGTCTCATAGGGTGTCTGCATTGAGCCTGCATATGAGAAAAACTTCCACATACAAAGCAAGATTTATTATACATGACAAATTCATCCCCTAGTTTCTCAGATTTTAGATGGTTCTAGTTTCTTTTGTTACCTCTAGGACTAGATGATCTGTTTCTATACATCTCAGCATATTTTACTTGCTTCCTAACAGGTTTGTCATTTGGTCTTACAGGTTTAGTGGCCTGTTCATGCTTTGGTTCACTTGACTCTACACCTTCCTTTTTGTTTTCAAACACATACACCTCAGGTAAAGAAGTGTCACTGGCACTTTCAAAGGTCTCATCAGGCTTTTCAGCCTTGGACTCAATGGGTTTACGGTCACGGACAAATGTGGGTGCCTTAAACTCTTCTAAGCCAGTGTGTTCAAGGTCTATGCCAGGTGGTGAGGGAATACCTCTGAATGGTGGTGGTGTTGTCTTATAACCCATACCTGATTTGGCTTTGCCAATTAGAGCACTTTCAAGGAATTTATCAAGTTTCTTAGAGTTATAATGTTATGTGTCTTTAAGAGTGTCAACACTAAGTTCTATGTTGTCTTTAATTTGAGTGACTTTCTCTAGTACTTCTATAACATATTGGATTTCACAAACACATCAAATCATGATCACATATAGGCGTATAATATAAGGTTTTAGAGAGAGAAATAGTTAGAGGTTTGGGAACTTAGTGAGAGAAAGTAAAAGTGTTATTATGAGCTCCAACCCTCTACCTTGGGAGGTAGAGGGTATTTATAGTCTTACACAAATCGCCACCTACGGGCTGTGGATCAGGCATACAGTGGGTAAAGACCCATCCGTCCTCCACGGTGTTACTAAACTAAATACTACTTAACATTAAATAACTACGACTACGAGCTTTCTAACGATAACATATACTTGAGGTGACCGACACTTTAATAACTGGATTTACTAAATCCTAACAATCTCCCCCTAAGGGAGGTCACCTCAAATTACATTGAATACAAATAGATATTACATTAAGATTGTTCTTGGATTCTTGTTAATGCTCTTTGCTATGTAGTCCGTAGTTTTTGATTTTTCATTTTTGCATGTTTGGATAATACAAGTGGAGGTCTTTAACTGATCCACTTGATAATGAGTTTTGAGCCAGCATTGAGATCATCAGCTAACATAAATCTCTAACTCTTCCATTGTGGTGTTGACATTATGTGAAGTTGTGACTTTTGGACCGACATGCTCACATTCTGAATCATGAAATCTTTCATCAGAGTAGCTGAAGCTTTAGTTGATTCATGATATTTGCAGCAGCGTAGCAGAAGCATGGAGTGAAAATATCAGAGACATTGATGCACTTATCATGATTTCTTTGGAAGTGAATGTGATGAGTGAGCATGCGGCTATGGATTGACCTCTCTATTCTGATCAGCTGCAAACGTCGGGCGTACCTGCATACAACAGTTAGCAATAAAGCGCACGAAAGTGTCTTTGATCACTTTCGTTGAATTGAGGTACACGGCCCACGGTTCCCCGTTGATCAGTACAAGTACTGCCTGTGATCAGGTATGATTCCGAAGAATCTCCTTGACAGGGTTTCGCAGCTGTTCTAGGTTTTCTCAAACCGGAACATCTCAAAGAAGACAACACGGAGTGAGTGAACCAGCGAATTTGAGATTCACTAATTGATGAAAAGAGATTTGAAAAACAATCGAGTACTGCTCAATAAAGTGTTTTTGCAATACATCGAGGGTTTTTGAGAAAAATCAATTATCAATCATAAACACCTTTAATATTTGAAATATTAATACACAGTCGATGTGCTAAAGAAAAGAATTTTTAAGCACAACGACCGGTTTTTCAAAGATATCCGTCAATCCATAACCTGAAATAGGATTGATTCATAATTTTGAATCGCCCCATTGTTTCTGTTCAGTTGTCACATGGTTGATCTATTGGATAGATCTCACATGCTACCTACCAAGAGCTTGTTTGATGTTGGCTCTAGAAGGCTTTCCATCTTCATTGTGAATATGTTTGCATATCACTCAGATGTTCTGGCAATACCACAAGGATAATGCGTAGGACTCATAAGATATAATCTCTCTTTCCATATTGTGTGAAATAGAGAGTCTTCATTGACAGTGTCCTAAAGAGATTTATTTGATGATCTCGTGGCTCTAGACTCAATTATGCACATTTGGTTCCTATGCCGGAGACTAGGGAGAGGGTCTCCTTCTTCAATATCAACAATCTCTAAGAGAAAGTCGATAGATTATGCAGGTTCCCCGTGAGAATAAAACAAGTCCCTTTTAAGAGAAACTTGAGTAGATTGGGAAGTTGTAGTGCAGTGCGTCACTGGGTCCATGACGTCTTGTCTTCAATACCGGTGTTACCTTAGTAACAACCAGTAGCATATGTATTGAACTCGGTTTCTGCCCTAAGGTTGAATTATTGGAGGGCTATTTGTTTTCACCCTTTTCTCATTCAATTCTTTTTCATTCTTCAACCCCTTCAGTGCTTACCGAGACTTCATAACTAGAACCTTGTTAGGTTTATTCCAGTTCTAGCTCTATCTCAGTCCACACTCTTCCCATATCTCACTTTTCTCCCTATTTTCATCATACCTAAGGACTCTACACTATCTAGTGGATTGTCCCTGGGTAGATCCCTCCGGCTCTGGCGGGATCGTGGGAACGAATACCTGACCTAACCATCCTTATATCACCATACATAAAGTAAATTTGGTCGGTCTATTTGGTATTGTTCATCTGCCATTGGAACCAATTGAAAACCATTCGAAAATCAATCCAGATACTTGTGATATATTATCAAAGCATTTTGTACCTGAATTGTTTTTGATATTTTTAGAAAAAGAGCTCCCCCTCAACATGTGCATCATGAATTTGAAATCGTTTTGGCACACGGAGGCAAGAGGAAGGGTTCACTTCTTTGATTACCATTTTCTAAAAGATATCAACATCACTTTCCTGATCAAGATTAGTATTTTTCATACTTTGTTAAGGATAATTTTGGAAAGAATGTGGTTTTCAAAAAGTTGCTCCCCCTCAATGTGTGCATAGAGATTTGAAAGTGTTTTGCACATATTAGGGAAAGCCTGCACTTAGAGACAAATCAGTCACGTTTTAATCCATTTTGGTTTGATATAAATGCTCCCCCTCAACATGTGCATGGAAAAATTGAAATCGTTTGGCACATGTGGGGAGGAGAGCTTGTAAATCATTATAAAACCATTTATCGAATTATCAGTTTAAATCCAATTTAAATCACAAATTCTCCCCCGATCACAATTTTCAAATCATTTGAGATTTGTGATCTCTGGAGATTTAAATTGATTTTGAAAGCTTTTGAGGAGAATTGTGACTTGCTTATGAAAACATTTAACCGATAAGGATGAAAGTTGAGACTTTAAACTCTAAGAACATGCT
This sequence comes from Chrysanthemum makinoi, assembly GCA_910596185.1. Lineage (NCBI taxonomy): Eukaryota > Viridiplantae > Streptophyta > Magnoliopsida > Asterales > Asteraceae > Chrysanthemum > Chrysanthemum makinoi. The sequence continues at coordinate 39,753,835 of OU343216.1, read as the reverse complement.
TGAGTATCTTTTGAAAACATGACATAAACCTTGGTCTGAACCAGTTGTATGACAAATAACCTTTTGATTTAAATGAACTCATTCTCCCCCTCAATCAATGACATAAGTTGTTGATTGAGAGATAGAGTTTTTGACCAATGTCAAGCCCAGATGATTTTCAAAAATTGAGACCGAGTTATTTTTATTAGTTTTCAATTAGATAACAAATATTTTTCAGAAGAATTATTAGAAGGAAAAATACTTGTGAAGGAAACATTTGTCGATTTAGTGACAAACAATTGTTTTTATAATCAGAGCATGAGATGTGAAAAATAAGATAAAGCATGGCCCTATTCTTTCTGTAAAAAAAACGGGTTATAGACTGAAATGACTATAAGCCTTTGTTTCACTTTCTCTCAATTTTTTTTCTTTTTTTTAAAACAGATTATGTACATTCGAAGAACATCTAAAAACTCGTGACATTCTTTGAATGTCAAAACAAAGTCCGTAGATGATATCGAACAAGGAAAACATGACAAAGTAACAATATTTTTGGGATTTTTCAAGATTTTCTAATTTTTATGGATTTTGAAAATTTTATATTTTTCTATTTGCTTTTTGTTGGTTTTGAAATTTTGTATTTTGCTTTTTGAATAACTATATACAAGAGATGGATGAAGAAAACCTTTTACTCCTCTTCTTCCTCTTGAAGACGTTTAAGTGTTTCCGGCTGTAGACTCTTTAGACCAAGTCGTGGGAGGATAAACTCAAAACGTTCTCTAGGAAGAGCTTTGGTGAAGATGTCTGCTAACTGGTATTCAGTCCTCACAAAATAAAGTTCCACCACACCATTTTCCACTTGCTCCCTGATGAAATGATGTCGAATGTCGATGTTCTTTGCTCTTGAGTGTTGTACGTTGTTGCATGAGAGAGCAATGGCACTTTTGTTATCACAATACAGAGGGATTTTGTTGAATTCAAAGCCATAGTCAGATAATTGGGATCTCATCCATAGGATTTGAGCACAACAAGATGACATGGCTGTGTATTCAGCCTCTGTAGAGGATATCAAAGTACTCATTTGTTTCTTAGAAGACCAGCTCACAAGCTTATCACCCAAAAACTGAGCACCTCCAGACGTACTTCGACGTGTATCTTGACATCCTGCATGATCAACATCTGCATAGGCTGTTAGTGACATACCGGTATCCTTCGGGTACCAAAGTCCCATATTGATGGTTCCTTGGAGATACTGAAAGACCCGTTTAACCGCGTCAAGGTGCTTTTTGGTAGGCTTAGCCTGGTATCTAGCACACATGCAAACAACGAACAGAATGTTTGGTCTACTGGCTGTGAGGTACATCAGGGATCCAATCATACTAAGATATTTCGTTTGGTCTACCATGATCCCTGAGTGGTTCTCATCCAGTTTAGTACGCTCTATCATGGGAGTGTCAATAGGGTCACAAGAATCAAATCCAAATTTCTTTAAAATCTCATTTGCATATTTAGATTGATTTATAAAAATGCCTCCGGGACTTTGTGAAATTTGTAATCCCAAGAAAAATGACATTTGTCCCATCATTGACATTTGAAATTTGGAGCCCATCTCCATAGAAAAATGGTCACATTCATTGGGTCAGTCGAGGCAAAAATAATATCATCAACATAAATTTGAACGTGAATTAAATGTTTGCCTGACTTTCTGGTGAACAATGTCGGATCAACTGCTCCTTTGCTGAATCCAGTAGATAGAAGAAACTTTGATAGCGTATCATACCATGCCCTTGGAGCTTGCTTCAAACCATAAAGAGCCTTCTTCAAGCCATAGACATGAGTAGGATGCTCTGGATTCACAAAACCTTCAGGTTGACTAACGTATACGACTTCCTTAAGATCTCCGTTAAGAAAAGCCGTCTTTACATCCATCTGATAGACTACCATGTTCTTACTTGTAGCATTAGCCAAGAAGATTCTGATTGCCTCGATACGAGCAACTGGAGAAAATGATTCTTCAAAGTCAATACCTTCCTCTTGACGGTATCCTTTTGCAACCAATCGAGCCTTGTTCTTTAATACATCACCATGCTCATCAAGTTTTACTTTGAAGATCCACTTTAGAGCAATGATCATAGCACAGTTAGGAGCAGGTACTAATTCCCGTACATCTAGTCGATCAACTTCATGAATTTCTTTTTGCATAGCATTGAACCAGCTGTCTTCATTCATGGCAGATTCAACGTCTTTTGGTTCAACCTTGGATAGTACGGAGTTGAAAAAGCACCATAAGGCATCAGTTGCAAGTTGTTTACGAGTGAATACTGAACGAGAGGGATTTCCAATGATGTTGTCCAATGGATGATCATGTGTCTATTTTCTAAGATGTTCGTGTGGTTGTTGTTGAGGAACTGAAGTAGCAGAGTCGATTTCTCCTAATGAAGATGGTTCTGATGATGATTCAGGAGCAAATATGTTTTCAAAGGGGCATCTTCAGAAGTAGCAAAGGGATTATCTCCATCATAGGTGCCAGACACAATTCCATGATGTACACTCGATGATTGATGACTTGTTGATGAGACAGAATGATCAGCAGCAGGTGCTTCTTGACTTAATGACATAGAAACTGAAGGGTTAACTTCGTTGACAGGGATAGGAACAGCCTCTGTTGATGGAATTGACAGATCATTAGCACTTGGATCATAGTGTTCATCAAACATTGGATCAAACAATTTCTTCAAATCATCTTCTGAAGGAGGTACATAAGGAGTTGCTGGTGAGGGATTTAGAACAAGAGTTGAACTGATAGGACTACTTGATGAAGGTTGAGATGCGGGTCCAGAACTGGATTGTCCTGGAGCCATTTGCCCGGACAGCTCATCGAACGTAACGTGAATAGTTTCCATGATATCTCGAGTTCTTTTGTTGTAGATTCGGTAACCCTTCTTGTTTGATGCATAACCTACAAAAACTCCAATGTCCGCCTTAGCTCTTAATTTACCTAGATGTTGACCGTCATTCGTTGGATAGCACAACGCACCAAACACACAAAGGTAGGAGAGATTAGGTTTTCGTTTATGGACAAGTTCGTATGGAGTTTTTCCATGAGATGTGTGTATGAGGGAACGATTTTGGGTGTAGCAAGCAGGGCAATGGCTTCAGCCCAGAGAAACATTGGAACCTTTGAATAAATTAGCATTGTTCTTGCGGCTTCCATAAGAGTTCGATTTCATCTTTCAACTACACCGCTTCGTTGAGGAGTTCGTGGAACACTTCTTTGATGACTGATTCCAACACTTTCATAAAATTGACTTAATTCTTTGTTAACGAACTCTGTGCCATTGTCTGTTCGAACAATTCTAACCGTATTGTTAAGTCGAACCTGAAGCTGCTTGATAAGTTTCATTATGACATCTGGAGTTTCATCCTTTGTCCTCAAAAAATTTACCCAAGTAAATCGGGAGTAGTCATCAACAACGACTAAAATATATTTCTTCCCATTAATCGTTTGCATCCTCATTGGTCCGCACAAATCCATATGAAGGGTATGCAGAACTTCCATTACTGAGTTTGTGGGTTTGGGTTTGTGGGCATATTTCTTGCTTTTTCCCAATTGGCATGGTGAACAAAGATGATCTTTTTCATACTTTAATCTGGGTAAGCCTCTTACAAGATCATTTCTAGAAAGATTATTAATGGTGCCGAAGTTCAAGTGATTGAGACGACGATGCCATAACCATGATTTTATTTTTGAAGCCTTTAACAACAAGCAGATTGGAGAAGACTTCATCATGTCTTCGATAGAGATGTTGTATAGATTTGAACCACGAGTTCCTCTTAACAGTTCCACACCATCGATTTCTCTAACGAAACAAGTATGTTTTCTAAATACCACTTCTAGATCGGAATCACAGAATTGACCAACAGAAAACAAGTTATGACCAAGACCTTCAACATAATATACCCTGGAGATTACACTTTTGCCAACAACATAGTATCCATAACCCATAATTGCTCTAAAATGGTCGTTCCCGAATCTAAATGTCCCGATGAATTTACTCACGGTTCATGAGCGAGCATCTCCAGTCATATGCTTGGAATAGCCTGAGTCCAGGTACCACAGAACGATTTGAACGATCTGCAGTTGAACACAGACAAGAATGGATAACTGGATAATTGGGATCCCCATGCAAGAGTTGGTTCCATTTGGTTAGTAATAGTGATTAGAACACCCACATCGGAAGTGGAAACAATGGAATCATCAGGAATAGATGCAGTGCTAGTGTCTCAGATTCGACCTATTCAAAGTATGTTCACTTCTTAAAGGAATAGTTTTACCAGTAGGCATCCATTTTCTAATGGACATTGACTTAGAAAATTTAGGGCAAGACTCTTTAAGATTAAGCTTACGACCAGTAGGTATCCATTGATAACCTATATTACTAAATTTTCTTCCTGTGAGTTTCCAATGTTTTCTAACTTTCTTTCGCCTTTGCCTTTTAGCCTTCTTAGCTTGATTTTTGACATTAACAACTTTAACTGGGCATTTAACAAAGATTAATCAAATCATTCACACCACATTCATGATTAGTAACAGAAATCGCAAATCACCATTACATGGTTTGCGGATAGTAGTGAATTCAATTAATTACATACGCATTTATAGCTAATACTAGAATCAACACGATTCGTTTTATTCAACTCAAACTTAGTGTTCCTAGGGTGGTCTTCTACTCTCTTCCAATGCACATTCTTAGCTTGCGAGGTCCTATCTTGCTTTGTATTGCCTGGAGGCTTTGACCGCTTGCTTTTATGTCACTGATTACTCCTGTAGAGGGAATTATGGGAACATTAGTTGGTTGAGCTACTTTTTGCATTCCTGAACTAGACGTGCATGGATCAGAACTACTTGAAGGCACTTTAGAGTTCACTTTGTTAATGCTGGGCATAGAATGGGTTGCATAATTGGCACTAGGCATAGAACAAGGCATCACAGCTTTATCTTTTGCACCTAAGGATTTAGGACATGTTGCTCTTAAACATTTTAGCAGCTCTTGAGATTGTTTGGCCTGAATGCAAGCAAACCTAATCACTCTATCAAGTGGCTTATTTATGAAATCCTCTTCTACAATCTCACGGAGACATTCTAGACTATCCTTAAGGTGAGCGAAATAGTTATGAAACAAAAGTTCGTTATTTCTAAGATGAGGAGGAATGTATTTAATAGTCACAGTATATTTTCAGTCTGCAGATGACTTTGATGCAACATTTTCATTAAAGACAAATGGCATTTTCCCTTTTTCCTGACTATTCAAATTCTCAATTTCCTTTTGTAAAGATGTTATTTTTTCGTTGTTCTTGTCACGAGTGACTTTCATTGAATCATATAACTCTTTAAAGTGTCGTTTAACATTTTCATTTTCTTCTAGAAAACTCTCATTTTCCTTTTGTAAAACATTAACCAAGTTTTGAAGATGAAAAGTTTGAGAGCACTGAGAATCTAAAGGAGGAGGCATTTGGGAGCCAGTCATGTTGTTCTTTTCACCCTTTAATTGTGAAATTTGGGCTTTCAACTTTCTGATCGTGTTACAATGAGCTTGAATCTGTTCGTCACGTTTGTTTATTTCAAAAAGTGCATCAAACTCTCGAACATTTGAGGATGTCTTGATGTTTGAGGTTTTGACATTTTCCTTGAGATGTTGATATTTTAATTGCAAATCAAAATGTTCAACTTCTAGCTTAGAAAGGTGTTTTACCAAATTATCTTGATCATCCTGATCAATTTTATCATTTAGTTATGAGTTTTTGTTTTCGAGCTCAATGACGCGATCATGGGAGACTTTCAAAGCAACAGTTAATTTATGAAATTGAGAAGCAGTAATAGAATGCTTAGTAACAGTATAAAACTGTGACAATCCGTACTTTCAGGTCATTTCTCGACACGATGCATGTCTCATTATTTCAACATTTTAGTAAACTTGGTTTACTTGTTTCAAATTCGCGTAACCTGGGAGGTTTAGCGGCGAATTCATGATCATGACATCACGTACATTTCATATGGACTATGAGTAGTCTACATTTCATGGACATCATGTGCATTTCATTAGTTCATGCACGACATTTTATTTCACCCTTCAACGCGTAATTTTTATGTTTAAAAATCTTTATCGCGTGAGTTTTTATTTTTAACATTTAACTCGTTACTTTCAAAAATGATCCCGAGGTATTTTTAAACTTACATTTAGTTTATAAAAACTATATTTTTAGTTTACCTAGTGTTTCACATTTATTTGGTATTTTAATCGTTAAAGTTTAATTATTACGTCATTTTCTTAAAAATTTTACGATAATTATTTTATCACCCGATTTTCACGAGGAAAGTATTTTTACAATTTTTATCAACTCATTACATTGTATTTTGATCTAATAAAAACTTTCATTTACTTTAACTTAACTTTACAATAACTTACACATTTATTCAAAGTCTTACAAATTAATACACAAAATATACAAGTAACTAAGTTTTTAAAAAAAAAAAAAAAAAAAATATATAAAGGGTAGACAACCCTCCCCCAAAACCGGCCATAGGGGAGGGGAGTCTTAATTGATTGGTATGGTTCCTCTTAATACTTGTCTACTAATAATTTTGATACAAAAGTCTTACACTCCAAACATTATTACACATACTACTCATAATTCTCAAGGTGTAAAAAAAAATCTTTCTCTCCTCTTTTGCTCATCAAGAACTGGCCAAGCAAGAAAACCAAGGGATCAAGAAAATTTTTGGCAACTTCAAGTGTTTTAACAACATAGAACATATCCTTTTTCATGGTTTTGAAATAAAAACCAAGGATATCTAAGTAAAACCTTTGTTACTTACACCTCTTCACTTGCACTAGTAAGCATATTCTTGTCATTTTTAAGTTTCCTTGTCATTTTCATATGCTTCTTATCATTTTTGAAGCTTATATGCATGTTGTGTAGTTTATACCATTTATTTCTTGATTTTTAAGTTATATATATACCTAAGGTCATCCTATAATTATTCCCATGGTTTTGGTTGGTCTTGATGGTGATTAGGAACCCATGACACCCTAAGAAGGTGTATGGTAGGATTAGATTAGTTTGGAGTTGATTTGAAGGGATTAGAATAGGTTTTGTCCGAGAAAAACTATTTTCGATAACTATATTTTTGTGTTCTGTCCTTGTTTTGGTTTTCTGGAAAATCCGACAGTAGGCATGACTTTTTGGCCTTGATTTTTAGAAAATAAACTTTAAAACGAATCCGTGGCCGCTTGAACGGATAAAAACGGACTTATAACGAAGAAGTTATGGATTTTACAAGTTTGACGACGGAAAATATTATTTCTGAAAATTTCAGCATACTATATTTATTTTGTCCGAGTCAAAATCGAGCCTTAAGCTTCACAAATTATTTCGACTTCTCAAAAATATATTAGTATACTTTGATACGAAGCTAAGGACATATTAAACGTAGAAAACGGATTTGAAACGACAAAGATATGCACTTTTTCTTAAACTTGCCGTGACTAATTTTCTGCACACTATTGGCCAAAATCACCAACTTTAACCCTTAATATCTTTATGATCGAGACCTTTTGGACGAAAACTCCTGAACTGGAACTTTTAGATATGGATACAAACTTTCCAAAACCGTCGATTTCGTTCTCTAACGATCAACGTGTACCATTTTACGATTGTTTTCCCGAGCCATTTTTGGCAATTTCATGATTTTTCCGGCCACATTGTTTTTGACGAAAAGTGGTAATTTCACCAAAAATCATTATAAAACCATTGTAGGATGACATTTTGACGTAAAAGCATGTAAAGTGATTTTTGATTGGTCAAGACGCCGAGATATTTTTCAATTAATTGTGAGTAATATTTTCAAAAGGTCGGAAATGGTATAAATAACATATCAAGTGCATGCATAACATTACATTGCAATTCATGACAGATCATATCATTGATAAGGGTCCCGGTTGACGATTACATTAAACTCGGTACTCACTTTTTGCCGTTATTCCAGCTTTATCCAAGTGGAGTTTTCATAGCCCCGCTTACATGCTTTCGATTATTTCAAACCCACGGGAGAATACATTGCACTACATTTTTCTTTTGTACGATACCAAGTATGTTAAATTCATTACATTGCTTAAGTTACCTCATTTGCCAATATTGAAAGTCCCCATTTCCTGAACCATGAACCGTTAATCATTGAAGCGAGGATGAGTGGATAGATCTATCGAAGGTACGCTTATCCCGGGTTGGTGAATCCCAACCGGAAAAACGGATGCATTTCATTTGATTTCATTACGAGTTGTCGGCAAACATTCCGTGGAGGGCATACATAATTGATCGTCTTAGTTTCGTGGGGTCATGGGCTTAAGGCAATTTGTAACATTATTTTACGTGACTTGATTGTCATGCATGCTAGATACTTGTGTAGTCAGAAAAACATTTACATAAACCTATGATTCTCACCAACATTATTGTGGGACCGTTTTTAGCAATGTATTTTCGTGTAACTGAGGCATATTCATCATGACATGGTTTAGGGACCTATATTTTGAGTTTGGGGCGTCGACTACATTATGTACATTATGGTTTATTTCAAAACATCGTTTGGATTTGTAATATATTTGTATCTTTGCAAACTTTGTAAAACCTTTTGGGACCGATGTTGTACTGATTTGTTTTTATGAAATATCCAACGATGTGTTTTAAAACGACACTTTAGGTCGTTTCAATATAACGGTGGATGGTGCTATGACAGCTAATGCCCCTGTGAATTCCATTCCACAAGAAACAAAATTGGGGTGTGATTGATTGGTACCGAAGCTACTGCTATAGAGAACTAGGTTGCACTTGACCCTAGACTATAGCTACATTATCATAGCATCTCATAATTTCATCATAATACATATTCATGTTTTTCTCGCGGATTCACTTACACTTTTATTTCGGTGATTATTTACTTTTTATTTCACATCGTTGTCACACATGTCTCTGATTCACATCCCATCACCTCATATCATCCGGACTTAGCTCTGGATGATGTTCAAATAACCCCATCATGGATGTTGTTGCATCACATTCCAACCGAGATTGTATCTTCTATGGATCCACCGCAGCCTCCCGGCCCATCATGACCCACACCGGGACCGAACCTTCCCGAGGGCGAGGTTGAGACCCACTCTCACGTTAGCTCATTCACGATCCACCAAAGACCACTACTAGCACCATCACCCACCATCATCACCATCTCCATCACATTTCATTAGAGATCCTTGCCTACCACGTGACTTGCTTCAAAAAGCGTGCTCGCTTTGATATCCCTACACCGCAAGATCTACCTGAGCCCCAGCCACCTCAAGTTAGGATTTGAGTTAGGAGAGTTCTAGGGCAGTCAGCCGCGACGCCGCAAATTCTCTATGGCAGCACTAGGAGTCGCGATGATGCTCTTCAGCGCTACAGATTGATAGTTTGACACGACGCATTGGAGAGTTGTTCAGAGATAGGATTGAGCCCATCACAGGAGGTCGAGGGTTTGATATTGTGGTTTGTATTGACTTCTCTATCTCATCGAGTATTCAAAGAGTATGTGGCTAGAGGGACAGTGGAGACTATTGCTTCTTTGCGTTCAAAGTTGATGAAGTTGAGGAGTTTGGTGATAGTTTGCTACTGTGTTCAAGCGATCGTGAGGGAGTCAGTGAAAGCACCATGAGGTGCCTTATGTAGACTTTTGTCATTGTATAGTTTTTGACCATTATTATCTAGTCCACAAGGTGTGTGACGTAGTTTTAAAAGAACTTGTTGT
>OU343216.1:39663993-39743918 GCA_910596185.1 Chrysanthemum makinoi | reverse complement strand
ATCACTACAAGAAAAGTGGCTTTTAGGACCCCCATAAAGCGTCATAAAATGGTACTTTTAGGACCTTTCATTTAATAGGACCAAGGATGAAAGCGTTTCATGTAAGGCGGTTGTAATAGGTCCAAAGCGTCCTAACCCTTATGAAACCAATTTTATGGTCGTATTATATGTCTATGAACAACACAAATAGCGTCCTAATAAAACCATATTAGGACACTTTTACAATGTTTTAACATGTGATTACCTACTTTTAATCTTTTGAGACACATAAAAACGTCCTTAAAAGTATTGTTAGGACGCTTATGATGTAACATCATAGCTATTTTAGCAACCAAGCAAAGGGTACTAATAACTCAAATAAGATTATGATACCAATTTTATAGTGCATTTAGGTCTATAAACAACACAAATAACGTCCTAATAAAAACATATTAGGACACTTTTCCAATGTTCTAACATGTGGTAACCTACTTTTAATCTTTTGATACAAATACAAGCGTCCTTTAATGTTAATTCTTAGGACGGTTATCATATACCATTATAGTTACTTTAACACCAAGAAAAGGGTCCTAATATCCCAAATACGATTATGAAACCAAATTTATGGTCGCATAATATGTCTATGAACAACCAAATAGCGTCCTAATAACAACATATTAGGACACTTTTACAATGTTGTAAAGCGTTGTTACCTAATTTTAATCTTTTGATACACATACAAGCGTGCTTAAAAGATAATTGTTAGGGCAGCTTATCATATAACATTATAGCTATTTTAGCACCAAGAAAGGGTTCTAATATCTCAAAGATTATGAAACCAATTTTTTGGTATTATAAAATGTCTATTAACAACCTAAATAATGTCTAATAACAACATATTAGGACACTTTTACAATGTTAAGTTAATTGTTAGGACGGTTAATAAGTTTAATAGGACAATTTCAAAGTTCGGACAAGTCATATGATAGGACGCTATTTTCACCATGCACACTCTATTATTACGATATGAATAAAACATCAACTAAATATTAAATGAATAAAGCGAAATTGTATTTCAAATTAGCAATTGTCATAACAAAATCACTAAACATAAATAAGGTAGACAGAATCTAACATAAAGTCTGTTAACATTAAACAATACATTAACGCAACAAGAAGCTTAGTCAGTGGTCATCATGCATCATCTCTCTCAATCCTCACGGACCACCTACAAATAAACACCCATGTATAAGCATTAAGCTCCATGTTAGTAAAATTATTGGTATCACAAGATTAACAAAGACATACCGAGATAAAGGGACAAGGCCATGCTATGGTTGCACCAACACTGTCTTCAATTGTGGCAAATAACCCATAGGGTCTCACCAACACTTCATCTCTTTTTGTTGGTACTTGAACGTTTACCTCACACCATCCTCGTCCAATCTCTGTACCACCAACTATATCATTTGGGTTCAAGCTCCTCACCCATCCTTTTGCTACAGTCTAGGTTGAGTTTAGAATGCTTTTAAGGACAACTTCATCCCAGACCTAGATTTCAGTTTTCAACAAACATTTATCAATTTATAGTCAAGACTCATGTATTAGGTTAAGCGGATGTAATACTCGGTATGGAGAATGGGGTATACAAAAGGAGGTCAAAATTGATGGAGTGTATCTGCAGTGTGGAGGCTGGTGTATACTAAATAAGTTACAAATAAGCTACAATAAGCTAAATAAGCTGTAACTACATGAGTTGTAAGTAGATTAAGCTAAAACTACGGATAAGCTAAAGGAATAAGCTATAGACGGAATAATCACTTGATCAAATATCCACAGGCCAAGCGGGCCAAAACCAACAACCTTGCGGCCCTTGTGGGTCCCACTAGGGTTGGAGGGATCAAAGTGAGACTTGATATGAAAAGGTGACTTATTGAGGTTTCTAAACAGCTAGGACTAAAGGTTTGGGTCCCCTGAGATAAGCACTTGATGAGGCTTGAACTTGGGTGGTCAACTTGATCACTGGTGTATGGGTGGAATTGGACAAACAAAAAGCTATCTGCAGACCTATCTAATAAGGTAAAAAGTTTGAAATAAGCCCTGAACTTTATAGATGAGCTTATTGGCTTTCAAAAAAACCAATAAGCTCATTGTGTGGCCCACTAATGAAGAAGCTAAGGCACATGGAAAGTTGGGGTTTTGGTGATGTACAGTGCGAGGGCAATGGTTAGCTCACGCAGCCACTTTGAACTATCACCTAAGCGAGGAGAAAAATCATAAAAATAAGCTAACCGTGGGATTCAAAAGCTTAGATGGGGAATTTCAACATGTAAAAATCTCAAGACTTGAATCTCAACACAAAATTCACAAAATTCTCCCAGATCACGAGTTTCGGTAACATACCATTTTGACTTTTTGATTTTGAACTTAAACTTTGACTTTAATGAAACTTGTTTGATCCGTATGCACTAATTATGATTATTTAAGCTATGATAACACTAATTTAAGATACATGAACAAGATTTAGACCAAGTGGGTGAGATTGGATCCTCACATGTCCCAACGGTGGGCTGTGAGAGTCAAGGTAATTTGATTTTGACTTTCTCTAGTTCAAACATTGGTTTTATAGTTTTACTAGTTCTAATATCACCTAGAGGTCATAGTGTGCTGATAAACAAGTGAAAAGGCAACTACCGCAGTTGAAACAATACGAACCAAACACCCCTTAATAGCGAGTTAACAAATTTAAAGGAAAATGAGCAATCTAAATCATATCTTGATACATAAGCTTGTAGCCTAGGTTCATTAGCTATCAAAGATAAAATAAGCTATAACAACTAGAAAGGAACGATTGATAATAGAAACATACGCGTGAAGCGTGGAGGTTCATTGGTTACAACGGAGAATCTTGTGATGTAAGAGGTGGAACAATGGAACTATCCGTCGACCCATTCTTCTCTGATAACTGGGCTCGTAACTTTTCATTTTCACTAGTAAGTTCTCCACATCTAGACTTCAATTTGTTGTTTTCTCTATGACATGCTAAACGACTTGGTATTACACCCCGAACATAGGAAGCACGAACACCTAGACCATACATGCACGCATCACCATTTCGATCTTTACCCATAGCTGTAGAAAAAATATCATCGGTCGGGATTATCAATGAACCACGGTGATTATCACTAAGTCGTTTCATATCATCCTGCATTTTATATAAACATGAACAACATATAGTAAAAGCATGTATTACAAAAAAAGCATATTGTGTTTAACTTATGCTATTAATACAATTTTGCAAACACAAAAGCATATTACTTACAATGCGCTTTTGCGGTGTCATCATTTTGGTATTTCCATCTTTGGAGAAGCATGCACTAAAAAGATCTAATCGAGTTGGATCTCGTCCCAAATATAATACGTATGAATAAAAAGAAAATGAATATTAGCGATTGGATATCCACGGGATACATTAACAATCCCACTTTCTCCATACACTTACCTTTAACTCTTCCTTTTTGCGAGCATAACTTTTTACGGTTCTTTGGATCATCTTCTTTTTGCAGATTAAGCCTTGTTTTTTCACTTAAACTCTGTGGGGAAAGTAAAATATCATAATAGGAAATTAAGTAATGTTATTTAAAGTGGAAGAGTATTTCACACCTTAGTGTTTTCTTTATTCCAATACTTCACAAGCTTCTTCCATTGTTTTTTTGGCACTTGCTTTGGCCTAGATCTTATTTGTTGCTTAGCGACAAAGCGGATCATGGTAGTGTTCCTTAACTCTTGCCCTCGGTTCTTCACCTTAGCCCAAATGATTGCAATATCCATTTTTTCTCGACTTCGAATATCAAATTTTGTCTAAAAAATGTAATAGCTCACATTAGAAAACAAATACTTTATTCATTAACATACAAATTTAACATTGTGTACCTTTAAGAGTTCCAGCAAAGCTTTTTTTTCTTGGCGTCAACTTTATTCCATGGTTTATAAATCGGACAATACTTTCCACTCCTTGAAAGTGTTCCCATGAAATGAGTCGGATGACTACTTTTGTCGTTAATAGGTTGTCCGTGTTCATTAACTAGGAATTCTATCCCCTTTTCTTGGGCCCAAACTTTTGCCATACGTGTTGGTCCTCTCTTTCTTTTGCTTACAATCTGAACTACAAAAAGTGAACATGATTTACAATAGATCATTATACATTTAAAATACTAAATAATTTAAAATGGAGGCAATATCTTAGCGTTGTATTTTGTCTTGTTTTAATTTAACTTTATTATAAATTCTTTTTATATGACACAATATATGATATATGATTTTTAAGCGATGCAATCAAGTAGACCATGTTAACTGTTTCATTTGAGCTTGTGTAACTACATGGTTTTCTTCATTTTGAGGAATGCTCGGCTTGAATCTCTTCTCGAGTAGATCATGGCAGTCATTTTGTTAAATCGTTCACATTCTCCAAATCATCCATGTCTTTATCTACATCATCTTATGAAGTAGCTTGTTGTTCAATATCTTCATTCATAGGTATGTCTTTGATATCATCATTTTCAACATCATAAAGGTCTTCATTGTTATCTATATTAAAATTAAAAAAGCAAGTAAGCACCAGCGATTAAGCGAATATACACTTAATAGTGATTTAATATCATATATATAGTATTTGAAATTTATGTATAGTTACCATCGGATCTCAAGTCCGCGCTCCCGTGGTCATGATGGTTGTCAATTGCAACTAAGTTTCTCTCGATTCTGATTAATCTCCCTCTTTGAAGAATTTGGTTGATCATTTCTCGTTTGGACTTGGTGGGACTCACGTACCCTACTCGTATTGCCTCCACTTTGTATCAATCACATTTGTCCCTTTTTGCGATTGAGATTCGAAGATGTTAGCCACTTGGAGACATTGAACACTCATTTGTTTTGCTAAATTTTTATATCTAGTCATGGTGTGGAGCAATGTATTTTTGATTACGTTTCATGCAAGTAGAATTGTTAGAAAACAAACATAAAGAAAATATAGTAGCCAAATTTATTATTAGTACCTTTTTATTTGTTTGTGTAGCCGCTTCTTCGGGTTATCTTCCTCGGCATTAAGATGGAAGTCGAACGGACATATAATCTGCATCTTTCTCACCGGTATCCGTTGGTTTCCTTTTCTTTTTCTTTGTTTTGTCACTCTCTACTAGACTTGTCAAAGACTTGCAAGGTTTTCACTCCCAAAGCTTGTAATCTCTGTTGGTTTTCTTGAATCCTTGTCATACGGACATTTCATAATCATTATTTTCGTGGTGATTTGGCGTTGCATCTGTTATTTTCCATAAGCGGTGCACAAAACAAATAAAATTATTATGAGATTGCAAGAACAATAGTCATTTGAGAACAACAAAGCTGAAATCAAATCACTATCTGTTACATGTTACGAGATGAAATACATTATCTACAAACAAAAATAGGCCTTAAATCCTTGATTACATGTCACGGAATGAAATACATTAGCTAGAAAGCGATATCAAATCACTATCACTATCACTACCCAAATCCTTTGACCCAACTTTACACAGGTATACCAACATTCATTTAAATTAAACAGAGCAACTTAAATACAACTTGTACCACATGAAATAAGCGGCACTTATGATCACATATGAGACTCATCACAAGAGTTCAACCAAACACATACCGAACCACCATTTCCCACACTAACAATGTATAACAATAACAAAGTATAACAATGATAATACCAATAATAATAACAATAACAATAACAATAATAATAATAATAATAATAATAATAATAATAATAATAATAATAATAATAATAATAATAATAATAATAATAATAATAATAATAATAATAATAATATATAACAATAATAATAACAACAAGAGAGGTTTGCATTACATTTGAGTCGGATCTTCATTCAAAGTGAAAACCCACGATCCTTGTTTTCTTTGCCCATACAACCCTAAACCAAAATTGAGATTTTAACGATACGTAACGATTTCCATTAATAAAATTGAATCAAATACTTGATTTCGAAAAGATATGCTTGATTTTTAGCGTAAAAAGTTATTTATGAATCAATTTTTCCCCAAAAATTTTAAGGTGGTTTGTGAGCGTGGGTTTGTATGTGAAACTAAATTTTGGGTTATAAGTTTTTCCTATAATTAGATTTATAATTAAATTAACTAATAGTAGTATATAGTATATGAAATGTATTATATATTATTGTATATATATAATATATAAGTATTTTATTGTATGTGAAACTAAAAATGAAGTAGATTTGGCATTAGTTTTCGACTTCTGGTCAAACAACAATATCAATGTGATGTAATGTCGATCTCTGTTGTATCTTCTTTGCCCGAAATGGGCTCGAGATAGTTCATTTGTTTTATCGGGCGTTATTTAAAATGTTTCTATTTTCTTCTGACGGGATTTATCCTCACGTGGTCTCACGTTTGTTAAAGCGTATCGCATCTAGTTGACCCGAAAGATAAAGTGAGATGTAGAACGATAAACCACACTAGAGTCATATATGCCATTGGTGCATCAATGAGACGGACATGCATGGAACCCTATGAATAATAATGAAATGGCTGGGGTTTGGCGGGAGTCGGGATATCATATGATGTCGAGTGTCATATCAAAGGTTCATATCAATGTTGCAATAATGTGAATCAGTGAGTAGGGCGTTCGACCACCTTGTAGCTTGTAATGTCGGTCTGGCGGGATGAATCGGTGATAGGGTATAATTTGATGTATAATTACCCGATCGTTGCTCGGTTTATCAAATAAGGGCCGCGGATTTGGTGGGTGTTGCTTTGGATTGGGATTGATTTGGTAAGCGTTAAAGTTTATGAAATAATAACTTTGAAAAGCTAATATGAATAACTCTCCTTGATCGTTAGTTTATTTATATCGTCAAGAGTTTTTCAAACAATTGACTTCCCATGGCGTCACATTAGGGGATGCTTTGTAGCCTATATTCTACACATATTGAGCGGAGGAATTGTCCTAGGCATTTTGCGAGGCCAATATCTGTGAGGTGATCATAAAGTGCGACTATTATGATTGAATGTATTGCCATGAAGTGAGAGATAGGGCAGTAATCCAACCACGAGCCGGAAACATAACATATCATATCATATATGAGATAATCCACTAACTTGATGAATACTTGGATATAGGATGCATCCATACTCCCTACTTGAGATAACATGGTGGCCAAACATATACTTGAGCTCATAACAAAATTTTGTATAACTTAGTTTATCTAGCTTTGAAGTAATAATTACTTTTGCAAGCTTATGTAAAATTACTTTTTGCAATTTTGACTTTTAATTTCTAATTTTTAGATATAAATTAGTTTTATCTAGCTTTGAAGTAATAATTAGGCAATTAATTAGAAATAGCTTAAAATAAATTGTAAAAGTATTTCTAATTTTAAGATCCAAATCCATCATTCCACCATCAAAATTGCCAAGCAGGAATCACCACCATCATCAAGACCAAGTAATACCTCATAAATGAAACCCTAATCGTTTTTGCTAAATTTTTATGAAACAACATATGTGGTTAATTGAATTAGGCTCCCTTTCTTTTTGTTGAAATTATATGTGGTTTTCCATGGTTAATTGAATTAGGTTTAAGATGGATACGAGTTGGATGTCTTTACCTAGATTTTCCATTGAATATAAAAAGGTCTTGGCGACTCTTGATCATATATTCTATAATGAGGGTAAAATGGGCGATTTCATGTCCATGTATTGATTAATGTGTGGATATATAAGATTACTTAGATCGGACGGAGGCTACAACACATGTTATGTGTGGGTTTATGAAGGTTATACAATTCCACCTTTCAGTTCCAAATCAAGTGATGCTCCAATGTTGGATGCTGAAGATGACATGCAAGGGTTGGTGAATGATGCCTTCAATCGGTTTGGTGATGACACACTAACAGATGACATGGGGTTTTACAAATTGAAAGTATGAGTATGCCAAACCTAAAGGCAAAAATATTTTATAAAGTGTTGGGAGAGGCAAAGAAACCACTATATCACGGGTGTAAGTTATAGGTTATTTCTTTTATCATTAGACTATTTCATGGTAAGTGTGTTGGGAAATGTAGTGATAATGGTTTTGACAAGATGCTAGATACAATGAAGCCTTCCCGATGCTTCTATACCAAAGTCATTGTATGAACTAAGGAAGATAATTAGAGAGTTGGGACTTAGTTATGATAAAATTGATGCATGTCCAATGATTGTATGTTATCTTTGGAAAGAAAACATTAATAAGCGAGAATGTGATATATGCCATCGTCAAGGTATAAAGCAAGTGAAGATGATTGTGCGAGATGAGTCAACCCGCAGTGATACCGTAAGAAGATTGGAGCAAAGGTGTTCGTCATTTTCGCTCTTACCGATTGCAAAATGTTATTTATGTCATCTAAAACAACGCCTCCATGAGATGGCATGAAGAGAGTCGCCGCAGAAAGATGGTTACTTGAGACATCCTGCGAGATTCCCGGCATGGAAAGCATTTGATTTTAAGTATGATAAGTTTGCCAAAGAATCACGTAATGTCGAAGCTTGGTTTAGCAGTGATGGGTTTAACCCTTTTGGAACAATGAGTGTTTCTCATAGTACATGGCACATTGTTTTGGCGCCATATAATCTACCTCCTTGGATGTGCATGCGAGAAGCGTTATTTCTTTCTAGCGTTACTTATACGGCCCATACGCTCTGAGAATAATATAGATGTCTATATGGAACCGTTAGTTCTTTGAGCTAAAGGAGTTGTGGGATCGTAAGGAGTAGACACTTATGATGCATCAACAAAAGTAACTGGGATGCGTGCTTGTTTGTTATGGACGATCGGTGACTTTCACCTTATGCAAATTTATCAGGATGGAGCACCAGGTAAACTTGCATGTCTAAGCTGCGCCATAAACATACAAAATCAACAGCGAGTCATGGCAAAAACAATGTTTTATGGGACATAAATGCGATATTTGCCTCTTGATCATGCTTTTAGAAGAGATACAAACTCTTTTGATGTACGAAGAACTAGACGAAACCCGTGGCTTAAGAGGACAAGAAGTAGTTGATGAGTTAGATGGTTTTGAAGTTAAATTTGGAAAACTTGTGAAGAGCAACCCAAATTTACCTTTTAATTGGAAGAAGAAAAGTATATTTTTTTGAGTTACCGTCTTTGGAAAGATAACCTTGCCATAATCTAGATGTAATGCATATTGAAGAATGTTTGTGGCAGTGTCCTTGGAGCGTAATGAATCTAGATGGGAAGACCAAGGATCATATAAAAGCGCGCCTAGATTTACAAGAAATGGGCATTAGACCTGAACTTCATCCTATAGTTCAAGATAACAACAAAGTTTATTTGCCACCTGATTGTTTCTCAATGGATAAAAAAGAGAAAGATATTTTTGTGCGTGTGCTTAAGAAGATGAAAGTTCGGATGGTTATGCAGCTAATATATCAAGATGCATTAGAGTTAAAAGTGATGATTGCCATATTTTGATGTAGCGGTTGAAAAG
This sequence comes from Chrysanthemum makinoi, assembly GCA_910596185.1. NCBI lineage: Eukaryota > Viridiplantae > Streptophyta > Magnoliopsida > Asterales > Asteraceae > Chrysanthemum > Chrysanthemum makinoi. The sequence goes on along the minus strand of OU343216.1, from coordinate 39,734,364 downwards.
CTTGCCTTGCTTGCGAAATGTGTTGCCTAAGCTTGCGTGCTATCTTGTGATGAAGCTATGTCGATTTACTATAAACAATTATGCTTAAAGGTTCTTAATCCAAATGATTTGGTTCAAATGGAGCCGAGATTGGAAAAATACTTTGTGATTTAGAAAGGATTTTTCCGCCATCATTCTTTGATGTCATGGTTCATCTTGCGGTTCATCTTGCTTGAGGCGATTAGGAGAGGAATGATTCAATACAGTTGGATGTATCAATCGAGAGGTGCACATTACTATTATAGTAAATACCTTTATTAACAAATATTATTGAATCTAAAATGATTGGTTTTGATATCTCCGAATTATTTAGCTACATTAAAATCTTCGTGCGAAGCAGAATAACCGGAGGGTTCCATTTCTGAGGATATCTAATTTGAAGAAGAGTGTGTGTCGTTTTGTTCTTGTACTTATCGATGATGTTGAACCGTACATAATAAGACAAGTCGAAATAATGATGGCGATGGTTATGAGGATGTTTTACCTATCTTTTCTATGGCTGAGATTGACCGATTGGTGCTACAAAGGTAGAAATGATGGAACTTGACATTTTGGCTAAAGCACATTCATATGTGTTGTTCAATTGAAGTGAAGTTGATGAATTTGAGCGTAGTAATTATATTAGTGTGAGTTTTATAAATTGTATTATCTGATTAATAGTTATGCGTTGTTATCATCATTATCATCTGTTAACAACTGCGGTGAACATCGGCGTTGGTTCATCATCAAAATCGGAGAAAAGCGTAAGCGTGACATTCAAGCGTTTACATAGTTAGACTTTTTAGTCGTGGTTTCAAGATCATGTAAGGCATATACGGAGGTTTATTACTTTTGAAAAATAATTATAATGACATAGCATTTTTGACCTACTAATAACAAAACAATTAACACATCTTGCCTTATTTGAGGTTGAGGAGCTACATGCTAGAGGGGATCTGTGGGGAATCCTGAGAAAAGTCTAAGGTGCTTGGCAAGTGGTCCATCTGAGTATGTGAAAAATATAAGGGATTTATCATAAATGGTTTCGATTTCACACAAAGATGTAGAACATAATAGGAAAACACGAGAATAGTGGGGTTAATCTTGAGGCCATGACAAGCGGTTGGGTAAATTTTGCATTAGGTGCTTAGGAAGAAATGGCAAGCTGGATTCGGCCGGATGGAGTCTTGTCGGTGAGCTAGCAATCTCGTAGGAGTTTATTGAGACCATAGATGGTTCGTGAAGGAATCTTGTCGGATGAAGAGTGGCTTGAAATTTCTTGATAATCGGTTGAGAGATCGTATTTGTTGTAATATCATCAAGTATCCACTACCTTAACAAACTTTTGGTCTTTTGGCTTTTGGTGCAACTTCATTCCAGTAATCTTTTTTCAAGCGAGGAAGTGTGAGATGAGGGTACTTCATTGATTTTATTATACTTGTGAATCAAAACATGATTGGGGAAAGCCTTGACTTGCTTCATTGTGACCCGAGTTATATAGAGTGGAGCTACGGTTTTCACCATAAGTCTCATTTGAGCTTTAGTGGGAGGTCTCTCTTTTGTTCTTTTGGGGTACGTGATGGCTCTCTCTTTTTAGGTTGCTTCTTGCTTCCTTTGTCTTCCACGAGCCATCATCAGTTCCACAAAACTTTCCTTTGTTGAAGTCACGCACCTAAGATACTCACGAGCAAGAGTGAAGGGTTTGATATGACTTGCGAGTGTAAGCATCCCAATGAGTGTCGGGTAGCTTGTAGCATTTCATCTAGTTCCCTTTGTCTTTTCGGGAGGCAAAGCAGGAGGCGTAGATTGATCTTCAATCTGTTTAGCCATTCTTCATCTTTTCTTTCTCTCATTACACTCAGCTAGCATTCTCTCTTGTTCTGCCTATTTCCTCTTCACTTACAAGTCACGGACCAATCTTCTACCATTAAACCTTTCCCTTTATCAGTAGGGCTCCTTAGTACAATCATCTTGATGTAATATCAACTAAAGGAATCTCATTAGTAACTCCCAAATCAACTTGGAAGAAACATGTTGTGAGGGTTCTTGTGAGGAATGGACACTAATGGTTTTGTATTTGAAGATTGACCAAGGATTGATAGCAACATCCTCATTTGGGGTATCGATTAGATTCAGCTTTTGACAAACTCGGTTCCTTGGATACTTGGTAGATGTTTTATTCAAGTGATCTCTTTCTCCTTTTAATAAAACGAGGTTCCTTCTTCTTTGAAGATTCAAAACTCTTGATGAAGGATCATTAAGAGACACATCGGCTAACATATCAGAGACCCATCTTTGAGGTCCTTCTTCTTCCTCCTGGAAAACCACAAGCTTCTTTGCAATTTGCCCTTTTCAAATCTGTCTCCTAGGTCCTTAACTTTACTCTTGGAGTTCTTCAATCTTGAACTACGAGTAGACTTGGTTTTCTGCAAGTTCCTTTTGAGACTAGACACCTCGGTGCATAGCTACATTCACAAGATCATACGGATGTGAGGTAATGGGGTCTTCGGCTCCACATTGATGCTTTGTGTGTAGGAGCTTCATTGGACCTTTCGGTGGAAACATGGTCATGCTCAAAATGAGGAGGTACACGATTAAAGTTTCCTTTGAACACTAGGTGTGGTCATCTGTTGAATCGGACTCAAACTCATCAAAGAGGATCTTGTGTTGGTGATGGACTAGGACAATGTGCTAGAGTTGGTGTTGGTGGAGAATTTTTGCTCAAGGACAACATGAAAGCTTCGGTGAAAAGGAAGGGCCCTCATCAATATTAGCGATGGATTACCATCGGTAGCAACAATTGAAGAGGGTGGGATGTTAGCAACATTCTCCTCATCCCGTGACCTCATTGCCTTGAGGCAACATAATACGTCAGCGGATAATGTGCCTCGTTAGTTCTCATAGAGGCAAAAGTTTGGTGACCGAGCTCCTACTGCATAAAGGCTTGGGTTTGGGTAGAGGTGTCTATGGTTATTTGTAAGAATCTAGGGTACATTAAAAACTTATGTTGTTTCCTATTGATATTTTCAACCAAATTGTCAAAAATAAATTTAGAAAAATTATAAGTTATCCCTTGAGATAGACACACAATACCATATGCTTAGAATGGAAAGAAGAATTGATCCCATGCTCTGATTTGTTGCTAATGCTGAAGCAGCGTGTGAACCAGAATCTCCACTTAGGGCAAAAATGCTTTTCAACCATATATACGTCACGGTACCTTGATACCCAATAGCTCGGCCAGTGAGTATTTCCTGGTGCTAGTGTGAAATACCCCATCGATATCATCAAGTGAAGCTTTCTCCTAATCGGCTCTCTGTTACTACATATACATTCCGTCAATCATGGCGCAATCTACATTTCACTCGTGTGAAGCGGATGCCCAAAATTGTTTGACCAGCGATTCATAAATTGCATTAGGAGAATGCGTTAGGGCATAGTGAATCTTTGATCTTTTCAAGAACTCTACCATAGGTACATACAACTCATCACCTTTTGCATTTCCCGAAAGCGCTTTGTTGTGATCCTTCTTGAATTGAAGAGCCATTTGATGAATTGATTTTTTTAGGGTTATGTTTCTGAATAGCATTGAGGGTTTTTGGGTGTAGGAGAAGAGGGAATGGTTTTGTTTGAAGTGGAAAATGAGAGTGATGGTTTGGTAGAGGTTTGTGCAAAAATAGTCAAAAGTATTGGCACATGTTGTTTGACTAAACTACGTGTATCTACTTTGACCATAGACAATTTAACTCTGGTAGAAGCAGAGATACTCAATCTATTTGAAGTTATACAATTGATGAAACCAACCCAAGACTAGGATATCTTGGTAAGATTCTAGAATTATTGTCTGCGAACTAACTTCGCGTGATTACATTAAACCTCGAATCCGTCTATAAAATCATCCCAATGCATACTTCTCTCACATACTTTTACCCCAAATTACCATCATAAACCCTAGATTCATCATACACCCAATCAACCAAAATTAACCATGAATACTTCACGAGGAGGTTGTAAATCCAACCTCTTCTCCATCATCCTCATCATCCATTGATTTCCTCCGGTTTGGTCATATCCACGACCTAAGCCCTTTGACATCCCATTTCTCTCTTCTTACGAGAGATGATGGTGTAGTGGATCCAAGTGAGTCTCGATGACTCGGAGGAACCCACTATTTGATACCTTCATACTCCCAACCTCCGGCACCTCAACCTCAGCAAGGCCTCGTCTTGCGAAGGGAGGTGGTGTACTCTATAAGCCATGTTTTGGTGCATCTTCACACATCGTATAGAGGAAGAGCATAAGGAAGGTGAATGGATTGCTTTTGGTGAATTGAGATGAAGCATAAAGGACACTTTATTTTTCTTCATCATCATTATTTTCATCAATCCATCCTTCCCATTTTGATCCTTAGCTTCCTCGTCCTAGTGGTCATGCATATCCAACCATCGAGATAGAAGAAATGGGTGGTTATGCAAGTTTTTCAAGCGCATATCCGGCATCTAGTGTGAAAGATGTGAGCGTCATGCATATCCAACGGTACATTGATGTTGGAATAGATGATATGAACTAGATTAGGATTATGTATAGCTCTATTCTTGTAGTTGCATTTGAAGTTGATTGAATTTTTGTATGAAACGTATTTACATTTCTTGAATGAATGAATGAACAATTTGACTTTAATTTCTTCTCTATGTACTCTTACTTGGTAGAATCAACTTGTTTACTTGACACTTTAGTTTAGGTAGAAACAAGCTTCAAAGCTTACTTGACCATTTATAAAAGAATCACACTTGATTAATCTTGGACTTGAACATGGAATAGATAAAGCTGCGCACTTGAAATAGATAAAGCTGCAACACAAACACAAATACACACAAAAGCGAGCGAGACAAACAAACTAAAAATTATTAGCAAGTTGTGAGCACATGCGTATCACTTGTGGATACCTTCTTCTTGAGAGATATTGAACTCTTGGAAGTGTTGTCTCGAAGCATGGACTTCCTCATTCTCACGGACTCTTCATTGCCACGAACCTTGCTTTAAGAGCCAAGGCAATGTCCTGCATCCATGTGGTGAAAATCACCCAAGTGATCTTCGGGAATAGCTTGAAGAAGGATGGTTCTCACTTTGTGCTCTCTCTTTGCCTGACTAAAATCTCTTCGGCTGATTTTGGATGAGCAATGGTAAACTTACCATCAAGATGCAGGATAGTCTTCTTGAGGTATTTCCTTTCTTTACAATTTCCAAAAGATTCCAATCAATATTGGAATCGGTTCACGCATTTTCATAGTCCACATATCATACTCTTCCTTTAGGATAAGAAACTTCCCATTCTTGTTTGGAAATACTAAGTTCTGCATAGAGGTGGTGTTTTTGATGTTGTTGTTGGTGACTTCGATTCATCATCGAGTTCAGGGCATGGTGAATGTGTTTTGGTTGTATGGGGGTGAGGAAAAATATGGTTCTCATTATCGTAGAGACTTTCCCGAGGCTCTGATACCACTTGTTGAATACACTTGAGACCTTGGCAGGATCTTGGCGGATTCCTTGGCGGAATCTCTTCTTATTGATTATGCTTCTACTTATTGAGAATTCTTGGCGTGTATGTGAGAATACCTACGCCATAATTCCCAACGGATAAGGACAATACAAAGGCAGATAACCCATACATAACTTCCAAAAGATATGATTGAGACATATAACAATACAAAGACAGATAACAAGTGTCCTATTATGGTGTATCAAGTTTTGATACCCAAGTATCAAGTGTCATACTAACTAATGTTTAAATAAAACTTTTGGAAATAAGCGTTCTAAAGCGATGTTTATGACTCAAATAAAGGAGTGTTCTATTATGGCGTGGGATAATAAAACCACAACAAATAGCTACTATAAAGGTTAATGTTAAAAAGACACAGTTGTCAAGGGTCTTGTTAATTTTTTTCAAATAAAACTTTTTGCAATTAAGCGTTCTATAAAAAGCGAATAAGCGTTATAAAAGCGGATGTTTCGACTCTAAAAGATGTGCCATATTGTGGTGTATCATAAACAAACCATTATGAATAAGCGTTCTATAAAGGTTAACGTTATAAGACGCTATTGTCAAGGTCCTATTCACTTTTCTTATAAAAAACGTTTGCGAATAAGTGTTCCATAAAACCGATGTTTTATGACTCAAATATCAAGTGTCTTATGATGGTGTATCAATCTATGGGACCCAAGTGTCATCTGTCATATTAAGTTATGTTTTAATATCACGTTTAACGAATAAGCGTTTTAAATAATTAATGTTTTATGACTTATATATCAAGTGTCCTATTATGGTGTATTGTAATAAAACCATAATTAATATACATCCTTTAAGGGTCCTATTAAGTTTTGTTATAATAAAACTTTTGCAAATAATCGTTTTAAAAAATGATGTTATAAAACCATTGTACATAAGCGTCCTATAAAGGTTAACGTTATAATACCCACGTGTCAAAGGTCCTATTAAATTTTGCTATAATAAAACTTTTTGTGAATAAGCGTTTTAACTAACTGATGTCTTATGACTCAAAACTCAAGTGTCCTATTATGGTTTATTATAATACAACCATAATGAATAAACGTCTTATAAAGGTAATTTATTAGGATCCATATTTTAAGTGTCATTTTAAGTTATATGATAATAGGACCCCAAATCATCGACCATCCTATTATATACCTTTTTAGGACATCGCCTAAGTAGCAAATATTTTAAAAGGACCCTAAACGCTCATATGTCCTATTAAACAGTTTTTTAGGACTCCATTATCATACCGTCCCACACAAAGGGTCCTAAAAAGCCACTTTTGTCGTAGTGATCACATAATACCAACACCACAAAGGATGAGTGAGAGATTTTAATGTTGCTGATGATCTCAAAGCTGGCTCAAAACTCAGTATCACGTGGATCAGTTAAAGACCTCCACTCAGATTATCCAAAACATGAAAAAATGAAGAATCAAAGACTACGAGCTACAAAACAAGAATCCTAAAACAATCTCAATGTAATATCTGTTTATTTTCTATGTAATTTAATGTGTGTTTGAGGTGACCTCCCTTAGGGGGAGATTGTTAGGATTTGGAAAATCCAGTAGTTAAAGTGTCGGTCACCTCAAGTATATGTAATCGTTAGAAAGCTCGTAGTCATAGTTATTTAATGTTAAGTAGTATTTAGTTAAGTAACACCGTGGAGGACGGACGGTCTTTACCCACTGTATGCCTGATCCACAGCCCGGTAGGTGGCGTTTTATGTAAGTACTATAAATACTCTCTACCTCCCAAGGTAGAGAGTTGGAGCTCATAATAAGATTTTTCTTTCTAACACTAAAGTTCCCAAACTTCTAACTTTCTCTCTCTAAAACATTTTATACGCCTACTTTGTGTATGGTTTGAGTTTGTGATTACCATTACTCGTGGGTATGACTTGAGAAGCTTTGGTGGTAATTCCAACATTTGTGTAAAAGGTTGTTGAATCATTTGAAGAACTTGTTTCTCCCTGTTTAATTTTGAATTGTTCAAGAATCCTTCGTTCAAACATAGCATGTCTCTCATTCTGAAGAAGGAAGGCATACAATTGCTCATAGTTGGTGTTCTTCAATCCTTTGGTTAGCTTCACAGAGGTGACAAATTTGTGCCATTCGGGATTCATGTTGTTCACAAACTTTGAATTCAGCTGAATATTTGGCATGGTCATTGTTAGTGCAAATATTACGATATTTAATCTATACAGTCTCGTTTGTTTTGATTGATGACAAACATGTAACTTGTAATACATAACGTAAAATGTACAAGTTACTTGTAATCACACTTTGTCTCAACATACATTCAACACCTCTCGATGTCTAAAGTCCTCGTATGTTACAACACAGGTTCGTACATGTTTGTTATGTGGCACTATGATCAAACCCATTAACAAATCATTTAGAATGTTTAAAATACATTTAGAGTCACTAAGTATTTTAATAGGTTAACCATTCTATTTCGAACCTCATTTTACATTTTGCATTCACAAGTATTTCAAAAGGTAACTAGACATTTTATTAACTAGTTACATAATACATTTTACAAGTTTACCTTGATAAATCTTTTAATCTAAAAATGGAAATACCTGTTATATCATGTCATGCATCATCTTTGAAATCTTTGGAAGATCACTTGAATATTTTGGTTAGATTGATACTCAATATATCAAATGTGATCTTAGTAAGATTTGGTAATATCTTGGAAAGATTTGAAGAACGATTTTTTAGATTTTTTTTTTCAGGCACCCACGGAACCCTTTTTTATAAAGGACGGAACCCTTTAAATGGATCCTTGGTCCGTGGACGCTCCTGAGCACTTTTGCCTATAAATAGAAGCCCATTGTTTTCCCATTTCTTCACCACTTAAAATCACATCTTCTCCACTTTCTTGCATACATTTAGATCAATCATTAACAATGTAATAACATACATTAAACACCCTAATGATCATGATCATAATGCTTCTAACATTCATCTTTGTTGTAAGCATACTCTTTGATCAACCAAGGAAAGTTTGGAGATTTAGCTATCCCCACTCACCACAAGTGAAGATCTATCACAACAAGTTTAGGGAACTTGTGATCTTCATCATGAAGGCTTCCTATCAATGGAAGATCATTTAGAAGTAGTTATTCATATCCATTAGACATTTGTGTCATGGATCATTAGTGTAGAACATCATTGCATCATTACAACACTTTCACCAAACTAGATTAGATGGTTTATGTGTTTGTGCCATAAAACACAAGGTTTATTATATTGGGACATAAAACATATTAGGAGTGGTTGTACCCTTGTGAAAGAACTCGACATCTAGCTTAGTGTCGGAAATATTGTATAGGCGACGTTAGGTTGGTTCTACCTCGAACTAGAACCCGATATTTAGCTTTGTACCGAAAAAGTGTAGCGGACGATTGTAAGGTTTTCTCCGTAGAAGGAAGCTTGTTGATTTAGTGAAGTAACTCTCGAGTTGGGTACTCAGGGAGTGGAGTAGAGGTGGAAAGGAGATCGATGACCGAACCACTATAAATCATCGTGTTAGGTTTGCACTTTCCTTTCTTTATCTCTTTACTTTTATAGTTGTACTATACTATTGCTTGTGATGTGGTTTGATGTTAATGCTTGTGTGACAACATGGTTTACTATGCTTTACATTAGTCACAAAAAATAATTGGAACTTTCAAATTATAACAAGCTTCATAAGCGATTTGATACTAAAATTTAAAGTTTTTTAAACGGTAACGTATTCACCCCCCTCTACGTTTCCACAGTCATTTTGATATTCCTCATATCATTCACAAGCTTGTAGAATCTCACGTAATATTCATAGACACTTTCTTCTGGTTTCATCTTAAAGTGCTCAAATTCATCATACAACTGTGATTCTCTGTCTTCCTTAGTTAATTCGAAACCCGAGAGAAGCATCTTGACATTATCCCAAACCGCCTTGGCTCTCGATGTTGTGATTGATAATCTTGTAGATATCTTTTGGAAGACCACTGAAGTATAATGTTTGAAAGCCACGATATCAACATCGAATCTCTTTTTCTCCTTATCATTAAGCTCATCATACGTCTTTGGTCTGTCCAATCCAAATATCATTGTTCCATCTGCGGACGTTATGAATTATGTCTCTGTAGTCTCAATCGATAAGGTCCTTCATCAATTGATTTGAGAATGTTGACCCCATTTTCCTTTCCCAAACAGTACAACTGATTCTTTGAGCCCATGAGTCATAATCAGGTTCACTGTCAAGCATAGGTGGGCGAGTATCGATCCAATTTTGCTTAAGCGTCCTCAACTACGAAGAAAGCGATAGTAGGCACGTTGTTTGACACGATTACAAGTTCTACGGGATTTTACTATTCTTTGATTAAACCGGAAATTGATTCTTTCACGGGATTTTACTAAACCAAAAGAACAACCGTAAGAATGTAGCACGAAGAAGTGACAAGTCTCATAGAAAAGTAGCTAAGCAGATCAACTTCGCTTTGGTATCAACTCATTTGAGCAGTCACAAATAAACTCGCTTAAAAGACAAGTAAGCTTAAAACTCAAATTAAACCCAAAGAAACAACTTCGCTTAATAGCTAAATTAATCGGTGACAACTCGCTTAACCACCAAGTCGCTTAAACCAACTCGTTGACACTACAACTCGCTTAATAGCTAAGTCTCTTTAAAACTCAAGTAAGCACGGAAGAAACAACTCACTTAATAACCAAGTCGTTATATACCAACTCACTTTTGCTAATACAACTCGCTTAATAGCCAAGTCGCTTAAACCAACTCGCTTTCAATAACAAAGCAACCCGCTTCCAAGAAATGCAACAACGTGGCATACTTCTAAAGCCCGTACACTTTTCAAAACAACCACTTTTCAATCAAAAACAACCAAACCACAATGATTTAAGCCTTCCAATTCAAAACCTAAACACATATGATGATCCTAAACACAAAAGTACAATCAAAATTCAAACTTTAACACTAGAAATTGTCCAAATGAGTCAAACTCTCCTAAAAACTCATAACCCGAAAAACCTTATGAAATCCACCAAAACAAAGAGCATGAAAGATGAGTGATCAAACCATGGCTCTTGATACCAATTGTTAGATATAGGATTTCACAAACACATTAAACCAAATCCATATTGGGTGTTCACAAGTATTTAGAGAGAGAAAGTTCTAGAGAGAGAAAGGGAAGAGAGTTGGGAACTATGTGAAACAAAGAAAAATGGTATTGAAGCTCCAACCCTCTACCTTGGGAGGTAGAGGGTATTTATAGTGTCTTACAAACAAACGCCACCAACGGGCTGTGGATCAGGCATACAGTGGGTAAAGACCCGTCCGTCCTCCACGGTGTTACTTAACTAACTACTCATTAACATAACATGACTACGACTACGAGCTTTCTAACTAATACATATACTTGAGGTGACCGACACTTTAACGACTGGATTTTCTAATTTCTAACATTAATGGTTAAGGATTTGTGAGAGATTGTACCTTTTCTGATTATTTTGATTTTACTATTGCCGAACACCACATTTCCTCCGTTAAAGGATTCGTATGTGGATAACAACGCTTTATTACCGGTCATATGCCTTGTCTACCCGCTATCCTTGATCCATTCGTCCAGATCCAAGTCAACCTTTAGACACACCTAAGTTAACAAACAACTCAAAAGTTTGGTCCCCATTTGTTCATGGGTCCATTGGTGTTATACAATTCATTCATATGAGGCATATACGAAAATGATGTAAAATCATTCCAAGGTACATAGTTTTGAAATGGAAAACCATTTTGTGAGTTAGGATTCCAGCCTATCTGATGGTGGTTATTTCTAGGAAAAAGATTATTTTGCCTTCTTATCGTTTTGTTAGGTTTAGAGAACAATCGGGGTTTGCTTTTCATTAAACCTTGACCTTGTTTTAAGGAGGGTGGTTGTTTGACATTCCTAACTTGTAACATGAGGTGGTTTCTTTTTGTTAACGACAATAAATACGGTTCTAGAAGAGATGGTTGCGTTATTTTTAGTTTTTACTGCTGCAAATGCCCGGATCCCTTCTTTTTCGCTAGCCGGATCCCTTTTCAAGGGATCCGCCGGATGCGGCACATCAATGGCTGTTTTTTCATTTGCTTTAACAAATTTTGTTTCCTTAACTTCGCTAGTTGACGCAATATGTTCCTGAATACCTAGACCCTTTTGATTATTACCCGTTTTAACACTATCAAGTATTGTATGAAGGTAAGTAGTGCTTACTCTAGCAATTTTAGAATCAAGGTGATCAACCAAAGTTTGAAGTTCTACACAAATCTTGCATTCACCACTTACTTCCTTTCCCTTTTATAGTCTCTTCAATTTTTATTTTAGTTCAAAAACTTCTTTTTCTAAAGTCCATTTTTATTTTTCAAAAGTTTGTTTTTGTTTATTACCTTGAGGCTATATTTGCAAAGCTTGTTATATTCTAGATGTAATAACTCATCATCTAGAGATGAAATACTATAGTATAGGGAGTCAAAAAATACCTCGTTGGAGTCCTTGGCCATAAGACAAATTTCTTCCTTCTCTTTTTCACTCATTCCCCATGATCTGCTTTTGAACGCCTTTTGTTCATCACGTTTGGGACATTCACCAATGAAGTGATTTGGATCCCTGCATTTAAAACATTTGCGCTCATCCTTCACTTTCTTGTCGTCTTTGTCTTTCCGAAAACTTTCTTGTCATCATAGGGTTGCTTGATATATCTTTCTTTTCTTCGAAAGAATTGCTTGAAGTCTCGTACCGCCATTACATACTCCTCGTCTTCACTCTCCGAGGATGAGGTTTCTTCATCACTAGAGACTTTCTTGGCTTTTAAAGAAAAAGATTTGTGTTTCTCTTTCTTTTCCTACGAGACCTCGGAGTCTTTAACGAGTACGAGCTCATAGACTTTTAGGTTACTTATGAGTTCATCGAGAGTGAGGATCGATATATCTTTGGATTCTTCAATGGCTGTTACCTTCGGTCTCCACTTTGACGGAAGCGCCCTTAGAAATCTCATGACATGATTACGACTAGAAAAAGACTCATCAAGTGCTTGTAGTGAAGTAATAATAGTATTAAAACTAGCAAATGCATTATCAATACTATCATCATCCAATATTAAAAATTGTTCATATTTTTGAACAAATAAATCTATTTTGTTATTTTTCACTTGTTTCCTTGGTGTGTTACAATCAAAGATTTCCAAATTTCTTTAGAAGTTTTATGCATAGAGATTCTTTCAAATACCTTTTTGGGTAAGGCATTGTATAAAACCATTTTTGCCTCACTATTTTTGGAAAGCTTTTTCTTTTGGTTGTTAGTGAGACGATCATGAAAAATATTTTCTTTTTTACCGGTTTTATCATCTTTTACGGTTTCTTGAAAATCAACTTCAACAATAATATATCAACTATCAATATCTTTAGATTTCACATAAGTTTCAAATCTATTTTTCTAATAAATGAAACTATTAGTTTCAAGTAGTGGAAGTAGTTGCATGGATTGCCCTTCCTTATAGTTTTCAAAATCTATTTTGATCGAAAAGTTTTTAAAATACAATTTACTTTAAAACTTTTTGAAAACCTTGATCTTGATACCAATTGTGAAAAACTAGAAGGGGGGGGGGTTGAATAGTTTTACCAATTTTAATTTAAGTTTTAAAGATTTAGATTCAATATTATGTGAATTCTTGTGGATGAATAAATAGTACCAAACAATAAATAAAGTAAGTAAAGAATGCAAGTAAAGTAAAGGATATAAAGTAGCGACACAAGTGATTTATAGTGGTTCGGCCACAAGGACACCTTCCTTGCCCTACTCCACTCCCCGAGTACCCCACTCGAGAGTTCAAGCACTATGTTAAGGTTAGACCTTCTTTCTCCATAAGGTGCATGATTGTAGTACCACGGTGGTCCTACATGATATACATTACCATTTCCATTGGATCCTTGGAAAGGTCTATTAGCTTCACCAAACTTAACCTCTTCAATTTTTCTATTTTCATCATTAAGGGGTAAGTTTTTATCAAGGTGAGCTCCACCACATGTCTCACACCTAACATGAATAGCGTGCACACTTTCTTTAAGTTTTAACATATCACGGCCAAGAATATCAAGTTTGTTGGTGATAGGGGCGATACCATCCAAACCTCCGCCTAAACTTCTTTGGCTCCCTCCTTCATCCCACTTTTGAGAGTGGGTGGCCATGTTTTGTATAGCTTCCAATGCTAGAGTAGGTGTCATTCCAGGGATCGGCCCCTGAGAATCGAGCATTTTCCTTGTAGCAATTCTGATACTCTTATATAAGATGTTAACCTTTTGTTGCTTGTTGAGGTCATGAGTTGGGCATTTGTATAGGAGGTCATTATACCTATCCCAAGCTTGGTATAATGTTTCACCGTCTTCTTGTCTAAAATTATGAATCTACTCTAGTTGTTTTGCCGTTCTTGAGTGAGGGCAAAATCTTTGAATTAAAGCTCTTTTGAGAAGATTCCACGTGTCAATGGTCCCACCGGAAAGTCTATCCACCTATTGTTTAGCCAATCCCGTAAGTTTCATAGGGAATACCCAAAGCATGACCGCATCTTAAGAGACAATAGGGATGTTGAAGAGGCTTGCGATGTATAAAACATTTTCAATATGCTCGTAAGCATCTTCGTTCTTACTTCCGGAAAAAAGGTTTGCACGTAACTCCCTCATAAATTGGTCCTTGATCTCGAATCGGACCTCCGCTCCAATAGCCGGCCTAACAAGCCCTGACCCTTGCTCATTGTGAGGTATTCCTCGAGAGTGAGGTTGTCAATGTCCAGAACTGCCATAGTACCAGAAACTGAAAGTAGATCGTGAGAAAATAAAAAATAAAATAAAAAATAGAAGACTTAACAGAAATCCTAATATAGCTCCCCGACAGTGGCGCCAAAATTTTGATGCAGGATTTTCGACCAATATTTATATTTCGAAGGTCTTGTCTAACTAAGGTCTACCTATTTAACTAACGAGCAATGAACTCGATCGTGCGTAATATAGAAGGTGGTAAAGCCGAGCTCATTCCTAAGAGCTATATAGATGAGGATCCTAATTAAGTCTAATGTCACGGTTTTGAAAATATTAATTGTTGAAAGATTAATTATACTAATAGACAAGAAATGAAATGCGGAAAATAAATTGAGGTTGTGAACAATAGAGAGAAAGTGTGCTAATCTAATTATTTATTATATCATGTTATTTCTATGTTTTCTAATTACTTCCTATTGCTTCAAGTGGGGGTTCAATTCGCTAGACTCCTTTGGTCAATTCGTCATAGCCTATCAACAAAGGTTCCTACCCGTCATCAAAGGACTACCCTTTGGGGAGACTGGGGTCTCAAGCAACCTAAGCTAAGTCATTAAGTACTCTACATGCAAGATTCGAAACAATGTGTGCCCGGGCGCTACCATTTTAGACACACATCCCTAACTTCTTAAGTTTCTCCTTCCGAACGGTGATCCTTTGGTCAATTCGCACAAGAGGGATTGATAGTCCTTTGGTCAATTCTTACCAACCCTTTCTACCTACTTCCCTAGGGTCCTTTGGTCAATTCTTCTAAGGAATTAAATAGTACCGCAACACAAAACTATCGAAATTAGGGTGACTACCAACGAACTATGCATGTATACACCAGAAACAATTATAAAAGAACAAAAACATAAACAACACAATCAAGGATTAATAACTAGGCTAGCACCAAAGGTGCTTACCCGATCATATTAAAAGACACAATCAATTAAATGTTTAACATAATGAATGAAGACATGAATTAAAGTGTAATGCAATAGTAATCGCTAAAGCTTATCGATGATATAGTGTGATTTCTCCATTGGAAATAGCTCCGTATGCTGAGTATGATCTACCGTTGGAACCCTCTTCATGTTCTCTACTTTTGTATGGTGAGTGAATGATGAATAATGCAGATTTTAGGGCTTGTATTTATAGGCCCGGCCATAGTTACGGTGTAACCTAATAATGTGGTTACGCCGTAACTTACTTATCCTCCAAACTCAACTCTCGTAGTGATGATTACGGTGTAACCTTAAGAATAGTTACGCCGTAATTATAAGCTCCGTCGTGAAATAATAGTTGATTACGCTGTAACTTATTTATCCTCCTAACTCAAGTCTCGTAGTGCTTGTTATGTCGTAATTCTGTTTGGAGGTTACAGCGTAGTTGATGGAGGCGCGAAATTCCACATGACCTAGATAGTTACGGCGTAACTTAAGTTGATAGTTACGCCGTAACTGCTGTCGACTTGGTCTTCATAATCGTAATCCTAGATACGGTGTAATTTAGAGTAGGAGTTATGCCGTAGCTTCTTCAATAAGAGCATACTAAGGTGAAAACTATTAAGAATATCTCCAAATCCGCGTCTCTAGGATTCAATGCTCATATTTTACATGGAAACAAAATATAAAGGAATAAGAGTATATAACCATATAAATAACATAAAATATGAGCATAAACGGGGAAAATTAACACTTAAAAATCAGGATTATTTGATGTTATCAGCTGGCGCTCTTGAAAACATTATAAAGCAATCTGAACTTGAGATTATCGAGCTACAGCATACTGTAGATGAACGTAGGTATAATTTTTTTCTCATGTATGTTCATTGAGGATGTAGCTGTTGTTCCGTTTGCTAAGCTTTGTTATAATCTTAAAACATTCTTGTGTAATAGCATTAGATTAGCTAAATAATTGTGATGTATTTTTTTAAATGATATATGATATTTTTAATTAAGGGTGGAGACACACTTACTTAAGAAAAATGCACGAGCTCAAGCAAAGGAGCTAATGCAGAAAAGAGAATAAGTAGAGATACTTAAAGACAAGGAAAGTGTCGCCAATGAAAATGTAAGTTTTCATTGGCACGTTGATGCTAATTGTAGTGATTATGCTGTATATTGATTTGTGTATGGCGAAGGTTGAAGGGCTAATCACGGAGATTGCTACATCCGAAGAAGAATTTACAAGATGGAAAGCAGCCACGTAGCTGATAGGATTACATAATACTGGTATGATTGGTGTAACATTAAAGTGATCCAAAAGTAATGCTTATCCGCTAAAAGAATAAGCACTTAAGTGGTTAAGGAGCAAAAAATAAGAAAATTCCTAACACCCTCTAATTACAGGGTAATGACATGTAGTGATCATTTAACTTATTAACATAAACAATAGTTATATGCTTCTTTGATTCCTCCAAAAGAAGGATCACCTGGATTCGATATAGCTATATATATACTTGGTTCACCCGATAAAATTTATTGGTCTGTCACAGTAAATCAATTCATTCCTTATTAAGCATTAAATCAATTTGTTTGTTCAACCGAAAATGAATGTGGGAGTTGTTGGTTAAGGAAAGTTGGTTTCACAATGTTCTCTGGTAGGATTTTTAACTGAAATATTGGTTTGTATAATCATTGGTTAAGATAAATCAAAATATGTAATCACTTTTATTTTTTTATTGGTTAAAATCAGTTTCATTATTGTTATTGTTATATACTTTTGATTACGTTAGGAATCTCTATTTGATTGCAGGCGTCAAAGCAAAAGTTGTTGTATAAGCAGCAAATCATCATGTTGAGCTTGAAGCGAATGGGGTACCTTTTTTTAATAGTTTGTCCAATGTTCATCTTATAGAAATTAAAAACTAGACAAAGTAGATTACTTAACTATGTCATTTCGAAAAAATAACTTACTTTCTAACTAGGTGTGCTTTCTTGATACAGATTCCATCAAAGAAAGGATTTATCATATTTATAGACATCTATGCAAACGCTGGTGGTGAAAGAAGTTCCCTCAATGCCAAGTGATTTAGACTTTTAAACAACTCTTTATGAACAAATTCTTAAAAAAGAAGTAAATATGAGGATATTGTATTTTAATATCGTGAACAATGAAGTAAAAATTAGACCAAGTTACTTGTGATGGTGATTTTCCTTTTTGTTAACGGTAATTTATCCCTCTCGCTACTCCATTAGTATATTTGACCGTGTTTTTCTGAACTCAAAGCATTAACTCAAGGGTCAAACATGTTCATAAAATATTTGACCAATAAGTTATTTTATATGGAAGAAAACAATATAAGAAAGTTTATAAAGTTTAACTTGATCCTAGAAATGCAGCGAAAAAGATAATCAACATCTAAGAAAGGTAAACACAATACAACAATCGGATGAACGGGCTAGGAGACTTTCGTCGGGATGCTGTGTCCCCGGCGAAAGTCACAAAACGACAAAAAAGAATCTGACATGGCACATGAATACGCTGGCCGGTTAGTAAAAATTCAATGAAAACTTTCACCGGGGACATGTCCCCGGCGAAAGTCTGTTGCATTTTTACCAAAGTTTGACCGGTTAGTAAAAATTGAACGGAAACTTTCGCGTGGGACATGTCCCCGCCGAAAGTGTATTCCGTTTTTACCAAAATTTGACCAAAGTCAAATGCCTGCTAATTGTTCCCACCTTTATTCCCGCCAAAACTTTCCCCGGGGACATGTCCTCGGCAAAAGTAATATTTACAAAAATATACTTTAGTCCAACTATTAATATTTATCACACACCCGATGCTTGGATAGTCTTTTCATTACGTAAAACCCTAAACTATTTTAAAATTAAAATGACATATCTTACACAAATAAGCTATAAATTCCAAGGTGTTAATTTGATTTGAACTAGTGAATAAACTTTCCCACCACAAACATCTTTGAACTAACTTGATCCGACCCATCTCTAGCAGGTGCAAACCATACAGCCATGTCTTCCTCAGACCCACAAGTAAAGTCCAAATTCTCGCAGTTGTCTACTAAAATCATTTTGCCCTGAAGCAATAAACAATAAATATTTATGAAATTTACTTTTTTAAATAGACAAAAATCAGAAAGTAAAAAGTAAACTTGGATTCTATCCTTTGTGATCTTAGCAATCTTAACACTCTCAAATAATTCCCAATCCTTCCCATCAAATGCATCTCGAAACCTTAAAGCACCTTCTGGATTTGTAAAGTTGACAAAAACAAAGCCAGCATTTCCCCGACGACTGCATATCATGCCAAAAAATAGACGCACAAAAAAAAGTTTAGTTACACCAAAATCACACACATTACTTTCAAGTGTATAAAAAAAACTATTTACCATACCTGAAATCTATAGGCAGGTAAAGAAAATCATATGCAGAAACAGAATCATTGTCACCATTCTTGTTATTCTCAAGTTTTCAATGATTATCCAATGTTTGCATACGTAACTTCCTCCTGATGTATCTATTTAATTCGTGTTTTTCACCATTCTTGTTATTCTTAATACGTATGGCGCCGAAAGTTATGATGAATTAATATGGTTCTTAATTCGTGTTTGTTAATTGTGATATTGTTTCTTCAATTTCATTCTTTAAGCATACGTAATTTAGTATTGAAAAAGGGGTGTTTGGACACCATAATCTAGTTAACTAAGAATATGGTCAGCTTTACAAATCCAACATGTGCTTTGATTTATAAAAATACTTGAAAGATACATGCGAATTAGTTAACCATACATTTATTCCAACAACAACAACAACATCAACAACAACAACAACAACAACAACAACAAGAACAACAACAACTACTACTACATGCTAAGATTTTCCATGTCACCTAATAGCTCACGAAGTAATGCATCCGACTGACATGTGTGGTCGTCAAGAATCCTTGCGATTTCAAGTCTTGCCTCCAGCATCCTTACTCTTGTCTCTAGCATCTGTTTTTGTGATTCCAGCATGTTTATCCTAAGATCTTTGTCATTACGGCTTGAGCACTCTGTTGGTGCAGATCCAGAACCTTGAGATGTTGAAGCAGAAGAGATTATTCTTAAGTACTCGTCAAATTGACTCTTCCACATAAAATATCCGCACCAATGATCTTTTTTTCTGGGCTATTAAATAATAAGAAAATTATAAGAGATTACAACCCAATTATTTGTCTATTTACTTAAATAAGAAATGTATGATTGTTCACCTTCAACAGAGGACATGCATAATATTGCAATCCAAATGAATTTTCTGTGTGTGATGTGTTAATACATATAAACCGTAAAAATGTTTATACATATTTAGCGATCTCTTTGTGTTTTGTTGATAACAAATATAAAGTTATCATAAGTAAAATTATAAGAATACATGTTATTTTTGTAAAGTATATACATTTGATCATTCACATAAAATGTTGTAATAATTCATTTGTTGTAATAGTTTATGTAATAGCACTACTACAAAAAAGCTTATAAAGACCCCCTAATAAAAACCGGTTATAAAAATACCGGTCTCTATACAGTAAAGATAGCGGGGATGGGTAACATAACTACCGGTTTTCAAGAAAACACCGGTCTCTATAATAAGAGATGCATACAAACTGGTCATGTAAGTTAAACCGGTGTCGTTGTATAGTCAAAGACACTATTTTTTTCAGAGAAGACCGGTCTCTCTGTTTCGTATCAAAGACATATGTCTTTCATTTAAGATCCAGTCCTAATACTCGTGTCTTAAACTCGATAGAAATCGGCTCGAAAGAAGTCGAGTTACTCGACAAAAGCTCAAATCATTTACACGATTCTCCTTAGTTATTTTACTCATACAAAACCATACTTTCCCCAAAAATTCAATCTCCCGCTCAAGAACCTGCCTCTTTTTTTTTCCCAAAATCAAAACGGTAGCACTTTACATTCACTCATTCCCGCCTCCCTTTATTTTTTTCCTTGCATAAGACCCTTTTCTATTTTTCTTCCTCTAAAGTTTTTTCAGATCCACCAATGATAAGGTGTGTGAAATCTGGATTTAATCTCTAATCCGTTATCATAACTTAGATATTTGTGTGATTATTGTGTTATTACAGCCTAAATTTGATTCATTAATGTTTTTTTTATTGATCTTGTGTTGTTTGTAACAAATCTTCCCATCTGCTATCAATTCCATTGGTTGCTCCAACGAGGTAGGGTAAGATTGACGTCTAACCAATGAAATTGATGAAAATAAACTATTTCATTTATACTAATTGAATAACTAATATCATTTTCTCATATTTAGATCTTACAGGTTTATGATGCCCACCAAGTGCTCGATGGAATGCTTGAATGAAATGGGTCTTTTATGTAAGTTTGGGTTAAATTTAGAGCAAGCAAACATAGATCTCTCATTATTTTTGTTTAATTTATAGTGTAATCCTTATCTATGTTATGTCTAAATCTGAGAATCCAATCTAAATGATGGAGATTTGTAATTCATGCAAAGCTATTGAATATCTTTGTATATGTTTTTGTGCTTTAGTATTGTGAAATTATTCAGTTAATGGAGTTCAATGCCCAAGTAAAATAATTTCGTGTGGCATACGTTTTCAAATGGCATGCAATTGTTACTACTTGTTGAAATCCCTTAAAGTTGCAACCCGATCGTTTCTGTATATTGCAATATAGCCGATTAAGATTGATGAGCATGCAATGGATAGTTTAACGACGTCTATGGTTGATGTCGTGTTATATGTTTTATAGATTTGTTGTTGTAGGTCGATATCTACGTCGAATATTTATTCTCTTATTGCAGCACTAAGAAGTGTTGTAAGTTTGTTGTACGGTGTAATGATGCTTTGCAACATAAAATGAGGTAGCAAAACCATGGAGCAAAGCTGATTTTGGGTGGTGTTGGAGTGCAAAAGACAAGAATTGATATTGCTATTGTTTTGAATAACATGGATGTGAGCAGCGAGTATGTCCTGAAACTACGACATGAGAATGAAGAGCAATGTGCTAAGGTGAGACTCGTCATCAAACCTACATGTTAACTGCTATTTTTTTGTGTTTCATATAAGTAAGAAAATTGCAAGTGACTCATTCCTTTCCATGTTTATGCAAGTTTACTAACATATAATTTCCATTAGTAGATAAGAAATTTGATATATGGTAAGATTAGCATAGTTTTCTTAAGTGGGGGTAATTTAGTTCCATTTGACAATTGACATGAACTTTAGAAATTTAGAATATTCTTATGAAAGTATTGTAGGTTCAAGAAGTGCGTCTAGTCATACGTATTTTTCACAACTCTGAAAGAAGACTGAACACATGGGTAAATGATCAACTTGTCTACTATATCAAAGCTAGTTCATTGAGTTCTACAAGCATCCATGGAGTGAATATTAAGATCATGTGTTCTGTTATAGAATAGGTTACTGCAAAGCTGAAAAATTGGTGTCCAAGCCAGCCAAATTTAACACTCTCATCAGTTTTAATCTATGAGCTCTATATTGAATATATTTTCAGTTTGGACCTCTCAAATTTATTCACTTATTTTAGTTTAATTTTACGGAGTGTAGGCTTGTAGTTGAATTTTACGGGGTCAGGTTATCGGGTCGGGCTGATTCGGGTTTTGGACTAGATAAAAGTGACCTACAACCCGAACCAATAAGGAATCAGGTTATCGGGTTGATATCGGTCGGGTCATTTGGGTTAGACGGGTTGGCTTGTTGAATTCAACTAAAATAATATTGTAGCCTAAACGCTTACTGTAGCATTCAAATATTGATAGCACAGTTGAAAATGAAAATAGCTAAGCTTAATAAATTATCATAAAAATTTCCACTGCACACAATTACTAATTGCCACTAGTAGTTAAAAAAAAACCATACCAGTAGCGTGATTAATGAACTTTAACAGGAAAAAGCCAAATGATAATAGCACACACCATTAAGTACCTCCCGCAATTTAGAATGCTAAACAATATACTTGAACAAATAATGATTGATTTATTTAAAAGTGTGCTAAGGTTACATGTAAAAAAAGGATTTAAAGATATCGGGTTGACCCGATAACCCGATAAGAGAAATGACATAACCCGAACCCAACCTTATAGCATTATCGGGTTATCGGGTTCGGGTCAAATCAGCCTGATATGCTTTTTCAACCCGTTTTAACCCGACCTATAAGGCTTATCAAAAATCAATTGCCGTGTACAAAATGAAAAGAAAAATTTGTTCTCGAGTGTGGCATCGTAACTTGCTTCAAGGTGCAAGTACATTATACATAGGACATGCATGGTACCAATGTTCAATCAGAAATACTTACATCTGCATCTTCCTATGCCTTAAGGCTAAACTCAAGATCAGCAAGATGAGTAATGGAGTAAATGTCAATCGAGCTGCAAATCCACAATCAAAGCTATCATTGACTGGAAGAGGTATGGTGAATTAAACTTTTTAAAAAGGTATATCGCTTATCTGTAAATGTTTGTATTTGAGAACAATAATAATATAGTGACTTGTTAAACGATATGCTGTAATGACAATATTTCATTTATGTGTACATGTTTATACTTGATATTGTTTTAATATGCTGTAAGGACTATTTTAATTTATAAAGGGTTCATTGTTTTTGAATGACTTGTATACTTGAGCAACGTGTGATATTTTAACACGAAGCCAATCTTTTGCAGCTGGCATTTCAGAGGAGCGTATGGTGCCACCTTCAACTCTTGATCTTTTGATGGGTTCTATCTTCTTTGTTCCTATAACTCATGTAAACCTACTGTTGAATTCAAATTTTAGGGGTTGTTTGGGATTGCGTGTTAAGGAAGTTGTTGATTTCATTCTAAGATGATGATTTGCGATATCTACTTATTCATTATATTTCTACTCCTTAATAGTGTCATGTTACTAACTTCTAATTTCTTATAGAGAAATTTTACTCCTTAAGTGTCCTGTTACTCCTGAATAGTGTATGTTACTTGCACTGTTGTCTTGGGTTATTTGCTACATCAATGGCTGGATAAGCAATATCCTGTGGAAAACTAAAGTGCAACTTTTTGTTATAATTAAATGTACCTGGAATGTATAGTAAATTGGTGCTTGAGTGGTGTTGAGAAATAAGTGGCAAGGTAAATATTTGTAGCAGTTTGACCACTACATAATTTCTTTTTTTTTAATATTTATTTGCAGTTTTAACCAATGTCCGAACCGCATGTTTCTAAATTAAAGTTACATTTGGTTAATTATTTATACATTTTTGTATGGTATGCAACAGCCGAAGTCATCACCAGTGAAGAAACTGGTGGGACAAGAGTCTTTGTTACTTTTGCTAATATTGAGGTTGCTTCGGCGGCAATCAGGGCTATGGATCATCAGGTACTAAATAACTGGTATTTATTCTTATTTCTTGATTACTTGCTTTATCACACAAACTACATACTCATAAGAATTGCAATGTGTTTTTGGGAAAGGAAAAACTTTATGAATCTATTGTACCTACAGCAGAAACATAGCCTTGGGAGGATTTTCGGGGCTGATCTTCTTACGCCATATGCCGCAAGCTAGAGATATTAGCTTTAACTTAGGTCAGTTTTCTTAGAGTTTTATTGTTTGTTTTCCTTCACGTCATCATTGAATTCTCTTTAAATGGTAGTTTTGGTGGGATATATTCATTCACTAACTTCTTAATCTAGCTTTTAAAGTTCTTGCCTTTTATGATATTTGCAGATTGAGGATACTGTTCGTGCAACTAAGAGAGACTATTATAGATTTAGATTAATGGCTACAAGTGCTTAAATGAGTGTTTACGTCTTTCGGTGTAATTTAGCTATAACTTGTTTTAGTTATTTCTTAGCTACAAGCTTACACCTTATATATATATTTACTTCATTTGTATTTCTTTATTTTTGTGAACCAATTGTAGATTATAGAATTTCTAAAAAATATGAAAAATTTTATAAATGCTTTTTTTTTTTTTTTTTTTTTAATAAAATAGATTTAAAAAAAGACAGGTTTTGAGATAAAAACATATCTTTTTACTCTATATAAAGATAGGCTGGATGCTTTTATAAAGACAGGTTGTGGGAGACCGGTGTCAATGTCCAATAAAAATATGTTTGTTCACTCTATAATGGAGGCCGATTTATGGAGAAAACCGATGTCGATGCTTCTAATAGAGACAGGTTTCCAAACCGGTTTCTATTTGTTTCGATCATGGAGATACCCCCCTTCAGAGAGTGGTTCCAAAACCACTCTTCATTGGCCATTTTGACCGGTTTCTGTGAGATATTTTGTAGTAGTGTAGGATGGGTAATATCAAGACCCATGACCCATACCCATGGAGCTAATCCATAACCCATGATCTATTGCATGACATCATGCATGAAATCATGTTGGGTATTATCCATGACCCATGACCCAAGACCCATGACCCATTGTCTAGATACATTGTATCTTGTTGGGTACCCATGGATCATACCCATAACCCATAACTCGGTTTGCAACCCAAAATCCAGACCGGTACAACCCAGCTTGCCAGATCCCAAAGATTGCACTGGACGGATCCCCCAAGTGAGGGATCCGTTGGAACCGGGCTAAAGTAAGCTTTATTTCCTATAAATAGTGAGCCATTTCTTCATTGTTACTCACCCCTCTTCTTACAAACTCTCTCATATATTATCTCACTCTTCTAACCTCTGATATCTTGATCAATCTAGTAGTTCTTCTTTCTCTTGTTGTGATTCTCATGTAGGTCCTTCTCAAAGACGAGATCATGATACCACAAGTCATCCAAGCAAGGGGTCCTTGATTGATTTGTTCCTCCACAAGATTTCTGTAGCAAGATCTTGTATTTCATATTTCACATAGTTGTTGTGTAATAGTTTTGTTGGTTTGGTCCACCGTGCAATGGACTCGGTATTTAGCTTTGTACTGGAAAAAGTATAAGCGATGTTGTGAGGCTTCTCCACCGTGTTGAAGGAGCTTGTTGACATAGTGCTTAAACTCTCGAGTGGGTAACTCGGGGAGTGGAGTAGGGCAAGGAAGGTGTCCTTATAGCCGAACCACTATATATCACTTGTGTAACTACTCTCTATCATTTACTTTACTTGCTTTCATTATTTACTTTACTTATTGCTTTAGGTTTTGAAACTTAAATTAAAATCGGCAAAATTATTCAACCCCCCCTTCTCGTTTTCCACAATTGGCATCAAGAGCAAGGTTCACAAAAGTTCTAAAGTAAATTGTATTTTAAAAACTTTTCGATCACAATGAGTTTTAAAAATTATAGAGAAGGGCAATCTGCTAGGATTTAGAAAATCCGGTAGTTGAAGAGTCGGTCACCTCAAGTATATGTATTCGTTAGAAAGCTTGTAGTCGTTGTCATTTAGTGTAAGTAAGTAATTTGTTAAGTAACACCGTGGAGGACGGATGGGTCTTTACCCACTGTATGCCTGATCCACAGCCCGTAGGAGGCGTGTCATGTATGAACCTATAAATACCCTTTGCCTTTCAAGGAAAAGGGTTGGAGCTTTTATAATACATTTTTCTTTGTCTCACTAAAGTTCCCAACTCTCTTCCACTTTCTCTCTCTAGAACTACAAACCATTCGACCCTATTTGTGCTTGTTTGTGTGATTGTGAAAACCAATATGTGACAATTGGTATCAAGAGCCATGGTTTGATCATCTATCTTTCATGTTCTTGGATTTCTAGTGGTTTTCATAGGTTTTTGGGTTTGAATGAGTTTTGAGTAGTTTTCATCATTTGGATCATTTTTTAGTGTTAAAGATTGAATTTTGATAGTACTTTTGTGTTTAGAATCATCATAAGTATTGAGGTTTTGGTTTGGAAGGCTTGAATCATCGTGGTTGGACTGTTTTTGGATTGAAAAGTATAGTGTTTTGAAAGTTTCTTTCATGCGGTTTGTCCATCGGAGTAGCTTTCTTTGAAGCGGTTTGTCTCATTCTTTAAGTGGTTTGTCTTATTTTGTGAAGCGGTTTGTCAAAGAAGCGGTTTGTGTGTTGAGACAAAGAGACAAAAAAGGAAAAAGTAGTGGAAGTAGTGGACGTACTTGTGTTCCTATGCGGTTTGAGTATTAAGCGGTTTGTCACTTTAAGCGGTTTGTGTGTTAAGTGGTTTGTCTGTTCAGCGGTTTGTCACTTTAAGCGGTTTGTCAATTAAGCGATTTGACACTTAAGCGACTTGTCACTTAAGCGGTTTGTCAATTAAGCGGTTTGACACTTAAGCTTTTTGACTCTTAAGCGATTTGACAGATAAGCGATTAGTGTTGGAAGCGATTTGACAAGAAGCGATTTGTCAACTGTGCGATTTGACTAAAGCGGTTTGTGAGATGTGCGATTTGTCTTTTGAGACTTGTCATTTCTTTGTGATACGTCTTACGGTTTTCTCTTGATTTAGTAAAATCCCGTGAAAGAATCTATTTCCCGGTTTAATCAAAGAATTGTAAAATCCCGTGGAATTAGTTATCATGTCTACAATCACTTCTTCTGTTGCTGATGACGTTCAAGCAGCAGGATCCGATACTCATCCTCCCATGCTTGATAGAACCGATTATGAATCTTGGGCTCAAAGAATAAGACTGTATTGCTTAGGAAAAGAGAATAGGGTTAACATCCTTAAGTATATCGATGAAGGACCATTTCAAATCGGAACGACTAGGGACATTCTCGAAACTGGAACTGATGGAAATGTTACATTAGGGTTGGTGATGTGTCTACCGTGTGCAAGTTTTAAAATTTATTAACACGATTTATCCGGTTAATTACTTCAACACATACGAGCAAGTATACTCGTTCGTGATAGCAAAGGTGGGTAAGTCTAGGTCGTCCCAAGGGATTTGCTTTTTAATTTGTTAAAGTATTTGAGACAAGAAAGCTTGTCAAGGCTTCCTTCAAATTATTGGTTTTATAAAAATCCAAATTAGAGAAACATATACTTGTGTGAAGTCCATAAGTAATCATAAAGAGTGTTCATGAAAGCTTGTGTGAACTTGACGCAATGCACAAATCATAAGCAAATGATTTCCAATCCATGCTTTATGTTTTGTGAAATCATTTTAAGAATAAAAACTGTTAGGAATTAGAAATTCCAGGTATTAAAGAGTCGGTCACCTCAAGTATATGTAATTATTAGAAAGCTCGTAGTCATAGTTATTTTATGAAAAGTAGTATTTTGTTAAGTAACACCATGGAGGACGGACGGGTCTTTACCCACTGTATGCCTGATCCACAGCCCGTTGTGTGGCGTTTTATGTAAGACTATAAATACTCTCTACCTTCCAAGGTAGAGAGTTGGAGCTCATAATAATATTTTCTTTCTCTCACTATAGTTCCCAACTCTCTTCCTTTCTCTCACTAGAACTTTCTCTCTCTAACATTCTTATACGCCTACTTTGATCATGGTTTAGAGTGTTTGTGAAATCCAATATCCTACAATTGGTATCAAGAGCCATGGTTTGATCACTCATCTTTCATGCTCCTTGTTTTGGTGGATTTCATAAGGTTTTTGGGGGTATTAAGGGTTTAGGAGAGTTTGATTCATTTGGACAAATTCTAGTGTTAAAGTTTGAATTTTGCTTGTACTTTTGTGTTTAGGATCATCATATGTGTTTATGTTTTGAATTGGAAGGCTTAAATCATTGTGGTTTGGTTGTTTTTGGATTGAAAAGTGGTGGTTTTGAATAATACTTGGAAGCGAGTTGAGTCACGTTGTACTTTTCTTGGTTGCGAGTTGACTTGTTCTTGGAAGCGAGTTGTCTATGCGAGTTGCTTATTAGGCGACTTGTTCTTGGAAGCGAGTTGTCTATGCGAGTTACTTATTAAAGCGACTTGTTCTTGGAAGCGAGTTGCCCTAAGCGAGTTGTTATAGAAGCGTGTTGGGTTTTTATGCGACTTGGCTATTAAGCGAGTTGTCTCTTTATGCGACTTGTGTTCTATGCGATTTGGCTATTAAGCGAGTTGATACTAATGCGACTTGGCTATTTATTAAGCGAGTTGATTGTGTTGCGAGTTGATACTAATGCGACTTGGCTATTTAGCGAGTTGATTCCTTACGTCAAAACTTCAAACGGCCATAACTTTTGATCCGTAACTCCGTTTTCAGCGAAATACCTGTCAAAACGACCGGAACAGGCTGAATATTGTGAAGTTTCAAAACAAAGTCGTGAAACGAATTTTTCGAGGCCCAAATCCCCTCCGAAAGGAAGTTATTGAGGTTTTAAGTTTTTAGACCTAAAAATTCTCTGTAAAAACGTGCATCATCCAATCCAAATCTCAACCAATCAACATTTTAGCTTTTCCTACAAACATTCTAAAGTCCTATCACACAATCGTCTTTCATTGTATCGATCCATCGGTCATCTTAACACCTTCTATTGGTCATTGCTTAACGGTTTCGTCTTGATTTTAGTAAAATCCCGCGAAAGATTCTATTTCTCGGTTTAAATCATAGACGTGTAAAATCCCGTGCATCCTTCTACATCATGTCTTACTCTCTGACCCGTGATTTCAGAAGTGCTTAAACTGTATGATGTTGTGGACAACAATGATAATGTAGGCTACACTGAGCGATTAAAGATGATTGAATTAAGCAATGAGGATGTGAGATCTCCGTGTTCAGAATCAAAAAAGAGAGAATTGCACCGGTCAAGCTACGAATGCCATGCAAATGGAATGCGACATTGAGCCCTATCAGCTACTTCATCTGCACCTCATCAATTTGTTATCCATAGCCGGGGATCGAACATGTAGTGCTCTTTTACTGGGACTTACCTACATTGACAAGAAGCTTCTTTGTTGAACTTAGAACATTTAAAGTGCAACTTACCAATGAAGAGGTTCAAAGGATGGTTCCAGTCAGCTCTTCAAGTAATCTACAAACAATTTCACCATTCATTAGTGGGGAATATTCATGATTGATCAACACTTGACTGGAATTTCCTTCAAAAACATCTTGGAATGGAAATTGAGAATTCATTGAGACATTTATCCTACTCATGGATAATGTGAAAAAGTACATTGAGGATACTGCACAAAAGGATGAAAAAGTGAATGAGTGTCACGTGCGGTTGAGAGATTGTTGTGATAAGTTGGGTAATGTATCTGTTGAAGAATCGGGTATTCTGAATGCGCATGTTAGAAAGAAAACAAATAATGATGAGTCGAAAAATGCTAAAATAGAATCTTCATGCTCATGTTCACAAGAGAGAGAGGTGCACCAATCACACCCCGTGCAAGCTAATGCAAAGGAACGCTCCATGGAAGCTTCGGATGTACCCATGATAGAGATGCACCGCCACAACCTCGCGTTAATGCAGAGGAAAGTTGCATGGAAGTTTCTGCTGTACCTAGGTATGCATCTTCTACTCAAAATGATGATTATGAATTGCATTAGTACACTGCATTTGTGCTCGATGACTCCTTGACCTTGAACTCAATACCTATAAGGATCAAGTTGCCATATCACTGAGCAGTGCTAAGTTTGAACTTACCACTCGTGAGCAGGAGATGGATATCCAAATGCGTACAATTATTAGAAGAGGTAATTTTAGAGAAGAAGTATTAAAACAAGAGTTAAACTCCTTACAAGAAAAGCTTTCCAAAACGCTAAGCAAAAACACGAACTTCAAGAAAATGTTAAAATGCTTAAGCAAGAATTCAAGGCTAAGGAATCAAAACTTTTGAATGATTTTTCCAATCTAAAAACTTTGAAAAACAACTTGAAAATAAGTTATGCATACAAGGGAATACCATTCAGTCTGCTCACATGATCACTAAGCATAGAGTCTTAAGCGATAAGCATAGCATTCCCCTTGTTGAGGAACCAAATCCAGAGGTCATTAAAAGGCTAGAAATGCTCATAAGGTGCTTTATGATGGTAATGAAATCCTTAAACCTAGGCGTAAAACCTAGTTGCGTTGATTGCGAGGAAGATAAGAAATCGATGAAGTCACTAGGGAGAAAATGAATAAGAAGTTAGAAGATCCGAGTGTAAAAGAATAACATAACGATCAAACCCCATAATTACACTAAAGAAAATTGGATCTCCTTGAACAAGTTTAAGCCTCAGACTCTATTAACCCCTGAACAAGTGTTCTGAAAAAGGATATGGAAGCATAAAAGGCTGAAAATCTTGTTGAAAAGAATCCCCCTTGTAGGAAATTGCCTAGAGCAACTGTGTATCCTCCTAATACACCAATGCATTTAGTTCCTAGAACTATTGCCACTAGGAGCAAGACCTTAATCAGTCAATATGTTATATTTCAGTTGTTTGTTGATTTTGAGAAAATGTGTAAAAGAGAATCACACCTCTGTGGGATAACTGAGGGGAAAGGAGTTTTGAGCAGACTAAAGAATGTTATTTAACCGAAGTCATGCCTTTCTTTAAACAATTAAAAGGTCAATTTGAGAGTCTTAAAAAAGGAATAAACTCATATATTAAAGAAATGGAGAAGGAATTTGATGCAATGATAGTTGAGGTTAGTGACTATGAGAGAGAGTTAAAATATAGTGAGATTGAGAGGAAGAACTTGCATACACGAATGAGAATCGATTTCTAAATGTATTGCTCAAGATGTGTTTTACCTTGCCTAACTGCCTTGAATTGTTCAATTAATGCATCTAAATTTCATGAATTATCTGTTGCTCTGAGAGTCTCCCATGATCGTGTCATTGAGCTTGAAACAACAAATTCAAAATTGCATGAGAAAATAGAACGGGATGATCATGATAACTTGGTCAAACATTATTCTAAATTGGAAGTTGAGCATCTTGCTTTGCAATTAAAATATCAACATCTAAAAGAAAATGTTAAAACTTCAAATTTCAAGACATCTTCGGATGCTCACGAGTTTGATGCAGCTTTTTGAAATCAACAAACGTGATGAACAAATTCGAGCTCATTGCCACCCGATCAAAGATTGAAAGCCCAAATTTCACAACTGAAAGGTGAAAAGAAGGATGTGACTCGTTCCCATATGCCTCCACCTTTAGATTCTCAGAATTTCCAACTTCAAAACATAATTGATAACTTGCAAAAGGAAAATGATTGTTTTAAAGCTGAAATTTCAAAGGTTAATGATCAAAACAAAGAGTTATGTGATTCATTTAAAGTTAATCATGATAAACAAATTGAAAAGATAACTTCTTTACTTAACGATATTGAGAATCGGAAGCGTGAGGTGAAAGGAAAGTTGCCAATCCCAAATTGCAAATACTGTTCCTAAGGTTTACGCTTGTGATAAGTATGCTATCGATATGTTATATATTCCCCGCCCATTAGGAATAATGAACTTGCACATAAAGCTTATCTCTCATACCTTAAGGAAAGTTTGAAGGGTCTCCGTGAGATTGTTGAGGATGAAAGATTAGAAAAACCTTTTGATAGTACTATAGCCTATGCCTGCATGGATGCCAAAGCGATCTCGGGAACTCTTAGAGTATGTAATTGTCACCAGTCCGAAATCTAGCAATAGGAGAGATAGAATAGTTGTGCCTTGTTCTATGCCTAAAGCCAAGCATGTGACCTTTGATATACCTTGTTCCATGTCGAAATTCAAGCAAGCAACCTGTGATGTGCCTCCTAGAATTTCAGATCCCAGCACTTCTAGACGGGAATGCGAGAAAGTAGTGAAGCCAAGTATTGTTCCCATCGTTACTTCTACAGATGTTAAGATTGACACTAACGTTAGCGGGTCAAAACCTAGAAGCAATGCAAAGAAGGATAGGATTACGCAAACTAAAAGTTATCATGATAAGGAAGTGAAACAACACCATAGGGACAAGAAGTTTGATTTGAACAAAAAGAATCGTGTTAGTTCTAGTATTAGCTCCAAACTTCTGAAATTAATTCGAGCCCTTATCTTTCTGCAAAACATGTAAAAATGTTTATCTTACGGTAATCATGATAAATGTGATGTGTTATTTACGAGGTCTA
Organism: Chrysanthemum makinoi; assembly: GCA_910596185.1. Taxonomy (NCBI): domain Eukaryota; kingdom Viridiplantae; phylum Streptophyta; class Magnoliopsida; order Asterales; family Asteraceae; genus Chrysanthemum; species Chrysanthemum makinoi. The sequence continues at coordinate 39,702,028 of OU343216.1, read as the reverse complement.
AGATTCATAACCCGTTAAGAAAGTTTGGAGAGCGAAGCAGTTAAGCAATCACGGAAACCTCTGGAATGTGTTTACAAATGTAGGATTTCAGTGGAAGCCCACGGGTCGAATATTAACGCATGGCAAACCTTACCCCTTAGCTAGATCCACTATGCCTAGAATAGTGCACATTGTAAGGTTTGGAAGCCAAGCGGTAGATGATGAGTGTCAAATACTCATCATTTTTTATCTTGTTAGAATGCCAAAACATCTGAAAACACTCGAAGCGCATCAAAATGATGAAAATATCACAAATAAGTGTTTTATGTGTTTTAAACGCAAAAACATCAAAATCGGTGAAAAGCGTATCAAGTTTGCATTATTGGCAGTTTTAGTCCCCCAAGTTTGAAAAGTTGTCAAATATAGTCCTTGGTAAATCAAAATAAAGTAAAAATGTCATTTAAGGTCCTAGGGATGCAAAAGTTGTCAAAACAAAACCTTTGAAGTTTAAAATTGTAAAATTACAACTTTAGTCCCTTAACTTTGAAAATTGTCATAAAAGGTCCTTTGATATATAAAAAAAATGGAATTTTATGCAAATGGTCCTTGTACTATTCTTATATGGCAGGTTTGGTCCTTGTGAGAATTTTGGAAAAGCTACAAGATCAGTCCTTTAACTTTGCAGAAATTGCAAAGTTAGTCCTAATGATTATTAAGCTTAAACAAATGGACCCTTTTATTAACTTAACCAACAAATCCAAATATCCAGTCCAAAACAATCCAAGGCCCAAAATCAGTTAACCCAAAACCCAACCCGATGTTTAAAATTAAACCGCCCTCCTCCACTGTTCACCTTCCACCTCCCAATCCACCTGTTACCTCCATAGCCACCTGTTTCACTACCACCTCATCACCCTTATCTCTCCAGCACATACCTACCCTTCACCATCACCCTTTCCACCTTGCAAAAAGCAACTCACAACCTTAATTAATGCAAAAACCCACTAAAACTACTTTCCCGCCAAAATGACAAATGGGCGGTTAAGATGATTTCCAGAGAAGAAGCAAAGTGGGAATTGCTTTGAAGTCGACAAGGAACAAGAAAAGTTAAATAAATATGAAGAACGAAGCAAGGAGGATAACCAACTAGTGTAATTTAATTTTCGTATGTTGTTTTTAATAAATTTAAGTTTTCCAGTTTATGTTTAAGCTCTTAAGTGTTTTGTAATCTTATTTTCGATTATAATAAAACCTTATTTAGTTTCAATTTCGGTTAATATTTACAATTTAGTGTATGCCATTTTCAAGCTTAAAATTCTCAAAATTAGCTTATGTTGTTTGTGGTTGATATTATGAACTCATAAGTTCCTATAAGTTCATTATATTACCGAGAGTTGTTAGAATTCTTAAAATCAATTTTAATAATAGAACTCAAAATTCCAAAAAAATACCAATAAAATAGTTAAAAATAACAAATCTATGGGAAATGATCAAAAGCTGGTACAGAGTCTGGTCTTTGGATTGCTTATTGGTATAGAGCTTCTTGGGAAGCCATAGGAGTGATCTCAGACCTTGGTTCTCTATTTTATGCATGAACTCAACTTGTAAGTCACTTTCTCAAAATTTGCAAATTCTATTATATGTGTTTAAATCCTGTAAATTTTGACTTAATCATGTTTGAATATAGTTATTACAAGTTAATAAATAGATTTCTTAGTTTAAACATTTGTTTTAGTACTAAATGCTTCACGACAGTATACATAAGGGATGTTTGGATTTGCTAAATTAATGATGCTAGAGGCTATTTGTGCTATTGTTTATTGTTGTACTAATTCACAATAGGATATAATAGCTCAGTCAAAGAATAAAATTTAGTCCTAGTTTAGCAAAAAGTCAAAACTAGCTTTAAATTCATATCATTTGTCCACTGTTAAGAATTCATGTTTCAGAATCATGCAAATTAGTTTAAAAGTTGTTTCTCTAGCCTAAATAAGTCTTAAAGTAGCTTAATATATTAAATTAGATCATATAGGATCATTAAAAGTTCATATAAGTCAACTACTTAGTGTAATTATAAAAGTCAAAATTTTCATTAGTCGGTTTTGAATAAACTTTAGAATTTTAGTGTGTGTTTATTACTAAGATTTAGCTTAAATCCTCTTGGGATATTAAAGTTTAGCTGCTTAACAAAATTAGAAAAATAATAGTTCACTTATAATTAGCTTATTCAGTGCTTATTCATCAGCTTCTTTTGACCTTTTTTTTAAACAAACTTGTGCATATTCATTCTTTTCTAGTCTAGTCCACTGTGATAAAATCTTTAGCTCAAACTTAGCCTATTAGTCATTTTCATAAAAAGTTGTAGTTTTGAAAAGTGTTTATTTTAGTGTAATTAATAGATTTGTAAAATAAAAATCCAAAAAAAAAATATAGTTGCAAAAAGGGACTGCTGGGAATTGAACCTGTGACCTCCTGGTTCCCCTAGCACGCACACAGCACACACCCTCCAACCATCTGCCCTTGGGTCTTCTTTGTGTTTAAGTTTGCACAATTTATTCCTTAACCACGTTTTGTCTATTAAGCTTATACGATCATTTTAGCTTATTTCCACTTATTTAGTCCGACTTTTTCAACTTTGTAATTTTCCTATATTTGTATTGCTAATAAGTAATTTATAAAAAAGTTTCAGATTTTTCTAAATAATTTTAGTATTTTTAATCATTTAATTAGTGTAAAATCGTATTTAATTCATAATAAAAAATATAAAAGTCAAAAAAATATAATTCTTTTTCTAAAATTTTCTTTTATCATATAGTACGTAAGAAAATTGGTTTTACACTCGTAGGCCTTTTATTTCATAAATTTTACATTTTATCTTGCGCTCCAATAGTAATTTTTAAATACGTGCTTCGTTTTCATTTTAAACCACGTTTTTTGGTAATTTAAGTTTACGTTTCACTTAAGATAGTTTATTTAAGTTATTTTGTTTTATAAAATCGATTTTAAAAATAGTGATAGCGTTTATTTAATATAATTTAGCTTTTAATTTTATTTAATTTGCATTTAAGTCGCTTTAAATTATAAACGTTTTCTTTAGGTATAATTATTCAAATCATAACCTTTTTCCCATTCAAATTCACTTTCGATCACTATCGTTAAGATTGAATCGCATACACTCGTTGGGACATAACGACTGAGAAAACAACGTACTCCTCAGTTTAATTGAATTCGTTTTCAGACGGTTTTACGATTATTACGGTTAGCCATTCACAAGTGTCTAATTTGTGTGATAAATACCTGACTGTTTGGGAGCGAATCAGTATAATAATCCCATAAAGCACAAAAGGTCATTTGACTAAGTCTGATGCTTCTACTAGTGCAGCTCCTAGTGATAATGCCATTGCATCTAGGGTTTCTGCTGATTCAAAGATTGTTTGTGCTAACCAAAAGGAACTTATCGACGCGTGGGATCCAATGTTTCCAATTCTCTGTCTTCGTCACATTTGTCCAAAGCATGGTCGTACAAATCGTCCTTGGTATTTGGATTGGGCGGCTCTAAACATATGATTGGGCTCTTAACAATGATGTCATTCTCATCGGTTCAGGCCTCATTCTTCAACACTATGGCGTCTGCAGATATCTCTTGAGTCCCGTTCTTCAAAAGAAAAGAAAATGCTCTTACATGCGCTTTATCTTCTGCTAAAGAGAAATTCTCTCATGAATGGCCATACTCATCTACATTCTTCGTCAACAAGCTCCATGTTTTTCCACGCTCATTCAGTCATCAAGTGGATCTACGTTCATTGGTGTATACTCTTATTCACTTGTTAAATCAAAAATGGCAACTTCGGATGCAATTTTGAGGGGGGAGAAGAGTGAATATACTACATGATGATGGATGTTTGAATAATGGTTATCTGACTTAATTTTGATGATGATGAGTGTATATTCTTTTTGATGAAGAGTGAATATACTAAGGATAAATGGGATTCATTGTTTTTCAAATATATGTTTGATGAGTACTTTCAACCTCCGACGAATGTTGATCATCCAGCTTCTGAAGCTCATGCTCCAGTTTCTATTGACTCAACTAGTTCACCATCTAAGAAGTACTTCTTGGAATTCTCAAGAAACCTTATCTCGGTTATTTCACAAAGTTTATAATGACTATCATGATATTGTAAGTTGCACTATTGAATAATGATCCGCTCTTTAGTATTCCTGTGCCAAATCTTCACAGATTATTGTTCATGGATAATGATCCGCTCTTTGGTATTCCTTTGCTAAATCTTCACAGATTATTGTTCCTCTCATTGTGCACGCTATAAATCAACCACATGAACATTAAGGAAAATGACTACCTCATTAAACTCGAAGACATTTGTGGTGAATCTTCGGTCGATCGGTCTCATGTATACCTTTAGGAAGAATGCATTAATGTCGAAATCAATTGTTCCGGTTCATTCGATTGGATCGGCGTACATCGGTTATGCGTTTATTCACGTGTTGGGCATTGACACAAGTGATTACTCGGAGTTAATCAATTATCACTTATTTGAGATTGAAGTTAAATTTCTCAAAGGCGTGTCCATATTTGATAACGTGCTCGGGTCTAAGAATTGTAAGTTGAAGACTTGGGTTATCTAGTTACCATTGTCGGGATGGATGGTTGAAGATCTGGTTAACTATCACTTTAAGGAGTTACGTAGTTTTACTCCGTGACACACGAAAATGACGTTGTGGATAATCGCAAGAGGTGTTATTGTCTCATACTTTGGTTGAGTATTGAGTACTTAGAGATTTTCTTGAAGCATAAATTCTCGACCTTTGTTCTTCCAACTTTAGTGCAAGCTTAAGATGCAAATGCAGGGAATTCTTCTTCAGTTTCAAGTTTGGTATATCTGGTTTTCTTCTTCAGTGGTCACTTCAAATTGTCTACATATGGGTTGATAAAGATAGTCAGAGAGAGTTTCTATCGCAGTGGTCCTATGGCTCGTGTCCAATTCAGTTCTGGACCCGCTCTTCAAAATAGTCCAATTGGTTCATCCCTTGTTCCAAAATCCTCTCAAGAAACTCCATATGTACCCCTATCTGAAGATGATTTAAAGAAATTGTTTGATCCAATGTTTGATGAACAGTATGAGCCAAGTGCTAATGAACGGTTCGAATCCTACAGTGAGCTCATATTCCTGTGAATGAAGTTAATCCTTAGGTCTCAATATCATTAAGCCAAGAAGCGCCTGCTGCTGATCACTCTATCTCATCGACAAATCATCAATCTTCGAATGTACATCATGGATCTTTTTCTGGCATCAATGATGAAGATAATCCCTTTGCTACTACTGAAGATGCTCCATTTGAAAACATATTTGCTCCTGAATCTTCATCAGAACCATCTTCTTCAGAAGACATCAACTCTGCTACTTCAGTCCCTCAACCACTGCCACATGAACACCTCAGAAAATGGACTCATGATCATCCATTAGACAACATCATTGGAAATCCCTCTCGTCCTGTATCAACACGGAAACAACTTGCAACTGATGCCTTGTGGTGCTTCTTCAACTCCGTACTATCTAAAGTCGAACCAAAAGATGTCAAAACCGCCATGAATGAAGACAGCTGGTTCAATGCCATGCAAGAAGAAATTCACGAGTTCGATCGACTAGATGTATGGGAATTAGTACTGCTCAGTTGTGCTATGATCATTGCTCTAAAATGGATCTTCAAAGTAAAACTTGATGAGCATGGTGATGTGTTTAAGAACAAGGCTCGATTGGTTGCTAAAGGATATCGTCAAGAGGAGGGTATTGACTTTGAGGAATCGTTTGCTCCTGTTGCTCGTATCGAAGCAATCAGAATCTTCTTGGCTAATCTTTGCTAGTAAGAACATGGTAGTCTATCATATGGATGTAAAGACGGCATTTACGAGCGAGAGATCTTAAAGAAGTCGTCTATATCCAGTAACCTGAAGGCTTTGTGAATCCCGAGCATCCTACTCACGTTTATCGTTTGAAGAAGGCTCTATACGGTTTAAAGCAAGCTCCAAGGGCATGGTATGATATGCTATCAAAGTTTTTCTATCCCTTTGGATTGACAAAGGAGCGATTGATCCAACATTGTTCACCGGAAGTCGGGCAAACATTTAATTCACATTCAAATTTATGTTGATGATATCATCTTTGCCTCGGCCGACCCCGATGAGTGTGATCGTTTTCAAATGAAATGAGTTCAAAATTTCAAATGTCAATGATGGGACAAATGTCATTTTTCTTGGGATTACAAATTTCACAAAGTCCCGGAGGCATTTTCATAAATCAATCTAAACATGCAACTGAGATCTTAAAGAAATTTGGATTTGATTCAAGTGACCTGTTGACACTCCCATGATTGATCGAACCAAACTAGATGAGGACCACTCGGGGATCATGATAGACCAAACGAAATATCGTAGTATGATTGGATCACGATGTACCTCACTTGCTAGTTGACGGACATCTTGTTCTTTGTTTGCATGTGTGCTAGATACCAGGCTAAGCCTACTAAAAAGCACCTTGAAGCGGTTAAGCGGGTCTTCGGTATCTCAAGGAACCATCAATATGGGACTTTGGTACGAAAGACACCGGTATGTCACTAACGGCATATGGATCGGATCATGCGGTGTCAAGATACTCGTCAGTACGTGCGGAGGTGCTTTCGATTTTTGGGTGATAAGCTTGTGAGTGGTCATCAAAGAAGCAAATGAGTACTTCTATTTCCTTCTGAGAGCGGAATACATAGCCATGTCATCTTGTTGTGCTCAAATCCTTTGGATGAGATCTCAATTTACTGACTATGGCTTTGTATTCAACAAAATCCTACATCTTTGTGATAATAAAAGTGCTATTGCTCTCTCATGCAATAACGTTCAACACTCAAGAGCTAAGCATATCGACATACGACATCATTTCATCAAGGAACAAGTGGAAAAAGGTGTGGTGGAACTCTATTTTGTGAGGACTGAATACCAGTTAGCAGACATCTTCACCAAAGCTCTTCCAAGAGAACGCTTTGAGTTTATTCTTCCATGACTGGGCATGAAAAGCCTTCAACCTGAAACACTCAAACGTCTTGGGAGGAAGGCGAGGAGTAAGGTCTATCTTCATCTATCTCTTGTATATATCTATTCAAAAAGCAAAATACAAAATTACAAAATCTTCAAAAATCAAATAGAAAAATATAATATTTTCAAAAATCCATAAAAAATTTGAAAAACTTGAAAATCTTCAAAAAATATTGTTTTTTTTTGTTTTCTCGGTTCGATAATATCTACGGTCTTTGTGCTGTCATTCAAAGAATGACACGGGACTTTAGATGTTGTTCGAATTTAAAAAAAAAATAAAAAAAAAAAATAAAATTTTTGGGAGAAAGAGAAACAATGGTTTATTGTCATTTCAGGCAATAACTCGCTTTTCAAAGAAAAACGAGCCATGCTTTTCATGTTTTTCAAGATTTGAGAATTTGTTTGGACGTTCATCAAAAGCCTTCTTATCAACCAAATTCCATGCTCTGATTCTATAAACATTTATCTGCTGAAAACTAACTGCTTTGAAAAATAACTCAGTCTCTATTTTTGATAATCATCTGGACTTATTTGTCAAAATATCAATCTCTCAATCAACATCCTATGTCATTGATTGAGGGGGAGTATGATTTCAATTAAATTAAAAAGTTATTTGGCATTCAATTGTTTTCAAAAGATATTCATGCATGTTTTATCAATGGAGTTTAAAGTCTTAACATCCGATCCTTATCAGTTAAAACGCTTTCATAATCAAGTCACAATTCTCCCTGAAAGCTTTCAAAATTAATTTAAATCTATAAGAGATCACAAATCTCAAATGATTTAATAATTGTGATCGGGGGAGAATGTGTGATTTAAATTGGATTTAAATTGATAATTCGGTAAATGGTTTTATAAGGATGTACATGCTCTTCTTCCCACATGTGACAAACGATTTCAAATTTTCCATGCACATGTTAAAGGGGAGCATCTATCTTAAACCTATGATTTGAAACGTGATCACTTACCTCAATGTGCAGGTTCCCTTTAGTATGTGCAAAACTCTTTTCAAATCTTGAGGCACATATTGAAGGGGAGCAAAACTTATGAAAACATCATCCTTCCCAAAAATGCTTTAACTACTTGTCTTGGTTAGGAAGTGATGTTGATATCTTTTAGAAAAATGGTAATCAAAGAAGTAATTTCTTCCTCTTGCCTCCGTGTGCAAAACGATTTCAAACATTTGATGCACATGTTGAGGGGAGCACTTATTCTAAAAATATCAAAACAATTCAGGTACAAAATGCTTTGATAAAATATCATAAGTATCTGGATTGATTTTCAAATGATTTTCAATTGGTTCCTATGGCAGATGAACAATACCAAAAGACCGACCAACTTTACATTATGTATGGTGATATAAGGACGATAAGGTTAGGTAAGTGTTCCCATGATCCGACAGGAGGGATCTACCGAGGGACTATCCACTAGTTAGTGTAGAGTTCTTAGGTATGATGATAAAAGGAGAAAAATGAGATATGCGAAGAGTCGGTGAGCGAGCTAGTCTTGGAATAAACCCAACAAGGTTCTAGCTATGAAGTCTCATTAAGCGAAGGGGTTGAAGAATTAAAAAGAATTGAATGAGAAAAGGGTGAAAACAAATAGCCCTTCATATATTCAACCTTAGAGGTAGAGCCGGGTTCAATTCATATGCTCTTGATGGTAACATCGGTATTGGAAGACAAGGCGTCATGGACCCAGTGGCCTTGGCGCACTTCAACTTTCCAAACCACTCAAGTTCCTCTTAAAAGGACTTATTTCATTCTCACGCGGAAGACATTATCTATCGACTTTCTCTTAGAGATTGTTGATATTGAAGGAGGAGACCCTCTCACTAGTCTCCGATATAGGATCCAAATATGCACAAATTGAGTCTAGTCCCACGAGATCATCAATAAATCTCATTAGGACACTTTCAATGAAGACTCTCTGTTTCACACAATGTGGAAAGAGATTATATCTTGAGTCCTACGCATTATCCTTGTGGTATTGCGGAACATCGAGTGATGTGTTTACATATTCCTTTGTGAAGATGGAAAGCCTTCTGGAGCCAACATCTAACAAGCTTCTGGTAGGTGGCATGTGAGATCTATTATACAGATCAACCATGTGACAACTGAGCGAAACAATGGGGCGATTCAATCTTTTGAATCAATCCTGGTTCAGGTTATGGATTGAGGATACCTTTGAAAAACCGGTCTTTGTGCTTTAAAACTCTTTTCATTAGCACGTCGACCGTGTACTAATTTTCAAATCAAAAGGTGTTTTATGATTGATAATTGATTTTCATTAAAAACTTCGTTATATTGCAAAAACAATTTCTATTGAGCAATACACGATTGTTTTTAAATCTCTTTTCATCAATCGATGGACGTAAATTATTTGGTTCACTCACTCCGTGTTGTCTTCTTTGAGACGTTCGGTTTGAGCAGCTAGAAGCAGCTGAAACCACTGTCAAGAAATTCTTGAAATTATACGATCACGAGGCGTGCTTATGCGATCAGCGAGAGGCAAGTGGGTCGTGTACCTCAATTCATCGAAAGTGATCAAAGACTCTTTCGTGCGCTTTATTGCTAAGCTGTCTTATCAGGTACACCCCGGCGTTTGCATCGATCGGAATGAAGCGGTCAATCCATAGCCGCATGCTCACTTACATTCATCTCAAAGAAATCATGATTAGTGTATCAATGACTCGATATTTTCACTCCATGCTTACGTCTTGGCTGCGCCAATATCATGAATCAACTAAAGCTTCCGCTACTCTGATGAGAAGATATCATGATCCAGAATGTGACATGTCGGTCCAAATGTCACAACATCACATAATATCAACACCACTAAGGAAGAATTTGAGATTTAATGTGGTGATGATCTCAAATCTGGCTCAAAATTATTATCCGTGGATCGATAAAAGACCTCCACTTGGATTAACCAAACATGCAATGAGTGGAATCAATGACTACAAGCTTCGGAGCAAAGTACTACATCAAGAATGGAAGAACAATTGTTAATGTAATATCTGTTTGTATTCAATGTAATTTTAGTATATGTTTGAGGTGACCTCCCTTAGGGGGAGATTATTAGGAATTAGAAATTCCGGGTATTAAAGAGTCGGTCACCTCAAGTATATGTAATTATTAGAAAGCTCGTAGTCATAGTTATTTTATGAAAAGTAGTATTTTGTTAAGTAACACCGTGGAGGACGGACGGGTCTTTACCCACTGTATGCCTGATCCACAGCCCGTTGTGTGGCGTTTTATGTAAGACTATAAATACTCTCTACCTCCCAAGGTAGAGAGTTGGAGCTCATAATAATATTTTCTTTCTCTAACTATAGTTCCCAACTCTCTTCCTTTCTCTCACTAGAACTTTCTCTCTCTAACATTCTTATACGCCTACTTTGATCATGGTTTAGAGTGTTTGTGAAATCCAATATCCTACAAAAACATATAGGTAATCCTTTCGGTCCTTAGCCTAATGATTATTCTTTAGAAAATCCATTTGTTTGTAAAAGGTTCTTATTCAACTTGTTCCTACGAATCTTTCGACCCTTTCGTGATGAAAACGTTTCTAGTCTTGTTTTAACAAGTAAACATGATGAGTGTCAATAACCATATCCCCATACTAGTTTGTCACTTAACGTTTTGGAATAAAACATAAGAGAAATCCTTTCGGTCCTTTATCTTTAAAATGTTTTACCAACAAATCAAACAAGACTAGTAGTTTTACAACAAACTCATTTAAACAAGATCATTTACATGCATCACATATAAGAACACTCCTACAATTGCGTACATCCTTACACACAAGTATATTCAAGAATTACTTCATGAAAATCATAACATAACACAAGTAGTAACAAGGTAATTCATAGAATTCAATAGAATAGAGATTCATGACAAAGTTCAATAGAATACCTAAACTTTGGATTACAAGAACTAGAAAATTGTGGAATATAGCAACCACACGCCTCCAATCGTCTTAGCCTAACCGTATAACTCCAAATGATTACACAATGGTTGAGAATTGGTCTCACCACTCTCCTGGACGTTTTACAGCAGAGATAGGACTTTTGGGATGAATAATAAGGGTTGGTAATAGCTTTGGTGTAAACTATTACTCATTTGGATGTGTCATACTAAACTACTAAGTCTAGGTGCATTATATAGCTAGGAACCCTTTACTATCAAGCCAAAAGTTGTCCTCAATAAGTTATTAACTGGAAATGATCAGCCTCTCATGATTAATAGAAGTTAATGCATCAATAAATGAGTACAAGTGTAACTGCAGGCTCTCTAGCCGGATCAGTTGCGAGGCAGCCGATCCGGTTGCGTGTTTGTCCATTCCCTAGCCGATCTGGTTGCGGGCTCCGACCGATTGGCTGGGAGCCTTTCGTACAGCATTTGTTGACTTTTATTGAATTTTCTCGATTCGTGCCTTTTTCTTTGCTTTCGACGCTGATTTCCAAGATGAATCTTGATATTTATTTGATGTAGACACTTAGGAATACTTGTGCTTCCCAATCATTGAGTCCTTCAGCTTCCTTACTTATCTTTCTTCCTCGGGAATTATCCAAATGTGCATGAAATCTTCATTTCTTCACCTTTTACGATATATGTGTACATTCACATACAAATACGCTTCTTTTGCACTTTTGCAACAATCATATGTAAATATAACCGATTATCATACACAAAAGCAACAATAACGCTACTAAAAACATGCTCATTTTGAGCGTTATCAAATTCCCCCATACTTAAGTTCTAATAGCCCTCGAGTAGGTCTAGCATTTGTGAAAATCGATTTCAATGGTCTCAACATCGTGGTTCCAAAAATCTAACAATCACCTCAAGAGAAATAATTGTTAATTTGCTTTTAATATGTGAAAATTCTAAAAATGAACGAAATGACTTTAGATAACATAACTAAATACCTCACGAATTATTTTAGGAATTCACTCAATACTCATATATTGGTGGGTATGTGTAAATCACTCAATGTCTAGTCATGATTAATGCTTTTTACCATAAGCTTGTACAAGTATCAAGACAAATAAAATAAATTCATCAAAGAGGGCTTTTATTCGGGTTATAATGTTAAGGCTTTGGGTTTATAAAATGGTATGGATAAGGCATGGGATAATTTATGAAATTGGTTTAAAAGGAAAAATAAAGTCAAGTCTAAACCTCCATGTTGCTAGCCATCACATATCGATCTCCAACATATATAACTCAATTTAGTTCATTGGCTAATCAATATACTCAATATAGCACATTGACTATAATCATTATCACATAATCTTTATTATTTTTTTTATTTTTTTTATTTTTTTTAACTTCCCCCACACTTAGTATGAGCATACACCACAAAAAATACAAATGAGAAATACGTCTCCTTCATCTTTGTTGGAAAATGGTACACACAAATGACAAAGTGTAGCTTCTTCATAATCATCAAAAACAATCCAACACTTCAAACAACTAGCAACAAACCAATAGACATTGACATGGGTTGGCTAAGGTTTAAGGTGTAAAATATTTTTGTATTTTTCTGGATTTAACAAAAATGTAAAAAATGGCTCAAAGGGTGTAACTAAGGGTATCTAGTGCTAAAAATGAGCACTAACAAATGGGTCCATATAAAGTGGTTAACTAACCGATGTGGTTAGCAAAAAATATTAGATGTAAAATGGAAGGCCATTTGGGGTTAAATCCTGCGATTGCCTCTTATCATTTGAACATATTTTTATCACTCGAGAGTGATTTTAACCGTAATGCATAACAAGTACAAGCTCTAGAATCGACATAATCACCGGCACACTCATAGCAAAATATAAAACACAAAGATGTGTTTTATACAAAAAGAATCCTCACAATTTAGTGGAAAAAGACTATAATGCGCACTAGTAGATGTTATCGAATCCAAAATGAATTACTTTCGTAATTTGGTCCAAATCAAAAAAATTTCAAAAACCTCTTTTTACCATTGAAATACCCAAGTCGTTTTTGAATATATATATATATATATATATATATGGTAAGAAGAAAAACTAAAATGAGAAGAATAAGAAGAATTTAGCCACACATTTCATATAAGGAAGAGATTTTCAAGGGAGTGCATCTATTTTTAATAGGTGCACGAAATGTGTGGTTGTGGTTTATCCTTCTCATTTTAATTTTCTTGCTTGTTGATCCAACTCTCTCTCTCTCTCTCTCCTATATATCTATATATATATATATATATATATATATATATATATATATATATATATATATATATATATATATATATATAATGTGAAAACAACTAGACAATCAAGGGCGATTTTCTACTAGCTACTTGAATCCGAAAATTCTACATAAAAATCAAAAAATAAGACTAAAAATTAAAATATTTAAAAAATCGTATCATTTTTCCTATTTTCTTCCCTCCCCCATACTTAAGTTTTGCATTGTCCTCAATGTAATAAAATGAACTTCAAAGTAAAGAAAATAGGAAAAAGAAATAGTTAAAAAGATACCACGGGATAAAATATGCAATACGCATATTGGGTCATAGGCACGCAAGTGAGTTAACTAACTCCAAATATTGACCAACAATAAGCTTCCGGCATATCCATCCTGCAAAACAAAAGCTGCAAAATATACACAACACACAAAAAACAAACAAACAAAACCAAAAACAATCCAAATGCTACTTAAAATAAAAATAAACAAAGTATGATAATAATCCTAAAGAAATAGTAAGAGAGAGAGATAGAGAAAATATTGTTCGACACACATAAACATTGTTTTTAAAATCACAATCCAAATAATGATCCACGATCATTTGTCATCCTCGCTCATCTCATTACCATCATCATCATCATCTTAGTCATCACTTTCGGTCTCATAGTTCTCTTCCTCGTCAAACACTGTGTAAACTTTCCTCTTCTTCTTTTTGCCAACTCCAGATGAAGATCCTCCCACATCATAGCTAGATCCTCCGACCTCGGTAATCTACCATCACGACCTTTGGGTCAAAAATGGTGCATAGGGATACGGGTATGGATATGGTCCAGGATCTGAGGTGTACGGGAAAGGATATGGTGGAACATTAGTATTGTAGGGAGGCAACTCATAATTGGCGAGCCATGTATTGAAAAAGAAGGGATCGAATAATCATTAGCTACTCTTGTTCCTCAACATCATCGAATATCTCCAAACATCCCTACACTCAATTTCATTTAAGTGTCGGTTCCAATCACCCCAACCTGAGTCAAAGCTACTAGTCGTACCCATTGGCACATTATCTGGCTGCTGTGGTGGTGGTGGTGGGTCAATCCATGCTCCCAAAGTCTTTGTCGTCCTATTCAAAGCCTTTCCAAAACTCTTTGCATCCCACGTCTCACTAACCTTTGGATCATCACACTTATCCTACTCATTGTTATTGTAGTACCCTAGATTCTTTGCCAACCTCGTCACATAATGACCTCCACATATGTTGCTATTACCCTGATACGAGTTTCCTAGAAAAATATGACTATAATCCAAGCTGCATTCCCATCCTTGGACTCTTCCAACAACATCATTATCCACAAATCCGGCTTTTGGCATTTGTACCTGCTTCCAATTCTATGGAACAACCCCCATACTAGAAACTTATGTAGGATTCTCAACAATGGATTCCTAAGGGTTGAAGAATTCCTCGACGGACAAGAAGGATCTCCCACGAGATTTAATATGCTTGAGACACTAGGGTAATCTTTCTCAAACCTCTTAAGCCTCAAGTGAGCTTCAAATGTCGATGACTAACTCAGCCACGGTTCATACAATCCGAGCAACAGCAAACCCGGAAAAGTATATGCATGATCCGCCCATAGCCTAAACCAAACCAATTTCATTCATGATGTTCCGAGTTTACCTTCCTTCAAAGTACATTGTTTGAGAAGAACTCCAAACACCATTCCACGGTAAACTTATTCATTGTACTAAATCTCTCTCCCATGAAAATCATTGACGAATCTCAATAATCGGACATCGGACATGCATCACCCCTCGACTCATTCTCGCTACATATTAGTTAAATAAGTCCCAATCTACCAACCTCCGGAACCGAAACAGTTCTAGTTTGAAACTTTGACAAGCGTTCCCTAAAGCGTGTTTCCTCATGGTAAGATCTTTAAACTTCAAGTTTGCATTCCCCATTTCGCATGCTATAGGTAACCTTTTTCAAGTGCATTCCTTTGGCAATACTTAGTCACGGCGGGTTCGTTGGAATTCGCATCGAACTCGAACAACCTACAACATTTCTTTGTAGAAATCACAAATATAAGTTAATATAGAGAGTTTAGGACCAAAGATAAAGTTTATAGAATCCCCTAGGGTCAAGTTCAAAATTATTTTTTACAACCGAGAACACGGGCCGTTTCGATCGAGGGACCGATCGGCTCCTCCCCTGACCTTGGTCCAACTGATCGGTTGCATTGCTCAACTGATTCGGTCTTCTGTTCAGCATAAGGCTTTGGCCTTCCAATTAACTTCCCACTAGATTTTTCCAATTTCTAATTCACTCCTAAACTTCCTTTGAACATCACTAATGGTTTCTACAACTTCAATTTGCTCTTAATTTGCATCCAAAAATATCCAATTATCACTTGTTCCTTATGCTTAGAACTTAAAAGCTCAACTTCAATTCATCAATTAATTGTTCTAGCAACAATGTGGCATCTAAAATTCACATAAAATGCATCATCTAACAACTAGGAATCATCAATTGCAACTTAATTTGATTCAAGGACACAACCTAATTGAATCCGAAAATTCAATCATCTAATACTCATTCAATGTTGAATCAATCACTACAATTCTTTTTGCAATGAATTTCTATATCAATTACCCACTTAATTCTAAAAGATTACATCTTAATTCGAATCCCATAAAAAACCCCCAATTGGTGACCTAATTTGCAATTCGAATCAAATACTCAAATTAAACCCTAATTAAGCTAATTGATTGCAGATGCTTACTTGTTTAGGTGCCATGATGAACTTCCAATACTCCTACAACCTTCAAACAACTTCTTAGTGGTCGAATTTATGAAACCTAGATGGAGGATTAGTATGTGTGTGTTTTTCTGGAAATAAATGAATTTTTGGCACTTATACTTGCTTAGATTCATCATGGACACAACCGTTTTGGTTTGTATTTTTTCGCAATTTTACCTTTTTAACTTTACTTGACCATTTTACCTTCCAAGAAAAAATTATTTACTTAAAAATTCGATTAAAGATACACACAACATTCATCCAACCATTTGCAAATTCCTACAACATCTAAACTACTAACTCAAAAACTAAATCAAAAAGCTTATCATCATAAAACTTAAACTAAAACTCAAAAAGGAATTGATTAAAATAACTTCAAACCATAATAATAAGAAATAAAATCAAAATGAAATCAAAATCCCTAAGTGCATAAAAGTAAATGATAACATCAAATAATCCTGAATATTAAGTGTCAATTTCCCCCGATAATGCTAGTAATTTATATCATTTATATGGATTTACGCTTGTTTTCCATTGTTTTCCACTTTCAGGTAAATTACGAGCATTAGAGCTAAAGAGACACGGAATTGGAGAATTATCAAAGATTTATCAAAGTATGCTCACTTTGAAGAAGTTACGGCGTAACTCATCTCTCACATTATGCCGTAACTATTGCGTGACTCAGAAAGACTCATCAAAGATTCAGTAACTCTCCCAAAGGACTACAAGCGTAACTATATTATGTCAAATGAGGTTCCACGCGGCGATAACTTCACGCGTAACTTTTGATTAAACTACGGCGTTAACCAGAATCAATGAAGATACGGCGTAACTACTTATAAGGTTACGCCGTAACCATCAGATCTAGTGCAAATTACGAAGAAATAGAAGATCACGGCGTAACTATTCTATTGGTTCGCATAACCCAGTCTGGCCTATAAATACCCTACGATTTCCAGCATTTCAAAGCATCCCATTTCACACACCATAACCAAAGAACGCGGGAAGAAGCCAAAGGCAGGTCTAGAGGAGCATACGGAGCTATCTCCAGGGAGAAATCACTCCCCTACGATAAGCATTAGCATTTTATCTTTTCTTTACTTTTGATTCATGTACTTCGCATTAAACATTGAATTGATTTGTATGGTTAATATGAGCGACTAAGAACCTCTAGGTGCTGGCCTAGTTATGATTCCTTAATTGTTTTGTCTGTGTTTACTTTGCTTCCGTATAATTATTTCTTAGTGTATGCATGCATAGTTTATTGGTAGCTACCCTTGTTTCGGTAGTTTTGAATGGCGGTAGAGGCTAATTGCTTAGGAGATATAACAAATGACCCTAAGTGAGTGAGACGGAAAGGTAAGATATGACCAACTGACGACCTTTTCTACTTCTACGATTTGACCAACTGATCACCTACCGTTTGGATGAACTTAAGAATTAGGGGATGAGTGTTTAAGTTGCTAACGCCCGGGCACTCACTATTATAAATCTAGCATGTAGCGGAACTTAATGACTCGGCTTAGGGGACCAGGAACAACTGGACTTATGAAGGGACACCTGACTTCTCTAGTGGTGGCATCTTTGCTGATAGGTTAGGGCGAATTGACCAAATGTTGTCCTCTCGACTTTGACCCCACCTGAAGTAATTGGAAGTAATTAGACGTAGACATTACTAGCTAGGATGATTAACTAGGTTAGCACCACTCTCCTTTATTGATCACACCTTTGCCTTTTATTGCTTTTATCTACTTTAGTAGTTTATTAATTAAATCATCTTAAAATCTGTGACACCTAGACTTAGTAATAATCCAACACACATAGCTCTTGGGATGACCTCGGTTTTTACCGAATACTACACTACACAAGACCGGGTACACTGCCCGTTAGTGCATTAGGGTAGACCATAGGTATAACGAGACATAATAAATATTAAAACCTGGTCAGTAAAACCTGCATCAAGTTTTTGGCGCCGCTATTAAGTCTTTCATTTTTGTTTTAAAATTTCTAAAATTCTCACGATCACTATTTAAGTTTTCAGGTACCATGGAAGTTGTTAACATTGATGACCTCACTCTTGAGGAATATTTGGCGTTGACAAGAGCAGAACAAGGGCCGGTCTTACGAGCTGATGTCCGTTTCGAGATTAAAGACCAATTTATGAGGGAGCTTCGTGCTAACCCTTTTTCTGGAAACAGGGACGAGGATGCATATGAGCACGTTGAAAATTTCCTATACATCGCAAGCCTTTTCAACATTCCGGGCGTGTCTCATGATGCTGTTATGCTAAGGGTATTCCCCATGACTCTTACTGGGGCTGCCAGAAGATGGATTGAAAGATTGCCCGCCGGGGCAGTTAATACCTGGGCTCTACTAAAGAAGCACTTCATCCAAAGGTATTGTCCTCCGTCGAAGATTTCTAACCAGCTCTTGGAAATCCATAATTTCAAGCAAGAACACGATGAAACGTTGTATCAAGCCTGGGATAGGTACAACGATCTCCTTTACAAATGTCCTACACATGATATGAACCACCAGCAAAAGGTCAACATCTTCTACAAAGGAATCAACGTAACTACAAGACAAATGCTGGACTATCAAGTACCTATCCCGAACATGACTCCTACTCTTGCAATAGAAGTCATTCAAAAAATGGCTGATCACTCCCAAAAATGGCATGATGGTGGAAGGAAAAGTAACCAAGGCGGAAGTTTTGATGGAATTGCGGCCATAACTAACAAGCTAGAGAATCTAGGACGTGATAAGCTAAAAATCAAAGAAACTGTTCATGCCATCCAAGTTGGCTGCGAAAACTGTGGTGAAGGACATTTAACTAAGAATTGTCCTAATATTGACGATACGATCGAAGAAGCTAAATATGGAGAGGATCAACCATTCTACGGGGATAATTGTAGTGGCTATCGTGGAGGACCCCCAATATATTATGAGCATAATAAAAGGAGAACTAACTTGGAGGAAATGATTAACAAGTACCTTGTGGATTCAACCAAGAGGCAAAAGGAGCAAGAAGAATGGCTGAAAAAATTCCAAGATAATACAAAAAAAAGCCTTTCTACCCATGACGTACACTAAAGAACTTGGAAACTATGATTGGGAAACTTGGCGACGAGGTACAAAATAGAAATAAGGCACAAAAGAACAAATCTACAGTATGTAAATTCGTCTTTTCTAAGAACAACAAGTCCTCCAATGAGTCTAATGCTGAAGGTGGAAGAGAGCTACGCCGTAATCAAACCCCAGAGTTACGGCGTAACCACGATGCAAGCAATGACAAGTTTACCGAAGTTGACAACTCTAAAAGGAAGAATCATTGGTGTAAGGCTATTGCAATTTACAATGGAGAATGTTATAGCTTATGGGCCTCTTGTGACCCTCGGAAGACCTGCGATGGAGGGGTTGATAAGGAGAGGGTTAATGATGACAGATACATGTGGAATACACTTAACGATGAAGAAATATTAGCCAAGTTCTCGATTAACGAAGTTGAAGGACTACCTATCAAGCATTACTGCAGACCCTTACTCATCACGGAAGATGAGTTCACACAAGCATGGCCGACTTGCAACCCCTTTCGTGAGTATTGCAACAGAGGGGGCAATGTGAAGAACGAAGTTTGGATATGCCCACACGAATCAGGGAGGCATGATGTTGATTTTGGGGACCTGTCATTCAGAGATTGGTACTCAGTAAGGTTCTGTGATGCAATAATTAATTCGGTCTTGTTTAGAAATCAGGAGCTCAAATATGAAAGACATATTCTTTGAGGAAAGACCAGTAAACCCCTCGACGATATTCCTTCTGGCAATGACGATGATGAAGGGACTCAAAATCATTGGTGTGAACAAATTAAAACCACTGACGGAAATGTTTGGGCTTCCTGCAACCCTTTTGATTATGAATGTAACGGGGGAAGCAGCATTGAGAGAGCTGGGGAAGACGAGTTCCTATGGACCTCGAATAATGACTCGGAAAGAACAGAATTGCCTTGGCCAGATGATTTAGGATTCGATGATTGGGTCAGAATCAAATACGGAAAAATTGACACACTAACTAAGGAGAAAATCTGGAATGGGTATATGAGTAAAGATCAACCTAACAACGAAGTTCCAAATGGAGAATCAGATGATGACACCAAGGACTCATCGCAGAAGGAACATGAGGAATGCAAACAAATGATTGTGGAAAATTCACTCAACGATAACCAACTCAAAGATACCGATTCAGACGACGATTTTGATTACCTCGAGCTACAAGGTGAAGAAGGTTTCATTGACCCCGATGATGAAGTACACGAGAAAAGAAGATGCAAACTCCTTGGGATTCCCTACAAGAGGCCACCTCCAATTATAGCCGAAAAATATGAGTTTACTAGATACCACTTGGGACCAGAGGAAAAATTTTGCAAAATTCGGAAGACCGAGACTAAAGAATACCTCCGCACTGCCACAAATGTCGCTTGGGTCAGGCATAACTTGATGAAAGACATGGAAGAAGTTGGCCTATTCCAAAGGCCTCCATAAAGCCTCGAGGCTCTTAGTCTAACTTAAAGACTCGTAAATAAAGAAAAGTGCTCTTTCAGGAGACAACCTAAATCATCCCTTTCTTTTGTTTTATTTCCAATTCTACAGGGTTTTGTGTTTTTAACCATTTTTGCAGGAAACTCGAGTAATTCTTTGCTGCGATATCTGATCACGACGAGTTAACTAATCTCGATGGTTCGCCGTAACCAACCTCTTCAGCAGAATTCGGATGCATTACCAACTACGGCGTAATTCCATCTCATTGTTCGCCATAGCTACTCTTACAGCGTATGCCAGGTTTTGCCTAGTTACGGCGTATCTCCTTTTAAGAGTTACGGCGTAACTATCCTCTGTTTTACTTCTTTCATTTTAAACACAATAACCTTGTATTAGTATTTTAAATTAACTTTGTGGGTGTGTTCCCTGTAAACCCTCACGAGACTTCACTCGTCCACTTGGGACACCAAGTGGTTTAAATGGCTTGTTGCATATGCTAAATGCAACCGTGATTCCTACGAAAGTCAGTTAGGTTTGTTTTTCATTTTTCATTTTTTCTTTTTAGAACTATGCTTGTCGGTAGTGTGATTTCAGGGTTTAAAATTTGCTAATGGATGCTTATACGAAGGCACGACTCTTTTTCGTGGGCCTTCTTTCTTTTTGGTGCAAATTTCAGGGAAGTTCTCGCTCTAATTCTACTTTTTTCTTCGCCTTTATTTAACGCTTAGTACAAAAGGGACTTTTGTACAATTCAAGTGGAGGGACGGGAGTAGAATTTTCTCTTGAACTTTATTTTGCCCTTGTTTTTCTAGTTTATTTTGAAAAATTATGCCATTTTTAAAATTTTGACATGTTTTTCTTAACCTAACTAGATTAGACCTTAGCCGAGCACATACAACCCTTGATATTATATGGTGAGATTAGCCTTATCCGTTTCCAATATTTTAAATCCACCAAATTATGAGTGTGCCAGTAGCTTGTAAACTTTAGAACTTGGCCTTTGCATCATTTCGAGACCATAAACGAGGTATGTTGAGTTAGCTCGATGTATTTGGACTTTTCATTTTAAGAAGGCAATATTATAGGATTATCACCCAAATATCCTACCATTGTGAGTCTATCGATTAGTCACCTCGACTTCTCGACCCCCATGTGAAACCCTTTTGTTGCACTCACCTTTAGTGCAAGATACCCCTAGATACACCTATCCGAGCCATTCATTTCATTTTGTTAACCCAATATATTATTTCGATACACCTTAGCCTACCCTGTAGTCTTTAATTGTGATTGTGAAGTCATCATTTGCCTAAGTTCAAGGTTCAAGTGGAAAGGTTCGGAAATCATCGATGACATATTCTTAAAGATCATTGAAGACCCCCCGAATCCCCATTGAGCTTTATATAGATTTAGTATCGAGGAGGCCACCTCGGTCACATTCGAAGATTGGAGTTGGTTAGTGAGCCAACGGTTGGAGAAAAGGTAGTGTGCCCATCATGACGTCCTTTAATGACACATCTACCTAGTATTATATGATCCGGTTTCTTGACTTCAAAGCTTGAACTTTGGGCGGACGGTAAGTGGTGATGACTTGGTTATAGATTTAGACTACCTGTTTGATTTTTACACCATTTATATATCCCATGTCTTATCCTACCCTTTAGTCATGAAGCGTATCTAGGTGATGCAGCGAGCAATCTTTGGTGTCTTGGCCATGGATTTGGTCATGTATTATTGATTTTGTCCACTTCGCCGTGACATGTTAGTAATGACGAGTCACCCCTTAACCTTTGTCGTGTCTACCCATATTTCCTTCGAAAATTGTTTAGCCCTTAACTCTAGTGGTGGAGATTTGTGTAACCGCAAGCTTATGATAGAATACATGCTATGACTGTGCGATTGAGTGATCACCTCGAAATTGACACTTAGAATAGTTGAGAGATTTGAGTGTTTCGTTCCCATTTCGTGAGGTGTTCGTTTTATTCTAGCATAAGGGATTTGTAAACTTATATTTTCCAGGTTATGGGATAACTTTTAGGAATCTATCTAATAAGGTCTACTTTAGGGCAAGTAGAGTTCAAGTGGGGGGATATTTGACAACATCAAATTATCCTGAATATTAAGTGTCAATTTCCCCCGATAATGCTTAATTTATATCATTTATATGGATTTACGCTTGTTTTCCATTGTTTTCCACTTTCAGATAAATTACGAGCATTAGAGCTAAAGAGACGCGTAATTGGAGAATTATCAAAGATTTATCAGAGTATGCTCACTTTGAAGAAGTTACGGCGTAACTCATCTCTCACATTACGCCGTAACTAAAACGTGACTCAGAAAGCCAACTCATGTCACAATTCTAAATTTCCGGTCATTGCTCATATTTACTATTTCATCGTTTATCATAAACAAGGTTTACAAGTATCAAATTCGCGTAACCTTAATGGTTTAGCTGCGAATTCATGTACAATCATCAAGGGCATTTCATATAGACTAGGTTTAGTCTACATATCATTAGCATCATTATCATCATATTAGTTCATGCATGGTTTTGCATTTTACATTAAACGCATAATTTCCTATTAAATAAAAGCTATCGCGTAATTAATTATTTTGAACAATTGATCCGATACTTCCAAAAATTAGCTCGATATATTTTTATACTCATAATAAGATTATAAAAATAATATTATTAGTTTACCCGGTGCTTTAAATTTATTTTGTATATAAATTGTTATATTTATATAATTACGACGGTTTTCGTAAATACTACACGATAATTATTATTTCACTCAATTATTGTAAGAAATGTATTTTTATAATTTTTTATGACTTCAATATATTTTATTTTGACCCGTTAAAATTTATTTTTAGCTAACGCTACCCTAAATACTTAATTATGTACACAAGTTATTAATTATCCTTAATTAACTACACATTTACTCTACATTAATACACTTAATTATCAATAAATGCATCTAGCTTCTTTCTTTTCATGTTGGTCGACATATTGGATGAGTCACACAATTCATTCACTAAATATCTACATCTAATACATTTATATGCATATTATACTACAATTAATAACACATACAACTAAAAATACATGTATAAAAATCAAAGTTTTCTCTTCTCTCTTCTCCCCATTGAACCGGCCACCATTAAAACAAGAAGGAGATCACAAATTTTTTTCAAGACAAGTTAATTCACAATCTAGACACACTCTTAGTTAAGGTTTTGAAATAAAAACCTAGGGTGTTAGGATTAACCCTTGTTCATTTAACCTCATCAAGTTACTAGTAAGCATTTCATGTTCATATTTATATTTCATATTCATTTTATGTTCATTTCATCATACTTGATAAAAACATGCAAGTCATATTGATGTTTATACCACTTTTTATTATTTTTAAGAGTTATAAGTATATATTCATCATCCTATAATTACTCCTTGAAACATATCACTTTTGGTGATGTCTAGGAACCCATGACACCCTAAGAAGGTGTATGGTAGGATTAGAATAGCTTCGGCGTTGGTTTGAATTGGTTAGAATAGGTTTTTCGCGAGAAAAACTCATTTCGACAACTTTATATAAAGGTCTGATCATATTTTTGAATTCTGGAATTCTCGACAGATTGTAAAAATTTTTGGGCTAGATATTTAGAAAATATACTTTAAAACGAAAACGTGGCCGCTTGAACGGGTTAAAACGGAGTTGTAACGAAAAAGTTATGCTATTTTCAAGTTAGACGACGAAAACTATAAAAATCAGAAATTTCAACATGTTACTTCCACTTTTTACGAGTCAAAAACGGGTCAAGAATGTTTGTAAAGTAGTCAAAATAATTTGGAGAACTAAATTTAGAGAACTAATTTGGAGAACAAAATTTGGAGAACTAAATTTAGAGAACTAATTTGGAGAACAAAATTTGGAGAACTAAATTGGAGTACTTTTTCTTATAAAATGATGTCTTCTAGTAGAAGTAAGTTCGCCTAGCATATTTTCCAAAATGTCCAACCGTTCGTCAAGCGGATTTGTAATGAATAAAATACGATCACTTAAACTTTGCCGAAAACCACCCTTAAACGATATTTTGGACACAAATACCATACTTTACCTATATTTTTCTCCATGATCGAGACCTCTAGGATGAAAACTTAAATGCTAAAACTTTGAGATAATGATACAAGCTTCCCAAAACCGTTGAGTTTGTTTCCTAACACTCGACGTGCACCATTTTACGACTAGCTTTTAGAGGCCGTTTAGTCACTTTCATGAAATTGTCAAATGACATTGTTGGATGAGTCACACAATTCATTCACTAAATATCTACATCTAATACATTTATATGCATATTATACTACAATTAATAACACATACAACTAAAAATACATGTGTAAAAATCAAATTTCTCTCTTCTCTCTTCTCCCCATTGAACCGGCCACCATTAAAACAAGAAGGAGATCACAAATTTTTTTCAAGACAAGTTAATTCACAATCTAGACACACTCTTAGTTAAGGTTTTGAAATAAAAACCTAGGGTGTTAGGATTAACCCTTGTTCATTTAACCTCATCAAGTTACTAGTAAGCATTTTATGTTCATATTCATATTTCATATTCATTTTATGTTCATTTCATCATACTTGATAAAAACATGCAAGTCATATTGATGTTTATACCACTTTTTATTGTTTTTAAGAGTTATAAGTATATATTCATCATCCTATAATTACTCCTTGAAACATATCACTTTTGGTGATGTCTAGGAACCCATGACACCCTAAGAAGGTGTATGGTAGGATTAGAATAGCCTCGGCGTTGGTTTGAATTGGTTAGAATAGGTTTTGCGCGAGAAAAACTCATTTCGACAACTTTATTTAAAGGTCTGATCATATTTTTGAATTCTGGAATTCTCGACAGATTGTAAAAATTTTTGGGCTAGATATTTGGAAAATATACTTTAAAAGCGTGGCAGCGAACGGGTTAAAACGGAGTTATAACGAAAAGTTATGCTATTTTCAATTAGGCGCGAAAACTATAAAAATCAGAAATTTCAGCATGTTACTTCCACTTTTTACGAGTCAAAAACGGGTCAAGAATGTTTGTAAAGTAGTCAAAATAATTTGGAGAACTAAATTTAGAGAACTAATTTGGAGAACAAAATTTGGAGAACTAAATTTAGAGAACTAATTTGGAGAACAAAATTTGGAGAACTAAATTGGAGTACTTTTTCTAATAAAATGATGTCTTCTAGTAGAAGTAAGTTCGCCTAGCATATTTTCCAAAATGTCCAACCGTTCGTCAAGCGGAGTTGTAATGAATAAAATACGATCACTTAAACTTTGCCGAAAACCACCCTTAAACGATATTTTGGACACAAATACCATACTTTACCTATATTTTTCTCCATGATCGAGACCTCTAGGATGAAAACTTAAATGCTAAAACTTTGAGATAATGATACAAGCTTCCAAAAACCATTGAGTTTGTTTCCTGACACTCGACGTGCACCATTTCTGACTAGCTTTTAGAGGCCGTTTAGTCACTTTCATGAAATTGTCAAATGACATTGTTTTACGACGAAAAGCTATAATTTCATAAAAAATCACTAAATGATTATCGTAGGATATCATTTCGACGTAAGTACTTGTAAAGTATTTTATAATATGACGAGATGTCATAAACATATATTTCGACGATCAACATTATTTTCAAATGTACAAGTGGTATGGATATCATATGAGTTTGCATGCACGATATTGTTTCATGACTTACATTAGAACACATCATTCATATTAGGTTGCGGATAGAGATCGCACCTCATTTCAGTGTATCTACTTTTGTCATCATAAACATTACATCAAGTGAGTTTGTAGCCCCACTTTTACTCGTTTAATTGTTTTATAAACTCTTCGGGGAAGATACATGCTCAACTACTTGCTTTTACTTTACATTTATATGAACTTAAATATCTTTTGTTTCACTCTATGTGCGCGTAAGTAGATTATGCCCGAACTAAATTGATCACTATGTTATGAACGCTATTATTTGAAACACTTTCCTTGAACCCTTCGACATGTATATTTGAGCTCTTTTAAATTGATTCGAACCCTTTAACATATAAGTGAACACTTTGGACTTGATATGAACCTTTTGACATATAGTTAAACTCTTTTAACTTGTACAAGGACCCTTTTGATATATTTTAAACTTGTTTGACGTGATTTTGAACGCTTCGACTATCTTGAACCTTTTGATTTTATTCGAGCTCTTTGTTGTTTTTGAACTTTTGAACTCGACTTAAATCTTTGAACTTAATTACGAACTTTTGAATGGAACCCTTGAACTTAAATACAAATTTATGACTTGTTTGAACTTATTGAACCGGACGTGTTATGACCTTGACCTAATGTCTCCTATGATGGACATCACTATAAAGTCTCCCATGTTCGAACATCACTATAAATTATCGCCTTGTCGGTGGAGTGTTCTCAATAAATTCTCGCCTTGTCAGTGGAGTGTTCTCAATAATTCTCGCCTTAATGGTGGAGTGTTCTCAATAATTCTCCCTAGGTGGTCGGTGACAAAGGAGTCTCCCTTGTTGGAGCAGTGCAAAGTCTCCCATGTTTGGAGCATCCCTAAGTTATTATATCATTGGTGCTATACTATGAACTATTATGACATCGTACTTGACCACTAGACACACACTATATTTTTGTGCAATGGGTTGTGAACACACAGGTTGCAAGTTTTGTATGGGCGGAGCTTGGAACTAAGTGGATTTACAATGCCTTTGCTTTGTGACCTCATTTGACAACGTGTGCATGAACATAAACTAGACATATTTTGGCAGTGGGTTGTGAACACACAGGTTGCAAGTTTTGTATGGGTGGAACTTGGAGCTGAGTGGATTTACAATGCCTTTGCTTTGTGGACTATTCTAAATGACCAAAAACTTTGCCTTTGTTGCATGAAATCTCTTTAAAAGCTTTACTTGTTAACCAAACTCTATGAACTCACTCAACCATTGTGTTGACACTTTTAGCATGTTTTATCTCAGGTATCTAAGGCATTCACTTCATGGCATGCATGTGGACTTATCATAGAGTCGCGGTGTCGACGCGTCTCACATATATTTTATGCACTTAACTATCGTTTGATTGTAACAAACTCATTTTGGTATATTGGAAATATTTTGGGACCTATGTTTTGTAAACTCTGATTATTTTACCTAATCAAACGATATTTTCAAAACGACACTTTAGGTCGTTCGATATAACTGGAACTTTGATGCTATGAGTCATCCCCGGAATTCCATTCCGCTGCAAAACACGTAATTTGGGGGTGTGACAGATTGGTATCCGAGCATCGGTTATAGAGAACTAGGTTGCATCATTGACCCTAGACTATAACTACATCATCATAGCATCTCATCATATCATTATAAGTGCATACTCCTTATACATGCGGACTTATGACTCAACACCAAACATCATATGAGACGATTAGTCCAAGCATTGCATAGTTACTCCTAAATTATACATAGCCTGATCACCTATGTCTAATTCTGGAAGAATCATGCAATGAAGGGAGTAGTAGTCTCATATGTGTAAGCAATTCCGTAATCGAGCCAAAATTTTAAAAGATTTTCTTCAACTTGTTTCGGTTTGATCCGAGCGACAGTTCTTGTTTGATGAGTTGCAAAGATTAAGCTAGAAACAAGTTGTTGCTCAAACCGATTTAGCCTAAACTCATGACAGTTCTTGTTTGATGAGTTGTGAGATTAAGTAAAAATCGGTTACCTAAAAATCTTTGAGGGTTTCGCTCGAGAATGGGAAATCCTGCCTCATCAAGCCTAATCATAAGAGAGCATGTATTTAGGACGGGAAATGCTCACGATAGCACGAGAACATATTTTAGTTGAACGAGGAACCCATATGCATGAACATTGACGTGATCATTTAGACTATTTGTACGAGCATGAACTTTTAGAACCTTTGTCGCGGTTTGGACTATAGTATCAATAATTGAATCACGAGGACGTGATTCCTCTAACAGGGGAAGAATGTCACAATTCTCAATTTCCGGTCATTGCTCATATTTACTATTTCATCGTTTATCATAAACTAGATTTACGAGTATCAAATTCGCGTAACCTTAATGGTTTAGCTGCGAATTCATGTACAATCATCAAGGGAATTTCATATAGACTAGGTTTAGTCTACATATCATTAGCATCATTATCATCATATTAGTTCATGCATGGTTTTGCATTTTACATTAAACGCATAATTTCTTATTAAATAAACGCTATCGCGTAATTAATTATTTTGAACAATTGATCCGATACTTCCAAAAATTAGCTCGATATATTTTTATACTCATAATAAGATTATAAAAATAATATTATTAGTTTACCCGGTGCTTTAAATTTATTTTGTATATAAATTGTTATATTTATATAATTACGACGGTTTTCGTAAATACTACACGATAATTATTATTTCACTCAATTATTGTAAGAAATGTATTTTTATAATTTTTTATGACTTCAATATATTTTATTTTGACCCGTTAAAATTTATTTTTAGCTAACGCTACCCTAAATGCTTAATTATGTACACAAGTTATTAATTATCCTTAATTAACTACACATTTACTCTACATTAATACACTTAATTATCAATAAATGCATCTAGCTTCTTTCTTTTCATGTTGGTCGACATATTGGATGAGTCACACAATTCATTCACTAAATATCTACATCTAATACATTTATATGCATATTATACTACAATTAATAACACATACAACTAAAAATACATGTGTAAAAATCAAATTTCTCTCTTCTCTCTTCTCATTGGCAAAGCCCACCATTAAAACAAGAAGGAGATCACAAATTTTTTTCAAGACAAGTTAATTCACAATCTAGACACACTCTTAGTTAAGGTTTTGAAATAAAAACCTAGGGTGTTAGGATTAACCCTTGTTCATTTAACCTCATCAAGTTACTAGTAAGCATTTTATGTTCATATTCATATTTCATATTCATTTTATGTTCATTTCATCATACTTGATAAAAACATGCAAGTCATATTGATGTTTATACCACTTTTTATTGTTTTTAAGAGTTATAAGTATATATTCATCATCCTATAATTACTCCTTGAAACATATCACTTTTGGTGATGTCTAGGAACCCATGACACCCTAAGAAGGTGTATGGTAGGATTAGAATAGCTTCGGCGTTGGTTTGAATTGGTTAGAATAGGTTTTGCGCGAGAAAAACTCATTTCGACAACTTTATTTAAAGGTCTGATCATGTTTTTGAATTCTGGAATTCTCGACAGATTTTAAAAATTTTTGGGCTAGATATTTAGAAAATATACTTTAAAAAAGCAGCGTGGCCGCTTGAACGGTTAAAACGGAGTTATAACGAAAAAGTTATGTTATTTTCAAGTTAGACGACGAAAACTATAAAAATCAGAAATTTCAACATGTTACTTCCACTTTTACGAGTCAAAAGCGTTCAAGAATGTTTGTAAAGTAGTCAAAATAATTTGGAGAACTAAATTTAGAGAACTAATTTGGAGAACAAAATTTGGAGAACTAAATTTAGAGAACTAATTTGGAGAACAAAATTTGGAGAACTAAATTGGAGTACTTTTTCTTATAAAATGATGTCTTCTAGTAGAAGTAAGTTCGCCTAGCATATTTTCCAAAATGTCCAACCGTTCGTCAAGCGGATTTGTAATGAATAAAATACGATCACTTAAACTTTGCCGAAAACCACCCTTAAACGATATTTTGGACACCAATACCATACTTTACCTATATTTTTCTCCATGATCGAGACCTCTAGGATGAAAACTTAAATGCTAAAACTTTGAGATAATGATACAAGCTTCCCAAAACCGTTGAGTTTGTTTCTTAACGCTCGACGTGCACCATTTTATGACTAGCTTTTAGAGGCCGTTTAGTCACTTTCATGAAATTGTCAAATGACATTGTTTCTGACGAAAAGCTATAATTTCATAATAAATCACTAAATGATTATCGTAGGATATCATTTCAACGTAAGTACTTGTAAAGTATTTTATAATATGACGAGATGTCATAAACATATATTTCGACGATCAACATTATTTTCAAATGTACAAGTGGTATGGATATCATATGAGTTTGCATGCACGACATTGTTTCATGACTTACATTAGAACACATCATTCATATTAGGTTGCGGATAGAGATCGCACCTCATTTCAGTGTATCTACTTTTGTCATCATAAACATTACATCAGGTGAGTTTGTAGCCCCACTTTTACTCGTTTAATTGTTTTATAAACTCTTCGGGGGAGATACATGCTCAACTACTTGCTTTTCCTTTACATTTATATGAACTTAAATATCTTTTGTTTCACTCTATGTGCGCGTAAGTAGATTATGCCCGAACTAAATTGATCACTATGTTATGAATGCTATTAGTTGAAACACTTTCCTTGATTTTGAACCCTTCGACATGTATATTTGAGCTCTTTTAAATTGATTCGAACCCTTTAACATATAAGTGAACACTTTCGACTTGATATGAACCTTTTGACATATAGTTAAACTCTTTTTAACTTGTACAAGGACCCTTTTGATATATTTTAAACTTGTTTGACGTGATTTTGAACGCTTCGACTATCTTGAAGTTTTTGATATTATTCGGCTCTTTGGTGTTTTTTGAACTTTTGAACTCGACTTAAATCTTTGAACTTAATTACGAACTTTTGAATGGAACCCTTGAACTTAAATACAAATTTATGACTTGTTTGAACTTATTGAACCGGACGTGTTATGACCTTGACCTAAAGTCTCCTATGATCGGAGCATCACTATAAAGTCTCCCATGTTCGGAGCATCACTATAAATTATCGCCTTGTCGGTGGAGTGTTCTCAATAAATTCTCGCCTTGTCGGTGGAGTGTTCTTAATAATTCTCGCCTTAATGGTGGAGTGTTCTCAATAATTCTCGCCTAGGTGGTCAGTGACAAAGAGTCTCCTTGTTGGAGGCGAGTGCAAAGTCTCCCATGTTGGAGCATCCCTGAGTTATTATATACGTGGTGCTATACTATGAACTATTATGACATCGTACACTTGACCACTAGACACACTATATTTTGTGCAATGGGTTGTGAACACACAGGTTGCAAGTTTTGTATGGGCGGAGCTTGGAACTAAGTGGATTTACAATGCCTTTGCTTTGTGACCTCATTTGACAACGTGTGCATGAACATAAACTAGACATATTTTGGAAGTGGGTTGTGAACACACAGGTTGCAAGTTTTGTATGAGGAACTTGGAGTGAGTGGATTTACAATGCCTTTGCTTTGTGGACTATTCTAAATGACCAAAAACTTTGCCTTTGTTGCATGAACGCTCTTTAAAAGCTTTACTTGTTAACCAAACTCTATGAACTCACTCAACCATTGTGTTGACACTTTTAGCATGTTTTATCTCAAGTATCTAAGGCATTCACTTCAAGGCATGTGGACTTATCATAGAGTTAGCGGTGTGTGCTAGCGTCTCACATATATTTTATGCACTTAACTATAGTTTGATTGTAACAAACTCATTTTGGTATATTGGAAATATTTTGGGACCTATGTTTTGTAAACTCTGATTATTTTACCTAATCAAACGATATTTTCAAAACGACACTTTAGGTCGTTCGATATAACTGTAACTTTGATGCTAAGACATTCATCCCCCAGGAATTCCATTCCGCTGCAAAACAGGTAATTTGGGGGTGTGACAACTCATCAGAAGATTATGGCGTAACTCTCCCAAAGGACTACGACGTAACTATATTAGGTCAAATGAGTTTCCACGCCGCTGATAACTACGCCATAACTCTTGATTAAACTACGGCGTAACCAAGAAATATTAAAGATCGGGTAACTACTTATAAGGTTCGTATAACCAGCAGATCTAGTGCAAATTCGAAGAAATAGAAGATTCGGCGTAACTATTCTATTGGTTACGTAGTAACCAGATCGGGCCTATAAATACCCCACGATTTCCAGCATTTCAAAGCATCCCATTTCACACCACAACCAAAGAACGTGGGAAGAAGCCAAAGCGGTCTAGAGGAGCATACGGAGCCATCTCCAAGGGAGAAATCACTCCCCTGCGATAAGCATTAGTATTTTATCTTTTCTTTACTTTCGATTCATGTACTTCGCATTAAACATTGAATTGATTTGTATAGTTAATATGACGGCTAAGCACCTCTAGGTCTTGGCCTAGTATGATTCCTTAATTGTTTTTTGTCTGCGTTTACTTTACTTCCGTATAATTATTTCTAAGTGTATGCATGCATAGTTTATTGGTAGCTACCCTTGTTTCGGTAGTTTTGAGTGGCGGTAGAGGCTAGTTACTTAGGGGATGACCAACGACCCTAAGTGAGTAGACTGAGACGGGAAGGGTAAGATATGACCAATTGATGACCCTTTCTACTTGTGCGATTTGACCAACTGATCACCTACCGTTTGGATGAACTTAAGAATTAGGGGGGTGAGTGTTTAAGTTGCTAACGCCCGGGCACTCACTATTATAAATCTAGCATGTAGCGGAACTTAATGACTTGGCTTAGGGGACCAGGAACAACTGGACTTTATGAAGGGACACCGACTTCTCGGTGGTGGCATCTTTGCGATATAGGTTAGGGCGAATTGAAAATTTGTCCTCTCGACTTTGACCCCACCTGAAGTAATTGGAAGTAATTAGATGTAGACATTACTAGCTAGGATGATTAACTAGATTAGCACCACTCTCCTTTATTGATCACACCTTTGCCTTTTATTGCTTTTATCTGCTTTAGTAGTTTATTAATTAAATCATCTTAAAATCGGCACCTAGAATTAGTAATAATCCAACACACATAGCTCTTAGGACGACCTCGGTTTTACGAAATACTACACTACACACGACCGGGTACACTGCCTGTTAGTGCATTAGGGTCGACCATAGGTATAACGAGACATAATAAATATTAAAACCTGGTCAGTAAAACCTGCATCAGTAAATTTCATCAAAAGATGAAGATCAAGCAAACAAGTGCTTGTTATTATTTCGTTGTTCTATTACTCATCACCCCTCAAAATATTCATGTCTCAAGATATCCTCGCTTTGTAATTTTCCCGTTAACTCACGATATGTCTCATGAGTCTTGAATTTTCTAACAAATCTCCTTCCACTTGGGCATAGTATATCGAATTTTACATGCCATTCCCCATCACCTTCTTCTCTTTTGTATACACTCGCTCCTTCAGGTCCCCACTCCAAGTTTTTCAATTGTACGGGCAAGGATCCTAGGAAGTCAGTAAGCTTTTTGTACACAAGAATGTTCTTAAACGGGTTGCAAAAAGCTTCCATAGCAAGTGCACGTTGCATTTCATCTTCTAGATCAAAGTACGGTGGGGAAAGTGGTCCATACATAGCATTTCCTTGGGCATCACGCCCAGCTTCAAAGCAAGTCAAATCATCTTCTCCCAAAATTTCCAAATCCTCCATGAACTCTAAAACTTTACCCCTTGGCTTGGGATAATAAGTTTGTTTGGAATATCCATTATCAATTGTCATAGTCCCCCTCTCCATGTCTATTATAGCTCCACACGTGCGAAGAAAAGGTCTTCCAAGTAAGAGAGGCAAACTTTTGTCGATCGGTATATCCAAGACTAGGAAATAGGCTAAGTAAGGTTGATAGCCAATTTGTACCTTCACATTTTTAACTTCCCCCATAGCCTTAGCTTGAGAGTTTTCCGCCATGGTTAGCTTCTATTGATTTGGTTGAGGATTGCTTAGTCCCAAATTCTTGAATAGCGGATATGGCATCACATTGACACTTGATCCGGTGTCCGCCAAAGCATAAACCGGAGTGGTCCCGTTAACTTTTATTGGTAGAACGAAGTTACCCGGGTCACTCTCTTTCCGCGGCATCCCCCGAAATAAAATTCTATCCCTATCCTCATCCGTAAGGTTCTTTTCTTCCAAACGTACTCTAGCCAACATTACATGAATTTTTCTTTGTAAACAACATAATCTTGTAACACTTCGATCACGGGTTTCTTTTCATTAAGCTCAAGGAATTTTTGTTCTAGGTTTGCTAGAATGGCTTCCTTTTGCTCTTGTGTCAAGGGCTTAAAGGTGTTTGGTGAATTTGGTGGTGATGGTGTGTAATCATGGCTTTTAGTGGTGGAAGTGGTTGGAGTTAGTTTATTCGATAAGGTCTTCTTCCTACTCTCCTTTCCTATTTTCACAACCTCTACATTCTCCTTCTTCCCATACTCCATGTTTTCACACAATTCCACGAGCATGTCGTTCACATCCATCTCTTCCTCCAAATCCATAATATTAATTCTCATTTCACCTAGAGCAAAGTCCAATTGGCACTTAGTTGTCACGAGGAAATCACGTCCAAAACATACATCCGGTTCATCCGCATTCCCTTCTTCCAAAACCACAAAATCGGCCTCAAAGATATGACCATGGATATTGATCCGAAGATTCTTGACAATTTTTCTTCCATAAGCTTCATAGTCTAACCGAACGTGGCCAATTTTGTCAAGTACCTTGTCCACAATATAGTTGTCCCCATAAGCCATGTTATGGGCATCCCAAGCACTTACTCCTTCAACACTACACGGTGTCCCAAACCTCATGAAATGTGAGTCGTACCCCGTTAGAGGTGCTTGCGTGAAAATCACAACCCTATTCTTCTTGAGAACATGAACTTTGTTTTTCCCAACTTCTTCCAAACCTTCCGAATCAATGACTAACTCTTTCTTACTCTCCTCCAAGATGTTTCCAATCTTTTCCAAAGAACTACCGGTATCCTTAAACATTTCATCCAAGTTGAGAAAATGCTCGGAAATACCACTCAAACTATCCATATCAAACTTATCTAAACAAAACAAAACAAGAAAAAATCATCCAAATTATTAGCGTTAGAGTTAGTTACAATCAAAACAAACTACAGAAACACATTCTAAACAAGTAAAGACACTTATTAAGGCTAAAATCAAAAGCTAAAACTTGAAATTAAGAAAATAAAAAAATGTTATCGAGAGCTCCAACCGGATCGGATGGCCCTCCAACTGATTCGGTTGGTGGTATGCCTAAAGACCAAATTCACCCAGCCGATCCGGTTACGGGTTCCGACCGATCGGCCGGAGTGAATTTCCAGAAAATTATATTTTTTTATTTATTTATTTATTTATTTTTTTAATAATTAAAAATTAAAAAAAACAATTAATTATAACTTTAACTCTAATAAGTGTAACTACTCATTTACCTATTAATTAAAATCATTAACTATACTAATTAAACATAAACAAACATTAGCTAGACTTAATTAACTAATCATTATAACTAACTAAAACATCTAAAACTGAAAATTAACTAGATAATTAAACTAATCAAGACATGATTAATTAGAGATTAAATAAAACTAAGAATAATATATAATCCAAAAATCTAAAAATAATTAAAAACAAACATAAACAAGCATCTAAACTAGCCTAAAAATTAGAAATGACAGGAAATAAGCTAAAAACTAAAACACAAAGACACTAGATTATCCATAAACTAGAAAAAGAAAAACACAAATTTTTCCGAGAGGACCAACCGGATCGGTTGCTCGCGCAGCCGATCGGTTGGTCGAAAAACCAAACTTTTTTTTTTTTTTTTTACTTTTTTGTTTAACAATTGAAACTAAACTAAAAACTAGGAAATACACAGAAAGTAACAAATAAAAAACAACTCAAATCCCCGGCAACGGCACCAAAAAATGGATATGTCTACCGTTTGCAAGTTTTAAAATTTATAAACACGATTTATCCGGTTAATTAGTTCAACACATACGAGCAAGTATACTCGTTCGTGATAGCAAAGGTGGGTAAGTCGAGGTCGTCCCAAGGGATTTGCATTTTAATTTGTTAAAGTATTTGAGACAAGAAAGCTTGTCAAGGCTTTCTTCAAAGTGCTGGTTTTATAAAAATCCTAATTAGAGAAACATATACTTGTGTGAAGTCCATAGGTAATCAAAAAGAGTGTTCATGAAAGCTTGGTGTGAACTTGATTGTGCACAAATGTCGTAAGCAAATGATTTCCAATCCATGGTTTATGTTTTGTAAAATCATTTTAAGAATAAAAACACATAGGTAATCCTTTCGGTCCTTAGCCTAATAATTATTCTTTAGAAAATCCATTTGTTTGTAAAAGGTTCTTATTCAACTTGTTCCTATGAATCTTTCGACCCTTTCGTGATGAAAACGTTTCTAGTCTTGTTTTAAGAATTAAACATGATGAGTGTCAATCACCATATCCCATAGTTTGTCGGTTAACGTTTTGGAATAAAACATAAGAGAAATCCTTTTCGGTCCTATCTTGAAAATGTTTTACCAACAAATCAAACAAGACCAGTAGTTTTTCCAACAAACTCATTTAAACAAGATCATTTACATGCATCACATATAAGAACACTCCTACAATTTCCTACATCCTTACACACAAGTATATTCAAGAATTACTCCATGAAAATCATAACATAACACAAGTAGTAAAAAGGTAATTCATATAATTCAATAGAATAGAGATTCATGACAAAGTTCAATAGAATACCTAAACTTTGGATTACAAGAACTAGAAAATTGTGGAATATAGCGACCACACGCCTCCAATCATCTTAGCCTATCCGTATAACTCCGAATGATTACACAATGGTTGAGAATAGGTCTCACCACTCACCTGGACGTTTTACAGCAGCGATAGGACTTTTGGGATAAATAATAAGGGTTGGTAATAGCTTTGGTGTAAACTATTACTCTTTTGGATGTGTCACACTAAACTACTAAGTCTAGGTGCATTATATAACTAGGAACCCTTTACTATCAAGCCAAAAACGTCATCAATAAGTTATTAATTGGAAATGATGGGCCTCTCATGATTAATAGAAGTTAAGGCATCAATAAATGAGTAAAAGTGTAACTGCAGGCTCTCTAGCCGGATCGGTTGCGGTCTCCGACCGATCGGCTGGGAGCCTTTCGTACAGCATTTGTTGACTTTTATTGACTTTTCTCGATTCGTGCCTTTTTCTTTGCTTTCGACGCTTATTTCCAAGATTGAAACTTGACATTTATTTGATGTAGACACTTAGAAATCCTTGTGCTTCCCAATCATTGAGTCCTTGAGCTTTCTCACTTATTGATT
This sequence comes from Chrysanthemum makinoi, assembly GCA_910596185.1. Taxonomy (NCBI): domain Eukaryota; kingdom Viridiplantae; phylum Streptophyta; class Magnoliopsida; order Asterales; family Asteraceae; genus Chrysanthemum; species Chrysanthemum makinoi. The sequence continues at coordinate 39,664,132 of OU343216.1, read as the reverse complement.
CGTTTGTAACAAAGTGGTTTTAAAATTTGTTTTCCCGATTAAGAATCAATCACAACTTGAGGACAAGTGATAATCAACCTTCCGGATGTCGTATTCCTAGGCGAGAGATGAATTGAATTTTATGTTATTGTTGTTTTAA